>CM035432.1:118084060-118576560 GCA_020310875.1 Ceratopteris richardii | reverse complement strand
TGATATGTGTGAACACACTTAGGACTATCGGGGAAATTTTTTCCCTCTTTAGGAGGTTTTTCTCCCCAGCTTGTATATATACCTATAACCCTAATAAGTGACTTATCTTTGTACATTTCACTTGCCAATACATTTCAGCATTAGCTAAGATTGGCTTACTTGTCAAATTTGTTGATGCGAGATGTACAAGTCATGATCTCTCAAATGGAGATGTTATTATTCCTTCTAGCATTTTATATTGTTGGTTGTACAAGCTCGTAGACTATGCAAAATCTGTGAATGATTCAACATGTGCAATTCAAGATTCTCAAGCTATCTCAAATGCAAAGTTTGGCATGCATACATTGGTCATTTGAATTTTGCTAGTTTGTTATGTCTTTCCAAACTTGAGGCACCTTGTAAACATGTCTGTGAAGGATGTATTTTGGGCAAAATGCACTGTTCCTCCTTCCCAAAAATGATTCGGTCCGAGCTTCTCATAAATTATAGCTTGTTCATAATAATGTGTGTGGCCTTATGTAGACACCTTCACTTGGTAACTACCTTTATTTCATGACTTTTATTGATGACTTCTCTGTTGGGTGTGTGTAGAAGTGTGAGAGACACATGAGAAGCACACACAAGGAGCACAAACGCAGCAAGACACACGGAGAAGATGATGATTGGAATAGCTCTCTCTATTGACAATGAACTAAACTGAAGTAAGAGCTGAATAATATCCCTAAGTACAAAGTACCACCACATATGAGAGTATCAAGTATGTGGTAACATGGGGAAAAAACCTCTAGCCAGCACTAGAGTAAAAAGTACCCATGTATAGGAAAAGGGTTCACATCAAAGCTACTCGAGGAACTCATAAGTGTAACAAACCCCCCTAGATCGAATGATGTGAACACATACAGGGAGTGACAAATCATCCCCCACAAGGTAATAAGCTTAAAGCTTTGCAAAAAGATTCAAACTTTTCCCGTGGAAGAGCTTTGGTGAATATGTCTGCCACATTATCTTGTGTGGGCACATATACCAAATCAATATCTCTTGCATGAAGGCGCTCTCTCACATAGTGGTAATGCACCTCAATATGTTTGGTCCGTGCATGAAACACTAGGTTTCGTGCAACAGCCAAAGCACTCTGACTATCAGTGAGAATATGTGTAGCAGCATCAATCTCCATGCAAAGATCCATCAAAATACACTCCACTATAGCTGTGAAAACTGCCTTGTACTCAGCTTCACAACTCGAAGTCGCCACTATAGGTTGCTTTTTACTCAACCAAGATATGCATGAGTGTCCAAGGAAAAAGCAATTACCACTAGTGGGCACGCGAGTATCATAACAACGAGCCCAATCACTATCTGTAAAAACATGCAAGCATGGCTGAATACCTCTTCCATAAAAGAGACCTAAGCTCAAAGTGCCTCACAGATATCTAAACACATGTTTCACCGCTTGCCAATGCTTAGTGCCAGGGCTATGCATGAATCGACTCAACTGGGAAACTGCATACTGTATATCCGGCCTTGTGTTGCATGCATATATAAGACATCCCACAGCTTGCTGATAAAGAGAAGTTTCAAATGCATTACTGGAATCCTCAACTGAGAATCTAAATCCTTGGGAAACTGGCTTGCAATCCTCAAAGTCAAAACGTTGAAGTAGTTTTTCAACATACTCCCTCAACGGATACAAACTGGATGCCAAGATAGTAGCTCAAAAGACCAAGATAAGTGACATCAAAAGTATGCTGCAAATGAGCCATAAGAATCTCAAGTTTTGCATCACATGACCCAGTCAAGAGTATGTCACCGACATAAAGAACAAGCACTATAAGATCATCCCCATTTTTGCGTACATAGAGTGTTCTTTCAATCGGACTACATGTGAAGCCAAGAGCAATCAAGTGCTTATGGATTCTGTCATACCATGCACGTGGAGCTTGCTTGAGACCATACAAGGATTTATGCAAGCGAAAAACCATATGGTCTTTCCCTTTCATAGCAAATCCAGGAGGTTGCTTTACATAAACCTCTTCTTGCAAATCACCATTCAAGAAGGCTGTTTTTATGTCCAACTATGCACTTTCCAACCTCGATGGGCAGCCAATGCAACCACGTTACAAATGCTAGTCATGTGTGAAGTAGGTGCAAATGTTTCCTCATAATCAATGTCATATTGTTGCATATATCCTTTGGCAACCAATCTAGCTTTGTAGCGATCAATGCTACCATCAGATTTTCTCTTAATCTTATAAACCCACTTTGTACCAATGGCATTCTTTCCTTTTGGCAATTCACATAACTCCCAAGTACCGTTCCTATGTATGGAATCCATTTCTGATTGCATAGCACTCATCCATTTTGGATCGTCACATGCATCTTCAAAAGAAAGTGGCTCTTCATTACATGTTGTAGCAATAAGAGAATAATCCATAAAATTACTTGATGCATGGTGAGAGCTTGATCTTGTTCTACCAAGTAAAGGTGCACTCAATTTGCCGTCCTACAAAGTTTGTTTTAGCCACTTTGGCATAGATTGTGCACTCTTGATAGACATGCATTCATTTTGTAATACATCTTCAATATTTACATCATGTGTGGGCTGAATTTCATGCTCATTTTCAGCCATATTTTCATGCAAATGTTCAGCCATATGTGGCTGAAAATTTCCAGCAATTTTAATAATTTTTGGCTGAAATTTTTCAGCCATGTTTGGTTGGAAATTCTCTACATTTTCAGCCCTATTTGGCTGGAATTTTTCAGCCCTTTGAACCTCAGTTGGCTGGTCTACATGGCCATAGTCAAGCGCATCATTTTGGAACAAAGGCATGAGTGTATCGAACACATCTTGTGAGCTAACTGTTGGCTGTTTTTGCATTCAAGTAGAGGGAAAACTGAATTTTTAGCAAATACCACATCTCGACTCACAATAATTGTGTTCGTCAATGGATGATACAAATGATATCCCTTACTTTCAGCACTATAACCAACAAATATACATTTCTTTGCCTTGTCATCAAGTTTGTGACGTTGTTGTGATGGCAGACGAGCATATGCCAAACAACCAAACACACACATATGACTAACCATAGGCTTATGACCATTCCAAGCCTCATAAGGAGTGATGACTCTCAATGCCTTTGTAGGGCAGCGATTCAACACATAATTTGCACACATGACCGCTTCCATCCAAAACTTATCAGGAAGATGCTTTTCTTTAACCATACATCGTGCCATTTCAAGTAGAGTTCTATTTTTATGCTCGGCAACACCATTTTGCTGAGGTGTATATGGCACCGTACATTGGTGTGAAATACCTCTTTCAGGAAGAAAAGCATTAAACTCATGTGACATGTATTCACCACCACGATCCGTGCGTAGAGTCAAAAGCTTTTGTGAAGAAAAATTTTCAGCCATAGCTAAAAATGCTTTTAAGCAAGAAAATACCTCATTCTTTGATTTCATAGGATACACCCATGTATGGTGAGTAGCATCATCAATGAAGATAACAAAATATACATGCTTCCCAAAAGATGGAGTCTTGAAAGGACCACATACATCACTATGAACAAGCTACAATTTTCTTGTAGTGTGTGTATGACTATCTTTTGGAAAAGAAGCATGATGCATTTTTCCAAGAATGCAACCTTCACATGCATGCTTTTCAATGGAATCAAGTGTAGGCAAGCCAATAGCCATGTCTTTCTTTTGCAAGCAAAGCAAACTATTGAAGTTCAAGTGACCAAAACAAGCATGTCAAAGCTCCGTTTCAACCATGGAAGAAGTATGAGCAACTAAGGCATTTAAGGCAGCCCTCTTGTATGTATCCATGCGATACAAACCATTACATAATGTACTGGACATCACGATAACATCACCATTGCTAAAATCATAAATCACACACTTATCATCAACAAAGTGTACATGAAGTCCAGCTTTGGCAATCAACGGAACTGAAAATAAGTTCTTCTTGGTACCGGACACATACAATGCATTTTTCAAGAGAATCACACCTCCATTTGCAGCCGTAAACTCAATTTCTCCTACTCCAATGATAGGATAAGAGGCATTGTTTGCACATACCACATGTCCTCCTTTGGGTGCATCTTTCAAAGAGGCAAAAAATATTTTGCATGATGTTATATGTTTTGAAGCACCACTATCAAAGAACCAATCCAAATCAGCTTCACTCACAACCATACATTTAGAATGCATAGAAGCATCATAATGACATGTAACAACACATGCCCAAAAATCTTCAGCCATATTAGCTTCATCATTCTTTGCATTTGCTGAATTTTCAGCAATAGACATGCCGGATTCCTTCTTCTTTTCATTGTGTTTAGCAAGCTTTCTACACTCATCAATAGTATGACCAACCTTCCTGGTAATATTTGCATCTCTTCTTCTTTTGCAAATCACTGTCATTAGAGGAATCAGTGGAAGAGGATGCTTGAGGCTTTGGTTTTGATGAACCCAAAGCTGAACCATACTTTCTTTTCCCCTTTTGTGAGATAGCAAGTGCTTGCATTCCCTCAATCAAACCACTCCTATTCACTCTAGATTGCTCTTCGTGCAAAAGAAGAGACACAAAATGCATACATATTAGGATTTCCTTCTGCAACCAAACGGAGTGTAGTAGCAAAGCTTTGAAAAGCTCCCGGTAATCCTTTCAACAATGTAGAAATGAGTGATGCATTTGGAATAATCTCATCTATGTTTGCCAATTGCTCTTTCAAGTCCTTGATGTGTGTCACATACACATCCATACATACATCCTCAAGTTGCTTCCTCAAGTATGCAACACATGCTTCATTACGCACGGCATACAAAGAAGCAAGAGTGTCCCGTGCCTGTCATGATGTAGGGCATGATCGAATGTGTGGAACTATATGATGCTTCATAGAAAGCGCAATCAAAGCATGAGCTTGAGCATCTTTTCCATCCCATTTAAGCTGCTCTTGTGTAGGTGGAGAAGGAGAAACCACTATAGTTGAGGAAGAAGCTCCATCAGTGACAGTAGACTGTGAAGTAGAAGAACTTGCAGGTCTTCGATCTACATCTGCCACTATGTTCCAAAGTTGTTTGGCAACAAGAACATGATTCATCATGTAAGACCACATAGGATAGTTGGTCCCATCAAGCTTATCTTCAGCTTGAAGCATGCCAAACAAGTCATTGTTGTTCGCCATTTCACAAAAGAACAAGAATGTGACAAAATCTTCACTTTGACAAAAGCTGAGATGAATGCTGAAATTTTAGCTCATAAACCGTCACTCGGATGGCGATTCTAACTGCATGAATGGCTTTGAAATGGGGATAACACCCCATCGCATCTAGTAGAAATGTTTCTTGGCTATTGAAATTCGATCTTCTATGCTCCGAAGTCGATTTGCACTGTTAAAGCACACGCGCGTTGTGGGAGCGATTTGTGACGACTGGTGGATCAATTCAATCGTCTCGCTAACGGCACACACAGGGTGATTATGCAGAACAAGTATTTTTTTTCTAAGGACCGTAAGGCAAAGCGTTTCTATATCTTTGGACTGCGTCTATATAGGATGGTAAGATTAATTCCTCACTAACTACTTTATATTTAATGATTTCTGTTACGTTTAAATCTTCTTGAGAATTATCAATGTTTCTAGCTATGGATGGAGGAAAAAGATTTTCACTATTTTCAGTACTAAGTGGAACAAAGGAAATTAATGTTAATGTTCTAGATAATCTACGGTCAAACTCTCTTGTATGCAAAGTTTCTTCTACAATTTTATCTTTAACTAGTTCTTCAATCTCTGTATTTTGAGTTTCATTAACTTCAACTGGTCTAGGAAATAATAATTCAAATGTAGATGGAGCTAAAAAAGTATTACTAGATGAAGCCTCTTCTGACATATAAGATGAAATGTAAATAGATTAATGTTATATAAATTGTTTAAATAAATGATTTCCTATACATATAAAATGATATCCCATACAAACTAAACAATAGATTTTTAGCTAAGTAAATTCTTTCCACACTTCAAATCTTCAGTTTGTCTTCAATAGGATTGCATATCATCTGAAAAATAACATGAAAAATATAAGTATGCTTTTATAAAAGATTAAGCACTCATTTAAAACTTAACATATTTAAAATTCAGTATAATATAAGTTAATTAACTTTTCTAATTCATATATATCATAAGTACAAACATTTATTTCATTATACACATTATAATATACATAACTATTTCATGCACACATAAACACTAATCACTCATATATTATATACTTCTACATACTTCAAACATTCCATCATACATTACTTAAGCATACATCTAATAATTCATATTAATACATAGCTTCATACACTTATACAGATACATACATACTACATATGCTAATATACATCACATGCATACACATAAATGAACATGTAATTAACTAACATGCATAAACTTACATGCACTAACACACATGCATGAACATACATGCACAAACACAAATGAACATGCATACATAACATGCATACATGAACATGCAAACATAACATACATGCACTAACATAAATGAACATGCATACATGCACATGCATAAATGAACATGTATACATAACATGCACTAACATAACTCACATGCATACATGCACATGCATAAATGAACATGTATACATAACATGCATGCACTAACATAAATGAACATGCATACATGCACATACATGCACTAACATAAATGAACATGCATACATGCACATGCACTAGCATAAATGAACATGCATACATGCACATGCATAAATGAACATGCATACATACATGATCATAACATGCATACACTAACATACACACATGCATACATGCACATGCACTAGCACACATGCATGAACATACATGCACAAACACACAACATGCAAGCACTAATAGTTAATATACATGCATTAACTATGCATACATTTACTAACACCTAACATGCAATAACATATACATGCACTAACATATATCTAACATTCATTAACATACCTAACATTTACATGCACTTCCTAACATCTAACATGCACTACCTAACATCTAACATGCACACATTAACTAACATGCCTAATATGCACTAACATGCCTAACATTCACTAATCATGCCTAACATTTACTAATCATGCCTAACATTCACTAATATGGGTACAACATTCATTAATCTAATGCATTTCTAATAAGTTTCTATCAACCTAGCAAGTAAGGGTTGAAGAAGCTTGGCTAATGGATAAGAAAAAGAAAGGATAAATGATTGGATAAGGAGAAGATTAGATAATATGATGAAATCTTTGAGAAAGATAAGGGATAATGGCTAAATGGACCCTCCTTCTAGTAACCTGGAACTCATAAAAGAAGTTTAGGAATTCAAATCATATATATATAATCAATTTAGTTAAATAAACATACACACATACCCTTCATACATAATAAAATCATTAACCATTCATATCATTCATCTCATACCTAATGCATATGCATCTCATAAATTAAAAGAAAAACATTAACACTTAGTACATTAAAATAAAAATGTAATGATCCTAAATAGTTTACTAATTAAAACACACACACACACATACATACATACATACATACATACATACATACATATACATATATTAAAACATATACATATATTAAGACATATATATTCATATACAAATATAAATAGATAAACATTCATACACATAAATATATTCTCATACATTAATACATATACTTTTCATAAATAAATATTTAATTTATATAACTCTAGTATAAATTTAATAAATATATTTATATTAATATATAAAAATAATCATATAAAATATATATTAAGTAAACATATAGTATTTATAAACATAATATAATAAATAAAAAAGGAAAAAAACAAAATTAAATAAACCTCTCTCACTCTCTCTCTCTTCCTCTCTCTCTCTGTCTCTCCTCTCTCTCTCTCTCACTCTCTCTCTCTTCCTCTCTCTCTCTCTCTCTCCACTCTCTTTCTCTCTCTTCTGCGGCCGTCTGCACCTGCCGGCTAGCTGCAGGGAGGGAGGAAGGAAATGATTAATTTAAAAAAAGGAAAAGAAAAAAAATAAAATAAAAAAGAAAATTAAAAAAAATATTCTCTCTCTCTCTCTCTCTCTCTCTCTCTCTCTCTCTCTCTCTCTCTCTCTCTCTCTCTCTCTCTCTCTCTCTCTCTCTCTCTCTCTCTCTTTGTGCTGCGCGCGCAGTCTCTCTGCCGACGACGCAGCAGCACTGCGCGCGCAGTGCTGTTGCGCCGTCGGCAGAGAGAAGAGAGGGAAAGGGAGGGAGGAAAAAAGATTAAAATAAACAAGTAATAATATATATATATATATATAAAGATTCTTTTCCCTACTCTCTCTCTCTCTCTCCCTCTCTCTCTCTCTCTCTGTGCTGCGTGCGCAACGCTGCTGTGCCGTCGGTAGAGAGGAGAGGGAAAGAGTGAGAGAAAGAGAGGGATAAAGAAAGGATTAAAGGAAAAAAAGAAGGGGGGAAAAAATAAAGAAGAAGGAAAAAGAAAGGAAAAAAACAAAGGAACTTGGAACAAAAAGCAAAAAAAAATTCTTTGAATTAAATAAAATGCAAAAGCAAGAGAGATGGCCTTCTCTCTCCTCCTGCCAGAAGGACAGTCATGGAAATGAGTGCACAAACAACCATAGCCTAGAGCATAGAGTAAATAGAGTACCTGAAAATTAACATGAGCTTGTGAGTACGACTCCCCTCCTTATACACCATAGCCCACATTTTCCCTAAGATAACTGAACCATGCAACCTTCATTTTCTCCACATCACTCAACATCACTCCAACAAAAAAAACGGCGTGGGAAATTCTCTTATTTGATTTTCCAAAAATACACTCAACCACTCAAATTAAATATTCTCTTGGCCTTAGATTTTAGATTTAAATACAACCCTTCAATTCTTTTATTAATTATCCATTCACTTTAGAATAAAAACCTATCAATAAATTTAAATATATCCATAACTTTAGTGTTAATAATGAAAACTAATAATTAACATATGTAATTAATCATTTATATTTAAAATATTTTGCTAAGGGTTTAATTAATACATTTACCCTATTTATTAACTCATTTAGAGACTAAACCTACTTAATTAATCTTTTTAACCATGTGTTTATCCTTAAACTAACCTTAAACCATGTTTTTAACCCAACTCACCCATAAGCTAATCTTCTACCCTTCCATAACCCTTTAGATTTATTAATTAATCCTTAATTAACCTTGAAATTAAGCTTGAACCCTATAAAACATGTTCAAAACCTACAATTGACCCTTAAATACCCTTGAATTAACTTTCAAAACTTAGATAAACCCTTGACTAACCCTTAATTTTTAAGCTATACCCACAACTTCATTAGATAACACCTTGATAAATGTTGGAGTTAGACGTCTGCAGGAGCACGCGAACAGCACAAGGAAGAAGAAGAAGCTTGGAGCACAAACACACAATACTGAATGTATTACTAGAGAATGTACAAAGATAAGTAGTCCATTAGGGCAATAGGCATATATACAAGCCGGGGGAAAGAAACCTCCTAAAGAGGGAAAAAAGTGCCCTGCCGGTCCTAGTGTGTTCACACACATCACTACCTAAATATATCAACAAATCCCCCCTGGGAGTGATGCAATGAACAAGGAGCTGGCACTCATGTATAAGGAAGTGCCAAGCTATGTGGAAATCACTCCACAAAAGGAAGTAAGCCCAAAGCTTTGCGGAAAGCTTCAAACTTCTCCCTAGGCAGAGCCTTCGTGAAAAGGTCTGCAATGTTCTCCTGCGTGGGCACATATGCCAAGCTGATCTCCCCAGCAGAGAACCTCTACCTGACATAGTGATAATGCACCTCAATGTGCTTAGTGCGAGCATGGAACACAAGGTTCCTCGCAACTGCCAATGCACTCTGACTGTCAGTGAAGATGTTGGTGGCAGAAGACTGGCCAACACCCAAATCAGCCATAAGGCATCTGAGCCACACACACTCAACAGTCGCTGTGAAAGCTGCCCTATACTCAGCCTCACAACTGGAAGTGGCCACAGTAGGCTGCTTCTTGCTCAACCAAGATATACATGAGCTACCAAGCATGAAGCAAAAACCACTGGTGGATACACAAGTGTCATAGCAACCAGCCCAATCTGAGTCAGAAAAAGCATGCAAATCTGGCGGTAGTGATCCCCCCTTGGGATAAAACAACCCAAGTAGTCGAGTACCACTCAAGTAGCGAAAGATGCGCTTAACCACCTTCCAATGCGTGACTCCTGCGCAATGCATAAACCTGCTCATCTGTGAGTCAGCAAACTGAATATCTGGCCGAGTAATGCATAAGTAAATCAAGCATCCAACAACTTGCTGATAGAGAACAGCATCAAATGCATCGCGAGCATCACGAAGACTCAATCGTAAACCTGTTTCCATAGGAGTGGCAATAGGCTTACAGTCTTCAAGGCCAAAACGCTGCAATAATGTATCAATATATTTTGTTTGACACAAAGCCATTCCACCATCAACTTGCATAAACTGAATGCCCAAATAGTGATGCAAATGCCCCAAATCAGACGTATCAAATGAGGCATGCAAATCAGCCTTGAAATCAGCAATATGCTTCTCAATAGGACCAGTGAGCAGCATGTCATCAACATAGACAACAATGATCAGAAGCACATCATTAGCATGCTTAACATATAAGGTGCTTTCAGTTGGACTGTTGACAAAACCATGTGCAACCAGATAGGCATGTATCTTCTCATACCAAGCACGTGGTGCTTGCTTTAAACCATATAATGCCTTCTTTAACCTGCACACTTGGTTTTCATGCCCTTTCTGCACAAAGCCACGGGGCTGAAAAACATACACTTCTTCATGCAAGTCACCATTCAGAAATGCTGTTTTAATGTCCAATTGATGTACATTCCAACCATGATGGGCTACAAGTGCACAAATGCTCCGAACAGTAGTCATACGACATGTAGGCGCAAAGGTCTCATCAAAATCAATGCCTCTTTCCTGCGCATAACCCTTTGCAACAAGCCTAGCCTTATACCTGTCAACTGTACCATCAGGTTTACGCTTCAGCTTGTATACCCACTTAGTGCCAATGGCCTTCTTGCTAGGAGGCAAGTCACATAAAGACCATGTACCATTCTTCATTATAGCATCATATTCTGATTGCATGGCAGCCATCCAAGTTTTGAATTCTGTGCTTCATCAAAAGAAAGAGGCTCATTCTCATCACAGAGACTAGACACAGCCATAGCATAGCAATCTGATGCAAAGGAGACACTATGAGAGCCTGAACGAGTACGATATGATAAAGGTGCATCTAATTTGTTGTCACGCAAAGTCTGCACCAGCCATTTTGGCATAGTTTTTGCCTGCTCAATATCAGCTCTCTCATCAACAAGTGCATCATGTAAATCTGCATGAGAAATAGAATGATTTGCATCATCATATGAAACCTGCAAAGGCTGAGAAGTTGCCTCATTAGGACAAGCACTAGACTCTCCACCTGTAAAAAGAGGCATCAACGTATCATACATGTCTTTGGAGCTAACAGATGTCTCCGTAGTACATGAAAGCAAAGGCTGAATAGCATCTTCCACAGAGACAACATCACGGCTAACCAGAATGTGTTTAGTATGTGGATGATACAGACGATAGCCTTTACTTTCAGAACTGTACCCAACAAAAATACATGTTACTGCCTTATCATCCAATTTTCTACGATGTTGTTCAAGCACTAATGCATATGCCAAACAACCAAAAACACGCAGATGAGCAACAGATGGCTTGCGGTCATGCCAAGCCTCATATGGAGTGATAGACTGCAGTGCTTTAGTAGGACACTTGTTCAGTACATATGCTGCATACATGACAGCCTCAAGCCAGAAACTATGTGGTAAAGCCTGACTCTTGACCATGCACCTCGCCATCTCCATGAGTGACCTGTTCTTTCGTTCAACAACTCCATTCTTTTGAGGTGTATACGACACTGTACACTGGTGTTTTATCCCACGTTCAGCCAGAAATGCATTAAAATCAGAAGACATATATTCCCCCCCTCGATGAGAACGGAGGGTGCCCATTTTACATGCTGACAGATTTTCAGCCAAAACCAAAAACTGTTTAAAGCACATGAACACTTCAGACTTTGCTTTGAGTGGATATACCCATGCATGCCTGGAAAAATCATCAATGAAAGTCACGAAGTAAAGGTAATTCCCAAAAGAGGGTGTCTGCATAGGACCACAGACATCACTATGTACAAGCTATAATTTCTGCGTAGCCCGAACTAAACCATCTTTTGGAAAGGAGGAACGCTGCATTTTGCCCAAAATACAGCCTTCACATACATGTTTTCCAGGTGCCTCAAGCTTGGGCAAAGAAGACACCATATCAGATTTCTGCAGGAGTAGCAAACTAGCAAAATTCAGATGACCAAAGCGTGCATGCCAAAGCTTTGCATCTGACATAGCCTGAGAATCATGAACTGCGCATGCCGAATCATTCATAGATCTTTCATATTCTATGAGCTTATACAACCCACGACATAAAATGCCAGAAGCAATAATCACATCACCATTTGATAGATCATGAACTGTACACCTGTCATCAACAAATTTCACAACCAAGCCAATCTTGGCTAATGCAGAAACTGATAACAAATTCTTCTTGATCCCTGGCACAAATAAGGCATCTGACAAGGTGAAAGAACTACCATCATCAGTAGTCAGAATGATCTTACCAACTCCCATAACAAGATAAGAGGAGTTGTTGGCGCATGTGACAGTATTCCCTGTAGGGGCAGGCTCGAGTGAAGAGAAGAAATTGCGCTACGAGGTAATATGTTTGGTCACCCCATTGTCAAAGTACCAAACATCTGAGTCCACTGCAGACATGCACTGCTCATGAGAAGAAGGGTCAAAACTACAAACAATAGTAAACGCCCATTCTTCTTCCTGCACAAGATTAGTAGTCTCTGTTTTTGGTGTAGAGGCTTCTGCAACAACCATTCCAACCTCCTTTTTCTTTGCTTCTTTTGCAGCCAGTTTTGGAAAGTTCTTTATGATATGATCATTCCCTTTACAGTACTTGCAAAACAATTTCTGCTTTTCTGATTTCTTCTCATCTTTATACTGGTTCTTCGAATGTGCAGCATTTGCAGATTTCTGCTTATTAGTAGAAGAGCTCCATTTTCCTTTGCCCTTCTGACTAGCCAGGAAAGCTTGATCTGCAACACGCATAATGGACCTATTCTGCCTGGACTGATCTTCCTACAACAGAACAGAGACTAACTCCTCAAGTGATAAGGCATTCGGATTGCCTTTCATCATCAACCAAAGAGTAGAAGCAAAACTCTGATATGAATCAGGAAGACCATTCAGAACGGTCTGCACAAGTGAGCTATCTGGTATAACCTCATCAACAAAAATCAATTGTTCCTTCAAATCTTTGATCTTTGTTAGGAAATTGTCCATAGAATCACCTTCATTCATGTGCTCACTCTCCAACTATTTTCGGAGGTAAGCAACACGAGCCTCATTCCTAGCTTGGTACAATGTGGTAAGTGTATCCCAAGTATCCCTAGCTGTTCTGCAAGAGCGAATATGAGGAATAATGGCATGTTTGACAGACAAAGCTATCAATGCATGTGCCTGGGCATCTCGGCCATCCCAACGAATTTGCTCTGTAGTAGGTGCAACAGAAATAGCAGCACGAATAGGAATTTGCGGAATATCATCTTCGACACCATCTTCATTAGCTCCAGCACCTATATTTGCAGTACCTGTCATTACAGGTGTAACAGGATGTCTTTCAACACCCTGCACAATGTTCCACAATCCTTTTACAACCAAAACATGTCGCATCATATAAGCCCATAATGGGTAGTTGGTACCATCCAACTTATCCTCAACAGCGAACATACATAATACATCACTGCTTTCAGTCATGGCCGGTGACTAAAATACCTTGATGCAAAAAATTGACTATATCTCAAAAAGTTGAACAGAACTACCCAGACAAGTTCTGCTAGACCTGTAGCAGACTTCGAGACGCTTAAACTGGCGAACAGAAACTGGTATATACCTTTGGCACAAAAAGACAAAATAGCCTACATAAGCACTGTGATAGTGCGTTCGGAGGCTGAAACGAGCTCAGATCGTGATTTTGGCACCACAAAGCGAAGCAGTTTTGATCTCGGAGACATGCTGAGTATGCTCACCAAAATTTGTGTGATTCTGAGACTGCAAACGGAGGAGTGTCCACGGCGCCCTAGATGAAGGGACGACCTGCTCTGATACCAATTGTTGGAGTTAGACGTCTGCAGGAGCACGCGAACAGCACAAGGAAGAAGAAGAAGCTTGGAGCACAAACACACAATACTGAATGTATTACTAGAGAATGTACAAAGATAAGTAGCCCATTAGGGCAATAGGCGTATAAACAAGCCGGGGGAAAAAAACCTCCTAAAGAGGGAAAAAAGTGCCCCGACGGTCCTAGTGTGTTCACACACATCACTACCTAAATATATCAACAATAAATACTTCACATCTTTGTATTAATTATTAAACTTCTTGTCCTACAAAAGATTAAAATCAAACATTAGTCAAAATTTTCATAAATTATTCAAACTTATTCCAATCAATTAATCTTTTAATTTTTAATAATAGTTTAAGAGAAATAATTCTTTTCGACAGCGCCGTGATGCGAAAAACCAAAACTTGAGAAGGAGCTGAACCTGCTCTAATACCACTGTTGGGTGTGTGTAGAAGTGCGAGAGACACATGAGAAGCACACACAAGGAGCACAAAAGTAGCAAGACACATGGAGAAGACGATGATTAGAATAGCTCTCTCTATTGACGATGAACTGAACTGAAGGAAGAGTTGAATAATATCCCTAAGTACAAAGTACCACCACCTATGAGAGTATCAAGTATGTGGTAACATGGGGAAGAAACCTCTAGCTAGCACTAGAGTAAAAAGTGCCCATGTATAGGGAAAAGGTTCACATCAAAGCTACTTGAGGAAGACATAAGTATAACATTCTCGAGGCATGCATGGCTATATCCATTGAAAGCTAAGTTTGAGGTGTTTGTGTGCTTAAAAGAGTTTTTGCTTATGGCTAAAAATCTCTTAGCATGTAAATTGGGCACCCTCCATTCTAATCAGGAGGACACATGTCTTCTGATCTTAGTGCTTTTCTATCTGAGCATGGGAGAAATCATAAATGTAGAGTTCCATATACACCTCAACAAAATGGGTTTGTTGAAAGAAAGAATAGGTCTCTCATGGATATGGTGATGTGTATGGTCAAAAGTTATGCTTTACCACATAGCTTCTAGCTTGAGGTTGCTATGTGTGCAACATATGTACTTAACAGTTGTCCCACCAAATCACTGCAATCTATCACTCCATATGAGTCTTGGCATGGTGAAAGCCATCTTTTGCTCATCTGCATGTCTTTGGTTGTCTAGTATATGCATTAGTGCCTAAACAATGAGGTAGAAAGTCGGACGATAAAGTAGTGAAATGTATATTTATTGGGTACAATTTTGAAAGCAAAGGCTATCATGTGTATCATCTAGAGACTAAACGCATTTTGGTTGGCCATGATGTTGTTGTTGTGGAATATGAAATTTAACCATTACTTTAATTTACTAAAGTGACATCAGTTAGCTCTAAAGATGTGTATGAAGCTTTACTGCCTCTTTTTACAGGTGAACAATCAGGTGTTGATCCAAATGAGGCAATTTCTTAGCCTTTATAGGATTCAAATAATGATGTAGAACATCCCATTTCTTATTCAAATTTACATGATGCACCATTCATGAGAGGGCTGATATAGAGGATGCAAAAATTGTGCCTAAATGTCTAGTGAAGACTTTGAGAGATAGCAAATTAGATGCACCTTTGTCATATCATCGTTAAGGCTCTCATAGTGCCTCCTTTGCATCAGATTTTTATGGAATGGCCTTCTCTAGTCTTTGTGATGGGAATGAGCCTCTTTGTTCTGATGAACAAAAAATTCAAAAGATTGGATGGCTCTTATGGAATCAGAATATGATGCTATCATGAAGAATGGTACTTGGTCTTTATGTGATTTTCCTCCAGTTCTAAATGGTTATACAATCTAAAATGAAACGTTGATGGAATAGTTGATAGGTATAATGCCAGGTTTGTTGGAAAAGGTTATGCTCAAGAGAAAGGCATTGATTTTGATGAGACCTTTGCTCCCACATGCGGAATGGCCACTGTTCATAGCATTTGTGCACTTGTAACTTATCATGGTTGGAATGTACATTAGTTGGACATTAAAGTTGCATTTTTTAATGTTCATTTATATGAATAAGTGTATGTATTTCAGCCCCATGGTTTTGTGTAGAAATGGCAATGAAAACAAACTGCGTAGATTGAAAAAGGCATTATATGGTTTGTAACAAGTGCCACGTGCTTGCTATAAAAAGATACATGCCTATTTGCTAGCATGTGGTTTTGAGAATAGTCCAAATAAGAGAACCTTATATGTTCAATGTGTTGATGATTAACTTCTTATCATTGTTGTATATGTTGATGACATGCTATTCACCGATCCTAATGAGAAGCATATTGTTATATTTAAAGCTGATTTGCATGCCTCATTTGAGATCAAAATGGGGCATTTGCATCATAATTTGGGCATTCATTTTATGTAAGTTTATTGGGGAATAGCTTGGTGTCAAACAAAATATATTGAAGCATTACAATAGTGTTTTAGCCTTGAAGATTGCAAACCTATTGCGACTCCTATGGAAATAGGTCTACGATTGAGTCTTCATGATGTTGGAGATGCATTTGATGTTGTTCATTATTTGTAGGTTGTTGGATGCTTGATTTACTTATGCATAAGTTGGACTAATATTCAATTTTTTGTCTCTCAGATGAGCAGGTTTATGCCCAAGTGTCAAGCATTAGTAGGTGGTTAAGTGCATCTTTTGCTACTTGAGTGGCACTTGGCTACTTGGATTGTTTTATCCCAAGGGAGGATCACAATTTCTATATTTAAATCCTTTTTTTTTACTCGGATTGGGTTTGTTGCTATAACACTCGCGTGTCCACCAATGGTATGCTTGGTAGCTCATGCATATCTTACTTTAGCAAGAAGCAACCTATTGTGGCCACTTCTAGCTGTGAGGCTGAATATAGGGAAGCTTTCATGGAGACTATTGAGTGTGTGTGGCTTAGATACCTTTTGGTTGATTTGGATGTTGGTTAATATTCTACCACCGCCATACTCACTAAAAGTCAGAGCGCATTGGCAATTGTGAAGAACCCTAAGTTCCATGCTCGCACAAAACACATTGAGGTGCACTATCATTATTCAAGGGAGAGGTTCTCTGCTAGAGAGATCAATTGGCTTATGTGCCCATAAAAGATAATGATGTAGATATTTTCACAAAGGCTATGCCTAGGGATAAGTTTGAAGCTTTCCACAAAGCTTTGGGCTTAGTTTCTTTTGTGCATTGATCTCTTTCCACATAGCTTGGCACTTCCTTATACATGAGTGCTAGCTCTTTTGTTCACTACATCACTCCAAGGGGGGATTCGTTGATATATTTTGGTAGTGATGTGTGTGAACACACTTAGGACCACGAAGGCACTTGTTTTCCTCTTTAGGAGTTTTTTCCCCTTGGGTTGTATATGCGTTTATAAGAGTGACTGGTCTTTGTATGTTTCACTTGGTAATAGATTATGTATTGTACTGTGCTCAAAGCTTCTTCTTCTTCTCCTTATGTTGTTTGTGTGCTTTTGCAAACCTCAAACTCCAATAGTCGTCAAGGTACTCCACTTGGAGGAAATCCACTCTCTCATAGTGTAGACAAGGGTCAATGGAGAAATCCCTCAAGAAGAAGTTCTTGAGATACATAGACAAGGGAGATACCTAAGGCCAACGAGACTACTAGCAAGGGCACATCCACCTCTAAAGGAGCTGAAGATGTCCCACCAATACAAGACCACGTAGGCATGAATGAGATGATTGGAAAATATTACAACATCTCTAGGAAAGAACTGGTAGATCAACATATCTCTTAGGCCCTGATGGGATGTGAAGTTGCAAACACATTAAAATCCATGAACAAAGAATTAATTGTATTTGAACTCTTGAGAATGGATGCCAATTTTAGATCATAAGTATTGCATATCATTGATGACTTATCTGCTTCAAAACCGGTAGTAAAGACCTTCAATCTTGGTGAAGATAAAGTGGTTTGAGTAGCACCCCTTACCGATGAAAAGATCCATCAACTAACTATAAGTATGAAAGTGCATGTATTCTAAGGATTTATTGTGGATTGTGGTTTATAAGGTATAAATTTAACATGATGAAAATGCTTTACTCCAACCTTCAAGGTCGACCAACTTTATAGTAACCTTGGCACACCAAAGCAAAGTGAAGCCTCTAGAAGTAGTACCTAGACTACAAGTCTTAGTACAAGGAAACATCTTCACCTTGGATTTTGTTGTGTTGAGACTCCCATAGATGGTTGGAGGATTCCTAGTTTTGATTGGAAGGCCTTGATTGAGGCATGTCAATGTTCTACATGATTGAGGAAAGGATACAATGTGGGTGAAGCATGAAGGGAACAAGTTAAATCAAATCAACCTTGTAATCATGGGCCCACCAAGATGATTCACACAATTAGCATTAGTATTGAGCAAGATTTGATGGAGGACCCAATTTCGGATGCTTGAGAGGAAGATGGCATTCTCGCATGGTTAGAAATAGATGATTCATCTCCTTGTTACGGAATTTCTTATACGTGTCGAATACAAAGGAGCATGAAGAAAATCAGGAAACTATACAAGGTTTCGGATCAAGTGACCCTATAATTGGTTATTCGAGAGGGAAGAAATAGCCTCTCAAGTGCATCATAAGTGAAATTGATAGGGATGTTGTGAAGGAAGTTAGCCACAAAGAGAAGGTAAAGCAACCCGATGAAAAAGTTTTTTTAATCCAACTCATTAAATTCTTGCTATTTGGATGCAAGAAAAAAAGGAACAAATTGATATTGAGAGTGCTCCTATATATGATACAAAGACTATGTGGTGCAATTTCATGGAAGGCACAAAGGAAATAGATGATGAAGAGTTATCAAACACATTAATGGAGTGGAAATCAATTAAGGAAATTGAGCTAGACACCAAGGAAAATCCCAGTCCCATATTGGTTGCCACATATTATGGAATCTTTTGACTTACTTAAAAAGATAACTTCTTTTATAGAAAATTACTCTAATGTATTTGCATGGCATTACATAGATTTGGAAGGGGTTCCTATATGTTTTTGAGAACTCTGAATTCTATTTTCAGAGCACTGAACAAAGTGATAGTTCCATATGGCTTTCTAATGCCCTTTGTAGAACATATTATACAAGAGTTGCTAGACACACCTTGTTCATCTTCATGGATGAGTTTAGTAGGTACAACCAAATCTGGATCCACCCAAAGGATCAAGACAAGATGGATTTTCGCTAGATTTAGTTAGATCTCCATGGTCTACCATTATTTGCATACCACTCTCCTCCCAATCTTAAATGACCCTTGCACTTATGCACATTTAGAGTCCTCTATAAGGTCCAAATACTCCTCATATGGCCACTCTCAGGATATAGAATAACACAACCAAATATACGAAATCATGCTAAAGACTTTGATCCTTAACCCCTCCAAGGTCCTCAACGAATGCAAAAGGTCCAAACACTCCTCATATGGTCACTCTAAGGATTTGGAATGACCCAAGTAAATATGTGGAGTTGTGCTAGAGCCTTGGCTTCCCTATGTTTTGGTCCGTGAACCATCTAGGGTCCTCAACCAATGCAGGTAGAACAATAGTAGAATATGGATATCTATATAAATCTAACACTTTTGTTACACCTTGGGGCCCTTTTGATTACATAAATATGCTATTTGCACTTAGGAACACTCCTACAACCTTCAACAAGATAATGAACCTTATATTTGCATCCTTACTATTGGAAGCTCTACAAATTTTTATGGATGATTTCTCCTCCTTGTTAGGTACTTGTATTAGTACTCCCATGAATTTCTTGTATGCTTATTTGACTCTTGGACATGTGGTGTTTGCCAAACGTATGACCCTTGATCGAGAAAAAATTATAGCCATATTGAATTTACCAAGGCCAAAGAAACCTAAGGAAATCCATATCTTTTTGTGACACATTGGATACCATGAGAGGTTTATCAGAATGTATGTAGACATAGCTCGACTGGTCTCTAGGCTACAAGTAAAGATGTCCCATTTAAGTGGGATGGTAACCAAGAAAACACTTATCAAATTCTCAAATTAAAACTTGTGAAAAGACCCATCTTGGTTACTCTTGATTGTTCTAAAGACTTCCATGTACATGTGGATGTAAGTGCCTATGTAGTTGAGAAATTCTTACAACATAGTGAGGAGTATAAATTGGATAGACCAATCCAATATGAAGGTCAAATATTGAATAATGCCAAAAAGAATTACAACACCATAGAGAGAAAAACATTGGTAATGGTGTTTGCAGTGCAAAAGCTCGAACACTTTTTGCTTGGGGAAAAATTTGTGATTATCATTGATCATATTTCCTTGATTTGAATTATTGCTATTGAAACCAAAGTTATAGCCATTACCTTACTAATTGGGAGATGCTTTTATCACACTAGGGGAAGGCAATGTACAACTGTATACTATGAATTGCATGTTCGGTTGTCCAAATAATTTTGAGCATGTTGTATTTTTGTATAGCACTCTTGAGCTTTGTCTTGCATAGTTGACATGTGACATTCAAAGGAGACTCATTTACAACACGTCCTTGCTTTCTACAAAGTGTGCACCAAATCCCACTTCTTACTTGATCTCTTGAGAGGAGTTCTTGAAGCTCTTGGCAAAGTTGCACCACTTCCACCACTTCAACCTTTTCCTCCTTTTGAGGCTCTAACACCTGTCGTATCAAAAAAAAAGGCACTATGGTGCCCTTTTCTCTAACAAGTTAAAAAAACACATGTAATAGTTAAATAAAATTTTTGGCAAAAATCTTTGAAACCCACATATAATTGTACCTAGATATTCTAAAAAAATAATTATTTTTAAAAGTAACCTTTTTGATAACCCAAAATGTGGAAACGATTGACTATGGTAAAAACTTTTTTTATGTACAAACTTGTGTATGGGAAGAAACAAATATTTACATAGAAAGAACTTTCCTCTTATTGGAATAATTTTTTAGATGTTAATTTAAAGTCATATAATCATCAGACACAAATCTTTGGATTTGGAAAAATAATATTTATAATAAGCAAACTATTATAGGCTGCTCACTTTATAGTTATACACTATAGAAGTCTCTTTATATCATATTGATGCATAAAACATTAAAATGGCTGATGATTTGTTCCCAAAACAATTATATGGTATCATACAAATATGCTACATGTCTTTGAACCAATAACTCATGTGGCTATTTCACATACCACTAACCATCTCAACATTTCATTGAATATCCATATTCCAAATGACCTATAATAAAATTTCATCCTAAAGACTTAGATTTTCTCAATGATATAAGGTATACAATATCAATCAAAATAGTTCCTACTTTATATAGGACATGCTAGCATGTTAACTTTTATCGTGTAGCCTACGCAACCTTTGGTCATCAAATGACCTTTTCTTAGCATAAAAAATTAGTTATATTTTTTAACCCAAAGGTACAACATTGAATTTTGACTCCTAAGTTTGTCAAAAAAAAGCTTTTAGAATATTAAAATAGTATTTTGATAATAAAAAAAGAGTTATATTCATACCATCACTTTGCAAAATAAATTCATAGATAACAACACTATCATGGCACATATCAAATTAGTTTTTATGCCATAAACCTAGTAAAAATCATTATAAATTTTATGTTATGAATACAAAAGTTTTTAAATATATAAAATAAGAGATTTTATTACATTTATAACAATGAAAATGGGAGATCATGGTTTTCATAAACAAATCAACACTAAGTGACATCACTGTAATTTTTAGACAATAGTAAAACTAACATCATATAAGTAATGAAGAAATTTTAATGTTTCTATCCTTAAAGGAAAGATATATCTCTCTAGACATTTATAAATGGTTGCTTCTAGTAATCTAGAAAATTCATCACATAATGTCTCTTTTTAAAGACATTAAAGTGTTCAAGTACAACACTCGTGTTAAAGCTTCAATCTCATGCTGAAGTTTAGCCACTGCACTTTCCTTTTCCTTATGTGTTCTCTAGGTCTTAAGCTTTTTAATTCCTTTCTCAATTGAGCCATTGGGTCTCGAGGATCCATGAAGAGTGGAAGTCCATAAGAGCAAATCCTATATTGTCTTTTTTTAATGGGCTTCAAACATATTAACAAAAGAGATAATACAAGCAAAAAGAGGGAGATATAAAGGAGTCTGGAAGCCTCAATTCCCTGACATAGGGAAAAATGCACGAGAACTAGAGAACACTACTAGGGTACATGAAGGAGCTTTATGAAGGCTTAATCCCCTTCATGCGGAAGCCACTTACTCTAAAGTTTGTTGTTTTCTATAATGAAGACTATATGATGCTTGAAACGAGGAGGGTTCTTGGAGTTTCTAATCCTCCTACCAAGAAAGTCAAGGGAAGACTCAATGGACCATTCATGTCACGATCTATCAAAGTTTGTTGTGTATCTCTCCTTCCAAATTTTCTAGAGGGTCTCACTTTTGATCACATTCTAAAGGTTTGAGGAATAGTCGCTTCCCCTAACAAGGCCTGTTTACATTTGATTGGACTATCCAGCTTAAGGTGCAAACAGACTCATCTCCAAACAAAGGTACTCCTTGGGCACAAAAAGAAGAGGTGTGTGAGGTCTTCATGCCCCCAATGGCATCTTTTGCACCATGGCATGGCACTGTAGATTTTAGCAACTTTCACGTTGGTCCAGATTCCCTTATGGAGGATTTTCCAAAGGAGGTCCACTTTCTTGCATTCCATTAAGGGATGTTGAAGGTCTATGAACATAAGATCCCATCTGATTCAAGACCAATTCAAGCTCCACGTCCTATTGAAATCTTGATAGAATTCCAAAGTTTTCTTAACTCTCAAGACATCTTCAATCCTATTAACATTTTTCCATTTGATACCTTTGGGATGAGGAACTTCCTGGCCAATAAAGAGGTGGCTCTCCAAATCCCACCAAACCTTCATCCTTTGTCTTAAGAGGCACCAATCCTATGTAAATTTTTACTATGTATTAGCAAATCATCAACAAAGGCCACAACAAATTGACCAATGAATTGACTAAAGATATTAGTCATAAGCATCATGAATGTAATTGGAACATTTCTTCTTTTAAGCAAAAGGCATAACTAGATATTCATAGTGTCCAAATCTATTTTGAAAAGTTGATTTATGTACATCATCATTGTCAACCCTTACTTAATGATATCCACTTTTTTAATCTATTTTGCTAAATATAGTAGCACCACCTAATGCATTTAAGATATCATCAATGGCAAAGCATTGGATATCTATGCTTTATTGTAAATTTATTAAGTGCTCTATAATCAACACACATATTAAAGGACACATCCTTTTTGCGAGCCAAAAGCATTTGGGCCACAAATGGTGAGCAGCTAGTCTAATCAAGACTTCCTCTAAATATTGCTCAACCATGTGATGTACTTTTGTCTCCTCTTTCAAACTCATGTAGTACAACATCTAGTGGGTGGATGAGCTCTTAGAACATGCTCGATCCTATGCTCCACATCCTTGTGAGGCAGAAGACATATAGGTAATTATGAAAGAAACAAATTTTCAAATTCAGATCTCATCTTAGAAGTTAACAGAGCTTCCAAGCTACTTTTAATCTTCAAAGTTAAAATCTCTTTGTGCTAAAAATAAAGAGGGTACTTACACTCTACTTTTATATGGAAGAGATAGAAACTTGATTGAAATTTTGTATGTTTGGTTCACCACAAATGGTGATGCACTAAGCTTTATCATGGAAATGATAAACATGAGTTCCAAAATCAATGATAGTTTCCTTAGTGGCATGCCATTGTTTACTAAGAAGAAGATAAAATTTGGCAACTTGACAATCTCAAAGTCTATTTCATCTCTGTAAGCCTCAATCTGGATAGGTAATGTGACCACTCATCCATCCCAAGTCTTAAATCCTTTTCCATCCACCAATTCAACTCTATATGTGTACTGGGCTTGTCTTAAGCTTTGACTTCTTTACTTATGAGTTGTTGATTAGATTGTGACTAGATCATGTTCAAATAATACTTTAACATGATTTCCTTGCACTTCCCCTTTCATGACCACCAACTCAGTGTCAGGGAATCGATGCCCTTTCTAAGTAACTAGAGATAATATCACATCCAAAACTGTTGTCACCTTCTTGGTAACCATTATATTTAAGGTAAGTTGATTATCTTTGGATTTCATCTGCATCTTAGTATTTGTTTCTAAGATATCAAAGTTAGATGGAGCTGATGAAGATGTTGGTTGCTTCTTTACCACCATCGCTACTGAAATCTTCTTTTTCTTAGGGAAAAAGATGATATGAATGCCGATCTAGGCATCCATAACAAAGACCTTCTCATTGAGCCTTTTCTTTCTAGTGAGGTTTCGAACTAAAGCATTCAAGTGATCTCTCTTCCATAGAGGAAACCTTTTGCTTCCCATGAGAAGAAGCATGGATAACATTAACTTGTTTAGTAGGAAGTGAAACTAGAGTTGAAGGCTTTTTTAATGTTTTCCCATTTTTCTTCTTCCAAATGGTTGAGGTTATGATCGATGTCCATCTTCTAGAACTAAAGCTAACTCTATGGCTTCATTCAAAGTGTGATGTTTCACTAAAGAGAAATGTCTTAATTGCCACATATCTAATAATTTGTTTAGTGAGATCCTTCTAGACACACCAAAGAGCTAATAAATGCATTTGAACCATAAATTATCATCCAAATGTAATGAAAATTGAACATATAAGAAAATATACTAGTTATCATATTGTCAAATTTTATATGATTTGAAGTTATGAATCAAAATCTATGGAACCTTTTTTCCACACTTGCAACTTACAAAAAGAGTTAGTAGTCTATAAAAGGACATAGTAAAAGCAACATTTCTTATAATATACAATATTTTGCAATAAAATTTTAAAATTAGATAATTCAAAATATTGTCTAACTTTATGCACAAAGATTAATTGGCCATACGAATTGAGACAAATGGAACTGACAAGTTACCCATGTAATTCTAGAGCCCAAACTTCAACTCTAGGGTTTCCTTTTCAAAAATGGTTTCAGCTTCTAAAAACCTCTAGAATCTATGAATTTTGGTGTGAAAAGCTAGCTATTTCAAGTCTACAACAGCTCAAATGTTTTCTTTATTTTGTTGATTAATCCCTATATTTATAGGTGTGAACATATGCATCTTTGCATTTTGCATCTATTCTCTTTCACATTCATGTTGAAAAGAAGGATTAACTTACATAATAATGTATTCATGTAAAGCTCTTACACATCAAAACACATGTAAATTCAAGAGAATGCTTTCATTTTCGATTGAACATATGGGCTTTTCATTTCATTAATGCATATTCATTAAATTAATGATATAGATATGCAACTAAATTTCTATGCGAATAATTTTGGGAATATATGTTTTTAATGTGAAGATGATTACATACAAATGTGTCAATGTAAGAATCAAATACATGTAAGTGTGTGCATTTTCATGCATAGAAATGCATGCACATGATTATGATTATGTTTACACCCACCCATAGAAATACGGGTCTTCCTATGCACACACATACATGGGTCTAAGTATGTCTCGCACAAAAAAGAAGAGAAAACTTCTTTTAAAATTTTATTGGCATGCCTTTCTAAGTCCTAATAGAATTAAACAATAAGATATGTAGTGTAGAAAGTAGTTGAACCCCTTTGTATCTCACATAAGAACTTGGGATACAAAGCAAAGAGAAGAGAACAACAAAAAATTTTCCCTTTTGTAGGCGCACATAGAGAATAGGAGGCCAAATTTAATGATTCAAAAACTTGTTGATGGTCTATATCTATGTGTAGGCAGATGAAGAGATCCCATATGCAAAGGAAATCCATGTGGGAGGGCCTATGTAAGGCATTTCAAAGCATAATCTTGATTCGCGAGGGAGAGAGGGAGATTATTCTCTGCTCTTCATGGCCATGATTTCATGACTCTCTATACATATGTGTGAACTAAAGAAAGATAGAGGTTGTACCTAAATATTGATCTTGATGGCAATTGTTGGTATGGTGATATCTCCCAAACAATCCTTTCTTGAGGTGGACAAAGTGAATGTCTTTTGCATGAACCCGGTCTTCAACAATTTGGAAACAATAGGTAACCTTGTAACACACCATTTTCTTGGTTCTAATAAAGGGAAAGAAAATATCAATGTCTAAGATTCTCAATACCTTAATGTGGGCTCGAATAATGATGATAATGATGCATCTTCCCTTGTTATTGATCAAAATTCCTTTGATAAATGGAAAACTAAATTGAGTGAAAAAGTTATGATAGAATTGTGTCATGGTTCGAGACATTCACAAATGAAATGGTTGCCCTAACATCTAAAACATGGTCCTCTAGGGGCTTGTGGCCTTAGTTGTCTCAAATGGGGCCTCGGGTTAGGATTTGTATACATGACATTCGAGTATTTTGGCTCCCAATTTTGTTCCATAGGTGGTGTCTCGTATTGATACGGATAAATTTCGATAAGTTGTTTAACTCTTTTGATGTGTTACTAGAAGATAAGTCTTACCCCTTTGATGATTATATTGAAAGTTATGCAAAGAATTTTGAAGATGGGGATAAAGAAAATACTCAACCCAACATAGTAAATCAAGATGATGTTGTAGTTGAAAAATGGTATGAAGATGTTCGGGTTGAATCAGATAATGTGGATTGGAATAAATTCATCAAACAATAGATTAAAGGAAATTTATGTTGGGCAAGATGAAGGCAATGGCTCCCAAGTAATGCTTTTCTAAATTTAATGGTACTTATAACTATGGAGATCTTGTGTTTTTAGTTGAGCTAAATAAATTTGATAATAAAAACGTTGAAGAGATGGCTTCAAGGGTGGAGGATGATGAAGATATTCCAATGACACACTATGAGGTTGTTGAATCTTCATTCCAAAGTTCTAGCAAACGTAAAAGAAAGGAGACTATAGGGACTTTTGGTTCTCTATTAAATTGAATACAAAATTTACTTCCATTCTTAATAAATTCAAGAGTGTTGTTTTGCTAACTGTGTTTAAGTGTGTCTCCCAACCCCCATAGCTACTCTCTTCCTAAAACAAGGTTTGACCTCTCCATATTCATAATTTGAAAGTCTACATGGCTAGTGTATCCCTATATCTCGACTTCCAAATTGGATACCATAGTATCCCATATCCTCTTTTCTTCCCCTTGCATCATAAATACTATGTATTTATGTGCATTAGGCTGTTGGGGAATCTTTAATTTCTTGACTAGAGCATAGTTTATAAAATTATGTGTGGTAGAGTCATTTACCATGACTCTCATCTTGGTCTCATACACACTACCATGAAGTTTGCAAGAAAGTGTAGAACACATCCTTATTCCTCTCATGGTCATCTGCTGTAAAGGTTGGTGGCTTGAGGTCTTTAAAGAGGGGACTATCCCTAGAACCCTCTCCTTTATGTTTGCCAAGAAGGGAAATATCCTTCCTAATCACTCTACTATAGGAAGAGTAGGCATCTCTCTTTCCTTCCTAGCTAGGAAAGAGGTAACATGAGTCTCCGATGAGATCATATGAGTCTTAAGTTGTTCTATTAGATAGGTCATGCTAGCAATGTCCCTCTCTAACCTAAGGGTTTGGTTTTTGAGCTCCATGAATTGCTTGTGTGAAACAAACTCATCATGAAGCTCTACATAGGAATATTCCTCTTCTTGCTCAACCTTTTGCTCTACTTTTTGCTCTTGCTCTACCGATTCCACTCTATGATCTAAATCCTATAGATGTTGTTTCTTTGGTGGAGAAGTAGGTTCTAAAGGTTTTTTTCCCTTAGCATCCATGTTTTACTCCCCTCATTTAATAACCAATGTGTTCAGAAGAAATAGAAGTAAATTTTATAAAGCAAGAAAGAGAGAAAAATAGAACTAGAACACTTCATTGATACAATTGAAGTCTTCAAAAGCTAATTTGGAGGGATCTTCCAAGTGTTGGGGATTTGATTTGCAATCCTTGCCAGATCCAAATGAAAATCTAAAATTTCTGCTTGGTTTGAGAGGGATCTTAGCACTCAACACTGATGAAAATGATGGCCAAAGCAAGTGTCAATAGCTCAAAACATCAAAACTGAGAAAAACTGATACACTTTTGCTCTTGCCAGTCCTCCCCAAATATGAGTGGTCCAATAACTGCAAATGAAAGCTATGATGCCAATGCAAGTGACAGAAGTCATTCTGGACACCAAACGATAAAAAACTAGGGCCAAAAGTGATCACCCAGTATCTACTGAAGAGCTATAAAGGGATTTTGGTCCATCAAAACTTCTCAAAATCAAGCGGCATTTAATGTGACTAGAATTTTAGGAATATATCTTTGAAACATGAAAAAAAGTGCTTGATCAAATCTTGGAGCACTAAGCTATGGCTCGAAGAAGACTGACATTTTGGTGTGGGAAGGTAACATGCAAAACTTCATGAAACGATTAATTTGAGAGCTTGAAAGAGGATACTCTAGAGGTCTTTCATCTATTTAGATTACCCAAATCCTATCTTCACATCCCAAATTACATGTACATATGCTTGTTTCCCCCAAAAGTTGCTTATAAATCCTCCATTTGGTTCTTCAAAATAGCAAAAAAGTGACTTTTTATGTACCTCTTTGGTGGGAATAACAAGTCTTTAGTCTCCTCTGATTTTGTGCAGAACTCGTGAAGTAGTGAGTAATCCCATATATGACATAACAATATAATTTTAGGCACTATAAAGGGACGAGCTTCGCCTCATATGCTCCATCTGAGAGAAGAGGATTAAGAGATAAAGGAACCTTTGCTTCTACATGCACGTTACCTGAATTCACTTTGCTCCAATGGCATGACCGTTCTAGCTTTGAAACCAATTGTTGAAGCACTCTTTGATGAACCCTCCTATTTTTGGAGGGAGCACAACACACAGTTCGAGTCATCATCAACAAGCTTGTCGGCTACTCAGGAGACACATGGAGAATTCACTTGTTAATTATGCCCAACCATGCATAGTGGGTTACATTCTTTCACTTCTTGATTGAGGGCTCTAAGTGGCTTCTCACATGATTGCCACTAGGAACTCGAGGGCCCACGTGTAACTCTAAGTAAGGGATGTTTCATACATCCCTTCCAAAAGCTCTCACATAACACATATCTTTGAATTCATCATGCATTTGATACATCATGTACTCCAAAGGATGCATGATTTGTATTCCATAGAGTGCTTTAATCATCATGGAATTGGGGAAATATCCATTTAAGTATCAACATGCATTGAATATGGATAGATCTGATTCCGCATATAATTATGGCATCCATTCAACGAGATTTGAAATTATCTCTTATGGGATATTGTAAAGGTTTTCTATTTTATTTGTGATAGAAAGTGTAAGTATGCATTCCTGCATCCTTAGAGTTTTGTTAAGATTAAAGGCTTAATTGGGCATATAATTATGTATATTAATGCCCAAGGGAAGAACTATGAAGATCGGTCAAGCAAGATGATCCCAACTTTGTAACCTCAACATCCCAATGGACAAGCCTCTCTATGCCAAAAGACAAAGGACGGATGTAACTATGATGGAGGTAAGTTCATATTTCATTTGGATTTCCATGCATAACGTAGGTAGTCAATATGCACGTCGAAAGGTGCATGAATGTAGCCATATAATTGATGGACTTAAGGCATAAATGAATAGCAAAAGCCTTTTTCATCAGCATGGAATGAACTCACCTCATAAAGCTTGTTATAAAATGGACATGGAATATCCATCACAACATGAAATGAACAAGAGTGGAATATCCATCCATGGAATATCCATCCATGCATGCTTTAAAGAGGGGTTCAATCTTTGAACCTTATGCATGGTCAATGACTTCAAGCAAATATGTATGTGTTTTTGGCATGCATTAATTATGTGTATCAATGAATTGAATCATGTATGCATGCTTTGATGTGACATGAGAGAGATTAAGTTCGCTACGTTTAAGCTTAAGATAGGAAATGACTTTTGTACATGAAGTCAAAAGCATAAAAGTTTTACGGTATGTTGATATTATGTGACTCAATAACAATTAAATTTTTTTCTTTTTTACATGTTGAATTAATACACATGCCAACAAATCTTAACACAAGTTGAAAAAAACCTTAAGCTTTGAGTCCTCTTTATGCATCCTCTTCCATAAAACCCATGGTATGCTTGATCAGCAAGGCAAAGGACTTACGATACAAGTCACGTGTTGTTTCTCTTCTTATTAACCATAATTTATTGTTAATAATAATTTGGACTAAAAGATATTTGAAAGAGAAACTAAATCCTATATAAGACCCTAGACACAATCATGTGTTAATTTCTCATAATCATGCAAGATGTCAACACCTGATCATTGAGGACAATGATCACACTAATAGGGGAAGAGAATTTCATAAAGTGAAAAAATAAGGCAAGAAATGGTTGAACTAATTCATCCTTTAAAAAAAACCTTATTTCTTCCCCAATAAGGGTCTCCTTTTGGACAAGAGGAGTGGTCCATTTGGAGCTTAGAAAGAAAATTGCTTATGGAGTAAAGAGTTATAAACTCATTAACACATATCTGAAGAAGAGAAATATGTAAGGTTTGAAAAGAAACTTTAAATACCACTAATCAAGAATATGCTCTATGAATAAGAAGCAATTTACCAATCTAGTTAAAGATATAACTATTTGGCTAATCTTATGATTTTCACATGACTATATCCTTTGAAATAGATGCCTACTTATGTCAAGAGATAATATCTAGTAAGAGAATACTAGCTCTATTATCAAATTACATAAAGATAAATACCTTTGATTGCATCTGATAAAAGAAATAGCTTGATGAAGGCTCAATCTTCAAAGACTTTTCAAGAAGAAATCAAGAGTTGGTAAGGATGTAACTTACAAGGTTTCTTGATTATACTTGATGAGATTAAGATGAACAAAGTTTCCTTAGAGCAATCCCTAAGCAAGAGCTAAAGTTATCTACTCTAAGGGTGAGAGTGTAAACCAGATGTTATGGGACATCTAGGTTTACAATATCAGTAAAGCGGATTAAGGGGTATGGAACATTGGATTTAAAGATAGTAGCATCTTGAAAGAAAAGAAAATTAAGTAGTAATAAAGCTTTGATTGGATTTAGGAAATTGGATGAGAATCAATTTCCTAAAAATTTTATAGTTTTGAGGACAAAAACCCTTTAAATGGAGGAATAAAGGTATCATTAATATGATAATTTGAAGCAAAAAGATGCATTCCTTGACTGTGTAGTGAAAGTTAGGGACTACATTTGATATCAAGTACCTAAGTGTATTTGAGTTTAAGTGAAATTTAGGGAGTACATTTGATATCAAGTACCTAAGTGTGTTTGAGTTTTAAACTCAAAAGTAAGAACTGGATATGCAAGGATGTTCAAGGAATTCCATTTTGGTATTAACCAAAGCATAAGATAGTCTTAGACTTGAAGCACATCCATAGTAAGGTACTTGAGAATGATAGATCAAGAAATCTTGATAGTAAACATGATAACTTGCTTAAGTCAGAGGGATAACATATAGTTGTTAATCCCTAGAAGAACACAAAATTCAAAGAAGGAATTCATGGTCATAGGAAATGATCATAGAGCATTGACAAGACAAAGAAGGTGGAAAGATTAATGATGTTGTTCTATGGATTGGAGAAAGAACTCATTGGCATGGACAGTGGAATTGAATCCAATTAAGAATTTTCTTTGATGGACAGAGAGAAAAGAGACTCAAGACCCGATAGAAAACATCAAGATAAGCCTTAAAGTTAAGACCATTAAGAATAGGGTCTAACAAGTGTAGATTGAACCTAGTTGAACTAATTAAATATACTTGGTTGTATTTACAAAGAGTTAAGTGGAATAAAATGGCATTTACCCTAGAAAAAGGCTATCCTTTATCCTCTCAAGAAAATGCATGCTTTTCAATAGAACACACAGCCAACTTTAGATGGTACAATAGATTTGGATAAATAAGAGGATAAAAACTTTAGGGAGTTGTTTGAATTAAACTCTAGAAGTAAGAAGCTTACTAAAAGTCAAGACTATTCAAGTATAAAACCTTGAATGAACGAATGATCTATAAAAGATCATCATTCAAATCTTTGGATGATAAGAATAAGTGATTCAAGAATATTCACTAAGTTCCTAAAAGGTTATGGGATACAATGGTTAGAAAGAGGTATCTTTCTTGCAAGACTTTGGAAGAACTTAAAGCAAATAAAACTTGAATCATCTAAAATCCATTAATGGACCCTACGAACACCGTGGAGGATTTCGGTGAGTCACCTCTGTTGGTGCAGGTAATCCAAACCTTCACATTTGGCTAAACATTGAAAAAGATAGGTACAAGCATGTGATGAGTCACATGAACCATTACTTGTAATGCTAGATCATTTACTTCTTGTAAAAGATAAATTCTTGAGAGAGTATTGTAATCCCATTCATTTCATGGAGTTTGGAGAACTAAAAGCTATGAATCTCTTTTGGTAGAGCGACTCCTAACTTAGAGGAGTACTTTTAGGTGGAGCCTCACTTGAGTTTCGAATTCAAAATTGAAGAAACTCCTTATAAAAAGGACTTGAGAATCTCACAGCTAGATGCCTCTTGTAGGAGCTCATTTTTTGATCATTTTGTAGAGGTTGAGGAGCATACACCATAGCTCACTCATCTCACTATCATTGTGCATCATTGCAATGCCAATGAGGTTGTAAAATCATGTGATATAATATATACATTTCATTGATCACATTTGCCTACATCTCTGCTATGTCTACTCAAAACAATGTAATTGGGGGTAAGCATCCAATTGCTAAAGTGATTGCTCAATGTATGGTTTATCATTTTAAGTGATATTTTCCTAATTGCTACTGTACTGTGAGCATTGAGCAAAATATCCAGCAGTTGTCAAGATTAAAATAGCAAGTTTTGAGTGATTGGCTATTTACAAAGTTATCTATTTTGATCTAATTGTTTGAAGCATCATCTCCAAAGTACATAGGTGCTTATTTAGTGTTAGTTGCAAGCTAACAAGTCCTACTACATAAGCTTGAAGTGAAATAGGGTAGGTACAAATCAGATTTTGGCAGTACCACCTCACTTCCTTGAGGTATCCATCCATCTCTTCCAACAGTGGTATCAGAGCAATTTGAGGTAAAATGGGAGATGGTTTCCCTTCTTTTATTGATAAATTGGACATGAATAACTATCCAACATGTTCATTGAGGATGAAGACATACTTACAAGGAAGGAGTCTCTATGGATACATATTAGGAGATGAGGAGATGCCCATTTTCAAAAGCAAAGGACAACCTACAAGAGAGGAACTTGAAAGACTCAACTCATGGTGTGCCAAAGATGCTTTAGCAAGGTCATATTTACTTAACTCTATCTCTGACTTCCTTCTTCCACACATTAGGAATTGTAAAACTTCCTGAGAGACTTGGGATACATCGTTTTCATACTTTTCTTCCAATACAAGAGTTAGAAAAAATCAATTATGGATTGAGTTTACCACTCAAAGGAAGCAACCCAAACAAAATGTTTTCAGAGTTTGTGACCAAAGTAAAAAACGTGGCTGATCAATTGGCAAACATAGGAGAGGAGATTGAAGAGGAGCAAATAGTGAGACAAATAATCAATGGCATCAAGGTAGATGATAAGTGGGAAGCCTTCACAACTGCTATGGACTTATACATGGACATGCAGATTCCAGACCTTACCACACTCATGGGACAAATCTCTACCCATGAAGCCAAGCTCAACAAAAATGGAGAACCATCAAGAGGTAACTCTTCTACCCTATACACATATAAAGGAAAGTCTAAAGAGAAAGGGAAAAGCAAAAAGGTTGAAGATGAAGGTACTACTTCTCAAGCTAACTATGCAGGGAGAGGTAGGAACTCAAGAGAAAGGGGCAGAGGAGGTAAGCAAGGCAGGGGGAGACCTTTCAACTCTTCCCCATGCAACATATGTGGATTGTCTAATCACACGACAGATGAGTGCTATAGGAACTTCAAGAATCAGAGAGGAAGAGGACATCAAATGTTGGAGGTAGATGTCTATGGAAGCATGCGAACAACACAAGGAAGAATAAGAAGCTTGGAGCAAAACACACACAATACTGAATGTATTACTAGAGAATGTACAAAGATAAGTAGCCCATTAGGGCAATAGATGTATATACAAGATGGGGGAAAAAACCTCCTAAAGAGGGAAAAAAGTGCCCGATGGTCCTAGAGTGTTCACAGACATCACTACCTAAATATACCAACAAATCCCCCCTGGGAGTGATGCGGTGAACAAGTAGCTGGCACTCATGTATAAGGAAGTGCCAAGCTATGTGGAGATCACTCCACAAAAGGACGTAAGCCCAAAGCTTTGTGGAAAGCTTCAAACTTCTCCTAGGCAGAGCCTTCGTGAAAAGGTCTACAATGTTCTCCTGCTTGGGCACATATGCCAAGCTGATCTCCCCAACAGAGAACCTCTCCCTGACATAATGATAATTCACCTCAATGTGATTAGTGCGAGCATGGAACACAGGGTTCCTCGCAATTGCCAATGCACTCTGACTGTTAGTGAAGATTGTGGTGGTAGAAGACTGACCAACACCCAAATCAGCCATAAGGCGTCTGAGCCACACACACACTCAACAATCACTGTGAAAGCTGCCCTATACTCCACCTCACATCTAGAAGTGGCCACAATAGGCTGCTTCTTGCTCAACCAAGATATACATGAGCTACCAAGCATGAAGCAAAAGCCACTAGTGGACACATGAGTGTCATAGCAACCAACCAAAAAACATGCAAATCTAGCGGTAGTGATCCCCCCTTGGTATAAAACAACCCAAGTAGCCCAGTACCACTCAAGTAGCGAAAGATGCACTTAACCGCCTGCCAATGCTTGACTCCTGGGCAATGCATAAACCTGCTCATCTATGAGATATCAAACTGAATATCTGGCCGAGTAATGCATAAGTAAATCAAGCATCCAATAGCCTGCTGATAGAGAACAACATCAAATGCATCTCCATCATCATGAAGACTCAATCGTAAACCTGTCTCCATAGGAGTGGCAATAGGCTTACAATCTTCAAGGCCAAAACACTGCAATAATGTGTCAATATATTTCGTTTGACACAAAGCCATTCCACCATCAACTTGCATAAGCCAAATGCCCAAATAGTGATGCAAATGCCCCAAATCAGACATCTCAAATGAGGCATGCAAATCAGCCTTAAAATTAGCAATATGCTTCTCAATAGGACCAGTGAGCATTATGTCATCAACATAGACAACAATGATCAGAAGCACATCATTAGCACGCTTAACATATAAGGTGTTTTCAGTTGGATTGTTCTCAAAACCATGTGCAATCATATAGGCATGTATCTTCTCATACCAAGCACGTGGTGCTTGCTTTAAACCATATAATGCCTTCTTTAACCTGCACACCTGGTTTTCATGCCCTTTTTGCACAAAGCCACGAGGCTGAAAAACATACACTTCTTCATGCAAGTCACCATTCAAAAATGCCGTTTTAATGTCCAACTGATGTACATTCCAACCATGATGAGCTGCAAGTGCACAAATGCTCCAAACAATAGTCATACAGCATGTAGGTGCAAAGGTTTCATCAAAATCAATGCCTCTTTCCTATGCATAACCCTTTGCAACAAGCCTAGCCTTATACCTATCAATTGTACCATCAGGTTTATGCTTCAACTTGTATACCCACTTAGTGCCAATGGCCTTCTTGCTCGGGTTTCAGCATAGTTTTTGCCTGCTCAATATCAGCTCTCTCATCAACTAGTGCATCATGTAAATCTGCATCAGAAATGGAATGATCTGCATCATCACATGAAACCTGCAAAGGCTGAGAAGTTGCCTCATTAGGACCAGCACTAGACTGTCCACCTGTAAAAAGAGGCAGCAAAGTATCATACATGTCTTTGGAGCTAATAGATGTCTCCTTAGTACATGAAAGCAATGGCTGAATAGCATCTTCCACAAAAACAACATCACAGCTAACCAAAATGCGTTTAGTCTGTGGATGATACAGACGATAGCCTTTACTTTCAAAGCTGTACCCAACAAAAATACATTTTACTGCTTTATCATCCAATTTTCTGTGATGTTGTTCGGGCACTAATGCATATGCCAAACAACCAAAAACACGCAGATGAGCAACAGAAGGCTTGCAGTCATGCCAAGCCTCATATGGAGTGATAGACTGCAGTGCTTTAGTGGGACACCTGTTAAGTACATATGATGCACACATGACAGCCTCAAGCCAGAAACTATGTGGTAAAGCGTGACTCTTGACCATACAACTCGCCATCTCCATGAGTGACCTATTCTTTCGTTCAGCAAATCCATTCTATTGAGGTGTATACAACATTGTACACTGGTGTTTTATCCCACGTTCAGCCAAAAATGCATTGAAATCAGAAGACATATATTCCCCCCCTCGATCAAAACGGAGGGTGCACATTTTACATGCTGACAAATTTTCAGCCAAAACCAAAAACTGTTTAAAGCACATGAACACTTTGGACTTTGCCTTCAATGGATATACCCATGCATGCCTAGAAAAATCATCAATGAAAGTCACGAAGTAAAGATAATTTCCAAAAGAAGGTGTTTGCATAGGACCACAAACATCACTATGTACAAACTACAATTTCTGAGTAGCCCAAACTGAACCATCTTTTGGAAAGGATGAATGCTGCATTTTGCCCAAAATACAGCCTTCACAAACATGTTTTCTAGGTGCCTCAAGTTTGGGCAGAGAGGACACCATTTCAGATTTCTGTAGGTGTAGCAAACTAGCAAACTTGAGATGACCAAAGCATGCATGAAAAAGCTTTGCATCTGACATAGCCTGAGAATCATGTACTACACATGCTGAATCATTTACAAATCTTTCATAGTCTATGAGCTTATACAACCCACGACATAGAATGCCAGAAGCAATAATCACGTCGCCATGTGATAGATCATGAATCGTACACATGTCATCAACAGATTTCACAACCAAGACAATCTTGGCTAATGCAAAAACTGATAACAGATTTTTCTTGATCCCTGGCACAAACAAAGCATTTGACAAGGTGAAAGAACTACCATCAGCAGTATTCAAAATGATCTTACCAACTCCCATAACAGGATAAGAGGAGTTGTTGGCGCATGTAACAGTATTCCCTTTAGGGGCAGGCTCGAGTGAAGAGAAGAAACTGCACTGCGAGGTAATATGTTTGGTCGCCCACTGTCAAAGTACCAAACATCTGAGTCTACTGCAAACATGCACTACTCACGAGAAGATGGGTCAAAACTGCAAACAGTAGTAAATGCCCATTCTTCTTCCTACACAAGATTAGTAGACTCTGTTTTTGGAGTAGAGGCCTCTACAACAACCATTCCTGCCTCTTTTTTCTTTGCCTCTTTTGTAGCCAGTTTAGGATAGTTCTTTATGATATGATCATTTCCTTTACAATACTTGCAAAACAATTTTTGCTTTTCTGATTTCTTTTCATCTTTGTCTTCCCTCTTCGATTGTGCATAATTAGCAGATTTCTGCTTACTAGTTGAAGAGCTCCATTTTCCTTTGCCCTTCTGACTAGCCAGGAAAGCTTGATCTACAACTCGCATAATGGACCTGTTTTGCCTGGACTGATCGTCCTGCAACAGAACATAGACTAACTCCTCAAACGACAAGGCATTTGGATTGCCTTTCATCATCAACCGAACAATAGAAGCAAAACTCTTATATGAATCAAGAAGACCATTCAGAATGGTCTGCACAAGTGAGCTATCTGGTATAACCTCATCAACAGAAATCAACTGTTCCTTCAAGTCTTTGATCTTTATCAGGAAACTGTCCATAGAATCACCTCATTCATGTGCTCATTCTCCAACTTTTTTTTGAGGTAAGAAAAATGAGCCTCATTCCTAGCTTGGTACAATGTGGTAAGTGTATCCCAAGCATCCTTAGCTATTTTACAAGAGCAAATGTGAGGAATAATGGCACGTTTGACAGACAAAGCTATCAATGCATGTGCCTGGGCATCTCTGCCATCCCAATGAATCTGCTCTATAGTAGGTGCAGCAAAAACCGCAGCACGAACAAGAATATGCAGAATATCATCATCTTTGACACCTTTTGCATCACCTTCAGTACCTGCAGTTATAACAGTTGCAGGTGTGATAGGACATTTTTCAACACCTTGCACAATGTTCCATAGTCCTTTTGCAACCAACACATGTCGCATCATATAAGCCCACAATGGGTAGTTGGTACATCCAACTTATCCTCAACAGTCAACATACAAAATACATCACTGCTTTCAGCCATGGCCGATGACTAAAATACCTTGATGCAAAAAATTGACTGTATCTCAAAAAGTTGAACAAAACTGCCCAGACAAATTCTGCTAGACCTGTAGCAGACTTCAAGACACTTATACTCGCGAACCAAAACTGGTATATACCTTTGGCACAAAAAGATGAAATAGCCTGCACAAGCACTATGATAGTGCATTCGGAGGCCGAAACGAGCTCAGATTGCGATTTCGGCATAGTAGAGCGAAGATGTTTTGATCTTGAAAACAAGATGAGTATGCTCACCAAAATTCGTACGATTCTGAGACTGCAATGGGAGGAGTGTCGACGGTGCCCTACATGAAGCGACGACCTTCTCTGATACCAATTGTTGGAGTTAGATGTCTGCGGAAGCACGCGAACAGCACAAGGAAGAAGAAGAAGCTTGGAGCACAACACACACAATACTGAATGTATTACTAGAGAATGTACAAAGATAAGTAGCCCATTAGGGCAATAGGTGTATATACAAGTCTGTGTAAAAAACCTCCTAAAAGGGGAAAAAAGTGCCCTGGCGGTCCTAGAGTGTTCACACACATCACTACCTAAATATACCAACATCAAAGAGGTGGTTACTCACAATCAAGAGGAAGGTTCGACCATAATCAAGGCTACAACCATGGCTACAACAAAAATTACAATAAAAATTATCAAGGAGGATACAAATCAAGAAAGGACTTCAACAATTACACAGAGGATAAAGAGGATTCTCTTCGCATTATGAATATGACTTCAAAACAAGGTATGAATGATGATCACCTCTTCTATATTGACTCAGGTTGTTCAAACCATGTAGCAGGCAATGTAGGTCTTCTTTCTAATCTTGAGGAGCCCAAGGGAAAGCACCAAGTACAAAAAGGTGATGACGCCAAGCATTCAGTGGTCAAGGAAGGAAATGTCAAAAATTTTGATGGAAATAGAAATCTATATAGAAGGGTTCTTTATGTGCCTACAATCACCAAGAATCTGATGAGTGTTGGATAGATAGTGGAAAAGGGTTTGTAGGTTAGGTTCAACAAATATGGAGCCTTTGTGGAGGACCCCCAACATAGAGAATTGCCAAGGGAGAAAAAACAGGTAGATTGTTTACATTTGAACTTGAGGACACTAGAAACATTGCATCTTATAATTACAAGGATCAAACATTGTCTGAGCTTGAGATTTGGCATAAAATATTAGGGCATATTGATGAGAGAACCTTGAAGCAAATATGTAGAGATCAATGTGTGCTTGGAATACCTAATGTATCCAAGCAACACATGATCTATAAATGTGGTGCTTGTCAGTTTGGTAAATCACACAGCTTACCCTTCACAAAGAAAGGCTACATGCATGAGGATTATTTGGAACTTGTCCACACAAATGTGTGGGGACCTAGCAAGGACCCTTCAATTTTAGGCTTCATTGATGATTTCAATAGGTGGACTATCTTGTACTTTATGAAACATAAAGATGAAGTGTTCAACTGCTTCAAGAAGTATCTTGCACTTGTGGAAAATCAAACAAGAATAAGTCTAAAGAGGATAAGGTCAGATGGAGGAGGTGAGTACTTCTCCAATGAATTTGATGCATTCTTGTAGGACAGAGGTATCAAAAGGGAGATTACTACAAGGTATACCCCTGAGCAAAATGGGGTAGCAGAGAGAAGAAATAGGTTGATTGTGGAAACAGTTAGATCAATGCTTAATGAAAAAAGGTTACCAAATCATTTGTGGACAGAAAGTGTATCTACTGCCACTTATCTTATTAACAGGTTTCCATCTAAATCACTTGATGGGATGACCCCATATGAAACATGTCATGGTAGAAGGCCATCACTTGATCATTGTAGAATATTTGGATGTGTTGCTTATGTGCATGTTCCATCTCAAATAAGAGGTAAGCTAGATCCTAAGGGAGAAGTGCATATTCATAGGGTATGATTTAAATCAGAAGAAATATAGGTTTTATAATCCATCCAACAAAGGATTTATGGTCAGTAGAGATGTTGTGTTTGATGAGAATGATTCTTGGTTTGAAAGTGAATGCAGGAAGGTCAAATTTCCATATGACTTAGAAGAGGAATTTCCAAGCCTCACCAAGGAGGAGCCGAGCCAAATTGAAGACATCAAATCAGATGACGAGGACACCATTAACTTGGAAGAGTTCAAAGCATGGAGGTCAAAAGGAAAGGCCAAGATGAAGAGGTTGGAAGACTTACCTCAATCATCCAACCAAGCTCTAAGGAGATCACAAAGGAAGAGTAAGAAGCCAATCAAATATGGGTATGATACTTCATTAGTTACTAAGCATTCCATTTATCTTGATAAAGATTTGTCATTTGAAGAGCCTTCTTCATATGAAGAAGCAAAGATCAGGGCAAAATGGAAGGAAGCTATGGATGAAGAAATAGGAGCACTCCAAGAGAATGATACTTGGAAGCTAGTACCCAAGAAGGCAGCAATGAAGGTAATTGGTTCTAGATGGATTTACAAAATCAAGAGAAACTCAGATGGATCCATAAACAAGTATAAAGCTAGACTTGTGGCTAAGGGTTTTGCACAAACCCAAGGAGTCGATTATGAAGAGACTTTCTCACCTGTGGCTAAAATGCCAACCATCAACATATGGTAAGTGTGACTGCATCTAGGAATTGGAATATGTATCAATTGGATGTGAAAAATGCTTTTCTAAATGGCTAGATTTCAGAGAAGGTTTACATGGCTCAACCTCCTGGTTATGAAGATCCAAGCAAAGTAAATTATGCGTGCAAATTGAACAAGGCTCTTTATGGTTTGAAGCAAGCACCTAGGGCATGGAACCATAGGTTAACCACATACCTTCAAGACCAAGGATTCTTGATGAGCAAAGCAGATTCTTCTCTGTTTGTCAAGAGAAGTAATTCAGAGATGATATATTTATGTGTGTATGTTGATGGCATCATACTTATAGGAAGTGATGCCAATGGTATTAAAGAAATAAAGAACCTAATGATGCAGGAGTTCAAAATCAGTGACCTAGGGTTTCTAAAGTATTTTCTTGGAATTGAATTGGTTTACACAAATTCTAGAATTTATATTACTCCAAGGAAGTATGTGCAGGACATGTTGAAGAAGTTCCACTTGGAGAATGCAAAGGTAGCCAACACCCTATGGAGGTAAATCATAAATTGAGTGCTCATGAAGGTGATTTGCTTGAAGACATTGCATGATATCAAAGCATAGTTGGAAGTCTAAACTATGCAATCTTAACAAGGATTGACATAGCTTATGGAGTAAGTGTTTTAAGTCAATTAATGCATAAACCTAGAGCACCTCACTTGGAAGTTGCCAAAAGGATTTTGAAGTATCTCAAGGGTACTCAAAATCAAGGTTTATAATTTTCATACACATTAGATTTAGACATCAAGATTTACTCAGATGCAGATTGGGCAGGTTGTAAGGATGATAGGAGGAGTACCTTTGGTTATCTTTCTTTTGCAAGTGATAAGACCATTTCATGGTCTTCCAAGAAGCAACCTACTGTTTTTCTATCTTCAACAGAGGCTGAATATAGGGGATTAGCCAATGCTACACAGGAAGCTATTTGGATCAGATTGCTATATTCAGATTTGGGACTTCACACTCACTCACCTATGATTTTTGGTGATAATACAAGTTCTTTGCATCTTGCAGCTAATCCTATTTATCATGCAAGAACCAAGCATATAGAAGTACACTATCACTATGTTAGAGAGAAGCTATTGAGCAAGGTGATCCAATTGGCATATGTATCAACAAACATGCAATGTGAAAATTTATTGACCAAAGCACTTGATGGTACTAAACTTTCTAGATTTAAAGCTATGATTGGATTGCAGGACATTCAAGAAGAACCATGAAGAAGTCTAAGCCAAGATGTTTGGCTTGAGGGGGAGCTATTGGTCCAAGTAATCCAAGCCTTAAGATTTGGCTAAACATTGAAGAAGATAGGTACAAACATGTGATGAGTCACATGAACCATTGCTTGTAAAGCTAGATCATTTACTTCTTGTAAAAGATAAATTCTTGAGAGAATATTGTAATCCCATTCATTTCGTGGATTGGAGAACTAAAAGCAACAAATCTCATTTGGTAGAACCACTCCTAACTTAGAGGAATAGTTTTAGGTGGAGCCTCACTTGAATTTCAAATTCAAAATTGAAGAGACTCCTTATAAAAAGGACTTGAAAATCTCACGGCTAGATGCCTTCTAGGAGCTCATTTTCTGATCATTTGTAGAGGTTGAGGAGCATATACCATAGCTCACTCATCTCACTATCATTGTGCATCATTGAAATGCCAATGAGGTTTAAAGTCATGTGACATAATATATACATTTCATTGATCACATTTGTCTACATCTCCGCCTGCTCAGAACAATGTACTTGTGATGACCATATCTCAGTGATATCTCAATCATTTTTCATGTTCTATAGCTTGTTGGAACCAGCTCGAAGTCTACTTCAAGCTGTCAAAATTTGAATGTCTTTAGCCAATTGGGAGAAATCTGCATCAAAGTGCTCTCTAGTCATTCTCTGTGTAGCTCCTAAAAAATCGGGGGTAAGCATCCAATTGCTAAAGTGATTGCTCAATGTATGGTTTATCATTTTTAGTGATTCCACTTGGAATCATTAGCTATCTAAGCTAATTAGATATCAAAAGGAATTTTCTTAATTGCTACTGTATTGTGAGCAATGAGCAAAATATCCAGCAGGTATTAAGACAAAAATAGCAAGTTTTCAGTGACTAGCTATTTACAAAGTTATCTGTTTTGATCTAATTGTTTGAAGCATCATCTCCAAAGTACATAGGTGCTTATTTAGTGTCATTTGCAAGCTAAGAGGGCCTACTACATAACCTTGAGGTGAAATAGGGAAAGTACAAAGCAGGTTTTGGCAGTACCACCTCACTTCCTTGAGGTATCCATCCATCTCTTCCAACAATCTCTATCTGAGGTAACACTCGAGCAATAGCTCAAGCTCCTGGGACATGAACTTCGTGGTGCTCAGAATGAGATTGAGCAACACGATGAAGTAATTTAGAAGATGCAATATGATGAAGATAACCTTGTGAGGGTGGTAAAAGCTATTGTCTTTGCCCAATCTGATGACATGCATTCCGAGATTGGTGTTAAAAATTACCAGTTTTGACGGTTTGATGGCCGTAAGGATGCCCCTTTAGTTCTTTCATCGTTATCACAGTTGAAGATTTTTATACTGATGAAACATATGCTGAAAGTTAAAAAGTCAAATTTGCCACTAACTCTTTAGTAGGAAAAGCTAAGCTCTGGTGGAATGTCCTACGTCATAATACAGATCGTCCTACAACATGGAAGCCTTTCTAAGATAAAGTTAATGATGATTTTCTCCCTCCTCAATATCATTTATATGTTCGACATGCATGGACAACCTTTACATGGAAGGAGGGTGACACTGTCACTACCTACACGGAGCGGTTTTGGCAAAAATTATTAGTGGTTCGAATGCTCAAAGATGTACCAGAGGATATCTTGTAGTGAAAATATGAAGATGGATTGGAGATAGGAATCCAAGCCAAGCTTCACACCATACTGCCTACAACCCTCAACGAGGCTATCTCTTTTTCCTATGGTACAAAGAAGGAATTCTAGTCCATAACCAAGTCGATCCATCCAGAATAACCGCGTTAATCACCACTTTTTGATAAATGAACTTCTCCTATGAAACATAGTTTTAATACCCCATCTTACTCTAGTTTTCCTCGTCCGTTGCAATCCAACTACTCAATTGTACCTGTTTCTTCTTTTCTCCAACCTACCAAACCACCTACCTTGCAAACTTCAACGATAGATGCCCAAAAGAAGCGACCACATATCACCTGATGGAATTGTGGTAAACCTGGACATACAAAAACAAAGTGCCATTTGAGATCCCTTCACATGAAACCAACTATACGTGAATTGCATAACATCGAGGCCCATAGTGAAGAAATTCCTCCTGTTTGGACAGAGGAAGCATTGGAGAAGGACTTAAGTGCCTGGTGTAGTTCACATGATTTCATTTCACATTTATTAGTACAAGAAATTGAGTTAAAAACATTTCCTTCCTTGTATAAAGTGAAAATTGCATTTCAAAACAATCGTTATAATGTAACACGTGCAAGATGTTACGATTAGCATAGGCCCATATGTAGATGCACGAAAATTTTTAATTGCACCTTTGCAATCTTACGATGTTATACTCGATATACTTTTTTGTCATCATTATAACCCATGCATTGACTACCATAATTAACTTTGAATTTAGAGGTCAAATCATTACTTTGATTGCACAACATGATTTCCAACCATTTCCATTGATTAGTCATACTCAAGTAAAACATGTATTTAGGAAAGGATACAATTCATGCATTGTTTTTGTCAATGTCATAAATGATTATAATCATACACTTCTTGATGCACATAAAGCTTTCTTGAATGCTTATCAGGATTGTTTTATGTTTGAGTATCCGTTTGAACTACCACCATCTCGAGGATCCTTTGAACATAGCATAGACTTAATTCTTGGTGGTTCTCCTCCTCATAAATCACCTTATAGGCATGGCCCACTACACCAAAAGGATAGAAAACCAAGTGAAGGAATTACTCCACAAAGGACTTATCAGACCTAGTTCTTCCCCATTTGGAGCACCAACTCTCTTAGTAGAGAAGAAGAACAAAAATTATCGAATGTGCATTGATTATAAAGCCCTTAACAAGATCACAATAAAGAATAGATACCCTATTCCTTGAATAGATGATCTCTTATATAAATTACGAGGAGCTTGTGTCTTTAATAAAATTGATCTTAAATCAGGTTACCATCAGATTCGTGTGATGCAAAGTGACATTTTTAAGACTGCATTTGGAACTCAAACTAGCCATTATGAATTTATGGTAATGCCCTTTGGACTTACTAATGCTCTTGCTACATTTGCACCAATGATGAACAACATTTTTCTTGATTACCAAGCTTTTATTCTTGTATTTTCCAATGATATACTTGTTTACAATAAGAATGATAGTGAGCATGAGAAGCATCTTAAAATAGTTTTTCATTTGCTACGAGAGAACACACTTAAGAGTTACTTCTTTCAACGTTAGATAGAATATCTAGGACATATTATTTTAAGTGAAGGCATGCATGTGGATCAAAAAATGATTAAATTTATAGTAGAATGACCTACACCACAATCACTCAATGATGTTTGTTCTTTTCTTGGCTTGGCTACTTTCTATAGGAAGTTTGTTTGAATTTTTTCTTATTTAGCATTGCCTCTTACCTTGTTATTAAAAAAGAAAATAAAATTTGCATGGGGACTTACTCAACAACAATCCTTTGAAAAACTCAAACATGCACTTTCATATGCACTAGTTTTATAGTTACCTAGTTTTTCACAACCATTTCATGTTGTTATTGATGCTAGTGGTTCACGAATAGGTGATGTTTTAATTCAAAATGATCATCCCATTGCATTTGAGAGTAGGAAGCGTAAGCCCTCAGAAAAGAATTATAGTACATATGATAAAGAATTGTTAGTAGTTGTGCATGCTTTGAAAATTTGGAGACACTGTTTTATGGGACCTGAGGTCTTAATCAAAACCGATCAACAAGCTATTAAACATTTATTAAATCAGCCCTTAATATCTGATCGACATCTTAAATGGGCTTCATTCATTCAAAATTTTCAGCCCATGATCCAATATCAACATGGTAAAACTAATGTCATAGCCGATGCTCTTAGCCATTTTCCTTCACATTCTATTGTTTTGCATAATATTTCTACAATCCAAATTCATTCCTTTCAAAAAATGATTTCCACTTATGCATCTGATTTGTATTTCTCACGTGCATGTCATGAATTCAACAATGGTGCACCTTTAACCGATGAACATTATACATTTCATCATGGGTTACTTTATTTTCAACATAGATTATGCATAACCGAAGATTTTAAAGATTTTGTTATCCAAGAAATGCATGAACCATCTTACATGGGTCATAGAGGCATACAAAGCACCATTTCTGCTTGCAAAGATTTTCTTCTTTTGGCCCCATATGGAAAAATACATTTCACATTATGTTTCTCAATGCATTGTATGTCAGCGTGTAAAATGTCATCATGGTAAACCATTTGGATTATTAATGCCACTTCACATTCCGAACGAACCATGTGAACAAATCTCTATGGATTTTATCACAGGCCTTCCTATCACTTCATCACATAAGGATATGATTTGGACAATAGTTGATAGGTTTAGTAAATATGCATATTTCATTCCTTGTAGAAAAAATGTATATACGTCAGGCTGCAAAATTATTCATTAAATGCATTTTCCCACATCATGGATTTCCTAAAGTAATGTTATCTGATCTTGATGTTAGATTTTGTAATCATTTTTGGGTTGCCTTATTTCAACATTTTGGTTCTAAAATAGATTTTAGCTTTGCATTTCATCCCAAAAGTAATGAACAAAGTGAGGCTTCAAATAGTACTATTCTTGATTTATTGCATTCTTATTCATTAAATAGTCCCTAATTTGGATGAAAGGTTTCCATTGCTTCAATGTGCTTACAATAACACCATGCACACCACTACTGGTCGTGAACCTTTTGAAATTATTTATGGTAAAAAGCTTTCCACTCCCATGTCACTCACTCAAACTGATAGTCTGATGGATGATTCTATTGCTCAAGTTCACATTTCTATACTTCATTATGTTCACGAGCACATTAGGAAAAGTCAAGAATGTTATACAAGTAATGTCAATATAAAATGATTAGCCAAGGAATTCAAGGAAAATGATCTTGTATAGTTGCGTATCATTAAAAGACGTCTCAAAAAATATTTTGCAGCATCTTAAAATTAAACTTGCACCATGTTATTATGGACCATTTCACATTATATAGAAAATTAATGATAAATTATTCAGATTAGATATACCATCACATTGGAATATACATAACTCTTTTCATATTAGTTTACTTAAACCATTTAAAGGAACTTTACTACTGAGTACACTTCTTGATGACTCTCCTTTAATTGAAGAACAATAATAAGTATTAGTTCTTGAGAAAATCATTGATCATGATATCACTGCTACATGCACATGTACTCAATATCATCGATATTTAGTTAAGTACAAAAATTACTCTATTGAAGGATGTCAATGGATACAGAAAACACAATTAACACCCCATTATGATCACTTATTTTTGCATATAATATAAATAAACATTAATGTAACTCCTCCATGACCATCCTTCTTCTTTAACATAGGTATGAAGTCTTTAAATTTATTTTTCTTCATCCAAAAGAACATACTTTTATTGGGTCTATCAAGGTTTCTTGCCCAAAACTCCCTTGAAGAGGCAAGGACACTACTACCCTCAAGGTAGCCTTCTTACTTCAATCTATCCTGGAGCTCAAGGAATCGTTTATTGATATTGGAGATGTAGCTTGTTTGCTCTCAATCTTCACAATCTTGCTAACAATCCAATTTTTTCTTTGGGACGGCCTTAATAAGTTTGGTCATTCTCGTATAATGAGTGAAAAGTCTTTAGATATCCTTAAAAGACTTGTCATAGGTAATGGAGGAGGAGTTTTGTCTAGAAAAGTGGTTATAGATGATGTCCTTAGTCTTATTCACAACACTAGGAATCTTTAGAAGGGTGGCATCAAGATGAGGCAAGCCTACTTTATAACTAGGACAATTTAGGTTAAGGGTAAACATTAAGGGCTTATGGTCAGATAATATAAACGAATTGTCTAAGACACTTCTAACTTCCCAAACTTCATGGATAATGGTCATATGCATATAACAACTATCTTTTTTAGACCCTAAATAAATCCCCTTTCTGTCTGTTGCTCCAAGTAAAATCAGAATTTTAGGAGATGTCCATTAAGTCATGAGCATTAATAAGGTTATAACAACTAGTCTTCTTAGCCCCCCCAATGACAAAACATTAAATTCCCCAAAAAATAGAAGAAGGCCATTAAGGTTAACAATCTCTTCTCAGCATAAAGTGCTATCCTGATTGGAGTTAGAAGCATAAATATAGACAACATCATACTTAATAAGGGTTTTGAAATATATGGACACCCGCTGATTAGTGGGAGTATAATCCACTTAATTAATAAGATGGGAAATAGGAGAAATTATACCAATAGCTGCCCCACCTTTGCCATTACAATGATATGTGAAAAATCAATCATGATCAGGAGAGGCTACGTTAAGCTTAAAAATTAAAGTGAAACCACCAAGTTTGAAATCTTGAAGTCAAATAAAATCATGGATGATAGAAAAGTTTTTCAACCAGCTAGAAAAAGCTTTAGCTCTGATAGGGTCAGACATACCCTTGATATTAAGAGATACACTTTGCAGATTTTTCATTATAATGAATGTCAATCAAAATCATATCAATTGAAACCAAAGGAATAGTACTTTTATTGCACATGAAATCGGAAAAAAGATGCAACCAATCATTTCTTGTATTTTTTTGGAAGTTTAGGAGAGCGAGATGTACCTAGTGCACCTCTCATCTCATCTTTAGTCGAGACCTTTTGAGCATGTACAGGAGATCTTTTTTTTTTTTAGTCAAGATCTCAATCATTGTATAGACATTTCATCTTATGGATATTTTCATGCTAGAAATGTAACTATGGACAGGAATTTGTATTATTCTTTCTTGCAAGAGTGTGTTGTTAAAGGTTTTAAGGATATTATGTTTGAATTTAGAGATGTTTTTTCCACTAACTTACCTAGAGGGCTACCACTTGAGAGAGGGGACATTGAACATGCTATTGAGGTAGTTACTAACACTAATCCTATACGTAAGACAACTTATAGGCTTAGTGTTTCTCAGCATGAGGAGGTAGAGAAGCAACTCCAAGATTATCTAGATAAAGGCTTCATTAGACCTAGTAACTCACCTTGGGCATTGCCAATGCGCCTGGTAAAGAAGAAAGAGGGCTCTATGAGACTTTATATATATTATAGGACACTAAGCAAGGTAAATATAAAAATTAGGTTTCCAATGCCTAGGTTAGAACTTAGAAGACCTATTTGATCAGTTACATCAAGATAGGTATTTACCAAGCTTGATCTTATATCAAGGTATCATCAAACTAGGATTAGGGTAGAGGATGTCCATAAAACTTCCTTTGGGACTAGATACAGGCACAACATGTTCTTGGTGATACGTTTTGGCCTCACCAATGCTCCTACTACTTTCATGAAACTCAGGAATAGTGTATTATGGCCATATCTAGGGTAGTTTATAGTAGACTTTTTAGATGGTATTCTAATCTATAGTAGATCAAAAAAGGAACAATTGGAACACTTGAGGAAATTATTCCAAGTGTTGAGGGAAAAATCACTGTTTGACAAGGAGCCAAAGTGTGAATTTTTCAAAACAGAGGCTAGATATGTAGGGCATATAGTCTCGCAAGACAAAATCCAGATGGATCCTGATAAATTATGGGATATTATGGAATGTCCACATCCCAGGAACCTAGAAGAGATATAGATCTTCCTACGTTTATCAAGTTTCTATCAAAGATTCATAAAGAATTATGCCAAAATTGTTGTCTTGATGACAGAACACCTTAAAGGGAAAGAGAAAGCCTTTCATTGGGGATATGAACACATGCAAAGTATGGAGAAATCAAAGGTAGAAATTTCTACAGCTCCAGTTTTGCACATATCAAATCCCAATAAACCCTTTGTGGTTGAGCTTGACGTGAGTGATTTTGCTATAGGAGCACTTTTTAGTTCAGGAGGGTCAATCAATGACATTTGAAAGCAAGAAACTAAAACCTACTCAAAATAATTACTCCATCTCTGAGAAGGAGTTGTATGCAATCTTCCATGCTTTGAAGAAGTGGCTTCATAACTTATATGGTGCCAAAGTCACAATAGTGTTGGATCAAGAGAGCATTAATGTAGTGGCTAGCTCACTTAGTCGCATGCCTATACTCAAGGGACTAAGTTTTACTCAGATCACCAATGAGCTACTTGATTCCATTAGAGGGAAATTTAGGCTTGATCTTGCATATTCTAAGATTTGGGAAACCATTTAGAAAGGGGATTGTGATGAATGGGTTTTCGATGAGGAGGGAGTATCGACAGGTACTCAAGAAGGATTCAAGCGGAAGAATTACAGTATCCATGATGGATATCTATGGTATAAAGGTAAGGTGTGTGTCCCCAGAGAATTTGAGATGAGACATCACATTTTATATAGAATTCCTTTGGACGTTGTTACTGATTAGGATAGGAAGTTTATTGGCCACTTCTAGGGAGCAGTAGACATTGGATACTAAACTTAACATAAGTATGGGCGAGCATCCACAATCGGATGGGCAAACAAAGAGGGTTAACCAAATCCTAGAGATTATGCTTTGATCATATGTGAATGAAAGGCAAACTAATCGGGAAGAGTACTTACCTATAGTAGAGTTTGTATATAATAGTGCCAAGCACTCCTCCACCGGGCATAGTCCATTCATGCTTATGTACAGGTTTCATCCAAGAGCTTCCTATGTAGCAGGATTGTAGAATGAGAATGTCCAATTTGCAAAGGACTTCTTGGACGAGATGAATGATATGCTTAGGCTTGCCAAGGACATCATTTGAAGAGCTCAGGATAGGGCTAGAGCCTATGCTGACCCTCAAAAGAAAGACATCAACTTTGAGGTATGAGAGCAATTCTATCTTTAGAGTTCCATCTAGTTCTGAAACCATGAAGATGAGACCTTGTCACCAAAAATTTATCCTAGGTCTTTTGGACCATTCCCAATACTTAAGAGAATTGGAAACATGGCTTTCTAGCTCGAACTTCCAAAGAATAGTCCGATGCATCTACTATTTCATGTTATTTGGCTTAAGAAAAGACTGGGTGAATCAAACAACATAGTTACATACAATGAGGTAGTAGAGCCTATTTCTATTCAATCTATTCCACATGAGCCTGAGAGCATACTACACACTCGAGAGAAACGGACAAGAAGACACTTATATAAAGAGTATCTAGTAAAGTGGAAAGATAGTTTAGAAGATAGTGCTACATGGGAGTGGGTTAACACCCTTTGGGGATAGTTTCCCAATTTTAGATTGCCTTCGCAAGAGTCTTTTTAAGGGGAAGGATACAGGGAACACCACAAAGATATGACCATGTGCATCGGATTCCTGGGATTTAGTGGGAGCATGTGACCTATGTTCTTTTACTTCCATTGAGTCTTCCAATACCATTTTTTTGAGGACAAAATGGACTTAAGGGGAAGGAAATGTTATCTGAGAGCTTTTGGAAGAGATGTATGTGTTGGAGTTAGACGTCTGCGGAAGCACGCGAACAGCACAAGGAAGAAGAAGAAGCTTGGAGCACAACACACAAGACTGAATGTATTACTAGAGAATGTACAAAGATAAGTAGCCCATTAGGGCAATAGGCGTATATACAAGCCGGGGGAAAAAAACCTCCTAAAGAGGGAAAAAAGTGCCCCGGCGGTCCTAGAGTGTTCACACACATCACTACCTAAATATATCAACAAATCCCCCCTGGGAGTGATGCGGTGAACAAGGAGCTGGCACTCATGTATAAGGAAGTGCCGAGCTATGTGGAAATCACTCCACAAAAGGAAGTAAGCCCAAAGCTTTGCGGAAAGCTTCAAACTTCTCCCTAGGCAGAGCCTTCGTGAAAAGGTCTGCAATGTTCTCCTGCGTGGGCACATATGCCAAGCTGATCTCCCCAGCAGAGAACCTCTCCCTGACATAGTGATAATGCACCTCAATGTGCTTAGTGCGAGCATGGAACACAGGGTTCCTCGCAACTGCCAATGCGCTCTGACTGTCAGTGAAGATGGTGGTGGCAGAAGACTGGCCAACACCCAAATCAGCCATAAGGCGTCTGAGCCACACACACTCAACAGTCGCTGTGAAAGCTGCCCTATACTCAGCCTCACAACTGGAAGTGGCCACAGTAGGCTGCTTCTTGCTCAACCAAGATATACATGAGCTACCAAGCAGGAAGCAAAAACCACTGGTGGACACACGAGTGTCATAGCAACCAGCCCAATCTGAGTCAGAAAAAGCATGCAAATCTGGCGGTAGTGATCCCCCCTTTGGATAAAACAACCCAAGTAGCCGAGTACCACTCAAGTAGCGAAAGATGCGCTTAACCGCTTTCCAATGTGTGACTCCTGGGCAATGCATAAACCTGCTCATCTGTGAGACAGCAAACTGAATATCTGGCCGAGTAATGCATAAGTAAATCAAGCATCCAACAGCCTGCTGATAGAGAACAGCATCAAATGCATCTCCAGCATCATGAAGACTCAATCGTAAACCTGTCTCCATAGGAGTGGCAATAGGCTTACAGTCTTCAAGGCCAAAACGCTGCAATAATGTGTCAATATATTTCGTTTGACACAAAGCCATTCCACCATCAACTTGCATAAACTGAATGCCCAAATAGTGATGCAAATGCCCCAAATAAGACATCTCAAATGAGGCATGCAAATCAGCCTTGAAATCAGCAATATGCTTCTCAAGAGGACCAGTGAGCAGCATGTCGTCTACATAGACAACAATGATCAGAAGCACATCATTAGCACGCTTAACATATAAGGTGCTTTCAGTTGGACTGTTCTCAAAACCATGTGCAATCAGATAGGCATGTATTTTCTCATACCAAGCACGTGGTGCTTGCTTTAAACCATATAACGCCTTCTTTAACCTGCACACCTGGTTTTCATGCCCTTTCTGCACAAAGCCACGGGGCTGAAAAACATACACTTCTTCATGCAAGTCACCATTCAGAAATGCTGTTTTAATGTCCAACTGATGTACATTCCAACCATGATGGGCTGCAAGTGCACAAATGCTCCGAACAGTAGTCATACGGCATGTAGGTGCAAAGGTCTTATCAAAATCAATGCCTCTTTCCTGCGCATAACCCTTTGCAACAAGCCTAGCCTTATACCTGTCAACTGTACCATCAGGTTTACGCTTCAGCTTGTATACCCACTTAGTGCCAATGGCCTTCTTGCCAGGAGGCAAGTCACACAAAGACCATGTACCATTCTTCATTATAGCATCATATTCAGATTGCATAGCAGCCATCCAATTTTCTGAATTTTGTGCTTCATCAAAAGAAACAGGCTCATTCTCATCACAGAGACTAGATGCAGCCATAGCATAGCAATCTGATGCAAAGGAGGTACTATGAGAGCCTGAACGAGTACGATATGACAAAGGTGCATCTAATTTGCTGTCACGCAAAGTCTGCACCAGCCATTTTGGCATAGTTTTTGCCTGTTCAATATCAGCTCTCTCATCAACAAGTGCATCATGTAAATCTGCATCAGAAATGGAATGATCTGCATCATCATATGAAACCTGCAAAGGCTGAGAAGTTGCCTCATTGGGACCAGCGCTAGCCTGTCCACCTGTAAAAAGAGGCATCAAAGTATCATACATGTCTTTGGAGCTAACAGATGTCTCCTTAGTACATGAAAGCAATGGCTGAATAGCATCTTCCACAAAGACAACATCACGGCTAACCAGAATGCGTTTAGTCTGTGGATGATACAGACGATAGCCTTTACTTTCAGAACTGTACCCAACAAAAATACATTTTACTGCCTTATCATCCAATTTTCTGCGATGTTGTTCAGGCACTAATGCATATGCCAAACAACCAAAAACACGCAGATGAGCAACAGATGGCTTGCGGTCATGCCAAGCCTCATATGGAGTGATAGACTGCAACGCTTTGGTGGGACACCTGTTCAGTACATATGCTGCACACATGACAGCCTCAAGCCATAAACTATGTGGTAAAGCCTGACTTTTGACCATGCACCTCGCCATCTCCATGAGTGACCTGTTCTTTTGTTCAGCAACTCCATTCTGTTGAGGTGTATACGGCACTGTACAGTGGTGTTTTATCCCACGTTCAGCCAGAAATGCATTAAAATCTGAAGACATATATTCCCCCCCTCGATCAGAACGGAGGGTGCCCATTTTACATGCTGACAGATTTTCAGCCAAAACCAAAAACTGTTTGAAGCACATGAACACTTCGGACTTTGCTTTGAGTGGATATACCCATGCATGCCTGGAAAAATCATCAATGAAAGTCACGAAGTAAAGGTAATTTCCAAAAGAGGGTGTCTGCATAGGACCACAGACATCACTATGTACAAGCTGCAATTTCTGCATAGCCCGAACTGAACCATCTTTTGGAAAGGAAGAACGCTGCATTTTGCCCAAAATACAGCCTTCACAAACATGTTTTCCAGGTGCCTCAAGTTTGGGCAAAGAGGACACCATTTCAGATTTCTGCAGGCGTAACAAGCTAGCAAAATTCAGATGACCAAAGCGTGCATGCCAAAGCTTTGCATCTGACATAGCCTGAGAATCATGAACTGCACATGCCGAATCATTCACAGATCTTTCATAGTCTATGAGCTTATACAGCCCACGACATAAAATGCCAGAAGCAATAATCACATCGCCATTTGAGAGATCATGGACTGTACACCTGTCATCAACGAATTTCACAACCAAGCCAATCTTGGCTAATGCAGAAACTGATAACAGGTTCTTTTTGATCCCTGGCACAAATAAAGCATCTGACAAAGTGAAAGAACTACCATCAGCAGTAGTCAGAATGATCTTACCAACTCCCATAACAGGATAAGAGGAGTTATTGGCGCATGTGACAGTATTCCCTGTAGGGGCAGGCTCGAGTGAAGAGAAGAAACTGCGCTGCGAGGTAATATGTTTGGTCGCCCCACTGTCAAAGTACCAAACATCTGAGTCTACTGCAGACATGCACTGATCATGAGAAGATGGGTCAAAACTGCAGACAGTAGTAAACGCCCATTCTTCTTCCTGCACAAGATTTGCAGACTCTGTTTTTGGTGTAGAGGCCTCTGCAACAACCATTCCAGCCTCTTTCTTCTTTGCCTCTTTAGCAGCCAGTTTTGGACAGTTCTTTATAATATGATCATTTCCTTTACAGTACTTGCAGAACAATTTCTGCTTTTTTGATTTCTTCTCATCTTTATCCTGGTTCTTCGATTGTGCAGCATTTGCAGATTTCTGCTTACTAGTAGAAGAGCTCCATTTTCCTTTGCCCTTCTGACTAGCCAGGAAAGCTTGATCTGCAACACGCATAATGGACCTGTTCTGCTTGGACTGATCTTCCTGCAACAGAACAGAGACTAATTCCTCAAATGACAAGGCATTCGGATTGCCTTTCATCATCAATCGAAGAGTAGAGGCAAAACTCTGATATGAATCAGGAAGGCCATTCAGAACGGTCTGCACAAGTGAGCTATCTGGTATAACCTCATCAGCAGAAATCAATTGTTCCTTCAGGTCTTTGATCTTTGTAAGAAAACTGTCCATCGAATCACCTTCATTCATGTGCTCACTCTCCAACTGTTTTCGGAGGTAAGCAACACGAGCCTCATTTCTAGCCTGGTACAAAGTGGTAAGTGTATCCCAAGCATCCTTTGCTGTTCTGCAAGAGCGAATGTGAGGAATAATGGCACGTTTGACAGACAAAGCTATCAATGCATGTGCCTGGGCATCTCTGCCATCCCATTGAATCTGCTCTGCAGTAGGTGCAACAGAAACAGCAGCACGAACAGGAATCTGCGGAATATCATCTTCGACACCATCTTCATCAGCTCCAACACCTGTATTTGCAGTACCTATCGTTACAGGTGTAACAGGACGTCTTTCAACACCCTGCACAATGTTCCACAATCCTTTTGCAACCAGTACATGTCACATCATATAAGCCCATAATGGGTAGTTGGTACCATCCAACTTATCCTCAACAGCCAACATACGGAATACATCACTGCTTTCAGCCATGGCCGGTGACTAAAATACCTTGATGCAGAAAATTGACTGTATCTCAAAAAGTTGAACAGAACTGCCCACACGAGTTCTGCTAGACCTGTAGCAGACTTCGAGACGCTTAAACTGGCGAACAGAAACTGGTATATACCTTTGGCACAAAAGGACGAAATAGCCTGCACAAGCACTGCGATAGTGCGTTCGGAGGCCGAAACGAGCTCAGATCGCGATTTCGGCACCACAGAGCAAAGTTGTTTTGATCTCGGAAACACCCTGAGTATGCTCACCAAATTTTGTGCGAATCTGAGACTGCAAACGGAGGAGTGTTGACGGCGCCCTAGAAGAAGCAACGACTTGCTCTGATACCAATTGTTGGAGTTAGACGTCTGCGGAAGCACGCGAACAGCGCAAGGAAGAAGAAGAAGCTTGGAGCACAACACACAAGACTGAATGTATTACTAGAGAATGTACAAAGATAAGTAGCCCATTAGGGAAATAGGCGTATATACAAGCCGGGGGAAAAAAACCTCCTAAAGAGGGAAAAAAGTGCCCCGGCGGTCCTAGAGTGTTCACACACATCACTACCTAAATATATCAACAGTATGAACTATCCCTTAGTTGGAAGTTACAGATGGGCTCTCATATGAGTGCCAAGTGGTACTCATGTGAGAAGCCAATTAGATCCCTCAATTCGGAAGTGAAAGAATGTAATCCAGTATGCATGGTTGGGCATAATTAACAAGTGAATGCTCCATGTGTCTCTTAAGTAGATGACGAGCTTGTTGATGATGACCTCGAACTCTATGTTGTGCTCCCTCCAAAAGTAGGAGGGTTCATCTAAGAGTGCTTCAACAATATGCAAAAGAAAAAGTATTTAGGTTTACTTCATTCTTCAAGGCTTTTCTTTGAAAAGGTTGAAAACCATCGAATCACATTCCTCCTTTGAGCTACGTGCTTCTTTGATGTAGAGGACCACCAATGAATTTCTTATAAGTTCCTTCTTTTGAAGTGATAAGCTCTTTTGTTGATACCTTGTGAAGCCTTCATGTATTCAAGATCTCAATCTTCTCATTTTTCTTGTATGCTCTACTTCTAAGGACATGGCTAATTTTTCTCTTTAGCAAATCTTGGAAAAGATTTGCTTCACAATCTCCTTGTAAAATACCTTAGAGGACTCCAATATCTCTTGGACATGATAGGGAATGAGCTTCCTAATTGGATATCTAGTAGTCTCCACTATGCTATATGCAAATGCTTCTCAGAAAACTTAACAAGCACATTGTATATGGGAGCATGGCATGCTATGTGAGCTCTCAAATGGTTGTCTTCAATCCCATATGTGAGTGCTTTGATATATAAACAAAAGAACTTCATTCTTTATTCACAAGTTAGAGAAGGATGATATATAAACAAAAGAACTTCATTCTTTGTCAGATGATATATAAACAAAACAACTTCATTCTTTATTCACAAGTTAGAGAAGGATGGAGAGTTGAGCACCTCTCCAATCCTTCCACATCATGGATTATGCCTTGGAAAGCTGAGTGCATGTCCGGCTGTATGCTACAAGCTTTTGTGGGATTTAAGGGTTTATTCCCTCCACACCACTTAAGAAGGGATCATACTAAACGTTCCTTTTAAGGATTTAAAGGGAGGGAAATAGAGTATTTGAAAACCTTTATCCAAGGGCACAAACTCTAAGGATAATCCATCAAGCAAGACCGATGCCCAATCTGAAACTATTAACATGAGAATGAGTTCTAGCTCTAGGTACAAGCCTAGCTCTTGATACCAATGTTGTGTAACTAAGTCCTATAAGTAGCAAGACTACACAATCAACTAGTCTAAACCACCAAGAGCAAGAGAGAGCACTTATCCACCCAACATGTTGACGACATGATTGCTCCTACATCATTTGCATTTGTGTCTACACAAATGTAGCTCCATTTTGTATCTATGAGACACTCCATTTCCATCTTATATCCATTTTATATTGTATCTATTTTGTATTTGGGTACCTCGCCATTTGCTTCTACCTGTGTATTCATTCTCCTTCAAGGGGAATTATCCCACATATGACATACTTTGGAGAGCCTCTCCCAACTCTATATAAAGAGGGCCTCTCCCCCCATTTGTAAATGGTTAGAAGATTGAGGAGCCTACTCCATGATTTTGGTAAACTCACTCTAATCCATGTGAATTTTCTCATTTCATGGTCTACTCAATTTGAGTCTCACAAGTTACTCTCGAGCAAAGTCAGCATCCTCACAAGAAACTATGATGAAAGTTAAGGGACCGTTCAACAAGGCAAAGCATATGAGTCCCAGCTCTAGGAACACATCTAAACAAGGTTCCAACAATTCATCAAAGAAATTTAGCTACAATTATTATGGTAAAATAGGGCACCTTGAGAAATTTTGCTACAAAAAGAAGAATGTCTCCAAAGGCTTTAGCTCCAAGAACCAATCTAAATTCTCTCAGCATAGGTCTCACAATTTCAATGAAGATCTATTTATCTCCAGAGAATCCAATTGTAATAAAGTAAGTCTATGATCCAAGGGTCTGGCCGGTTCAGACAGATCTGAAATCGGACACCGTTTGGTCATCCGTGTGTATGACCAAAGATCTCGAGTTTAGACTTACTAGGAGGTCTTGTGCTCTTGTGAATAAGTGATCCACTTAGCTGACTGGTTAAGTCTCAAGGATGTGAAGGAGGAGGTCTTGGGTTCAATCCCCATGGGGGACATGGGAAGAGTATTTTGCCCAAAGAGATCTAGAGCCTTCTAGAAGCATCCACTTGAGTTAACTCGAGTTAACTGGGACACTTGGCGCACATGCAGTTACATGGCCGACACATGGCTGGCTAGTATCCACCTACCCAAGAAGGCATTTGGTTGGGAGGAGAGTCATCTTTCTAGCATGTGGTGGTCGTAATTATTAGTTTATTGCATTGGTATCAGAGCCAAGCTTTCATGGTGATCTTGTGGGTATATCATCGTCTTCTCCATATTCTTATGTTTCTCTTATGGTGTGTGCTCTATTGTTCTCGGATCGAGATTTTATGCTTTGCGAGATTTAACGCTTTGCAAATCTTTCTTCTCGCATGAAGAACAAAACAAGTCTATAGATGCTCAGACTTAGCGCATGATAATAAAGGACTCGATGCCGTGTCATACGCCTGGAAGTATGTTGCGCTAACTTGCTCGTGTAGATTGTTCCTTGACGATTGGAATAGATTTTTACTCCTATTGCACAAATCATTTTCGAACTCATCACGCCACAGTTGCGAGGGTTCGCACCTAGTCAGGTTTGATGGACACGTTCTTCCCAAAGACCTGGGAGTATATGGAGTGTTTTCAGAAGATTATTCTTAGAGCTTATCAACTGCTACCGGAGGAAAGCCGAGTAAAGATCGCTTGTCCTATCCACACAGGCAGCGACCTCACATGGTGCGCCCATAATATTGAGCAAGATGCACAACGAGCAAAAATTATATGCTCCTTCACGTCTTTAGTTGCGGATTTGATGTCGCAATCTGTGTATGAGATTCTACATGTAGCGTCGAGCAAACATCAATGGAAGGTGCCTTTTTATCTCGGACGTCTTATGAGCTTTGTTATATCTGTTCAGATATAGCAGCTGAAGTATACTCTGATATAAGCTTCTTCTTGTATCATCAAATTAGCAAAAGACTCTTTGGCGCGTACAGACGCATGTGTACATCAGAAATCGATCACTGTACAGAGTATTGGCAATCGGTCCACACAGAAGAAATTGGCCTCTCAAATCGCTGTACGCATAGCGATTGCACTCCTCATATGGCACAGCGTTCAAGGTTTCGATCTCACGACCAACCAGAAACTGACCTCTGCTGTAGCCACGATCGCAATAGCCATAGTGGTATTGTCAAAAAGATTTATCCTCGAGTACATTCGTCAATATTGAACGCTCTTCTGCATGGTTTTAGATGTACAAAAAAACCATCTCGTTACTGTATCTAGCAGTCAATTATAGGATTCGAGCACGAGTCTTTACTACACATAAACACAGTTAGCAAAACAACACTCTTGAATTTATTAAGAATGGAAGTAAATTTTGTATTCAAGGAGAGCGAGATGTACCTAGTGCACCTCTCATCTCATCTTTAGTCGAGACCTTTTGAGCATGTACAGGAGATCTTTTTGTTTTTTAGTCAAGATCTCAATCATTGTATAGACATTTCATCTTATGTATATTTTCATGCTAGAAATGTAACTATGGACAGGAATTTGTATTATTCTTTCTTGCAAGAGTGTGTTGTTAAAGGTTTTAAGGATATTATGTTTGAATTTAGAGATGTTTTTTCCACTAACTTACCTAGAGGGCTACCACTTGAGAGAGGGGACATTGACCATGCTATTGAGGTAGTTACTAACACTAATCCTATATGTAAGACAACTTATAGGCTTAGTGTTTCTCAGCATGAGGAGGTAGAGAAGCAACTCCAAGATTATCTAGATAAAGGCTTCATTAGACCTAGTAACTCACCTTGGGCATGGCCAACGCCCCTGGTAAAGAAGAAAGAGGGCTCTATGAGACTTTATATATATTATAGGACACTAAGCAAGGTAACTATAAAAAATAGGTTTCCAATGCCTAGGTTAGAACTTAGAAGACCTATTTGACTAGTTACATCAAGATAGGTATTTACCAAGCTTGATCTTATATCAAGGTATCATCAAACTAGGATTAGGGTAGAGGATGTCCATAAAACTTCCTTTGGGACTAGATACAGGCACAACATGTTCTTGGTGATACGTTTTGGCCTCACCAATGCTCCTACTACTTTCATGAAACTCAGGAATAGTGTATTATGGCCATATCTAGGGTAGTTTATAGTAGACTTTTTAGATGGTATTCTAATCTATAGTAGATAAAAAAAGGAACAATTGGAACACTTGAGGAAAGTATTCCAAGTGTTGAGGGAAAAATCACTGTTTGACAATGAGCGAAAGTGTGAATTTTTCAAAACAGAGGTTAGATATGTTGGGCATATAGTCTCGCAAGACAAAATCCAGATGGATCCTGATAAATGATGGGATATTATGGAATGTCCGCATCCCAGGAACCTAGAAGAGATATAGATCTTCCTACGTTTATCAAGTTTCTATCAAAGATTCATAAAGAATTATGCCAAAATTGTTGTCTTGATGACAGAACACCTTAAAGGGAAAGAGAAAGCCTTTCATTGGGGATATGAACACAGGCAAAGTATGGAGAAATCAAAGGTAGAAATTTCTACAGCTTGAGTTTTGCACATATCAAATCCCAATAAACCCTTTGTGGTTGAGCCTGACGTGAGTGATTTTGCTATAGGAGCACTTTTTAGTTCAGGAGGGTCAATCAATGACATTTGAAAGCAAGAAACTAAAACCTAATCAAAATAATTACCCCATCTCTGAGAAGGAGTTGTATGCAATATTCTATGCTTTGAAGAAGTGGCTTCATAACTTATATGGTGCCAAAGTCACAATGTGTTTGATCAAGAGAGCATTAATAAAGTGGCTAGCTCACTTAGTCTCATGCCTATACTCAAGGGACTGAGTTTTACTCAGATCACCAATGAGCTACTTGATTCCATTAGAGGGAAATGTAGGCTTGATCTTGCATATTCTAAGATTTGGGAAACCATTTAGAAAGGGGATTGTGATGAATGGGTTTTCGATGAGGAGGGAGTATCGTTAGGTACTCAAGAAGGATTCAAGCGGAAGAATTACAGTATTCATGATGGATATCTATGGTATAAAGGTAAGGTGTGTGTCCCTAGAGAATTTGAGATGAGACATCACATTTTGTATAGAATTCCTTTGGACGTTGTTTCTGATTAGGATAGGAAGTTTATTGGCCACTTCTAGAGAGCAGTCTTGAAGACATTGGATACTAAACTTAACATAAGTATGGGCGAGCATCCACAGTTGGATGGGCAAACAGAGAGGGTTAACCAAATCCTAGAGAATATGCTTTGATCATATGTGAATGAAAGGCAAACTAATCGGGAAGAGTACTTACCTATAGTAGAGTTTGTATATAATAGTGCCAAGCACTCTTCTACCGGGCATAGTCCATTCATGCTTATGTACAGGTTTCATCCAAGAGCTCCTTATGTAGCAAGATTGTAGAATGAGAATGTCCAATTTGCAAAGGACTTCTTGGACGAGATGAATGATATGCTTAGGCTTGCCGAGGACATCATTCGAAGAGCTCAGGATAGGGCTAGAGCCTATGCTGACCCTCAAAAGAAAGACATCAACTTTGAGGTATGAGAGCAATTCTATCTTTAGAGTTCCATCTAGTTCTGAAACCATGAAAATGAGACCTTGTCACCAAAAATTTATCCTAGGTATTTTGGACCATTCCCAATACTTAAGAGAATTGGAAACATGGCTTTCTAGCTCGAACTTCCAAAGAAAAGTCCGATCCATCTACTATTTCATGTTATTTGGCTTAAGAAAAGACTGGGTGAATCAAACAACATAATTCCATACAATGAGGTAGTAGAGCCTATTTCTATTCAATCTATTTCACATGAGCTTGAGAGCATACTACACACTCGAGAGAAAGGGACAAGAAGACACTTATATAAAGAGTATCTAGAAAAGTGGAAAGATAGTTTAGAAGATAGTGCTACATGGGAGTGGATTAACACCCTTTGGGGATAGTTTCCCAATTTTAGATTGCCTTCCCAAGATTCTTTTTAAGGGGAAGGATACAAGGAACACCACAAAGATATGACCATGTGCATCGGATTCATGGAATTTAGTGGGAGCATGTGACCTATGTTCTTTTACTTCCATTGGGTCTTCCAATACCATTTTTTTGAGGACAAAATGGACTTAAGGGGAAGGAAATGTTATCTGAGAGTTTTTGGAAGAGATGTATGAACTATCCCTTAGTTGGAAGTTACAGATGGGCTCTCATATGAGTGCCAAGTGGTACTCATGTGAGAAGCCAATTAGATCCCTCAATTCGGAAGTGAAAGAATGTAATCCAGTATGCATGGTTGGGCATAATTATCAAGTGAATGCTCCATGTGTCTCTTAAGTAGATGACAAGCTTGTTGATGATGACCTCGAACTCTATGTTGTGCTCCCTCCAAAAGTAGGAGGGTTCATCTAAGAGTGCTTCAACAATATGCAAAAGAAAAAGTATTTAGGTTTACTTCATTCTTCAAGGCTTTTCTTTGAAAAGGTTGAAAACCATCGAATCACATTCCTCCTTTGAGCTACGTGCTTCTTTGATGTAGAGGACCACCAATGAATTTCTTATAAGTTCCTTCTTTTGAAGTGATAAGCTCTTTTGTTGATACCTTGTGAAGCCTTCATGTATTCAAGATCTCAATCTTCTCATTTTTCTTGTATGCTCTACTTCTAAGGACATGGCTAATTTCTCTCTTTAGCAAATCTTGGAAAAGATTTGCTTTACAATCTCCTTGTAAAATACCTCAGAGGACTCCAATATCTCTTGGACATGATAGGGAATGAGCTTCCTAATTGGATATGTAGTAGGCTCCACTATGCTATATGCAAATGCTTCTCAGAAAACTTAACAAGCACATTGTATATGGGAGCATGGCATGCTACGTGAGCTCTCAAATGGTTGTCTTCAATCCCATTTGTGAGTGCTTTGTGCTTGTCATATGATATATAAACAAAAGAACTTCATTGTTTATTCACAAGTTAGAGAAGGATGGAGAGTTGAGCACCTCTCCAATCCTTCCACATCATGGATTATGCCTTGGAAAGCTGAGTGCATGTCCGGCTGTATGCTACAAGCTTTTGTGGGATGTAAGGGTTTCTTCCCTCCACACCGCTTAAGGAGGGATCATACTAAACGTTCCTTTTAAGGATTTAAAGGGAGGGAAATAGAGCATTTGAAAACCTTTATCCAAGGGCACGAACTCTAAGGATAATCCATCAAGCAAGACCAATGCCCAATCTGAAACTATTAACATGAGAATGAGTTCTAGCTCTAGGTACAAGCCTAGCTCTTGATACCAATGTTGTGTAACTAAGTCCTACAAGTAGCAAGACTACACAATCAACTAGTCTAAACCACCAAGAGCAAGAGAGAGCACTTATCCACCCAACATGTTGACAACATGACTGCTCCTACATCATTTGCATTTGTATCTACACAAGTGTAGCTCCATTTTGTATCTATGAGACACTCCATTTCCATCTTATATCCATTTTATATTGTATCTATTTTGTATTTGGGTACCTCGCCATTTGCTTCTACCTGTGTATTCATTCTCCTTCAAGGGGAATTATCCCACATATGACATACTTTGGAGAGCCTCTCCCAACTCTATATAAAGAGGGCCACTCCCCCCATTTGTAAATGGTTAGAAGATTGAGGAGCCTACTCCATGATTTTGGTAAACTCACTCTAATCCATGTGAATTTTCTCATTTCATGGTCTACTCAATTTGAGTCTCACAAGTTACTCTCGAGCAAAGTCAGCATCCTCACAAGAAACTATGATGAAAGTTAAGGGACCCTTCAACAAGGCAAAGCATATGAGTCCCAGCTCTAGGAACACATCTAAACAAGGTTCCAACAATTCATCAAAGAAATTTAGCTACAATTATTATGGTAAATTAGGGCACCTTGAGAAATTTTGCTACAAAAAGAAGAATGTCTCCAAAGGCTTTAGCTCCAAGAACCAATCTAAATCCTCTCAGCATAGGTCTCACAATTTCAATGAAGATCTATTTATCTCCAGAGAAGCCAAGTGTAATAAAGTAAGTCTATGATCCAAGGGTCTAGCCGGTTCAGACAGATCTGAAATCGGACACCGTTTGGTCATCCGTGTGTATGATCAAAGATCTCGAGTCTAGACTTACTAGGAGGTCTTTTGCTTTTGTGAATAAGTGATCCACTTAGCTGACTGGTTAAGTCTAGACGATGTGAAGGAGGAGGTCTTGGGTTCAATCCCCATGGGGGACATGGGAAGAGTATTTTGCCCAAAGAGATCTAGAGCCTTCTAGAAGCATCCACTTGAGTTAACTCGAGTTAACTGGGACACTTGGCGCACATGCAGTTACATGGCCGACACATGGCTGGCTAGTATCCACCTGCCCAAGAAGGCATTTGGTTGGGAGGAGAGTCATCTTTCTAGCATGTGGTGGTCGTAATTATTAGTTTATTGCATTGGTATCAGAGCCAAGCTTTCATGGTGATCTTGTGGGGATATCATCGTCTTCTCCATATTCTTATGTTTCTCTTATGGTGTGTGCTCTATTGTTCTCGGATCGAGATTTTATGCTTTGCGAGATTTAACGCTTTGCAAATCTTTCTTCTCGCATAATTTATGAAGAACAAAACAAGTCTATAGATGCTCAGACTTAGCGCATGATAATAAAGGACTCGATGCTGTGTCATACGCCTGAAAGTATGTTGCGCTAACTTGCTCGTGTAGATTGTTCCTTAACGATTGGAATAGATTTTTACTCCTATTGCACAGATCATTTTCGAACTCATCATGCCACAGTTGCGAGGGTTCGCACCTAGTCAGGTTTGATGGACACGTTCTTCCCAAAGACCTGGGAGTATATGGAGTGTTTTCAGAAGATTATTCTTAGAGCTTATCAACTGCTACCAGAGGAAAGCCAAGTAAAGATCGCTTGTCCTATCCACGCAGGCAGCGACCTCACATGGTGCGCCCATAATATTGAGCAAGATGCACAACGAGCAAAAATTATATGCTCCTTCACGTCTTTATTTGCGGATTTGATGTCGCAATCTGTGTATGAGATTCTACATGTAGCGTCGAGCAAACATCAATGGAAGGTGCCTTTTTATCTCGGACGTCTGATGAGCTTTGTTATATCTGTTCAGATATAGCAGCTGAAGTATACTCTGATATAAGCTTCTTCTTGTATCATCAAATTAGCAAAAGACTATTTGGTGCCTACAGACGCATGTGTACATCAAAAATCGATCACTGTACAGAGTATTGGCAATCGGTCCACACAGAAGAAATTGGCCTCTCAAATCTCCGTAAAACTTCAAGTTCACCCTCGCCGTAGGCATAGGGATTGCACTCCTCATATGGCAATAGTGATTACACTCCTCATATGGCACAGCGTTCAAGGTTTCGATCTCACGACCAACCAGAAACTGACCTCTACTGTAGCCACGATCGCAATAGCCATAGTGGTATTGTCGAAAAGATTTATCCTCGAGTACATTCGTCAATATTGAACGCTCTTCTGCATGGTTTTAGATGTACAAAAAAACCATCTCTTTACTGTATCTAGCAGTCAATTATAGGATTCGAGCACGAGTCTTTACTACACTTAAACACAGTTAGCAAAACAACACTCTTGAATTTATTAAGAATGGAAGTAAATTTTGTATTCAAGGAGAGCGAGATGTACCTAGTGCACCTCTCATCTCATCTTTAGTCGAGACCTTTTGAGCATGTACAAGAGAGCTTTTTGTTTTTTAGTCAAGATATCAATCATTGTATAGACATTTCATCTTATGTATATTTTCATGCTAGAAATGTAACTATGGACAGGAATTTGATTCTTTCTTGCAAGAGTGTGTTGTTAAAGGTTTTAAGGATATTATGTTTGAATTTAGAGATGTTTTTTCCACTAACTTACCTAGAGGGCTACCACTTGAGAGAGGGGACATTGACCATGCTATTGAGGTAGTTACTAACACTAATCCTATATGTAAGACAACTTATAGGCTTAGTGTTTCTCAGCATGAGGAGGTAGAGAAGCAACTCCAAGATTATCTAGATAAAGGCTTCATTAGACCTAGTAACTCACCTTGGGCATTGCCAATGCCCCTGGTAAAGAAGAAAGAGGGCTCTATGAGACTTTATATATATTATAGGACACTAAGCAAGGTAACTATAAAAAATAGGTTTCCAATGCCTAGGTTAGAACTTAGAAGACCTATTTGACCAGTTACATCAAGATAGGTATTTACCAAGCTTGATCTTATATCAAGGTATCATCAAACTAGGATTAGGGTAGAGGATGTCCATAAAACTTCCTTTGGGACTAGATAGAGGCACAACATGTTCTTGGTGATACGTTTTGGCCTCACCAATGCTCCTACTACTTTCATGAAACTCAGGAATAGTGTATTATGGCCATATCTAGGGTAGTTTATAGTAGACTTTTTAGATGGTATTCTAATCTATAATAGATCAAAAAAGGAACAATTGGAACACTTGAGGAAAGTATTCCAAGTGTTGAGGGAAAAATCACTGTTTGACAATGAGCGAAAGTGTGAATTTTTCAAAACAGAGGTTAGATATGTTGGGCATATAGTCTCGCAAGACAAAATCCAGATGGATCCTGATAAATTATGGGATATTATGGAATGTCCACATCCCAGGAACCTAGAAGAGATATAGATCTTCCTACATTTATCAAGTTTCTATCAAAGATTCATAAAGAATTATGCCAAAATTGTTGTCTTGATGACAGAACACCTTAAAGGGAAAGAGAAAGCCTTTCATCGGGGATATGAACACAGGCAAAGTATAAAGAAATCAAAGGTAGAAATTTCTACAGCTCTAGTTTTGCACATATCAAATCCCAATAAACCCTTTGTGGTTGAGCCTGACGTGAGTGATTTTGCTATAGGAGCACTTTTTAGTTCAGGAGGGTCAATCAATGACATTTGAAAGCAAGAAACTAAAACCTACTCAAAATAATTACTCCATCTCTGAGAAGGAGTTGTATGCAATATTCCATGCTTTGAAGAAGTGGCTTCATAACTTATATGGTGCCAAAGTCACAATAGTGTTTGATCAAGAGAGCATTAATGTAGTGGCTAGCTCACTTAGTCTCATGCCTATACTCAAGGGACTGAGTTTTACTCAGATCACCAATGAGCTACTTGATTCCATTAGAGGGAAATGTAGGCTTGATCTTGCATATTCTAAGATTTGGGAAACCATTTAGAAAGGGGATTGTGATGAATGGGTTTTCGATGAGGAGGGAGTATCGATAGGTACTCAAGAAGGACTCAAGTGGAAGAATTAGAGTATCCATGATGGATATCTATGGTATAAAGGTAAGGTGTGTGTCTGTTGGCAGCAGTCAGGGAACCGAAGGAGCCACAAGACGAAGAGAGTCAGAGCGAAGGGACAGCACAAGCAGACATGGCAGTCAAAGAAGATCTGGCAAATAGGCCAATAACTTTCCTCATGAAGACGCAAGTATGAGCATTCACGCAAATCTAGCACTTAGGCAACCCTTTAACTTTTCAAAAAACCCTTATACCAATGAAAAGTGATTCTCATCACTAAACACCATTGTAAATACCATTTCATATTTTTGTAGCTCCATTTTGTGCAAGCCAAGGAGTCCTTGAGCTTGAGGAGCTTTAGAAGTATCTACCTGCCAATTTTCGTAATTTTTAGATCTCGTTTGAGCCCTCAAATAAGCCCTGGAACCTAATTTTTAACTAGGCCGGACACTAGGTCCGAACAGGGCCAAAGCTAGTCAAAAACTATAAAAGGAGCTAGAGAGCTCATTTTTGGGGGTAGATTGTAATTGAAACAAACTTGTAAGAGCTTTTTGAAAGTAAACTAAGAATTCCATTGCTTCTCCCTCTTTGTCTTGCCGTGTGTGCACGTGTGTGTGTATGTGTGTGCATGCTTGTGTGCTTCTCACTCACGCACTTGTGCCTCCACTTGCTCGAGGTCTTCATACCATCCTCACATCTTCCCGGATTGACATTAAAGGAGGTGCTACTCATCACTGAGCTACACCAAATTTTGGCGCCATTGCCGGGGATCGAGCTTTGAGGACGAGCGTGTGATGGTAAGACGTAGAGTTGACGCGTTGGAGTTGTAGGTATTTTCTTCACTTTCATCTATATTCTTGTTTTTTCTTCACCACCATCATCACCATCATCATCATCACCATCTTCCACCTCCATTTCCATCCTCGCGAAAATTTCAGTCTTTTGACTACATCACCATCTCCACCTCATTTCCCTCATTTCACTTGTGAGAGAGAGCGAGAGAGCGAAATTGCGTGTGCTGTTTTTGCATGTTTCTTGAGCTGTCTTGCAGGTACAAGTCACATCATCGTCCCCAGCACTCTGCGTAGGTACGGATTTTGAAGTAACTGTCTGTGTGTCGCCGACTTCTGTCAATCGCGACCGACAGAAAAAACGCTCAAATCACCAAACAAAGTGCAAAACCATGATCTACAGGCCTAGAGCTTCCCAAAAATGTGTTTAGTTTCTTGAAATTCCTCAGATTTCTGTCAATCGCGATCGCTCTGTCAATCGCGACCGACAAACCACGACGGACAGATCTGTCAATCGCGATCGACACGTCAATCGCGATCGACAACCCACGACGGCTCTGTCAATCGCGACCGACAGAGTCAGCGACCGATTGACCACGACCGACGGACCATACACGTGACACGTGTCAATCGCGATCGAGTCATCAATCGCGATCGACTCATCAATCGCGACCGACACAGTCAACGATTGTTTGACCACGATTGATAGCCCCGACGGCTCTGTCAATCGCGATCGACATAGTCAACGATTGTTTGACCACGATGGACAGACCCTCGCGACCGACCTGTCAATCGCGATCGACCCATCAATCGCGACCGACAGAGTCAACGACCCTTTGACCACGACCGATTGACTTTTCGTAACCCCTGTCAATCGCGACTGACCAGTCAATCGTGACTGACAGCCACGACGGACCTATCAATCGCGATCGACACGTCGATCGCGACTGACCTGTCAATCGCGATCGACAGACTTTGCGAACACGTTAGAAGGGCAAATTAGGTCAAATTTTTAAGGCAAAAATAGTGGTCTAAATTTTGGCCAAGTGTGGGACAAACACTAGGGTGTAGCATTGCATTACGAGGGCATGACCCAAGTAACTCGAGAATTCCTGTTTGCCTGTTAACCTAGTTTAATCCTGTTTTAGCCCCAAAACCCTGAACGGGCATAACTTTCTCATACGAAATCCATTTGCCGTGATTCTTGTTTTGTTGGAAAGCTCGCGGGGAGTACAACAAAAACACCGACTGGTTACGATTAAATTGAGATCAGGAATATTAGATAGGGTCTTTTGAAGGTGACCATACCCAGGGGGAACAAAAATTCAGGGGTCTCTAGAGTTGTGTCCAAAAAGTCATAGTGCAAATTGGTGAAGTGTTACATGAATGGAAGTGATTGGTTATGTCTTTTGAATTTAAGTCTTGAGCTAACAGTGGGCCTTTTACAGGTCCTTTGAGAGCAGCGAAGGGTACGCAAGGCAAGAGTAAGTGCAGGCTTGGGAATACGCGAGGGCAACAATACAAGGAAAGGAACTCAAGGTTGGAAAACCGGCAACACCCTCTGTCAATTCTTAGTTTAAGCTAAGTGCGGGTTGTGTTAGAAGTAATTCCAGGCAACGATAGGCACAAGATAAATCAAAGACTGTCTAAGAAATCAAATGCAAGTTAAGAGATAACCTGTGTGTGTGTGAACGACAACTTTAAAGGAAAAGAACCTAACGTGAAACGATCAAACTCAAATGCGAAATTAAACTCAAGTATTCCTAACGACGTGATATCAGACAAGAGTATAAACACGATAATCAACATAAAAAGAACCAAGTGACCGATACAAAAGGACTCAGAAACGTGGTTGTACCTGGATAAATCGGGCAAATCAGTTAGGCATATGAACCTTAGATCAGGACGACACCTAGTAAGAGAGAGACAAAGCCTTAGGTCTTCAGAGGCTAGTGTCAATCATACTGCAAGGTCTTGGGCCCAGCAGTTGAGTCACCACTCGCATTACTCTAACTCTGATACCAGTGAATCAGAGATGTCTCAAGGCATGGACAGACCTACGGGAAGTTCAGGTGTGCCATACTTGCACAGAATAGAAGGCCCTTACAAAACACAGTTGGAATACCTTAGGACCAACCGATTAGGTGCCAGCATCTATGAGGACGGCCCAGGAAGATCCGTGGTCCAGATTAAAAACCCTGACCAATCCATAGGATTAGAACACCCAGCTGTCAAGTTTGAAAACGGAGCATACCTGGACAAAGAAGGAACCATATACGTAGTCACCAGTCATCCAGATAGGACGGACGAATTCGGAAATGTGATCTCAGAAGCGGACTTAGGTGACTTGGAACAAGGAAACATGGGTGTAGAACCTAGAACCCCCCGAGGCAAATCTGTTCTCACTAGGATTATTACACCTGAGTGGGTTCCCCAAGACAACAAGAGCATAGATCTGCTTCTCAATCGAGAGACTGACGAAGCCTTTTGGAGGTACAAATCTGATCAGCCAACTGATATAGGAACAATCATGATCTATGAGTTTAAGGATCCTGATAGCCCAGGTAGAGTGACCTACTTAGATCACGCTTCGGAGAGGATCTTTGTGGTGACAGAACATGATAGGCATGCTTACACTTGGAAGGGTGAATTCGTTTTCCCCCAACCAAGATCGAATGTATCCTATGGTCCCCCTGGTGCTGGAACATCCCAAGCTCATGGAATGCAAAGAAATAGAAGTAGAGATAGACCAGAAGTAAGCTTTGCCAACCCAGTGGGCAGAGAAAGAACGAGGACGGAAACAAATAGAGTAGAACCTGAGGTACTTAGAGCTCACAGGAATCAGAGAAATGCGGATGAGTTCCCTCTACCATGACCTAGAGAGCACACAAGGACGTTGAGACCGACTCAGCTAGTTAAGTCCATGAAGAACTACTTCGATGGCACGGGAGATCCATACAATCATGTGGCTGAGTTTAGACAAGTCCTGAGAGCTGAACAAGTGGAGGACCTATTCACGCAATACAATGCCTTTGGTCTGACCCTTAGGAACACTGCCCTGATGTAACATAATCCTGGTAGGAGATGGTTGAACCACACCCTAAGAGAAAGGATTAGGAAGTAATCCTCAACCATGGCTTTTGGGGCAAGTGGTTAGCCCATCACATTCCTAACCAAGAGGTTGTGAGTTCAATTCCTTACATTGGTATCAGAGCTTAGGAAGTAGGCTTGGGAAAGGTGGAATGATCCAATGGCCTCTAAAAAAGGCGCTTGGGCACTCTATCATGTGAAAGGGTAAGAATTGTGGAAGGCGCGCGCGTCGGTTTCAAGGATGGACCTTACAATGATTGGGGTGTATCTCTCAATCCGTATGTCGGATTGAGGCATGTAATATTCCGTTGGAAAGCTCTCGGAACGAACTTTCCAATGAGCTACCTTGGAAGTGTGAATTCCTTGGGAATCCTTGGGTGGCACTTGATTGAGTGTTCAAGATACCAAGCATGGGTGAGAACAAGGTTCAAGACTGAGGTTGAGAACAAGGGCTCGAGACACCGAGGTTGCGAACAAGAAGGTTCAAGACACCGAGGTTGAGAGCAAGGGTTCAAGAGACCAAGGTTGCGAACAAGGTTCAAGAAACTATGCGAGGTTGAGGGACATCAATTCAAGGGTACCTAGGGGTTCAAGGGACTGATCACCGAGGCTAGAGGGATACAAGAGTAGATCATTGAGGACAATGATCGACCAAGGGGGGAAGAATGTAACATAATCCTGGTAGGAGATGGTTGAACCACACCCTAAGAGAGAGGATTAGGAAGTAATCCTCAACCATGGCTTTTGGGGCAAGTGGTTAGCCCATCACATTCCTAACCAAGAGGTTGTGAGTTCAATTCCTTACACCTGACATGGTTTCAGCCACTAAATGAGAGGCAGTTCAGGAGCATAGACCAACTCCTAGAGGCTTTCATTATTGAATTCTCTAAGAGTGGCATAAGGCATAATACCTCCTCGCTAATTCACAGCTTCAAGCAAACCCCTCAAGAAACTGTGAGACTTGCAGGAAGAAGATTTAGACAATACTTAGAAAGATGCCCTGTTTCGGAGCTACCCACACCAGCCAAGCAAGTGGCTTTATTCTTGGATGGATTGCTAAGTACCAAATTGAGATCCTATGTGTACTTGAAGGATCCTAGGACCATAGAAGAGTGTGTACGCATGTGCATTGACATCGAGGATAACCTAGGGGAGGAGTTAGAGCTTTCCAAGATATACAAAGATTCGGATAGTGCCTCTAACATCTCTTCCATGCAATCCACATCAATCGAGGAACTTGCGGAAAAAGTAGCTCAAAAATTAGGCGTCTCTAGTAAACAAATTCCTAGATTTGCCCCAGTGAAAAGATGTTATACTTGTGGTGGTGACCACATGGCGAATGTCTGCCCCATTATGGCTCAGCCCCAAGTAAATCCTAGTAGCCAGTACTGCACCATAGAACGGAGATACACAAATCACACAGCGCAAGACTGCCCCTACAATAAGCAGGCTGTTAGGCAACCCTACCCTCAGCCATACCCTCAGCAGGGAAGATACCAGAACCCGTACCCTCCAAAACCATATGGCAGGCCACAACAACCTTATCAGCAACCATACCAAAACCAACAAAGGCCTCAGCCTGTGTTAGCTCAACAACCCCCTGCCCCAGCTAATGTGATTCCGGTAAAGTATACTGTTGCAGAAGAGAACCTGAATAGAGCTATAGTCCCTGTAACACCCTTGCTTTCTGAAAGTGACCCCAGTGACCATAGCTTTGATTCTACACATGTCGATAGTCCCCAGGCTTACTACATGCAGTCTCCAGAACATGGTGAGTCCTATTACAGCGAAGAGCCAAATGAACCTAGTTGGGAGTCAGATTACACAAACGTCATGTATGCAAACCCCAACCCTAGGCCTCAACCTAAGCAAGTAAGACCTCCATTCCCAAGAGGACCGTGCTACAGATGCCAAGGAGATCACCTCATTCGTGATTGCCCCTTACCTCCACCTACACAAACTCAGTCAGTGACGATCCAAGGCTTTTGCCAAGATTGTGGAAAAGAGCATCTCTTACGAGATTGCCCAAAGAACCCCAATAATATGCTAAAAATCACGCCTATCAATGTTATTGGGTTAGTGGTAGATTCCACAGGAAGTGTGACGTCCACCACACCAGTACAGGTAGTGACTAGAGCTCAGGCATTGCAGCAGAACCAAGGAGTAAACCAGGAAAAGAACCCAGAGGCTAGTGAAACCGAGAGCATAACAAAGAAAAGGACTAGAGCGTGGAAAGATAGTCGGGAAAGAATGAAAAGACAATGGGCTAAAAAGATGAGTGAACTTGAGGAAAGCATAAGAGAAACCAAAGCCAGGATAACTAAACTCACATCTCAAACTCCCTCTCACACTATCCCACCACCACCATTCCCATCGCCATCCGACCCGCCACCTTCCAACCCACCTCATATGATTCCACCACCCCCTAGAGTAGGATCAGTATTAGTTGATCCCACTCCTGAAGACATAGACATGATGCTTAAAGCATATCAGGCCAGAATCCAAAAAGTGCCAAATGTCACAGATCATGACAAGTGTTACCCTAGAGCTGACCTAGAGATAGAAAGAACCAAGCTTTGCGCGAAAATGGTCGGATTGGCTCAGACTATGTTTGAAGCCAGTCGCCTGTTCAATTACTCGGGCTCAGCCAAGACGCAATTACACTTGGATGGACTTCTAGAGAAGTTAGAGGGCATAGTTGCAAGATCTGCCAAGGAAGAAGAAAATCAAGAAACAGATAACTCAAGCAAAAATAGGACTCATTCCCCACCGAAAGCTTATGTGCCAAATTCCACTGAACCAGACAACCCCCCCTCCCTAGAAAGATAGAGAATCTAATGGCACAATCACAAAAGGAACCAGCTTCTCAACACAAGGGCAAGGCAAGTGAAAGAGTAAGCATTCCTGCTCAAGAAGCCTATGTGCCTGAAGCCTATGTGCCTAACTCTACGGAGCCGAACACATCATCTTCTATGAATCGGTTCACACCAGAATTCCTACGCGAGATTCAAGAAGACAAATGGGCTAAAGAAAGTGAAGTCCCTCCTCCCATTGAACTTGTGGATGATGCACATGACCAATTCCCACAAGACATCCCATCCATTTATGGAGAGCAGGAGAGTATCCAGTCTCAAGAAAGATTAGACTTCGAGTCTAATTCTTTACAGGAACTACCCCATTTCACAGGCCCATGGGAAGCAAAGTCCACCTGCATGAGAGCACCTACAGTCATGGTAAGAAACGAAGATTCAGTCATACCTAGGAACACAGAGGTAGTGAAGAACACCAAAGTGCAGTGCAATCTCAAGTTAGAAGAGCTGCTTAAGGTTAGACCAGAAGTGTGGAAACATGTAGCCAAACAAGTACCTGAGATAGCAAAACCTCGTTCCCAGGTAGGATCACATAGGACAGTGCCAGAGATACCCTTGGATAAGATAGGAGATATGTGTGAAGGTGAAGAAGGGAACACCTATCTTCCCATTACTTACCAGGAGTACACCACCAAGGCAATTTTGGACTCAGGTGCAGGAGTTGCAATTGCCACCACTTCCCTATGGAAGCGTTGGGGCAAGCCAGCACTCAGGCCAACGAGAATGAAATTGCAGATGGCTGATGGTCACATAGAGAGGCCCCTAGGATTGTTAGAAGGAATAACTCTCACCACTTGTGGTGTCGAGTTTGAGCATACATTTGCTATATGTGACTTTAGCAAAAATCATGCCTATGAGATGATTTTGGGAAGACCATTTATGCGACAGTTGCAAGTGGTACAGGACTGGGGAACCAACTCCTTGTATTTGCAACACCTTGGTGTTACAACCAAAGTAAATCTCAAAGATTACTCTCATAGAGATGTACCTCCTATCCAATGGAATCCCATCCATAGAGCCAAAGATGATACGGAATCTGTGCATTCCATAGGATCAGAATCTTCATGGATGCATGAAGACACCCACTTATGGATGCGCAAAGTAGCAGTAGACGAAGAGAAGAGAGAAAAAGCCAGAGAGGTAGGTGCAAAAGAAACCCATAGATCAATCCAAGACCCAGCCTATGCACCTGTAGTTTTTCCAGACGAAGAGTTTGAACCTCACGGCTGGGCAGAAATTTTAGCAACCATGGATGTAGCCATCAATGAGGAACAATGGACACCTCACTGTGATGAGGATGGCTATGACATTTCAGTCTTCTCCATAGAGCCAATCATGGGAGAGGCAGTTCTAGAAGAATGTGAACCTAGCCCTGATGCATTTGAGGATGCAAGTGACTCCGATCTAGAGTCAATTATTATGGATCCACCTTTTGCATCAGACGAAGAATACTTCCATGAAGTAGAATTTCAACCCCAGAGGCATGGAGAGCTTAAAAATGATGTAAGATTAGCAACACATGTGACCCCGAAGGAAGAAGGGAAGAAACGAAAGAAGAGAGAAGTCTCACCAGAAGAGGAAGAATCTTTGTTTGAGGTCCCAGAAAATTTTAAGAAGTATGAGATAGATGACAGGAGGGTTATGATCAGAATGCCGAAACGAGAGGCACAATCAGAAGAGGCCTATGATAACAAAGAAACCACCAAGAAAATAGTAGTGGCCCTAGAAGAAGGAGAGGAGAGATGCACGTACATAGGCCATGACCTAACAGAGGAAGAAGAGCATGCGTTAATTGCCTTGCTAAGAGAATACAGAGATGTATTCGCTTGGAGTTACAAGGATTTGAAAGGTGTTGACCCGGACATATGCTCACACACCATCCCCATGACCTCAGATGCGAAACCCTCTAAGCAAAAGCCCTACACATATAATGATAATTACGCTGCTAAGATCAAAGAAGAGATAGATAGACTGGTTGAAGCTGGATTTATCTATGAAATTGAGCACACCGAGTGGGTATCCCCCATCGTAGTGGTGCCCAAGAAAAATGGGAAGCTGCGCGTATGCATTAACTTGAAAAAGGTTAATGCAGCCACTATTCGAGATAACTATCCGCTTCCCATCACAGAACATCTCTTAGAAAGAGTGGCAGGCAAGGAAGTCTACAGCTTCCTTGATGGATTTTCGGGCTACAATCAAGTAGCCATAGCTCCAGAAGATCAGCATAAAACAGCTTTTGCCACAGAGTGGGGTATATTTGCCTTTCGTGTAATGCCATTTGGGCTTACCAACGCACCAGCTACCTTCCAAAGGCATATGTGCCATGTATTTAAAGAGTTCCTGAGGAAAAACTTAGAAGTCTATGTTGATGATCTTTGTGCTCATTCCAACATGAGACAAACCCATATCCTTGAACTCAGACAAATCTTTGACAAATGTAGAGAATATCAAGTCTGCCTGAACCCAGAAAAGTGCGTTTTTATGGTCAGGCAAGGCAAGATTCTAGGACACATAGTGTCAAAGAATGGCATATCTACTGATGAAGAGAAAGTGAGAGCTATAGCAGAGCTACCTAGGCCAAAGAATGTCAAGGAAGTACAAGCTTTCATGGGGCATTGTGGTTATTATCGACGATTTATACACATGTATGCTGTCATTGCAAAGCCCATGTACGGACTTCTGACTAACTTTGAGTGGACGGATGAATGTGAGACTTCCTTCCAGGAGCTTAAACGAAGATTATGTTCAGCACCAATCTTGACCACACCAGATTGGAATAAGCCATTCCATGTTCACGTGGATGCATCCAATTATGCCATTGGATGTGTGCTTGCACAACCTACTGGTAAAGGTAACATGGATCTTCCAATTGCCTATGCCAGTAGACAATTGAATGCGGCTGAACGGAATTACACCACTACAGAGAGAGAAGGCTTAGGCATGGTGTATGCGGTTAAAAAGTTTAGACACTATTTGCTTGCAAATAAGTTTAAATTTTTTACTGATCATCAAGCATTGCTATACCTCGTAAACAAGCCATGCAATACAGGAAGATTAGTGACATGGTTTCTCTTGCTAATGGAATATGATTTTGAGGTTGTGGTAAGGAAAGGGAGGACTCATTTAAGAGCAGATCATCTCTCTAGGCTCACATCAGGAGAAGCCCCACAAGGAGTATCAGATGACCTCCCTGATGCTTACTTGTTTAATTTGGAAGTTGTACCGCACTGGGCTAAGCCATTGGTACCAGTATTGACATACGGGCCTAATCATCCAGTGGTAAACACACGGAATAGAGAGGTAGTTAAAGCCCAAAAGTACCACATCATGGCAGGAAGCATGTACAAGCACACAGATCAAGGGATCTTGGCTTGTTGCGTAGAAGAGGATGAGTACGCTAAATGGTTGCAATTAGCACATGTAGGTGCGTTAGAGCAACACTACTCAAAGCAACGAACTTTACAGACCCTAAAGAGACTCGGAGTACATTGGCCAACTATGGAAGCGGATGTCCAAAAGTTGTGCAAGGAATGCCCAATCTGTTGCACTAAACCACCTGTGGAACACGCCACTCTTTATCAAGTATCCATTGTGCCAGATTGGAGTGAACCTCTAGTATCCTTCCTGAGGACAAACACATTCCCTCCAGACATGACTCTGGCTAGGAAAAGGAGTCTAGAACAAGAAGCCCGGGATTACTCACTCATTGGTGATAATCTATATAAGCGTGGTAAAGATGGTTACTTAAGACTATGTGTCCACGAAAGTGAATATCTTAAGATCTTGGAAACTGCTCACCAAGGTGTAGCAGGAGGACACTTTGGACCAGATCGAGTGATCAAGGCAATACTATCTGCAGGCTTCTGGTGGCCTACCCTCCACATGGATGCACATACCTATGTGAAACGATGTGATGTCTGTCAGAGAACTCAGTATCCTATACGTAAAGATGAGATGCCACTGAAACCTATGATGGGTGGACGTGCATTCTCTAAGTGGGGAATAGACTTCGTAGGTCCTATTAATCCCCCAGCAAAGGGTTCCCATGCAGAATATATCATTGTTGCAACAGACTATCTAACTAAGTGGGTAGAGGTAAAAGCCACAACGAAGAACGATGCACAAACAACTGCTAAGTTCTTGTTTGAAAATGTGTTCACAAGATATGGGCTACCTATAGAGCTTGTAAGTGATAGAGGCACTCACTTCTTAAACGAAGTGATTGAAAGTCTACTCCAAGAATTCTTGGTGATACATAAGAAGTCTGCCCCCTATCACCCTCAAGCTAATGGCGAGGCTGAGAGCACCAACAAGATGTTATGCAATGTATTGACAAAATTAGTGAACAATAAACGCTCTGATTGGGACAAACAGCTACACCATGCTGTTTGGGCATACCGAGTTGCCTACAAAACGATACTCCAAGCCACTCCCTTTCAAATGGTGTTTGGTCAAAATGCTGTGCTACCTTTAGACTTTTTGATACCTACATTGAAAGTGGCACAAGAGCAGGAATGGATGGGTCATGAACTCTCCTCTAGACTTTTTGACCTTGAACGATTAGGAGAAACAAGACTGAGAGCAGCTGCAGGGATATATGCAGCTAAGAAACGACAGAAGGCATACTTTGATGCCCACGTTAAGGATAAAGGTTTAAAGACAGGCGACTTAGTTTTAGTTTACACATTGAAGCAACATGCAAGGAAGCTAGAAAAGAGAGGCTACGGACCTATGATCATCAATAGGATCTCCACGAGTGGAGCAGTACAACTAGCCACGTTAGAGGGTGATGTTCTCCCAAACTATATTAGCGGATGTAGAGTCAAGTTGTATCAGGAACCTCTCACAGAGGAAATGCTAAGTCGACTCAATACTGCCAAGAAACGCAAGGAAGAAGAAAAGCGAATTCGAGAGGAAGCTCAAGAAGAAGCCCTAGAGCGTATACGGAGGATGAAATTGCGAAGGCAAGGCCGAGATCAGCCTAGAACAAATGACTATGCAGATCAAGGATATCATATGGCAATGTGTGAAGTCGCAGGAACAAGCTCACATAGGATAACTGATCGACGTCCGTTCATAACCTTGGATATAGGACAAGGAAAGAGTGCAAGGACCGTAAGAGCCTTGATTGACTCAGGTGCAGCCACTAGTGCTGTTAAATTGTCTTACTGTCAAGAGTTGCAGTTAACTGTCAATCCTGTGGAAGCATATCTCATAGGATTGGGAGGCGTGGAAACCCCTTGCATGGGTGAGGTGGAACTTCCCCTCTATATTCATGAGGAGGCAATGACAGTTAAAGTACTAGTGTGTCAAGATGAGGATCTCACTGAACCTCTTGTCTTGGGTCAAGACTGGATCTATGACCAAGCAGTCAACTTAAACCTAAGAAGTAGACTTCTTCAGGTATGGGTCAATCATAGGCGAATTACAGTAGAGTTAGATAATGGAGCACTCAAGGAACTAGGAAAGGCACAGACTCCTGGTCCCTCCAGGGGTGCACATGAAGTTGACCATGCTGTTCTTGTCCAAAACTATGTGTTGCAGAGGAATGATATTCTCAAAAAAGGAGTCAGGGATGCAACGGAACTCCCTTCTTTTCCAAAGGCCAGAAGGAGGCAGCAACCAAAGGTGGATCAAAGGCAGAAGAAGCAGAGTACTACCTATGCCGAAAATCAAAAGTACCTGCACCGCAAAATGTCTCAGCAAGTAAACCAAGTGTGGGTGCGGAAAGGCGAACACCCGGTTGCACTCAAGCCAACCACACGGGCAAGGCCTCTTATTAGTAACCAACAACACGACACTAATAAGAAGTCTTTCAGAAATTCTCCTACTAACGTGAAATCTATTTGGGTACCCAAGAAGTCGATGAAGGCTAGCCCACAATCAAGACAAATTTGGGTGCCTAAGGCTTGTTGGCAGGCGCAAATAGCAACGCCGAGGCCACAACCTATACAGCGTAACCCCTTCACTCGCACAGCCAGCATTCACTCGTTTTCAACACTCAAGAACCCACGAAGACCCATGAGCACGAACATAATCGCTTGTAAATGGGTCCCTAAAAGGCCTCATTTTCAAGCCGATACACCTATAAAGCTCTCTAGAGTCTCTACGAAACCAAGAACAAAATCCATCCACTGCATTTGGCAGCCTAAGACCTGTAATAAACCCCCCGACCCCAATTTGTAAATTCATCCCCACTTACTAACTGCATTAGTCTCCTAGGACTACCCAAGCATTAACTACACACACTGTCCTCGTGCACTTACGAACCACTAACTCACCATATACCTCATGTTAATGTTGTAACGGGGACAACAACGGATTTATTCTGTCCATTACGATGTTAACACGTGGTTCTATATTCTCACAGAACCAACCAGCAAGCAGGGCCATGGCAGAAGCAGGAGGTGCCAGTTCTCAAGTCGGATCCGGTGCACAGATTGTGGACATAGAAACACTCCTCCTCAAGCCACATCTCACCGCAAGGCCGCAAGAACTTCAAGCCGTGCATGTGCTCCCCATTCAGGATCCTCCTCAAGGGCACACTTCTCAAGTAGGTAAACATGCTCACTGGTTCAGTGATGTCGCGGGACCATTGGGCGATGGAACTTATTTCTGGGAAGCTGAATTGGAATTTAATGGTAAATGGGGACGTTACCACTTTTTCACGCGCGAATTTGAAAGCTATCAAAACGCCGAAGTCATGCGATCAGTTTGGACCAAAGCCGGTGTGGACAGTTATTTCAGGGCCCACTTACCAAAGCCGGATTTCTTACGATGTTCATATCTTATCAGTACCATCACGCCAAGCAAGGCCAAGGGAGGCGACAGCACCTTTGTGTTACCCTCACTGCTGCCGGGTCATGAGCTTAAAAGATTCAAGCTGACCCTTAATCTGGTACGAGAAGCGTTGGGCATGTATGGCATGCACATTCCCACTGAAAAGGAAACCATGGTTCCAGGACGAATGAAACACAAAGATCTTAATAAGCTGAAGGATATGGTAGCGATGACACCTACCATTGCGCTTCACCTGCGGACCGTCATGCAACATTTTGCTTTCCCCCCCCAGGAAAGATTCACAATGCCCCCAAAGAAAATATGGTTCAGCTTGTATCTGGCAGAGGCGGAAGGCCTTCCCATCAATGTGCCACATTGGATCATAGATCAGATCCACCTAGCCCATCAAAGGTGGAACAAGAAGCAGAAAAATGTGCTTCATGGATGTTGCGCTCTAACAAAGATAATCTACCGATGTCTGGCCTATGACGTGCCTATTCAGCGGGCACTCATATGGCCCCGCGCCCAGGAATTCCAGAGAAGACTATCAGCAGCAGGTCCCCCATCAAAGAAGATGAGGGGGGGAGTACAATTACCCTGTGCTCAACCTAGGGGAGCCACCACTACACCAGAAATTACCCCTCCCCAGACACGACGCGTTAGGCCATTCACAATCCGGCTACCAAGACCAACCACAGATGGACCTAATCTGGTATTTCCACCCGTCCCATCAGATCTGGAATTCCCACAGGGTTTTACTCTAAATGATCTCACGGATGAAGAAGTAGCCCGACTGATCTATGACTCTAATCTCGAGACGGAAACAGAACGTGCTCAGGAACCACAACCCCAGACAACAATAGCAGCCCCCACCCGACCAGAAGTGGTAGAAGTCGACGTCGAGGAACAAGAGACAGAACAAGAAGAAGAAGCCTACGAGGAACAAGAATATGACGAGCTTTCAGAGCTGGCAAGTGCCCCTGCGTATTCGGCACAAATCAAAAGACTATATCGAACCATGCAACTAGTTCAAGAACAGCATAAGATGTCATTGGAATCGGGCAAGAAACTCATGAACCAGTTGCTAGCTGAGGAAGGTGTGGACGATTTGTTCATTGAGTCCATAAATCTTCATGCCGACGCCGTAGGAGTGGATAAGGCCATCCATGAGGCAATGGCTTACATTCACAGATTTGAGAAGAGGGTTCCCGTTCGTCCCAGGAGGTCCAGGAAACAAATTCATATCAATGTATCAGCACTAGGAGAGACAACGCAAGCAGATGAACATCAGGAAGCACCACTGTCACCACCATCCCCACCTCGCACTACACAATTCACTCCACCACATGACACTAGCACCACCACGTCCACTACCACCACCATTGTCATGGGTATCCCACTCTCTCCGAGAATCCAATTCGGGGGAGTCACCATGCCCACTTTCACCACTCTTTTCACTGACGTCACATCCACTCCACCCACGATCCCCATCTACACTGTCACTCAAACAATTGACACTATGGAAACATCGCCTGCCACAGCACCGCTCCCTCCCCCCATGCCACCTTCATCTCCCATACCCCCTCCACCCACATCTCCACTTGCATCCACATCATTCACAACTCCCCTTCCCGCCCCCATTCCCCCTACATCTTCACCCCTCCCAGCATCATTTAATGTAAATAGCATATTTTTAGCATTAAATCAATGTGTATATCAGCTTCAGAATGAGTACAGAGCTCTGGACGGCCGGTATCAACAACTGACAACACACCACCAGAACTTACAAAGGCAATTTCACATTCTACAAGAGGAAAATGCAGAAGTGAATCAACGCTATACAACGCTTGAGCAGGCTCACCAAACACTATTGGAGGCACCACAACCATCGACAGAATCAGGTGTCAAACAACTAGAAGCCTTGCTCGAAGTATACCAGGCCGATAACTTACGAGTCAGACGCAACTTGGCGCTACTCAGGAAACATATGGCCACAGCACTGGAGGAGAACAAAAGACTGCAAAAACAAAATGAAGAGAATCTGGAAGCGGCAATGGAAGGCTCCCCTCACGAGATAGATCTAGAGCAGTTCAAAGCAGTTCCCACGGAGACGATGAAAACCATTTTGGAAAGCTATGCAGATCTCCTGGAAGCCCATGATGACTTGGAAAGAGAGCGTGACACACTTCAGAGCAGGCTTAAGGAACAGGAAGAACAACCGAAGAGTGTCCCATCAGCCTCCACCTCAGACGAAGTAAAGGCCTTAACTGAGCAGGTAGCAGAATTACAAAAGAGGTTACTGACATACGAGAGGCAGCCATCTCCAGTGGTCGAACCAGAGCAAGAAGAGTTGGTCCCTATTGAGGTAGATGATTCGTACGAGGAACCGTATGTTCCTATGCCAATGCCAGGCGGGCGACGAACCTCAGAGGGACTAGACACATTAGAAGTGGAAGCACCCGAGTGGCTTCAGACACTGGAAAGGACAGCGAATACCCACGAAGAACGGGTGGCCATTCAGATCCAATCACTAGCGAACTTAGAAGAAACTGTCATAAAGTCTGAATATTTCAGAAGCATGTCTCATCATAGATGGATCGGCACCAATAATGACCAATATGTGCCGTTCTGTATACTTCTGGCTGATTACAACGCGGAGATTCAACGACAATGTGGCAAGCCTCCCACATTTGCTACACAATTTGGTCCAGATGATATCCCGGAAAGTGCTCAGCGTGGGTCCATCCATCAACCCACCTGGAGAATCAGGCTTTTGGAAACGTATCCAGAAATGGTCCGAACCTGGAATAATATGCCGTTGTTTATTAAGTATAACCCTTGTTACATTCCAGTTCTTCGATGACGCACCTGGCCTGAATTCACTATTGCCGTCAGAGACATCAAAGCCTGTGCAAAATGGTTGAATTATGTTTACCTAGCACCTCCACGAGGACCCCCCACGGTCAACTACATGATTTCTACAATCCGTCACTGGAGTACTCGGCTACGCAATAATCCTGATGTGATGGCCCAGATGTGTATGAAAATATTTGAATTAATGCTGATCACTTTCACGACGGTTAAGAACATTAAGGACCCTCACTTCTCAGGTGCAGGCTTTGTGACAGGAAACCAGGATCTAGTGTACGATATGAGTACCACCCCGTCCATTGAAGTAATATATGCTTGGCACGCTAGAATCAAGTACCTCCCAGCCTGCTTTAAACAGACATTTGAGGAGATGTTCATCACAGGATTCTGGGAATATCACTCCGAAATCTTTATACCCAGACCATCACATCTCCTCCAATTATTTGCTGTGGAGAGAACTATTTACTCAGAACAATTAAGGGTGCCTCATCCAGATGTTCCCGGACCTGTGAATTGGGATGAATTGCTCACAGATCTAGCACGCGGCTTGCGACTCGAAGAACACCACCTAGCCTCCGATGTCGTCCAATATTATGTTCAAAAATCCTCTAGACAAGGGTCTGTCAGGGGCGACAGACGCGAGAGTGGGGGGGGGGGGTGTTGGCAGCAGTCAGGGAACCGAAGGAGCCACAAGACGAAGAGAGTCAGAGCGAAGGGACAGCACAAGCAGACATGGCAATCAAAGAAGATCTGGCAAATAGGCCAATAATTTTCCTCATGAAGAAGCAAGTATGAGCATTCATGCAAATCTAGCACTTAGGCAACCCTTTAACTTTTCAAAAAACCCTTACACCAATGAAAAGTGATTCTCATCACTAAACACCATTGTAAATACCATTTCATATTTTTGTAGCTCCATTTTGTGCAAGCCAAGGAGTCCTTGAGCTTGAGGAGCTTTAGAAGTATCTACCTGCCAATTTTCATAATTTTTAGATCTCGTTTGAGCCCTCAAATAAGCCCTGGAACCTAATTTTTAACTAGGCCGGACACTAGGTCCGAACGGGGCCAAAGCTAGTCAAAAACTATAAAAGGAGCTAGAGAGCTCATTTTTGGGGGTAGATTGTAATTGAAACAAACTTGTAAGAGCTTTTTGAAAGTAAACTAAGAATTCCATTGCTTCTCCCTCTTTGTCTTGCCGTGTGTGCGCGTGTGTGTGTATGTGTGTGCATGCTTGTGTGCTTCTCACTCACGCACTTGTGCCTCCACTTGCTCGAGGTCTTCATACCATCCTCACATCTTCCCGGATTGACATTAAAGGAGGTGCTACTCATCACTGAGCTACACTGTCCCTAGAGAATTTGAGATGAGACATCACATTTTGTATAGAATCCCTTTGGACGTTGTTTCTGATTAGGATAGGAAGTTTATTGGCCACTTCTAGAGAGCAGTCTTGAAGACATTGGATACTAAACTTAACATAAGTATGGGCGAGCATCCACAGTTGGATGGGCAAATACAGAGGGTTAACCAAATCCTAGAGAATATGCTTTGATCATATGTGAATGAAAGGCAAACTAATCGGGAAGAGTACTTACCTATAGTAGAGTTTGTATATAATAGTGCCAAGCACTCTTCCACCGGGCATAGTCCATTCATGCTTATTTACAGGTTTCATCCAAGAGCTTCTTATGTAGCAGGATTGTAGAATGAGAATGTCCAATTTGCAAAGGACTTCTTGGACGAGATGAATGATATGCTTAGGCTTGCCGAGGACATCATTCGAAGAGATCAGGATAGCGCTAGAGCCTATGCTGACCCTCAAAAGAAAGACATCAACTTTGAGGTATGAGAGCAACCATTCCCAATACTTAAGAGAATTGGAAACATGGCTTTCTAGCTCGAACTTCCAAAGAATAGTCCGATCCATCCAGTATTTCATGTTATTTGGCTTAAGAAAAGACTGGGTGAATCAAACAACATAATTCCATACAATGAGGTAGTAGAGCCTATTTCTATTCAATCTATTCCACATGAGCCTGAGAGCATACTACACACTCGAGAGAAACGGACAAGAAGACACTTATATAAAGAGTATCTAGTAAAGTGGAAAGATAGTTTAGAAGATAGTGCTACATGGGAGTGGATTAACACCCTTTGGGGATAGTTTCCCAATTTTAGATTGCCTTCCCAAGAGTCTTTTTAAGGGGAAGGATACAGGGAACACCACAAAGATATGACCATGTGCATCGGATTCATGGGATTTAGTGGGAGCATGTGACCTATGTTCTTTTACTTCCATTGAGTCTTCCAATACCATTTTTTTGAGGACAAAATGGACTTAAGGGGAAGGAAATGTTATCTGAGAGCTTTTGGAAGAGATGTATGAACTATCCCTTAGTTGGAAGTTATAGATGGGCTCTCATATGAGTGCCAAGTGGTACTCATGTGAGAAGCCAATTAGATCCCTCAATTCGGAAGTGAAAGAATGTAATCCAGTATGCATGGTTGGGCATAATTAACAAGTGAATGCTCCATGTGTCTCTTAAGTAGATGACGAGCTTGTTGATGATGACCTCGAACTCTATGTTGTGCTCCCTCCAAAAGTAGGAGGGTTCATCTAAGAGTGCTTCAACAATATGCAAAAGAAAAGTATTTAGGTTTACTTCATTCTTCAAGGCTTTTCTTTGAAAAGGTTGAAAACCATCGAATCACATTCCTCCTTTGAGCTACGTGCTTCTTTGATGTAGAGGACCACCAATGAATTTCTTATAAGTTCCTTCTTTTGAAGTGATAAGCTCTTTTGTTGATACCTTGTGAAGCCTTCATGTATTCAAGATCTCAATCTTCTCATTTTTCTTGTATGCTCTACTTCTAAGGACATGGCTAATTTTTCTCTTTAGCAAATCTTGGAAAAGATTTGCTTCACAATCTCCTTGTAAAATACCTCAGAGGACTCCAATATCTCTTGGACATGATAGGGAATGAGCTTCCTAATTGGATATGTAGTAGGCTCCACTATGCTATATGCAAATGCTTCTCAGAAAACTTAACAAGCACATTGTATATGGGAGCATGGCATTCTACGTGAGCTCTCAAATGGTTGTCTTCAATCCCATATGTGAGTGCTTTGTGCTTGTCATATGATATATAAACAAAAGAACTTCATTGTTTATTCACAAGTTAGAGAAGGATGGAGAGTTGAGCACCTCTCCAATCCTTCCACATCATGGATTATGCCTTGGAAAGCTGAGTGCATGTCCGGCTGTATGCTACAAGCTTTTGTGGGATGTAAGGGTTTATTCCCTCCACACTGCTTAAGGAGGGATCATACTAAACGTTCCTTTTAAGGATTTAAAGGGAGGGAAATAGAGCATTTGAAAACCTTTATCCAAGGGCACGAAATCTAAGGATAATCCATCAAGAAAGACCAATGCCCAATCTGAAACTATTAACATGAGGATGAGTTCTAGCTCTAGGTACAAGCCTAGCTCTTGATACCAATGTTGTGTAACTAAGTCCTACAAGTAGCAAGACTACACAATCAACTAGTCTAAACCACCAAGAGCAAGAGAGAGCACTCATCCACCCAACATGTTGACGACATGACTGCTCCTACATCATTTGCATTTGTATCTACACAAATGTAGCTCCATTTTGTATCTATGAGACACTCCATTTCCATCTTATATCCATTTTATATTGTATCTATTTTGTATTTGGGTACCTCGCCATTTGCTTCTACCTTTGTATTCATTCTCCTTCAAGGGGAATTATCCCACATATGACATACTTTGGAGAGCCTCTCCCAACTCTTTATAAAGAGGGCCTCTCCCCCCATTTGTAAATGGTTAGAAGATTGAGGAGCCTACTCCATGATTTTGGTAAACTCACTCTAATCCATGTGAATTTTCTCATTTCATGGTCTACTCAATTTGAGTGTCACAAGTTACTCTCGAGCAAAGTCAGCATCCTCACAAGAAACTATGATGAAAGTTAAGGGACCCTTCAACAAGGCAAAGCATATGAGTCCCAGCTCTAGGAACACATCTAAACAAGGTTCCAACAATTCATCAAAGAAATTTAGTTAAGTCTCAAGGATGTGAAGGAGGAGGTCTTGGGTTCAATCCCCATGGGGGACATGGGAAGAGTATTTTGCCCAAAGAGATCTAGAGCCTTCTAGAAGCATCCACTTGAGTTAACTCGAGTTAACTGGGACACTTGGCGCACATGCAGTTACATGGCCGACACATGGCTGGCTAGTATCCACCTGCCCAAGAAGGCATTTGGTTGGGAGGAGAGTCATCTTTCTAGCATGTGGTGGTCGTAATTATTAGTTTATTGCATTGGTATCAAAGCCAAGCTTTCATGGTGATCTTGTGGGGATATCATCGTCTTCTCCATATTCTTATGTTTCTCTTATGGTGTGTGCTCTATTGTTCTCGGATCGAGATTTTATGCTTTGCGAGATTTAACGCTTTGCAAATCTTTCTTCTCGCATAATTTATGAAGAACAAAACAAGTCTATAGATGCTCAGACTTAGCGCATGATAATAAAGGACTCGATGCCATGTCATACGCCTGGAAGTATGTTGCGCTAACTTGCTCGTGTAGATTGTTCCTTAACGATTGCACAGATCATTTTCGAACTCATCACTCCACAGTTGCGAGGGTTCCCACCTAGTCAGGTTTGATGGACACGTTCTTCCCAAAGACCTGGGAGTATATGGAGTGTTTTCAAAAGATTATTCTTAGAGCTTATCAACTGCTACCAGAGGAAAGCCGAGTAAAGATCGCTTGTCCTATCCACGCAGGCAGCGACCTCACATGGTGCACCCATAATATTGAGCAAGATGCACAACGAGCAAAAATTATATGCTCCTTCACGTCTTTATTTGCGGATTTGATGTCGCAATCTGTGTATGAGATTCTACATGTAGCGTCGAGCAAACATCAATGGAGGGTGCCTTTTTATCTCGGACGTCTGATGAGCTTTGTTATATCTGTTCAGATATAGCAGCTGAAGTATACTCTGATATAAGCTTCTTCTTGTATCATCAAATTAGCAAAAGACTCTTTGGCCTACAGACGCATGTGTACATCAGAAATGGATCACTATACAGAGTATTGGCAATCGGTCCACACAGAAGAAATTGGCCTCTCAAATCTCCGTAAAACTTCAAGTTCACCCTCGCCGTACGCATAGCGATTGCACTCCTCATATGGCAATAGTGATTGCACTCCTCATATGGCACAGCGTTCAAGGTTTCGATCTCACGACCAACCAGAAACTGACCTCTGCTGTAGCCACGATCGCAATAGCCATAGTGGTATTGTCGAAAAGATTTATCCTCGAGTACATTCGTCAATATTGAACGCTCTTCTGCATGGTTTTAGATGTACAAAAAAACCATCTCTTTACTGTATCTAGCAGTCAATTATAGGATTCGAGCACGAGTCTTTACTACACTTAAACATAGTTAGCAAAACAACACTCTTGAATTTATTAAGAATGGAAGTAAATTTTGTATTCAAGGAGAGCGAGATGTACCTAGTGCACCTCTCATCTCATCTTTAGTCGAGACCTTTTGAGCATGTACAGGAGATCTTTTTGTTTTTTAGTCAAGATCTCAATCATTGTATAGACATTTCATCTTATGTATATTTTCATGCTAGAAATGTAACTATGGACAGGAATTTGTATTATTCTTTCTTGCAAGAGTGTGTTGTTAAAGGTTTTAAGGATATTATGTTTGAATTTAGAGATGTTTTTTCCACTAACTTACCTAGAGGGCTACCACTTGAGAGAGGGGACATTGACCATGCTATTGAGGTAGTTACTAACACTAATCCTATATGTAAGACAACTTATAGGCTTAGTGTTTCTCAGCATGAGGAGGTAGAGAAGCAACTCCAAGATTATCTAGATAAAGGCTTCATTAGACCTAGTAACTCACCTTGGGCATTGCCAATGCCCCTGGTAAAGAAGAAAGAGGGCTCTATGAGACTTTATATATATTATAGGACACTAAGCAAGGTAACTATAAATAATAGGTTTCCAATGCCTAGGTTAGAACTTAGAAGACCTATTTGACCAGTTACATCAAGATAGGTATTTACCAAGCTTGATCTTATATACGGGTATCATCAAACTAGGATTAGGGTAGAGGATGTCCATAAAACTTCCTTTGGGACTAGATACAGGCACAACATGTTCTTGGTGATACGTTTTGGCCTCACCAATGCTCCTACTACTTTCATGAAACTCAGGAATAGTGTATTATGGCCATATCTAGGGTAGTTTATAGTAGACTTTTTAGATGGTATTCTAATCTATAGTAGATCAAAAAAGGAAAAATTGGAACACTTGAGGAAAGTATTCCAAGTGTTGAGGGAAAAATCACTGTTTGACAATGAGCCAAAGTGTGAATTTTTCAAAACAGAGGTTAGATATGTTGGGCATATAGTCTCGCAAGACAAAATCTAGATGGATCCTGATAAATTATGGGATATTATGGAATGTCCACATCCCAAGAACCTAGAAGAGATATAGATCTTTCTACGTTTATCAAGTTTCTATCAAAGATTCATAAAGAATTATGCCAAAATTGTTATCTTGATGACAGAACACCTTAAACGGAAAGAGAAAGCCTTTCATTGGGGATATGAGCACACGCAAAGTATGGAGAAATCAAAGGTAGAAATTTCTACAGCTCCACTTTTGCACATACCGAATCCCAATAAACCCTTTGTGGTTGAGCCTGACGTGAGTGATTTTGCTATAGGAGCACTTTTTAGTTCAGGAGGGTCAATCAATGACATTTGAAAGCAAGAAACTAAAACCTACTCAAAATAATTACCCCATCTCTGAGAAGGAGTTGTATGCAATATTCCATGCTTTGAAGAAGTGGCTTCATAACTTATATGGTGCCAAAGTGTAGAGCTTATCAACTGCTACCAGAGGAAAGTGGAGTAAAGATCGCTTGTCCTATCCACGCAGGCAGCGACCTCGCATGGTGCGCCCATAATATTGAGCAAGATGCACAACGAGCAAAATTTATATGCTCCTTCACGTCTTTATTTGCGGATTTGATGTCGCAATCTGTGTATGAGATTCTACATGTAGCGTCGAGCAAACATCAATGGAAGGTGCCTTTTTATCTCGGACGTCTGATGAGCTTTGTTATATCTGTTCAGATATAGCAGCTGAAGTATACTATGTTATAAGCTTCTTCTTGTATCATCAAATTAGCAAAAGACTCTTTGGCGCCTACTTCACATATAGCAGCTGAAGTATACTCTGATATAAGCTTCTTCTTGTATCATCAAATTAGCAAAAGACTCTTTGGTGCCTACAGACGCATGTGTACATCAGAAATCGATCACTGTACAGAGTATTGGCAATCGGTCCACACAGAAGAAATTGTCCTCTCAAATCTCCGTAAAACTTCAAGTTCACCCTCGCCGTACGCATAGCGATTGCACTCCTCATATGGCAATAGTGATTGCACTCCTCATATGGCACAGCGTTCAAGGTTTCGATCTCACGACCAACAAGAAACTGACCTCTGCTGTAGCCACGATCGCAATAGCCATAGTGGTATTGTCGAAAAGATTTATCCTCGAGTACATTCGTCAATATTGAACGCTCTTCTGCATGGTTTTAGATGTACAAAAAAACCATCTCTTTACTGTATCTAGCAGTCAATTATAGGATTCGAGCACGAGTCTTTACTACACTTAAACACAGTTAGCAAAACAACACTCTTGAATTTATTAAGAATGGAAGTAAATTTTGTATTCAAGGAGAGCGAGATGTACCTAGTGCACCTCTCATCTCATCTTTAGTCGAGACCTTTTGAGCATGTACAGGAGATCTTTTTGTTTTTTAGTCAAGATCTCAATCATTGTATAGACATTTCATCTTATGTATATTTTCATGCTAGAAATGTAACTATGGACAGGAATTTGTATTATTCTTTCTTGCAAGAGTGTGTTGTTAAAGGTTTTAAGGATATTATGTTTGAATTTAGAGATGTTTTTTCCACTAACTTATCTAGAGGGCTACCACTTGAGAGAGGGGACATTGACCATGCTATTGAGGTAGTTACTAACACTAATCCTATACGTAAGACAACTTATAGGCTTAGTGTTTCTCAGCATGAGGAGGTAGAGAAGCAACTCCAAGATTATCTAGATAAAGGCTTCATTAGACCTAGTAACTCACCTTGGGCATTGCCAATGCCCCTGGTAAAGAAGAAAGAGGGCTCTATGAGACTTTATATATATTATAGGACACTAAGCAAGGTAACTATAAAAAATAGGTTTCCAATGCCTAGGTTAGAACTTAGAAGACCTATTTGACCAGTTACATCAAGATAGGTATTTACCAAGCTTGATCTTATATCAAGGTATCATCAAACTAGGATTAGGGTAGAGGATGTCCATAAAACTTCCTTTGGGACTAGATACAGGCACAACATGTTCTTGGTGATACGTTTTGGCCTCACCAATGCTCCTACTACTTTCATGAAACTCAGGAATAGTGTATTATGGCCATATCTAGGGTAGTTTATAGTAGACTTTTTAGATGGTATTCTAATCTATAGTAGATCAAAAAAGGAACAATTGGAACACTTGAGGAAAGTATTCCAAGTGTTGAGGGAAAAATCATTGTTTGACAATGAGCCAAAGTGTGAATTTTTCAAAACAGAGGTTAGATATGTTGGGCATATAGTCTCGCAAGACAAAATCCAGATGGATCCTGATAAATTATGGGATATTAAGGAATGTCCACATCCCAGGAACCTAGAAGAGATATAGATCTTCCTACGTTTATCAAGTTTCTATCAAAGATTCATAAAGAATTATGCCAAAATTGTTGTCTTGATGATAGGACACCTTAAAGGGAAAGAGAAAGCCTTTCATTGGGGATATGAACACAGGCAAAGTATTGAGAATTCAAAGGTAGAAATTTCTACAGCTCCAGCTTTGCACATATCAAATCCCAATAAACCCTTTGTGGTTGAGCCTGACGTGAGTGATTTTGCTATAGGAGCACTTTTTAGTTCAGGAGGGTCAATCAATGACATTTGAAAGCAAGAAACTAAAACCTACTCAAAATAATTACCCCATCTCTGAGAAGGAGTTGTATGCAATATTCCATGCTTTGAAGAAGTGGCCTCATAACTTATATGGTGCCAAAGTCACAATAGTGTTTGATCACGAGAGCATTAATGTAGTGGCTAGCTCACTTAGTCTCATGCCTATACTCAAGGGACTGAGTTTTACTCAGATCACCAATGAGCTACTTGATTCCATTAGAGGGAAATGTAGGCTTGATCTTGCATATTCTAAGATTTGGGAAACCATTTAGAAAGGGGATTGTGATGAATGGGTTTTCGATGAGGAGGGAGTATCGATAGGTACTCAAGAAGGATTCAAGTGGAAGAATTACAGTATCCATGATGGATATCTATGGTATAAAGGTAAGGTGTGTGTCCCTAAAGAATTTGAGATGAGACATCACATTTTGTATAGAATTCCTTTGGAAGTTGTTTCTGATTAGGATAGGAAGTTTATTGGCCACTTCTAGAGAGCAGTCTTGAAGACATTGGATACTAAACTTAATATAAGTATGGGCGAGCATCCACAATTGGATGGGCAAACAAAGAGGGTTAACCAAATCCTAGAGAATATGCTTTGATCATATGTGAATGAAAGGCAAACTAATCGGGAAGAGTACTTACCTATAGTAGAGTTTGTATATAATAGTGCCAAGAACTCTTCCACCGGGCATAGTCCATTCATGCTTATGTACAGGTTTCATCCAAGAGCTTCTTATGTAGTAGGATTGTAGAATGAGAATGTCCAATTTGCAAAGGACTTCTTGGACGAGATGAATGATATGCTTAGGCTTGCCAAGGACATCATTTGAAGAGCTCAAGATAGGGCTAGAGCCTATGCTGACCCTCAAAAGAAAGACATCAAATTTGAGGTATGAGAGCAATTCTATCTTTAGAGTTCCATCTAGTTCTGAAACCATGAAGATGAGACCTTGTCACCAAAAATTTATCCTAGGTAGTTTGGACCATTCCCAATACTTAAGAGAATTGGAAACATGGCTTTCTAGCTCGAACTTCCAAAGAATAGTCTGATCCATCCAGTATTTCATGTTATTTGGCTTAAGAAAAGACTGGGTGAATCAAACAACATAATTCCATACAATGAGGTAGTAGAGCCTATTTCTATTCAATCTATTCCACATGAGCCTGAGAGCATACTACACACTCGAGAGAAACGGACAAGAAGACACTTATGTAAAGAGTATCTAGTAAAGTGGAAAGATAGTTTAGAAGATAGTGCTACATGGGGGTGGATTAACACCCTTTGGGGATAGTTTCCCAATTTTAGATTGCCTTCCCAAGAGTCTTTTTAAGGGGAAGGATACAGGGAACACCACAAAGATATGACCATGTGCATCGGATTCATGGGATTTAGTGGGAGCATGTGCCCTATGTTCTTTTACTTCCATTGAGTCTTCCAATACCATTTTTTTGAGGACAAAATGGACTTAAGGGGAAGGAAATGTTATCTGAGAGCTTTTGGAAGAGATGTATGAACTATCCCTTAGTTGGAAGTTACAGATTGGCTCTCATATGAGTGCCAAGTGGTACTCATGTGAGAAGCCAATTAGATCCCTCAATTCGGAAGTGAAAGAATGTAATCCAGTATGCATGGTTGGGCATGATTAACAAGTGAATGATCCATGTGTCTCTTAAGTAGATGACGAGCTTGTTGATGATGACCTCGAACTCTATGTTGTGCTCCCTCCAAAAGTAGGAGGGTTCATCTAAGAGTGCTTCAACAATATGCAAAAGAAAAAGTATTTAGGTTTACTTCATTCTTGAAGGCTTTTCTTTGAAAAGGTTGAAAACCATCGAATCACATTCCTCCTTTGAGCTACGTGCTTCTTTGATGTAGAGGACCACCAATGAATTTCTTATAAGTTCCTTCTTTTGAAGTGATAAGCTCTTTTGTTGATACCTTGTGAAGCCTTCATGTATTCAAGATCTCAATCTTCTCATTTTTCTTGTATGCTCTACTTCTAAGGACATGGCTGATTTTTCTCTTTAGCAAATCTTGGAAAAGATTTGCTTCACAATCTCCTTGTAAAATACCTCAGAGGACTCCAATATCTCTTGGACATGATAGGGAATGAGCTTCCTAATTGGATATGTAGTAGGCTCCACTATGCTATATGCAAATGCTTCTCAGAAAACTTAACAAGCACATTGTATATGGGAGCATGGCATGCTACGTGAGCTCTCAAATGGTTGTCTTCAATCCCATATGTGAGTGCTTTGTGCTTGTCATATGATATATAAACAAAAGAAATTCATTCTTTATTCACAAGTTAGAGAAGGATGGAGAGTTGAGCACCTCTCCAATCCTTCCACATCATGGATTATGCCTTGCAAAGCTGAGTGCATGTTTGACTGTATGCTACAAGATTTTGTGGGATGTAAGGGCTTCTTCCCTCCACACCGCTTAAGGAGGGATCATACTAAACGTTCCTTTTAAGGATTTAAAGGGAGGGAAATAGAGCATTTGAAAACCTTTATCCAAGGGCACGAACTCTAAGGGTAATCCATCAAGCAAGACCAATGCCCAATCTGAAACTATTAACATGAGAATGAGTTCTAGCTCTAGGTACAAGCCTAGCTCTTGATACCAATGTTGTGTAACTAAGTCCTACAAGTAGCAAGACTACACAATCAACTAGTCTAAACCACCAAGAGCAAGAGAGAGCACTTATCCACCCAACATGTTGACGACATGATTGCTCCTACATCATTTGCATTTGTATCTACACAAATGTAGCTCCATTTTGTATCTATGAGACACTCCATTTCCATCTTATACCCATTTTATATTGTATCTATTTTGTATTTGGGTACCTCGCCATTTGCTTCTACCTGTGTATTCATTCTCCTTCAAGGGGAATTATCCCACATATGACATACTTTGGAGAGCCTCTCCCAACTCTATATAAAGAGGGCCTCTCCCCCCATTTGTAAATGGTTAGAAGATTGAGGAGCCTACTCCATGATTTTGGTAAACTCACTCTAATCCATGTGAATTTTCTCATTTCATGGTCTACTCAATTTGAGTCTCACAAGTTACTCTCGAGCAAAGTCAGCATCCTCACAAGAAACTATGATGAAAGTTAAGGGACCCTTCAACAAGGCAAAGCATATGAGTCCCAGCTCTAGGAACACATCTAAACAAGGTTCCAACAATTCATCAAAGAAATTTAGCTACAATTATTATGGTAAAATAGGGCACCTTGAGAAATTTTGCTACAAAAAGAAGAATGTCTCCAAAGGCTTTAGCTCCAAGAACCAATCTAAATCCTCTCAGCATAGGTCTCACAATTTCAATGAAGATCTATTTATCTCCAGAGAAGCCAACTGTAATAAAGTAAGTCTATGATCCAAGGGTCTGGCCGGTTCAGACAGATCTGAAATCGGACACCGTTTGGTCATCCGTGTGTATGAACAAAGATCTCGAGTTTAGACTTACTAGGAGGTCTTGTACTCTTGTGAATAAGTGATCCACTTAGCGGACTGGTTAAGTCTCAAGGATGTGAAGGAGGAGGTCTTGGGTTCAATCCCCATGGGGGACATGGGAAGAGTATTTTGCCCAAAGAGATCTAGAGCCTTCTAGAAGCATCCACTTGAGTTAACTCGAGTTAACTGGGACACTTGGCGCACATGCAGTTACATGGCCGACACATGGCTGGCTAGTATCCACCTGCCCAAGAAGGCATTTGGTTGGGAGGAGAGTCATCTTTCTAGCATGTGGTGGTCGAAATTATTAGTTTATTGCATTGGTATCAGAGCCAAGCTTTCATGGTGATCTTGTGGGGATATCATCGTCTTCTCCATATTCTTATGTTTCTCTTATGGTGTGTGCTCTATTGTTCTCGGATCGAGATTTTATGCTTTGCGAGATTTAACGCTTTGCAAATCTTTCTTCTCGCATAATTTATGAAGAACAAAACAAGTTTATAGATGCTCAGACTTAGCGCATGATAATAAAGGACTCGATGTCGTGTCATACGCCTGGAAGTATGTTGCGCTAACTTACTCGTGTAGATTGTTCCTTAACGTTTGGAATAGATTTTTACTCCTATTGCACAGATCATTTTCGAACTCATCACGCCACAGTTGCGAGGGTTCGCACCTAGTCAGGTTTGATGGACACGTTCTTCCCAAAGACCTGGGAGTATATGGAGTGTTTTCAGAAGATTATTCTTAGAGCTTATCAACTGCTACCAGAGGAAAGCCGAGTAAAGATCACTTGTCCTATCCACGCAGGCAGCGACCTCACATGGTGCGCCCATAATATTGAGCAAGATGCACAACAAGAAAAATTATATGCTCCTTGACGTATTTATTTGCGGATTTGATGTCGCAATCTGTGTATGAGATTCTACATGTAGCGTCGAGCAAACATCAATGGAAGGTGCCTTTTTATCTCGGACGTCTCATGAGCTTTGTTATATCTGTTCAGATATAGCAGCTGAAGTATACTCTGATATAAGCTTCTTCTTGTATCATCAAATTAGCAAAAGACTCTTTGGCCTACAGACGCATGTGTACATCAGAAATGGATCACTATACAGAGTATTGGCAATCGGTCCACACAGAAGAAATTGGCCTCTCAAATCTCCGTAAAACTTCAAGTTCACCCTCGCCGTACGCATAGCGATTGCACTCCTCATATGGCGATAGTGATTGCACTCCTCATATGGCACAGCGTTCAAGGTTTCGATCTCACGACCAACCAGAAACTGACCTCTGCTATAGCCACGATCGCAATAGCCATAGTGGTATTGTCGAAAAGATTTATCCTCGAGTACATTCGTCAATATTGAACGCTCTTCTGCATGGTTTTAGATGTACAAAAAAACCATCTCTTTACTGTATCTAGCAGTCAATTATAGGATTCGAGCACGAGTCTTTACTACACTTAAACACAGTTAGCAAAACAACACTCTTGAATTTGTTAAGAATGGAAGTAAATTTTGTATTCAAGGAGAGCGAGATGTACCTAGTGCACCTCTCATCTCATCTTTAGTCGAGACCTTTTGAGCATGTACAGGAGATCTTTTTGTTTTTTAGTCAAGATCTCAATCATTGTATAGACATTTCATCTTATGTATAGTTTCATGCTAGAAATGTAACTATGGACAGGAATTTGTATTATTCTTTCTTGCAAGAGTGTGTTGTTAAAGGTTTTAAGGATATTATGTTTGAATTTAGAGATGTTTTTTCCACTAACTTACCTAGAGGGCTATCACTTGAGAGAGGGGACATTGACCATGCTATTGAGGTAGTTACTAACACTAATCCTATATGTAAGACAACTTATAGGCTTAGTGTTTCTCAGCATGAGGAGGTAGAGAAGCAACTCCAAGATTATCTAGATAAAGGCTTCATTAGACCTAGTAACTCACCTGGGGCATTGCCAATGGCCCTGGTAAAGAAGAAAGAGGGCTCTATGAGACTTTATATATATTATAGGACACTAAGCAAGGTAACTATAAAATCTAGGTTTCCAATGCCTAGGTTAGAACTTAGAAGACCTATTTGACCAGTTACATCAAGATAGGTATTTACCAAGCTTGATCTTATATCAAGGTATCATCAAACTAGGATTAGGGTAGAGGATGTCCATAAAACTTCCTTTGGGACTAGATACAGGCACAACATGTTCTTGGTGATACGTTTTGGCCTCACCAATGCTCCTACTACTTTCATGAAACTCAGGAATTGTGTATTATGGCCATATCTAGGGTAGTTTATAGTAGACTTTTTGGATGGTATTCTAATCTATAGTAGATCAAAAAAGGAACAATTGGAACACTTGAGGAAAGTATTCCAAGTGTTGAGGGAAAAATCACTGTTTGACAATGAGCCAAAGTGTGAATTTTTCAAAACAGAGGTTAGATATGTTGGGCATATAGTCTTGCAAGACAAAATCCAGATGGATTCTGATAAATTATGGGATATTATGGAATGTCCACATCCCAGGAACCTAGAAGAGATATAGATCTTCCTACGTTTATCAAGTTTCTATCAAAGATTCATAAAGAATTATGCCAAAATTGTTGTCTTGATGACAGAACACCTTAAAGGGAAAGAGAAAGCCTTTCATTGGGGATATGAACACAGGCAAAGTATGGAGAAATCAAAGGTAGAAATTTCTACAGCTCCAGTTTTGCACATATCAAATCCCAATAAACCCTTTGTGGTTGAGCCTGACGTGAGTGATTTTGCTATAGGAGCACTTTTTAGTTCAGGAGGGTCAATCAATGACATTTGAAAGCAAGAAACTAAAACCTACTCAAAATAATTACCCCATCTCTGAGAAGGAGTTGTATGCAATATTCCATGCTTTGAAGAAGTGGCTTCATAACTTATATGGTGCCAAAGTCACAATAGTGTTTGATCAAGAGAGCAGTAATGTAGTGGCTAGCTCACTTAGTCTCATGCCTATACTCAAGGGACTGAGTTTTACTCAGATCACCAATGAGCTACTTGATTCCATTAGAGGGAAATGTAGGCTTGATCTTGCATATTCTAAGATTTGGGAAACCATTTAGAAAGGGGATTGTGATGAATGGGTTTTCGATGAGGAGGGAGTATCAATAGGTACTCAAGAAGGATTCAAGCGGAAGAATTACAGTATCCATGATGGATATCTATGGTATAAAGGTAAGGTGTGTGTCCCTAGAGATTTGAGATGAGACATCACATTTTGTATAGAATTCCTTTGGACGTTGTTTCTGATTAGGATAGGAAGTTTATTGGCCACTTCTAGAGAGCAGTCTTGAAGACATTGGATACTAAACTTAACATAAGTATGGGCGAGCATCCACAGTTGGATGGGCAAACAGAGAGGGTTAACCAAATCCTAGAGAATATGCTTTGATCATATGTGAATGAAAGGCAAACTAATCGGGAAGAGTACTTACCTATAGTAGAGTTTGTATATAATAGTGCCAAGCACTCTTCCACCGGGCATAGTCCATTCATGCTTATGTACAGGTTTCATCCAAGAGCTTCTTATGTAGCAGGATTGTAGAATGAGAATGTCCAATTTGCAAAGGACTTCTTGGACGAGATGAATGATATGCTTAGGCTTGCCGAGGACATCATTCGAAGAGCTCAGGATAGGGCTAGAGCCTATGCTGACCCTCAAAAGAAAGACATCAACTTTGAGGTATGAGAGCAATTCTATCTTTAGAGTTCCATCTAGTTCTGAAACCATGAAGATGAGACCTTGTCACCAAAAATTTATCTTAGGTATTTTGGACCATTCCCAATACTTAAGAGAATTGGAAACATGGCTTTCTAGCTCGAACTTCCAAAGAATAGTCCGATCCATCCAGTATTTCATGTTATTTGGCTTAAGGAAAGACTAGGTGAATCAGACAACATAATTCCATACAATGAGGTAGTAGAGCCTATTTCTATTCAATCTATTCCACATGAGCCTGAGAGCATTGTTGACAGTATACGGGAAGAAGCAAGTACGGACACACATGCAGATCTAGCACTAAGGCAACCCTTCATTTTTTTCAAAACCCTTACATCATTTTAAAGTGATTCTCATCACTAAAAACCCCTGTAAATACCATTTTCACCTTTTTGTAGCTCCATTTTGTACAAGCCGAGGAGTCCTCGAGCTTGAGGAGCCTTAGAAGTAGTTGCCTGCCAATTTTCATATTTTTTAGATCTCGTTTGAGCCCTCAAATAAACCCTGGAACCTAATTTTTAACTAGGCCGGACACTAGGTGTGGACAGGGCCAAAGCTAGGCAAAAACTATAAATAGAGCTAGAGAGCTCATTTTTTGGGGAGCTTCTAGTAGTTTTGAGCTTGTATGAGAACTTTGTTGCAATAGAAGTGATTCCATTGTCTTACTCTCTTTGTTCTTGCCGTTTGTGCGCGCGTGTGTGTATGTGTGTGCATGTTAGTGTGCTTCTCACTCACACATTTGTGCCTTCACTTGCTCGAGGTCTTCATACCATCCTCATGTCTTCCCGGATTGACATTAAAGGAGGTGCTACTCATCATTGAGCTACACCAAATTTTGGCGCCGTTGCCGGGGATTCGAGATTTGAGGACGAGCGTGTGATGGTAAGACGTAGAGAGGACGCGTTGGAATGGTAAATAGTCGGTAAATTTCTGATTTTTCTCCATCTCCATCTCCATCTTCACCTCCTTCTCCATCTCCACCTCCACCTCCTTCTCCACTACATATTCCCTCTTCCTTGTCATTCCCCTCATTTGTTGTGTGCGAGTTTGAGAGAGAGCGAGTGTATGTGCTTGCTTTTGTGTATTTTTTGCATGTTCTTGCAGATACCAGCTCCATCACCATCTCCATCAAGCTCAGCAGGTACAAAATCCTTCTGCACAGGCCCCGAGGCGTTGAGCTCGAGCTATCGCAACACTTCGCAAACTTTGACTAATCGTGTTTCTGAGTGCACCACGACACTGCGCAGGCTGAGAGCTCCTAGGATCACTAGACAGAACTGAAAAATTCACCATATCCCGAGCTATCGCGACACCTCGAGGTATCGCGACACTCATGACCTATCGCGACACCTCACGAGCTCTCGTGACACTTGGGAGTATCGCGACACCTCACGACCTATCGTGACACTTGGTGTCAGGGGAGCACTAGATTGTGCTCTCTGACTACACAAGACAAGATTTCGGAAACACAGTTCTGATTACAAGAATACCCACGAAGGGAAAATGCTACAAGAATATACGATCGATACAAGATGTCCCACAACCCGGGACCAATAGGTATGGAAAACTCGACTAGAGATGATACAGGAGATCCCACAACCCGGGATCGTAGGTAGGAAACAAGATATCTCGATTACAAGAAATCCCCTCAGGGATATGAACTGGATACAAGAAATAACTAGAAAGGATCTCGTACTACGAGATTACAATAGGACAAGAAAGGATGTCCACAATACAAGACTAGACAAGACTAGAGCTAGAAACAAGACTAGAACTTGAACTGGAACTTGAATGTACTTACTTGGAGGTCACGACTCCTTGAGCTCCCAAGACTGGCATTGGCAAGACTGATTATGAATGTGGCCAACCCCTCCTTATATAGGTTTTCAAGGGCGGTTCCCAAGGCGGTTGCGAACTGATGATGTCATCATGATGTCATCGATTTGTAACAAGACCTCCCAATGTCAGAATTCAGCGAATAGACAGTTGATCTTGGGGTTTTGGCACATTCCGGACGCAATGGAAGCATTGGTTTCTCCTAATTCTGAACCAATCATGAGATACAGGGTTCACATGGAATCTTAGGTTCAGGATGGTTTCCTTCGTCCATGACATCACCTCCCCCTCAAGCGACGAGTTCCACGAGGAGCGGTCATGTTATCTGGTCTCGGCTTCGTTGGATTTTTCTTATGGAATTCTCGAACCTTGATTGGTGCTCTCTGAAGGTTTTCTGCAGGTTCCCAAGTACGATCACTGATGTCATACCCTTTCCAATGAATAAGGTATTCCAATCTTCCCCGGGATATTCTGGAATCTAGGACATGCTCGACTTCAAATTCTTCATGATCATCAATCTCAATAGGTGGTGAAGGACTAGGTCTCTCCCCCCTCAATGGTGAAATCTGATATGGTTCCAACATGGATACATGGAAAACTGGATGTATTCTCATGGTACTCGGTAACTGGAGTTTGAAGGTGACTGGATTAATCTTGGCCAAGATGGTAAATGGTCCAAACTTTTGATGATCTAACTTTGCACAAGGCCTTGAAGTTTGTAAATTGTTTCGGAGTAACCATACTTTATCCCCAATTTGATACGATGGATTCTGGACACGATGTTGATCTGCATAGTACTTATATTGTTGTTGAGCTTTATGGATCTCTTCCTTCAGTTCTTTGTGAATGTCCATCAGGTACTGGGCCTTGTCTCTGGCAGCTGGGTTCTTGACATGATTTGAGAGTTGTATATCCATCCTTGGATGTTGTCCATAGTTTGCAAAGAAGGGAGTTTGCTTAGTAGATGCATGAACACTATTGTTATAGGCAAACTCTGCAAAGGGTAACAACTCAAACCAGTCATTTTGGTGATAGTTGCTAGTGCAACGGAGATATTGCTCCAGGACTTGATTCACTCGTTCTGTTTGTCCATCAGTCTGTGGATGATTTGCTGTAGATAGTTTAACTTGAACACCAAGGAGCTTGCAAAGACTGTTCCAAAAGCTGGATATGAACTGTGGACCTCGATCACTGACAATGTCATCAGGCAATCCATGAAGCCTAAATATGTACCTAAGAAAAAGTCTGGCAGTGGCTGCACCTGTGATTGCCTTGGTAGTTGGAATGAAGTGTGCCATCTTTGTAAATCTATCCACAATAACAAGAATGGCATCATACTTATCTGACTTTGGTAGATCTGTGATGAAATCCATCGACAATGAAGCCCATGGCCTTTCTGGAATAGGTAGAGGTTGCAAGAGGCCATGAGGTTTATGTCGGGGTACCTTAGATCTATTGCAAGTATCACAGGTTCGAATGTATTCTTTGACTTCCTTCCACATCTGAGGCCACCAAAAGTCCCTTGATATGAGTTCTATTGTTTTATTTACTCCAAAATGTCCTGCTGCAAGGTTGTCATGGCGTTGTTGAAGTACTTGGATCCTGGGCTTTCCTGGAGGGACATACAATAGGTTCTTATAGAGTAGTAAACCATCCTTTTCCTGAAATTCGTTTACTTCTTGGAATTTTCCTTCTTGAGCTTTCTGCTTAACGTTACAAAACAATTCATCCTGTGGTAGATTCTCACGGATCAACTGATTCAAGGCTGAATCTTCATGATGGCTTGAAGAGATAGCTGCTAACTGGAGATGCTCGGGCTTGAGTAATACACTCTCTTGTTGATCAAAGGCCTCTTCACCCTTCTTTGGTGCAAGGTAAGATCTTCTGGATAGGGCATCTGACTGACATTGATGACGTCCTGGACGGTATGTGATGACAAAGTCGAATCTGGATAAAAAGTTACTCCATCGAGATTGCCTTCTATTGAGGATCCGGGTGGTCATAAAATACTCTAGGTTCTTGTGATCTGAATATACAATGACTTTATGAGCTGCTCCTTCTAGATGGTGACGCCAGGTATCAAACGCGTCTACTATGGCAAGGAGTTCTTTATCATGAATTTCATAATTAATTTCTGGAGGGGAAAACTTCCTTGAATGATATGCAACTGGATGTAGTTGTCCATCATCTCCATATTGGGAAAGAATGGCCCCTAGAGCAAAGTCCGATGCATCTGTCTCAAGGAAGAAGGGCTTACTAGAATCAGGATGAACTAGGATTGGAGCAGTAGTGAATGCTGATTTCAAGGTCTGAAAGGCCTTCTCTGCTTCTTCGGTCCATGAGAATTTGGAGTTCCCTGTAAGCTTGGTAAGAGGTGTCACTATCTTGGAGTAATCTCTGATGAATATCCTATAGAAATTGGCAAACCCCAAAAAACATTGTACATCTCGAACACATGAAGGTGGTTGCCAATCAAGGATTGTCTCAATCTTCTTAGGGTCCATAAAAATTCCTTTATCTGATACTATGTACCCTAAAAATTCCACTTCTGTCTTATGAAAAGAACACTTCTCCAATTTCGCATACAATCCTTTTTCTCTTAGTTTCTCTAGGACTATCTTTACATGATCTTCATGATCCTCTAGATTTTTTGAAAATATCAAGATATCATCAAGGTATATTACAACAAAATCATCTAAATATTCTCGAAAAATATCATTCATCATATGTTGGAAGACAGCTGGAGCATTTGTAAGACCGAAGGGCATAACTACATATTCAAAATGCCCATACCTTGTTCGAAATGCTGTCTTCCATTCGTCTCCTTCTCTGATCCTGACAAGGTTGTAAGCTCCTCGAAGATCAATTTTCGTGAAGAATTTTGCTTTTCCAAGGCGTTCCAAGAGCTCTGATATGAGTGGTAGAGGGTATCTGTTTTTTATAGTGACTTTGTTCAATCCACGATAATCTACACACATCCGGAGAGTCCCATCCTTCTTCTTTGTTTCTCTTGTGGTGTTAGAGGCTGGAACCTAGTTACATCTATCTGCATAGGTTCGGGCATAGTGTCATCTCTAGGAGTAGGCTGGAAAGGTTTCCATTGGCGAGGTCTTCCTTCTACTTGTTTTTCTTGTTTCCTTTCAAAAAGACGGTTATCACATTGAATGGCTTGGTTGATGTATTCATTCAATGTCTTCACCTCTGGCATCGTGAGTAGAAGGTCCTTCACGTCATCCCTTAAGCCCCATCTAAATTGGCTAATGAAATAATCTTCATGCCAAGTGAGGTCACATATCAATTGCCTAAATTCTGATGCATAGGTAGAGGCAGGGCGGTTACCTTGACGTAGCTTTCGAAGTTTTGTTTCTGCCACTCGACTCGTGTCTGCATCTCCAAATGTGGCGACAAGCTCTCCAAGAAATGCCTCATAATTATGAAGTACGGCCATATCCTTCTCCAAGATTGGGGCGAACCATGATAAAGCTTGACCATAGAGCAAGGTTCCAATAAAACCGACCTTGGATGCATCATCAGGGTATCTATCAGGCTGCATGCGAATGTACAATTTGACTTGTTGCAAGAATCCTCGAAACTTTGTACGATCACCATTGAACTTTTCTGGCATGCAAATCTTGGGTTCCTTCACAAATGATGTACTGGGCCGTTGGTTCACTTGAATACTCCCTTGATTCGCTTGAAGACTCCCGATTCGTTCTTGTAATTCTTGAAGGAGTGTACCTACATGCACTGGATGTCCCATCTCGACTTGTGTCTGTCGACGACTTAGGTCTTCGACTTGTTGTTGGAGACTCTGAAGTGATGCTACGATCTGTTCATAAGCGTTCTCCATGATGTCTGGTCTTGGATAGAAGATAGTCTTGCCAAAATGTCAGGGGAGCACTAGATTGTGCTCTCTGACTACACAAGACAAGATTTCGGAAACACAGTTCTGATTACAAGAATACCCACGAAGGGAAAATGCTACAAGAATATACGATCGATACAAGATGTCCCACAACCCGGGACCAATAGGTATGGAAAACTCGACTAGAGATGATACAGGAGATCCCACAACCCGGGATCGTAGGTAGGAAACAAGATATCTCGATTACAAGAAATCCCCTCAGGGATATGAACTGGATACAAGAAATAACTAGAAAGGATCTCGTACTACGAGATTACAATAGGACAAGAAAGGATGTCCACAATACAAGACTAGACAAGACTAGAGCTAGAAACAAGACTAGAACTTGAACTGGAACTTGAATGTACTTACTTGGAGGTCACGACTCCTTGAGCTCCCAAGACTGGCATTGGCAAGACTGATTATGAATGTGGCCAACCCCTCCTTATATAGGTTTTCAAGGGCGGTTCCCAAGGCGGTTGCGAACTGATGATGTCATCATGATGTCATCGATTTGTAACAAGACCTCCCAATGTCAGAATTCAGCGAATAGACAGTTGATCTTGGGGTTTTGGCACATTCCGGACGCAATGGAAGCATTGGTTTCTCCTAATTCTGAACCAATCATGAGATACAGGGTTCACATGGAATCTTAGGTTCAGGATGGTTTCCTTCGTCCATGACACTTGGGAGTATCACGACACCTCACGAGCTATCGCGACACCTCACGACCTATCGCGACACCTCACGACCTATCGCGACACTTGGGAGTATCACGACACCTCACGAGCTATCGTGACACCTCACGACCTATCGCGACACTTGGGAGTATCGCGACACCTCACGAGCTATCGCGACACCTCACGACCTATCACGACACTTGGGAGTATCGCGACACCTCACGAGCTATCGCGACACCTCACGAGCTATCGCGACACCTCGACCCGACCTATCGCGATACATGGGCTTAACGCATGAAAATTTAGAGTAAATTAATTGACTGAATTGAGGTATCTTTGGGTTTAATCTTGGACACATTGGGAGGATATGAGAGCCTTAGGAGTGGGCAAAAGACCTAGAAACCAGGGAGGAATTTCCTGAACCCTAAGAGCCTGTTTGGACCCCTAAGTGCCTGAATGGTCATAACTTCACCATACGAACTCCGATTGATGAGATTTTGGTCTCGTTGGAAAGCTTGTTGAATATCCTACGTGGACCTCGACTGTTTTTTTTGTAGAATCATACGTGGAGTTTTAGAACATGTATTTTCAAGTTGGCCTTTAGGTGAGACTAGGTGGTCCTAAGATTGAGGGGGTACAGTGAGTTACTCCAGGGGGGACTGAAAATATTGATGTGTTTCTTTCAATTACTTGTGGTAATAGAGCTATACTGACTGGTGAGCTTTTGCAGGAACATTGTGTGCACTCAAGGCAATCCAAAGCGAGCTAGCAAGGGTGAGTACCAAGCTTGGGAGAAGGATTCCTGGGCTTGTGTAGCAGTCTGGTCAACCAGCTAATTGAGGTTGGAAGATCTCTCAACCCTCCTTTGTCAATTCCTAGCCTAGGCTAAGTACGAATTAGGTGTGGTAATTAATTAGGGCAACGTTAGGCACGAATCAAGTCCAAGAGAATTAATCAACCAAGTGCAAGAATTAAGTAGGTCTTGAGTGCGAAAACCCTAAGGGACAAAAGGTAAACTGGAGTCGATCACTTATCAAGTGCGAAATTCACTTAAGTACTCCTGACGACGCGATTTCAGACAAGATCATAAACATAATATTCAACTCAAAAGAACAAAGTGATTGGAGCAAATTAACCTGCAACGAGAGTGTGCTTGGGTCCAAGGGGGTAGATAAATGAGGCATATGAACCTTAGATCAGGTAGACACTTAGGCCGAGACAGACAAAGCCTCAGATCTTCTGAAGCTAGTGTCAATCACACTGCCAGGTCTTGGGCCCAGCAGTTGAGTGATTACCCATACACTCCCAGATCAGAAACAAGTGATTCTGAGATGTCCTATCACATGGAGAGACCAATAGGTAGTTCAGGGGTGTCTTATCTAGAAAAGCCAGAGGGACCTTACAAGACTCAATTGGAATACATCAGGACGAATCGTCTAGGTGCTCGCATCTACGAAGACGGACTGAGAAGATCCGTGGTCCAGATTAAGAACCCCGATCAACCCCATGGACTAGACCACCCAGTAGTCAAGTATGAGAATGGAGCATACCTAGATAAAGAGGGGACTATATATGTAGTCACCACTCTTCCTGATAGAACTGATGAGTTTGGAAATGTGATTGTGGAGACCGACATGGGTGATATAGAGCAAGGGAACTTAGAGAGAGAGCCAAGAACTCCCCGTGGTAAATCTGTCTTGACCAGAATCATGACTCCAGAGTGGATTCCACAGGATAATAAAAGCATAGATCTGCTTTTAAACCCAGAAACCGATGAGGCTTTTTGGAGATATAAATCTGCTCAACCTCAGGAAGTGAGTGCCCTCACAATCTATGAGTTTAAAGACCCTGATAGCCCAGGCCAAGTAACCTACCTAGACAATGCATCAGAGAGAATCTTCATGGTCACTGAGCATGGCAGACATGCCTACACATGGAAGGGTGAATTTGTTTTTCCCCAACCAAGGTCTAATGTGTCCTTTGGTCACCAAGGAGCTGGGACCTCCCAAGCTCATGGAGCTCAAAGAGATAGAAGTAGAGACAAACCTGAGGTAAGTTTTGCCAACTCCCAGGGAAGAGAAAGAACGGGAACGGAAAGGAATAGAGTGGAACCTGAGAGACATAGAACCCCATGGAATCAAAGGAATGCTGACGATTTTCCTTTGCCAAGGCCGAGAGAACACACTAGGACCCTGCGACCAACTCAACTGGTGAACTCCATGAAGAATTACTTTGATGGCACTGGAGACCCTTATGACCATGTGGCAGAATTTCGGCAAGTATTGACAGCTGAACAGGTAGAGGACCTATTCACACAATATAATGCTTTTGGTCTAACCCTTAGGAACACTACCCTTACGTGGTTTCAAGCACTGAACAAGAGGCATTTCAGAAACATAGACCAGCTCTTAGAGGCATTTATCATTGAGTTTTCTAAGAGTGGAATCAGGCACAACACTTCCTCACTAATTCATAGCTTCAAACAAACACCTCAAGAGACGGTCAGACTAGCTGGAAGAAGATTTAGGCAGTACCTGGAGAGATGCCCGATGCCGGAGTTACCCACACCAGCCAAACAAGTGGCCTTGTTCTTAGATGGATTGTTGAGCACCAAGCTCAGGTCATATGTGTATCTGAAGGACCCCAGAACGATAGAAGAGTGCGTGCGCATGTGCATAGACATTGAGGACAATCTAGGTGAGGAATTAGAACTATCAAAAATCTATAAGGATTCTGATAGCTCTAGTAGCCTCACATCTGGTCAATCCACATCCATTGAGGAACTTGCAGAGAAGGTAGCTCAAAAACTAGGTGTCTCTAGCAAACAAATTCTGAGATTTGCCCCAGTTAAGCGGTGTTACACTTGTGGCGGTGACCATATGGCAAACATATGTCCCATTATGGCCCAACCCCAGGCAAATCCTAGTAGCTAGTACTGCACCATAGAGCGCAGGTACACCAACCACACTGCACAAGATTGCCCATATAACAAACAAACTGTTAGGCAAAATTACCCTCAGCCATATCCACAACAGGGTAGATACCAGAATCAGTACCCACCACAACAATACAACCGACCACAGCAAACTTATCAGCCACCTTATCAAGGGCAGCAGAGACCTCAACCAGTCCTAGTACAGCAACCCCCTGCTCCAACCAATGTGATCCCAGTGAAATATGCATCTGCTGAAGAAAATCCGAACAGAGCCATAGTCCCAATCACCCCATTGCTATCAGACAGTGATCCAAGTGACCATAGTTTTGACTCCACACATATTGATAGCCCACAGGCTTACTACATGCAGTCACCCGAGCATAACGAGTCATACTATTATGAGGACCCAAGTGAAAATAGTGGGGAGCCTAAGTATGCTAATGTCTTGTACACAAACCCCAACTCTAGACCTCAACCTAGGCAGGTACGACCCCCATTCCCTAGAGGACCATGCTTCAGATGTCAGGGAGATCACCTTATACATGATTGTCCACTGCCTGCCTCTACACAACCCCAACCAATGACAATTCAAGGTTTCTGTCAAGACTGCGGAAAAGAGCATCTCCTACGAGATTGCCCAAAGAACCCTAATAACATGCCTAAAATCACTCCTATCAATGTTGTTGGGTTAGTTGTAGACTCCACAGGGAGTGTGACTTCCACTGCACCTGTGCAAGTGATCACAAGAGCCCAAGCACTACAACAAAACCAAGGTGTTGGTCAGGAAAAGAGCCCCGAGGTAAGTGAAACAGAGAGCATAACCAAAACGAGGACTAGCCTGCCTGGAAGGATAGTCGTGAAAGAATGAAAAGGCAATGGGCAAAAAAGATGAGCGAGCTTGAAGAAAGCTTGAGAGAAACCAAAGCAAAGATAAGTGAACTCGCATCTCAAAACCACTCTCACACCATCCCTCCACCACCTCTCCCTTTACCCGCCAATCCACCTTCTTCCATTCCCCAACCTTTCAATACACCACCCTTAACCCACCCACCACCCAGAGTAGGATCCGTCCTAGTCGATCCCACTCCCGAGGACCTAAACATGATGCTTAGAGCATATCAGGCCAGAATCCAAGAAGGGCCAAACGTAACTGATCATGAGAAGTGTTACCCTAGAGCAGAACTAGAGCTAGAACGAACCAAAATTTGTGCTAAGATGGTGGAATTGGCTCAGACTATGTTTGAAGCCAGTCGCCTCTTTAACATCTCTAGTTCAGCTAAGATGCAGTTACACTTTGATGGACTGCTAGAACGAATAGAGAGGCTAATTGCACAATCAGAAAAGGAACCCGCCTCTCAAAATAAGGGCAAGGCAAGTGAGATTGTGGGCCTACCTCCCCAGGAAGCCTACGTGCCTAACTCTACGGAGCCAGACACATCATCTTCTATGAATCGATTCACACCAGAATTCCTACGAGAGATTCAAGAAGACAAATGGGCTAAAGAAAGTGAAGTCCCCCCTCCCATTGAACTTGTGGACGATGCACACGATCAATTCCCATAGGACATTCCATCCATCTATGAGGAGCATGAGAGCACCCACTCTCAAGAGAGATTAGACTTTGAATTACCACATTTCACAAGAATTACCACATTTCACAGGCCCATGGGAAACCAAATCTACTTGTCTGAGAGCGCCCACAGTCATGATAAGAAATGAAGCTTCTATCATACCTAGGGATACAGAGGTAGTAAAGAACACTAAAGTGCAGTGCAATCTCACTTTAGAAGAGCTACTCAAAGTTAAGCCAGAAGTGTGGAAACATGTAGCCAAACAAGTGCCAGACATAGCGAAATCGCGCTCCCAAGTAGGATCTCATAGAACAGTGCCTGAAATACCATTGGATAAGATAGGAGACATGAGTGAAGGAGAAGAAGGAAATACCTATCTCCCAGTTACTCATCAGGGTTACACAACCAAGGCCATTCTGGACTCAGGTGCAGGAGTTGCAATTGTTACCACTTCCTTATGGAAACGATGGGGCAAGCCAGCTCTCAGGCCAACGAGAATGAAATTGCAGATGGCTGACGGGCACATAGAAAGACCCTTAGGACTACTCGAGGGGATAACTCTCACTACTTGTGGTGTAGAGTTTGAGCACACATTTGCTATCTGTGACTTTAGCAAAAACCAAGCCTATGAGATGATTTTGGGAAGACCATTTATGCGGCAGTTGCAAGTGGTACAGGACTGGGGAACCAACTCCTTGTACCTACAACACTTAGGTGTTACGACCAAAGTGAATCTCAAAGATTACTCTCATAGAGATGTCCCTCCCATCCAATGGAATCCCATCCACAGAGCCAAAGATGACACAGAATCGGTGCATTCCATAGGGTCAGGATCCTCATGGATGCATGAAGACACCCATTTATGGATGTGCAAAGTAGCAGTAGAAGAAGAGAAGAGAGAAAAAGCCAGAGAGGTAGGTGCAAAAGAAACACATAGATCAATTCAAGACCCAGCCTATGCACCGGTAGTCTTTCCTGACGAGGAATTTGAACCCCACGGCTGGGCAGAAATCCTAGCAACAATGGATGTAGCCATAAGTGTACAGCTTCCTCGATGGATTTTCGGGCTACAATCAAGTAGCCATAGCTCCAGAGGATCAGCATAAGACAGCTTTTGCCACAGAATGGGGCATATTCGCCTTTCGGGTAATGCCATTTGGGCTTACCAATGCACCAGCAACCTTCCAGAGGCTGATGTGCCATGTAGTTAAGGAGTTCCTGAGGAAGAACTTAGAAGTCTATGTTGATGATCTTTGTGCTCATTCCAACATCAGACAAACCCATATTCCTGAACTGAGACAAATCTTTGACAAATGTAGAGAATATCAAGTCTGCCTAAACCCAGAAAAGTGTGTTTTCATGGTCAGGCAAGGTAAGATTTTAGGACACATAGTGTCAAAGAATGGCATATCCACCGATGAAGAGAAAGTAAGAGCCATAGCCGAGTTACCTAGGCCAAAGAACGTCAAGGAAGTACAGGCCTTCATGGGGCATTGTGGTTACTACCGCAGGTTCATTCACATGTATGCTGTCATTGCAAAGCCCATGTATGGACTTCTGACTAACTTTGAGTGGACTGATGAATGCGAGAATTCCTTCTAGGAGCTTAAACGAAGATTATGTTCAGCACCAATCTTAACCACTCCAGACTGGAATAAGCTATTCCATGTTCACGTGGATGCATCCAATTATGCTATTGGGTGTGTGCTTGCTCAACCTACTGGTGAAGGTAATATGGATCTTCCAATTGCCTATGCCAGTAGACAATTGAATGCAGCTGAACGAAATTATACCACTACTGAGAGAGAAGGACTAGGCATGGTGTATGCGGTTAAAAATTTTAGACATTATTTGCTTGCAAATAAGTTTAAATTTTTTACTGATCATCAGGCATTGCTATACCTCGTAAACAAGCCATGCAATACAGGAAGATTAGTAAGATGGTTTCTCTTGCTAATGGAATATGATTTTGAGGTTGTGGTAAGGAAAGGGAAGACTCACTTGAGAGTGGATCATCTCTCTAGGCTCACATCTGGAGAAGCCCCACAAGGAGTGTCAGATGACCTTCCTGATGCTTACTTGTTTAATTTGGAAGTTGTACCACAGTGGGCTAAGCCATTGGTACCAATATTGACATACGGGCCTAACCACCCAGTAATAAACACGCAGGATAGAGAGGTAGTAAAAGCTCAAAAGTATCACATCATGGTAGGTAGTATGTACAAGCACACAGATCAAGGAGTCTTGGCTTGTTGTGTGGAAGAGGATGAGTACGCTAAATGGTTGCAATTAGCACATGTAGGTGCATTAGAGCAACACTACTCAAAACAACGAACCCTACAGACACTAAGGAGACTAGGAGTGCATTGGCCAACTATGGAAGCTGATGTCCAAAAGTTGTGCAAGGAATGCCCAATCTGTTGCACTAAACCACCTGTGGAACATGCCACTCTTTATCAAGTGTCCATAGTGCCAGATTGGAGTGAACCACTAGTATCCTTCCTGAGGACGAAAACATTCCCTCCAGACATGACTCTGGTTAGGAAAAAAAGTCTAGAACAAGAGGCCCTAGATTACTCACTCATTGGTGATAATCTATACAAGCGCGGAAAAGATGGTTACCTGAGACTATGTGTTCATGAGAATGAATATCTAAAAATCTTGGAAACTGCTCACCAAGGTGTAGCAGGAGGACACTTTGGTCCAGATAGGGTGATCAAAGCAATCCTATTTGTAGGATTTTGGTGGCCCACCCTTCACATGGACGCACATACCTATGTGAAGAGGTGTGAGATTTGTCAGCGAACCCAGTATCCTATACGCAAAGATGAGATGCCACTGAAGCCCATGATGGGCGGACGTGCATTCTCTAACTGGGGAATAGACTTTGTAGGCCCTATCAATCCCCCAGCTAAGGGTTCCCATGCTGAGTATATCATCGTTGCCACGTACTATCTAACCAAGTGGGTAGAGGTAAAAGCCACAACGAAGAACGACGCTCGGACAACTGCTAAATTCTTGTTTGAGAATGTATTCACAAGATACGGGCTACCTATAGAGCTAGTAAGTGATAGAGGCACTCACTTCTTGAATGAAGTTATTGAAAATCTGCTCCAAGAATTCTTGGTAGTGCATAAGAAGTCTGCCCCCTATCACCCTCAAGCTAATGGCCAGGCTGAGAGCACCAATAAGATCTTATGCAATGTACTGACGAAATTAGTGAACAGTAAACGCTCTGAATGGGACAAACAACTACACCATGCTGTTTGGGCATACCGAGTCGCCTACAAAACGGTACTCCAAGCCACCCCCTTTCAGATGGTATTTGGCCAAAACGTCGTGCTACCTTTGGACTTCTTAATACCTACATTGAAAGTAGCACAAGAGCACGAATGGACGGGTCATGAACTCTCCTCTAGACTTTTTGACCTTGAACGATTAGGAGAAACAAGACTGAGAGCAGCTGCAGGGATATATGCAGCTAAGAAGAGACAGAAGGCATACTTTGATGCCCATGTGAAGGATAAGGGCTTGAAAGCAGGAGATCTAGTTTTAGTCTACACATTGAAACAACACGCAAGGAAGCTAGAAAAGAGAGGCTACGGACCTATGATCATCAATAGGATCTCCACGAGTGGAGCAGTACAACTAGCCACTTTAGAGGGTGATGTTCTCCCAAACTATATTAGCGGATGCAGAGTCAAGTTGTATCAGGAACCCCTCACGGAGGAAACGCTAAGTCGACTCAATACTGCTAAGGAACGTAAAGAGGAGGAAAAACGAATTCGAGAAGAAGCACAAGCAGAGGCCTTAGAGCGCATCAGACGAATGAAGTTGAGGAGACAAGGGAGGGATCAGCCTATGATTGACACTCAAGAGTCTCCAGGCTATCACATGGCCATGTGTGAGGCTTCAGGTGAACGTACCCATAAGATAGTGGATCGACGACCTTTTGTGACCCTAGAAATAGGACAAAGAGACAGCACAACAAGCGTGAGAGCTTTAATTGATTCAGGAGCAGCCACAAGTGCAGTTCGGCTTTCTTATTGCCAGCAGCTGCAATTGGAGGTAAAACCCCTAGAAGCATATCTGATAGGATTAGGAGGTGTTGAAACCCCTTGCATGGGAGAGGTGGATCTTCCCCTCTACATACAAGAGGTCCTCATGCCAGCAAAAGTGCTAGTGTGTGAAGACGAGGATCTGACCGAACCTCTGGTCCTGGGCCAAGACTGGATCTACGATCACGCAGTCAACCTCAACCTAAGAAATGGACTTCTTCAGGCCTGGGTTGGCCAAAGCCGTCTCACGATTGAATTAGAAAATCAAGCACTCAAACCAATAGAACAGGCACCAACTCCTGGTCCCTCCAGGAATCCACATGAAGATAACAATGTTGTTCTTGTCCAAACTTCTATGGTGTAGAGGATTGTCAATCTTACTGAAGGTACAGGAGCCAATAAGGAGTTCCCAACTGATCCAAAGAAGATTCTAAACGGGCAGACCGAACATCACTCGACACGAAGGAGGCCGCTGATCAAGAGGCAGGAGTGCCAACCCTTGCAACACGGAGCACCTCGTGGCGCGAAGTAGATCTGGATACGCAAGGATGGAAAACCCACAACTCTAATAGCAGACTCTCGAGGAGACAACAAACAAGCCACACCATCACGGACACAAGTGAAGGAGTACCCTAGGAAACCTCTTAGGCACACCACATCTATTTGGGTCCCTAAGCGGTCAAGGAAGGCTAGCCCCAATGCTAGACACATATGGGTGCCCAAGGCCTGTTTACGAGCCCAAATAGCTCCAACTCTAGTTACTGGCATAATTCAACACTCTCAAGTCCTCTCGACTAACAACGCAGGAACTCTACCTAAATACCACTCTGACCCACACTCAGTCACATCGAGGAATGTCTGGAAATGGGTACCCAAAAGGTCCCAAATACATCACACTCTCATCCAGAAATCTTCACCTGTCTTTAGTTCTAAGAGCTACGAATCCTCTATCAAAGTTTGGAGAATTAAACTGTGTATCAAACCCCCTGACCCAATTTTGTAAATCCGTCCACTCAAACACAGGAGCATTCTGAGCCCATTGCATAACCAAAGTATGCATCTAGGATGACACTGACCTCTAATCACCACTCACACCTATCACAAACACTTCACCACTAACCACTGACCTCCGGGATTGTCATGTTAGTATTGTGAAGGGAACACCATTACATCTTGTTTCCTATGCATCACTAATGTGCCTTTCTTCTTCCAGTAGATAAGCAACCTATTCTCATGGCAACAGCAGCAGGCACAAGCTCTCAGGCAGGCTCTGGTGCTCAAATCAATTGGGATGCCATGCCGGTGGAGGCCGCACCAACAGCTCGGCCTGAAGAGTTTGTGAACGTGCGGAGAATTCCTATTCCAGACCCACCAAATGGCCTAACCGAAAGAGTAAAAGGGCACTCTCATTGGTTCAATGAAATGCCAGGAGACTTGGGAGACGTAGATCATATATGGGAGTCCAAGATGGAGTGTGGAGGAGTGTGGTGGACCTTCCAGTTCTTTTCAAGAGAATTCAAAACCTTACAGAATGCAGCTCCACTTCAAGATATCTGGCAAAAAGCAGGATTAAAAACTTATTTTAGTGCAGCTCTGCCTAAACCCGATTTCCTCAGGTGCTACTACCTAATTGCCACACTGAAGCCGACAGGTGATAAAGATCATTCAGGCACATTCTGGGTGCCCTCCTTATCAAACCGGGAAGAAATGAGGAAGTTTGAATTGAATGTTACCTTAATCAGGGAAGCCCTTCAAATGTATGGCACTCACGTACCGTCGGATCGCGATCCCTTGATACCAGACTCGATGAAGAGCAACAGAATCAAAAAGCCAAAGGAAATGTGTGCCCTCACCCCTAACATCGCCATACCTCTGCGAATGTGCCTACAACACTTCGCATTTCCAGCTCAAGACCGCTTCACCCAACCACACAAGAAAATATGGTATGGGTTATATCTAGCAGAGACTGGAAGCTTGCCCATTAAAATGCCTGTATGGATCTTGGACCAAGTGTATGAAGCAGGCAAGCGGGGTGTGAGGAAGCCTACTCTACATGGCTGCTGTGCGCTTACAAGGATTATCTATCGATGTCTTGCATATGACGTGCCGGTTGCCAGAGCCCTAAAATATTCACAGCTGGAGTTTTTCAAAGGACAGAAGTCAGGGAATCAACCTGCGAAACGAATGCGTGGATCACTCTCCCAGGTAATGATCCCTCACGAGGCCACGACCGAAGCTTCCCCCAGAGAAGAAGCCCAGGTCACACCTTTCACGATCCATCTTCAAGGAGTTCAAGCAGGGGACGTGGTACAGCCCACCCCATCCGCCCCTCCACTACCTACTGAGGCCGAGTTTGCATCTATGGCCACCTTAACTGAGGATCCCAATTTTGATTTTGAAAGATTCCTACAGACGGCCCACTTATCTGATAGTGAAGATTTTCCTGACAATGCCGATCCGGGATCATCATTCCAAAGAGAACAGCCACAGGGCGAGACAAGCAGGGTACATTGGGAAGGTGAGGCACAACATCCTCATGATCCAAGCACACAAAATCAGGAAGAAGAACGGGGAGATGAACCAGAGGAGAGTGAAGAGGAGGCCCCTGCCTACACGGCACAACTCAAACGGCTATACAAGACAATCAAGTAGGTACAGAGAAGACATAAGATGACAGAAGAGGCGAATAGAGCTCTAGTGAACCAAATGCTTCAAGCCGAGAATGTAGACTCACATTTTGTCGAATCATTGTATCTATTGGCTGACACATGTGGGATCGGGGAAGCATTGAGGACTATGGTCTATCGGGAGAACCCTACCTATGATCAACGAAGGATTGATACACGGCCACGACGAGGAAAAATGATTCAAATGGAAGTCTCTACTGCCTTGCCCACCACAATTTCAGAGGATGTTCACATGACGAGCCCAAGTCCCACTGTTGAACAAGATGTAAATACACAGGTACCATCTCCACCGTCACCTTCCATTCAACCCTTAGAACCCTTCTCCACTAGTCTTTCTGAACAACCGATATCCACCCATCATGAAACCATTGTACACACCTCTGTTTTTACATCCTTCCCTTTACCCACATCCATCACTTCCACCCAAATTTTTGAACCTCACACCGGTCATCCTGCCACCGATCAAACCATAATAGTGACCGTCACCCTTCCTATCCCCCTGCCCTTGGACAACCACTTGCCACTAGCCAGACCTTATCCCATCCTTTTCCATTCACCCACACCCAAACCCTATCCACCACTTCCCTAGTAACTGCCTCATACTCAACCCAAGTCACACAACCGTCATTCTGGACAAACCTTGTAAATATACTCCAACAGGTCGAGAACTATAATAAAAAGTCCCTTTCCCAACCCCACTCCCCCATATTCACTGCCACCACTAACACACCACCTACCGTTCCCGTATTCACAATTCACACTCCACACACTCTCACATCCGATCCCATGGATATTTCACCATCCACAGAAGCACCCACCACCACGTCTGTTCCACCATCAGCACATCTCACTTCACTCATAGGCACATCATCCACTTTTCCCTTTCCCACCTCCCTACCCTTTGCATGTTCCACCTCTACCCATGCATTCACATCATTTAGTAATGCACTAGACACCATGGTTGAAGCGGCCACTCAGCTTAAGCAAGAGTATAAGCTATTAGAAGAAAATAACACAGAGCTGTGCAATCTCTCGGCTCAACTCCAAGCACGAGTCGATGCCTTGGAACTAGGTAATATAGCACTACAACACCAGGTGACTGCCCTCCAACACTCGAAGACAGAACTCGAAGCTAAGTATGCAGAGACAGGCAAAGCTATGGAGGAACAACTCAGAGAACAAATGGGCCGCAATGCGAGACTTCAACGCAACATGGCCCTACTACGTCGCCATCTAGCAGCGGCTCAAGAAGAGAACCGAAGGCTACAACAACAAAACCAGGAGAACCTAGAAGCGGCCATGGAAAACACCCCGGGAGCACCTATAGACCCTGCAAAATTCGAGGCTGTCCCCTCAGAGCATATTCAACAGGTTTTAGAAGGTTATGTGACCCTCTTGGAAGCCCATGATCAGTTGGCAGACCAGATAAAGGAACTACAAGGATCCAAAGTACCGACAACACACCCACCCACACCTAAAGAGACGGTCGATGCCGCTACTTCGCCAGAACCTGAACCTTCAACCAACAGTGAGGTACTTGAGCTACGACAATAGGTTGCAGAACTAAAAATCAAGTTGTTACAGTATGAACGACCTCCCTCTCCACCTGATCAAACCATAGAAGAAGAAACAGTAGTCATTCCAGTGGAGGAGACATTTGAAGACAATTATGAGCCTCAACCCCTTCTAGGAGGCAGAATTACGGAGAAAGGCCAAGACACATATGAGAAGCCCCCATCGACATGGATGAAGCAGGTAGAGGAGACGGGCCACACTCACGAAGAGCGCGTAGCAACTCAGATGCTGGCCATGAAAACCATTGAGGAGTCTATACTCAAGTCTGAATATTTCTCGAACTTGGCTCCTAGGCGGCTGATCACCAGTTCAGAGTTACAATATAAGCCCTATTTTGTACTGTTGGCTAACTATAATGCTGAGATCAAACGCATAACCAACCAGTACCCTACGTTCGCAACACAGTTCGAACCCGAGGACATTCCAGAGGCAGTTAGAAAGGGGGCCATATTCCAACCCATATGGAGGCAAAAGTTACTGGAGACCTATCCGGAGATGTTACGAACATGGGATCACGCTCCCATGCATTTGAAGTATAACCCTTGCTTTGGTCCAGTACAAAGAAGAAGATCATGGAAAGCATTCGCCATCAAGGTTCAGAACAACGCAAATTGTAAAGAATGGCTCAATTACCCCGCAATCCCACCCCCAACCGGCACACCTACAGTATCATACATGATCGCCACCATCAGACATTGGATGCCACGCCTCCACCCCATGCCGGATGTCGCCGCTCAAATGATGCTCAAAATTTTGGACATGATGCAAGTGGTGCTAAAGACCTTTCGAAATGTACGTAACATCCAGCCTTCAATTCCGAGCTTCATCAATGGTAATTATGATTTGCTGTATGACATGAGCACGACCCCGAGCATTCGAGTAGCTTACGCATGGCATGCACGAATAAGATATCTCCCTGCCTGCTACAAGCAAACCTTTGATGATATGTTCACCACGGGGTTTTGGGAGTCACACTCAGAAGTATTCGCACCACGCCCAACCCACCTGCTACAACTATTTGCGTGTGAACAAACTATGCACTCGGAACTCTACACCACACCACACCCTGATCTGCCAAGAGCAGTCAATTGGGATGCCCTAAAGAGAGATTTGGTCCGGGTGATGGAGAGTGTTAATCTCCAAAAGAACAACCTACTCTTGAATTTAGAACACCTCTATATCAAGAGTAAGTCAAAACCTTCACTAAATTATAGGTCCAATCTCCAAATTCTCAAAATTAAGAAAATCTGTGAAGAAAGTGAAACACAGAAAAGTCTGCTGCAGAATTTCTTCACATTGACTTATCAAACATGTAAAGTTTTTTATGAAACTTTGTACGAATCATCTCCTAGGGATTGCGCATCACCTCCAAGTTAAATTACTTCAAAAGCTATAGTATAACTTGAGAAATCAATTTCACAAGTTACCTATGTCAGAAACTGTTACTCAGAACAGTCGATTCTACACCCCTAACTTCTTAACTTTGGTTCTCACAATGTCGAACCCGTTTTGCCAAATCCTTTTGACTGAAGATAGCTTATCTCTCAACTTAGATTTTAAGCTATCATATGTGTTAAACTTTACACTGTGCACTGAGCACTACTCATTTCTTTGGACTCGAAATGTGCGCCTGTTTCAGAGAGCTGTGAACACTCAATACATGTGAATGTTCCTATCAGCAATTCTCTTCACCTGTTTACAATTAGACTCTAAAATTCAAACCACAGACTTATTAACTAACAACTTAGATATCCTCAAAAGGATTTCACAAATGATCTACCACAGACGGAGTAGACGCAGAAACATCGGGCGCAACATTTCCTTCATTTCAGGAGAAGATTACAACTGAAAAGTGAGAGAGACTTCAACTTCTTTCTCAACTGTCTATTGACATTTACAATCACTAATTTCTCTATTCCTATGCTCATACATGGTCTCTCTTTGTCTTCTCTCTTCTGCTCTCTCTATTTGCCCGACATTTTTCAAAAGTATTTATAGACATCTATGTACAAACTCTCATCAAAACATAAGTATATGTAACCTATGTTATAACTAATGTACATATGTGTACATGTCCTTCACTCTTGTGAATGTATCCATTTTCTTCACTCCAAATCTTCAATTGGTGATTGATATGCACCAACAGCTCCCCCTCAATCATCAATTGAGGTTTCTCCTTTCTTCTTTATACCTGCCATGTCCTTAAACTTCTGTAGCTTTGGTCCATCCAAGCTCTTTGTAAGCATATCAGCTATCTGATCCTTTGTTGAAGTATGTATGACTTCAATCTCCTTATCCATCACTTTCTCTCTTAGAAAGTGATACTGAATCTCAATGTGTTTGGTCCTGGCATGAAAAACAGGATTAGCAGCTAAATACAATGAACTCATGTTATCTCCATATATGATTGGTATCCCATGCATAATATCAAGACTCTTCATCAATGTCTTGACCCAAATTACTTCTTTTGCAGCTTCAACCATGCCTTTATACTCTGCTTCTGTAGAAGATAAAGCAACTGTATGTTGCTTCTTGGAACACCATGAGATAAGTTTATCTCCCACATAACACATGTACCCAAATGTAGATCTTCTATCATCTGGATTACCTGCCCAATCTGCATCACTCAACACCCTTTGTCCTGCAATCCAATGTTCTTTCCTTGGGCAATGCATAAATTGAGACAAAACTCCTATCAATTTGTGATTCACTTCCATTGGTGTAGGTGCTACCCTGCAATCATCCATTTTAAACTTGATTAACAAGTTCTTCAAATACCTTTCTTGGGTCACAAATACTCCATGTTGAGTATATGTTATCTCCATTCCCAAGAAGTATGACAAGTCTCCCAAGTCACTTATCTTGAACTCCTTTTCCATTTGCCTCTTGAGCTTTTGTATTCCTTCTTCATCTGTACCTGTAAGAATTATATCATCAACATATATGCACATGTATATGAAACCATTTTCACTTGCCTTGACAAGCAAGCTACTATCTGCTTTAGACACCTGAAATCCAAGTTCTTTTAGGAACTTCACAAGTCTATAGTTCCATGCCCTTGGGGCCTGCTTCAAGCCATATAAAGCTCTCTTGAGCTTGCACACATGATCTGGATACCTTTTATCTCTGAACCCTTGAGGTTGCTCCATGAATACATCATCTGAAATGTAACCATTCAAAAAAGCATTTTTCACATCAAGTTGACATAGCTTCCAACCTTTACATGCAGCAATAGCAATAAGTGTCCTTATGGTTGTCATCTTTGCCACAGGACTATAGGTCTCATCATAATCAATACCATAAGTCTGAGCAAAGCCTTTGACCACAAGTCTAGCTTTGTATCTAGACACACTTCCATCTGCAAACCTTTTTGTCTTGTAGACCCACTTGCATCCAATAATCTTCTGACTGTTTGGTTTAGGAACCAAATCCCAAGTTTGATTATCCAATAGTGCATCATATTCTTCCTGCATAGCACTCTCCCATTTTTCCTTACCTTTTGCCTCTTCATATGTAGAAGGGTCTTCATCTGTATTCACCATATAAGCATAATCTTTTGTGGCTAGAAATGAAGTATCATAACTATACCTTGTAGGTTGCCACCTATTTCTTGTTGACCTTCTGAGTTCTCCACTCCTTGAGGTTTCTGGCTCTTCACATTCAGGATCAAATCTTGGTGTCTCTTCCACTTCAACCTGCACTTCATTATTCTCTTGCTCATCAAATATTTGAACTTTTGATTTACCTTTTCTTTGACTCACTTCTTCTTCATTATCTGTATTGATTTTGATTGTACCTGCATACCAAGTGCTTTGTTCATCAAATGTAACATCCTTAGAAACCATAAATTGCTTTGTAGATGGACTCCATAATCTATAGCCCATCTGCTTGTCATCATAGCCAATGAAAACATACTTTTGAGCTTTAGGTTCCAATTTGTGTCTTAATTGTGATGGCACATATGCATATGCCACACACCCAAAAACTCTGCAATGATCCAAGGTAGGTCTTTTACCCCACCAAGCCTCATATGGTGTCATACCCTGCAAGGCTTTACATGGTAGCCTATTGACCAAGTAAGTGGCTGTATTTACAGCCTCAGCCCACAAATAATTAGGGCAATTTTTCTCCTTTATCATGGATCTTGCAAACTCAACAAGAGTTCTATTTCTCCTTTCTGCAACACCATTTTGTTGAGGAGAGTACCTGCAAGTAACTTCCCTTTTTATACCTGCATTCCATAAGTAATCACTGAACTCATTTGAGAAATACTCTCCCCCTCCATCTGACCTTAGTCTCTTCAACTTATGTCCTGTAATTCTTTCTGCATATGCATGATAGTGTTTAAATGTATTAAACACTTCTGACTTATCTTTGATCACATAGATAGTGATCCACCTAGTAGCATCATCAACATAAATCACATAATACCTTGATCCATTTATACTGAAATCTTTTGATGGTCCCCACACATCTGTGTGTACCAACTCAAGCTTCTCTGAGTGCATAAAACCATGCTTGGAGTAAGAGTTCTTATGAGCTTTACCTAATTGACATGCCTCACATTTGTATGTCATATGTTGACCTGCAACATTAGGCAATCCAAGCACTGAACCATTGCTTACCATATCTTTAATACCTCTTTCATTGAAATGTCCAAGCCTCTTGTGCCAAAGATCTAACTCAGAGATCTTATGTCCTCCATATGTGAACATAGCATGACCAATGTTACCTTGAATCTTCAATGTAAACAATCTTCCTTCTTTTTTCCCTGAAACAATCTGTTTATACCCTTGGCTAGGGTCTTCCACATATACTCCATCATTAGTGAACCTTACTTCATATCCCTTTTCAACAATTTGACCTACACTTATCAAATTCTTAGGGATTGTAGGAACATACAAAACCTTACTCAATAAGGTGCTTCCATCCTTGGCCTTCACTGATCCAATTGACTTCACATTGTGCTTTGTGTTGTCACCTGTTTGAACAACATGATTAAAAACTTTACTTTCCAAATCAGTCATCAAAGATATGTTACCACTCAGGTGATTGCTACACCCTGAGTCAATGTAGAAGACTCTTTGATCTTCACTCTGCCTTTCACAAGTTGCATTCATTATCAATGTTGAATCTTCCTTTTGATCTGAAGCATAATTGTAGTAGGTGTTGTTGTATTGTTGACTTTGGAATCCTCTACCTGCATTTCTTCCAAAGTAATTCCTTCCACCTCTACCTCTGTAATTACCTCTTTGATTTCTGCCACCTCTTCCTCTTGCATTATAGTTTTGACTATATCCATTATTATTCTGAGTATTGTGCCAACAATCATTAGCTAAGTGATTTGTCTTACCACAAATCCAGCAAGCTTTGCCTCCATCTTTGTTATTTCTGCCTCTTCCTCTACCTTTGCCACCTCCTCTTCCTCTTAGGAAGTTGGCTTGAGTAGTTGTTCCTTCATCTTCACCTGCTTGTTGTTTTCCTTTGCTATTCTTCTTCTTATCCTTTGAGTACATTGCATGACCTGTACTCTTGTCACCATCTCCTTTAACATCCTGCTCAAATGTTAGCATATGACCTAACAATTGATTTAAATCAGGAGTGAAATGGTCAAGTGATAGTTCTGTAGACAAAATAAATGGCTTCCATTTGTCATCACCTCTCAACCCTGTAAGGATTTGCCTTACCAATTTATCTTCCTCAATGTCTTCATCAACAGCTCCTAAAGCATCTGCAATATCTTTCATCCTTGTCACATAGTCTGAAATAGATTGAGAGGCCTTCTTCTTGAAGGTAGTAAACTCTGCCCATAAGGATGCCTTCCTTGACTTTGTAGTGTTCTGAAAATGCTCCTCCAAAGCATTCCATATGTCAGTTGCACTTTCAAGACCTCTAATGTGAGGTAACAAGTAATCATTGACTCCCATATAGATAATGCTTCTAGCTTGAGCATCTTTCTTCATCCAATTTTTCAAATCTGCTAACTCTTCCCTAGTTGGAACACTAGGATCTCTGAATTCTGGCTTCTCTTCTTCTCCTGTGATGTAACCAATTAAATCTTTGCTCATAAGATGAGCTTCCATCCTCATTGACCATGCAGGATAGTTTTCCCTATCCAATTTCTCTATCTGTAGAGCATCTCCCATCTTGTTTCCACTTGTGTATTGAAAACTTCAAGCTTTACAAGCAATGTATGTACCTTTACTTCAAGTTAGACTCCTTTTGCCTTTCTTGATGTCGAGTAGTCTTCTCCTTAGGCTTTTGACTCCAAGCTTTCACTTCTTAGCTCTTCAAATGTTGAACTTCTTGAATCTGCAGCAGTCGGGACCTTCCTTTCCTTGATTTTGATGTCTCCTGCTCTGATACCACTGATGGAGAGTGTTAATCTCCAAAAGAACAACCTACTCTTGAATTTAGAACACCTCTATATCAAGAGTAAGTCAAAACCTTCACTAAATTATAGGTCCAATCTCCAAATTCTCAAAATTAAGAAAATCTGTGAAGAAAGTGAAACACAGAAAAGTCTGCTGCAGAATTTCTTCACATTGACTTATCAAACATGTAAAGTTTTTGATGAAACTTTGTACGAATCATCTCCTAGGGATTGCGCATCACCTCCAAGTTAAATTACTTCAAAAGCTATAGTATAACTTGAGAAATCAATTTCACAAGTTACCTATGTCAGAAACTGTTACTCAGAACAGTCGATTCTACACCCCTAACTTCTTAACTTTGGTTCTCACAATGTCGAACCCGTTTTGCCAAATCCTTTTGACTGAAGATAGCTTATCTCTCAACTTAGATTTTAAGCTATCATATGTGTAAAACTTTACACTGTGCACTGAGCACTACTCATTTCTTTGGACTCGAAATGTGCGCCTGTTTCAGAGAGCTGTGAACACTCAATACATGTGAATGTTCCTATCAGCAATTCTCTTCACCTGTTTACAATTAGACTCTAAAATTCAAACCACAGACTTATTAACTAACAACTTAGATATCCTCAAAAGGATTTCACAAATGATCTACCACAGACGGAGTAGACGCAGAAACATCGGGCGCAACATTTCCTTCATTTCAGGAGAAGATTACAACTGAAAAGTGAGAGAGACTTCAACTTCTTTCTCAACTGTCTATTGACATTTACAATCACTAATTTCTCTATTCCTATGCTCATACATGGTCTCTCTTTGTCTTCTCTCTTCTGCTCTCTCTATTTGCCCGACATTTTTCAAAAGTATTTATAGACATCTATGTACAAACTCTCATCAAAACATAAGTATATGTAACCTATGTTATAACTAATGTACATATGTGTACATGTCCTTCACTCTTGTGAATGTATCCATTTTCTTCACTCCAAATCTTCAATTGGTGATTGATATGCACCAACACCGGGGACTACACATCAAGGAACAAGAAGTGGCAATTGACCTCCTGCAGAGGTACATTGATCAAACAATGGAGCAGAGGTCTCTCAGAGGCGACAGACCCTAGGGGGGGGAGAGTGTTGACAGTATACGGGAAGAAGCAAGTACGGACACACATGCAGATCTAGCACTAAGGCAACCCTTCATTTTTTTCAAAACCCTTACATCATTTTAAAGTGATTCTCATCACTAAAAACCCCTGAAAATACCATTTTCACCTTTTTGTAGCTCCATTTTGTACAAGTCGAGGAGTCCTCGAGCTTGAGGAGCCTTAGAAGTAGTTGCCTGCCAATTTTCATATTTTTTAGATCTCGTTTGAGCCCTCAAATAAACCCTGGAACCTAATTTTTAACTAGGCCGGACACTAGGTCTCGACAGGGCCAAAGCTAGGCAAAAACTATAAATAGAGCTAGAGAGCTCATTTTTGGGGGAGCTTCTGGTAGTTTTGAGCTTGTATGAGAACTTTGTTGCAATAGAAGTGATTCCATTGTCTTACTCTCTTTGTTCTTGCCGTTTGTGCGCGTGTGTGTGTATGTGTGTGCATGTTAGTGTGCTTCTCACTCACACATTTGTGCCTTCACTTGCTCGAGGTCTTCATACCATCCTCATGTCTTCCCGGATTGACATTAAAGGAGGTGCTACTCATCACTGAGCTACAAGCATACTACACACTCGAGAGAAACGGACAAGAAGACACTTATATAAAGAGTATCTAGTAAAGTGGAAAGATAGTTTAGAAGATAGTGCTACATGGGAGTGGATTAACACCCTTTGGGGATACTTTCCCAATTTTAGATTGCCTTCCCAAGAGTCTTTTTAAGGGGAAGGATACAGGGAACACCACAAAGATATGACCATGTGCATCGGATTCATGGGATTTAGTGGGAGCATGTGACCTATGTTCTTTTACTTCCATTGAGTCTTCCAATACCATTTTTTTGAGGACAAAATGGACTTAAGGGGAAGGAAATGTTATCTGAGAGCTTTTGGAAGAGATGTATGAACTATCCCTTAGTTGGAAGTTACAGATGGGCTCTCATATGAGTGCCAAGTGGTACTCATGTGAGAAGCCAATTAGATCCCTCAATTCGGAAGTGAAAGAATGTAATCCAGTATGCATGGTTGGGCATAATTAACAAGTGAATGCTCCATGTGTCTCTTAAGTAGATGACGAGCTTGTTGATGATGACCTCGAACTCTATGTTGTGCTCCCTCCAAAAGTAGGAGGGTTCATCTAAGAGTGCTTCAACAATATGCAAAAGAAAAAGTATTTAGGTTTACTTCATTCTTCAAGGCTTTTCTTTGAAAAGGTTGAAAACCATCGAATCACATTCCTCCTTTGAGCTACGTGCTTCTTTGATGTAGAGGACCACCAATGAATTTCTTATAAGTTCCTTCTTTTGAAGTGATAAGCTCTTTTGTTGATACCTTGTGAAGCCTTCATGTATTCAAGATCTCAATCTTCTCATTTTTCTTGTATGCTCTACTTCTAAGGACATGGCTAATTTTTCTCTTTAGCAAATCCTGGAAAAGATTTGCTTCACAATCTCCTTGTAAAATACCTCAGAGGACTCCAATATCTCTTGGGCATGATAGGGAATGAGCTTCCTAATTGGATATGTAGTAGGCTCCACTATGCTATATGCAAATGCTTCTCAGAAAACTTAACAAGCACATTGTATATGGGAGCATGGCATGCTACGTGAGCTCTCAAATGGTTGTCTTCAATCCCATATGTGAGTGCTTTGTGCTTGTCATATGATATATAAACAAAAGAACTTCATTCTTTATTCACAAGTTAGAGAAGGATGGAGAGTTGAGCACCTCTCCAATCCTTCCACATCATGGATTATGCCTTGGAAAGCTGAGTGCATGTCCGGCTGTATGCTACAAGCTTTTGTGGGATGTAAGGGTTTATTCCCTCCACACCGCTTAAGGAGGGATCATACTAAACGTTCCTTTTAAGGATTTAAAGGGAGGGAAATAGAGCATTTGAAAACCTTTATCCAAGGTCACGAACTCTAAGGATAATCCATCAAGCAAGACCAATGCCCAATCTGAAACTATTAACATGAGAATGAGTTCTAGCTCTAGGTACAAGCCTAGCTCTTGATACCAATGTTGTGTAACTAAGTCCTACAAGTAGCAAGACTACACAATCAACTAGTCTAAACCACCAAGAGCAAGAGAGAGCACTTATCCACCCAACATGTTGACGACATGATTGCTCCTACATCATTTGCATTTGTATCTACACAAATGTAGCTCCATTTTGTATCTATGAGACACTCCATTTCCATCTTATATCCATTTTATATTGTATCTATTTTGTATTTGGGTACATCGCCATTTGCTTCTACCTGTGTATTCATTCTCCTTCAAGGGGAATTATCCCACATATGACATACTTTGGAGAGCCTCTCCCAACTCTATATAAAGAGGGCCTCTCCCCCCATTTGTAAATGGTTAGAATATTGAGGAGCCTACTCCATGATTTTGGTAAACTCACTCTAATCCATGTGAATTTTCTCATTTCATGGTCTACTCAATTTGAGTCTCACAAGTTACTCTCGAGCAAAGTCAGCATCCTCACAAGAAACTATGATGAAAGTTAAGGGACCCTTCAACAAGGCAAAGCATATGAGTCCCAGCTCTAGGAACACATCTAAACAAGGTTCCAACAATTCATCAAAGAAATTTAGCTACAATTATTATGGTAAAATAGGGCACCTTGAGAAATTTTGCTACAAAAAGAAGAATGTCTCCAAAGGCTTTAGCTCCAAGAACCAATCTAAATCCTCTCAGCATAGGTCTCACAATTTTCAATGAAGATATATTTATCTCCAGAGAAGCCAATTGTAATAAAGTAAGTCTATGATCCAAGGGTCTGGCCGGTTCAAACAGATCTGAAATTGGACACCGTTTGGTCATCCGTGTGTATGACCAAAGATCTCGAGTTTAGACTTACTAGGAGGTCTTGTGCTCTTGTGAATAAGTGATCCACTTAGCTGACTGGTTAAGTCTCAAGGATGTGAAGGAGGAGGTCTTGGGTTCAATCCCCATGGGGGACATGGGAAGAGTATTTTGCCCAAAGAGATCTCGAGCCTTCTAGAAGCATCCACTTGAGTTAACTCGAGTTAACTGGGACACTTGGCGCACATGCAGTTACATGGCCGACACATGGCTGGGTAGTATGCACCTGCCCAAGAAGGCAAGCCTCTAGAGAGAGCTATATATAGAGGCATTTGGTTGGGAGGAGAGTCATCTTTCTAGCATGTGGTGGTCGTAATTATTAGTTTATTGCATTGGTATCAGAGCCAAGCTTTCATGGTGATCTTGTGGGGATATCATCGTCTTCTCCATATTCTTATGTTTCTCTTATGGTGTGTGCTCTATTGTTCTCGGATCGAGATTTTATGCTTTGCGAGATTTAACGCTTTGCAAATCTTTCTTCTCGCATAATTTATGAAGAACAAAACAAGTCTATAGATGCTCAGACTTAGCGCATGATAATAAAGGACTCGATGCCGTGTCATACGCCTGGAAGTATGTTGCGCTAACTTGCTCGTGTAGATTGTTCCTTAACGATTGGAATAGATTTTTACTCCTATTGCACAGATCATTTTTGAACTCATCACGCCACAGTTGCGAGGGTTCGCACCTAGTCAGGCTTGATGGACACGTTCTTCCCAAAGACCTGGGAGTATATGGAGTGTTTTCAGAAGATTATTCTTAGAGCTTATCAACTGCTACCAGAGGAAAGCCGAGTAAAGATCGCTTGTCCTATCCACGCAGGCAGCGACCTCACATGGTGCGCCCATAATATTGAGCAAGATGCACAACGAGCAAAAATTATATGCTCCTTCACGTCTTTATTTGCGGATTTGATGTCGCAATCTGTGTATGAGATTCTACATGTAGCGTCAAGCAAACATCAATGGAAGGTGCCTTTTTATCTCGGACGTCTCATGAGCTTTGTTATATCTGTTCAGATATAGCAGCTGAAGTATACTCTGATATAAGCTTCTTCTTGTATCATCAAATTAGCAAAAGACTCTTTGGCGCCTACAGACGCATGTGTACATCAGAAATCGATCACTGTACAGAGTATTGGCAATCGGTCCACACAGAAGAAATTGGCCTCTCAAATCTCCGTAAAACTTCAAGTTCACTCTCGCCGTACGCATAGCGATTGCACTCCTCATATGGCAATAGTGATTGCACTCCTCATATGGCACAGCGTTCAAGGTTTCGATCTCACGACCAACCAGAAACTGACCTCTGTTGTAGCCACGATCGCAATAGCCATAGTGGTATTGTCGAAAAGATTTATCCTCGAGTACATTCGTCAATATTGAACGCTCTTCTGCATGGTTTTAGATGTACAAAAAAACCATCTCTTTACTGTATCTAGCAGTCAATTATAGGATTCGAGCACGAGTCTTTACTGCACTTAAACACAGTTAGCAAAACAACACTCTTGAATTTATTAAGAATGGAAGTAAATTTTGTATTCAAGGAGAGAGAGATGTACCTAGTGCACCTCTCATCTCATCTTTAGTCGAGACCTTTTGAGCATGTACAGGAGATCTTTTTGTTTTTTAGTCAAGATCTCAATCATTGTATAGACATTTCATCTTATGTATATTTTCATGCTAGAAATGTAACTATGGACAGGAATTTGTATTATTCTTTCTTGCAAGAGTGTGTTGTTAAAGGTTTTAAGGATATTATGTTTGATTTTAGAGATGTTTTTTCCACTAACTTACCTAGAGGGCTACCACTTGAGAGAGGGGACATTGACCATGCTATTGAGGTAGTTACTAACACTAATCCTATATGTAAGACAACTTATAGGCTTAGTGTTTCTCAGCATGAGGAGGTAGAGAAGCAACTCCAAGATTATCTAGATAAAGGCTTCATTAGACCTAGTAACTCACCTTGGGCATTGCCAATGCCCCTGGTAAAGAAGAAAGAGGGCTCTATGAGACTTTATATATATTATAGGACACTAAGCAAGGTAACTACAAAAAATAGGTTTCCAATGCCTAGGTTAGAACTTGGAAGACCTATTTGACCAGTTACATCAAGATAGGTATTTACCAACCTTGATCTTATATCAAGGTATCATCAAACTAGGATTAGGGTAGAGGACGTCCATAAAAGTTCCTTTGGGACTAGATACAGGCACAACATGTTCTTGGTGATACGTTTTGGCCTCACCAATGCTCCTACTACTTTCATGAAACTCAGGAATAGTGTATTATGGCCATATCTAGGGTAGTTTATAGTAGAATTTTTAGATGGTATTCTAATCTATAGTAGATCAAAAAAGGAACAATTGGAACACTTGAGGAAAGTATTCCAACTGTTGAGGGAAAAATCAATGTTTGAGAATGAGCCAAAGTGTGAAGTTTTCAAAACAGAGGTTAGATATGTTGGGCATATAGTCTCGCAAGACAAAATCCAGATGGATCCTGATAAATTATTGGATATTATGGAATGTCCACATCCCAAGAACCTAGAAGAGATATAGATCTTCCTACGTTTATCAAGTTTCTATCAAAGATTCATAAAGAATTATGCCAAAATTGTTGTCTTGATGACAGAACACCCTTTGTGGTTGAGCCTGATGTGAGTGATTTTGCTATAGGAGAACTTTTTAGTTCAGGAGGATCAATCAATGACATTTGAAAGCAAGAAACTAAAACCTACTCAAAATAATTACCCCATCTTTGAGAAGGAGTTGTATGCAATATTCCATGCTTTGAAGAAGTGGCTTCATAACTTATATGGAGCCAAAGTCACAATAGTGTTTGATCAAGAGAGCATTAATGTAGTGGCTAGCTCACTTAGTCTCATGCCTATACTCAAGGGATTGAGTTTTACTCAGATCACCAATGAGATACTTGATTCCATTAGAGGGAAATGTAGGCTTGATCTTGCATATTCTAAGATTTGGGAAACCATTTAGAAAGGGGATTGTGATGAATGGGTTTTCGATGAGGAGGGAGTATCGATAGGTACTCAAGAAGGATTCAACCGGAAGAATTACAGTATCCATGATGGATATCTATGGTGTAAAGGTAAGGTGTGTGTCCTTAGAGAATTTGAGATGAGACATCACATTTTGTATAGAATTCCTTTGGACGTTGTTTCTGATTAGGATAGGAAGTTTATTGGCCACTTCTAGAGAGCAGTCTTGAAGACATTGGATACTAAACTTAACATAAGTATGGGCGAGCATCCACAGTTGGATGGGCAAACAGAGAGGGTTAACCAAATCCTAGAGAATATGCTTTGATCATATGTGAATGAAAGGCAAACTAATCGGGAAGAGTACTTACCTATAGTAGAGTTTGTATATAATAGTGCCAAGCACTCTTCCACCGGGCATAGTCCATTCATGCTTATGTACAGGTTTCATCCAAGAGCTTCTTATGTAGCAGGATTGTAGAATGAGAATGTCCAATTTGCAAAGGACTTCTTGGACGAGATGAATGATATGCTTAGGCTTGCCGAGGACATCATTCCAAGAGCTCACGATAGGGCTAGAGCCTATGCTGACCCTCAAAAGAAAGACATCAACTTTGAGGTATGAGAGCAATTCTATCTTTAGAGTTCCATCTAGTTATGAAACCATGAAGATGAGACCTTGTCACCAAAAATTTATCCTAGGTATTTTGGACCATTCCCAATACTTAAGAGAATTGGAAACATGGCTTTCTAGCTCGAACTTCCAAAGAATAGTCCGATCCATCCAATATTTCATGTTATTTGGCTTAAGAAAAGACTGGGTGAATCAAACAACATAATTCCATACAATGAGGTAGTAGAGCCTATTTCTATTCAATCTATTCCACATGAGCCTGAGAGCATACTACACACTCGAGAGAAACGGACAAGAAGACACTTATATAAAGAGTATCTAGTAAAGTGGAAAGATAGTTTAGAAGATAGTGCTACATGGGAGTGGATTAACACCCTTTGGGGATACTTTCCCAATTTTAGATTGCCTTCCCAAGAGTCTTTTTAAGGGGAAGGATACAGGGAACACCACAAAGATATGACCATGTGCATCGGATTCATGGGATTTAGTGGGAGCATGTGACCTATGTTCTTTTACTTCCATTGAGTCTTCCAATACCATTTTTTTGAGGACAAAATGGACTTAAGGGGAAGGAAATGTTATCTGAGAGCTTTTGGAAGAGATGTATGAACTATCCCTTAGTTGGAAGTTACAGATGGGCTCTCATATGAGTGCCAAGTGGTACTCATGTGAGAAGCCAATTAGATCCCTCAATTCGGAAGTGAAAGAATGTAATCCAGTATGCATGGTTGGGCATAATTAACAAGTGAATGCTCCATGTGTCTCTTAAGTAGATGACGAGCTTGTTGATGATGACCTCGAACTCTATGTTGTGCTCCCTCCAAAAGTAGGAGGGTTCATCTAAGAGTGCTTCAACAATATGCAAAAGAAAAAGTATTTAGGTTTACTTCATTCTTCAAGGCTTTTCTTTGAAAAGGTTGAAAACCATCGAATCACATTCCTCCTTTGAGCTACGTGCTTCTTTGATGTAGAGGACCACCAATGAATTTCTTATAAGTTCCTTCTTTTGAAGTGATAAGCTCTTTTGTTGATACCTTGTGAAGCCTTCATGTATTCAAGATCTCAATCTTCTCATTTTTCTTGTATCCTCTACTTCTAAGGACATGGCTAATTTTTCTCTTTAGCAAATCTTGGAAAAGATTTGCTTCACAATCGCGTTGTAAAATACCTCAGAGGACTCCAATATCTCTTGGACATGATAGGGAATGAGCTTCCTAATTGGATATGTAGTAGGCTCCACTATGCTATATGCAAATGCTTCTCAGAAAACTTAACAAGCACATTGTATATGGGAGCATGGCATGCTACGTGAGCTCTCAAATGGTTGTCTTCAATCCCATATGTGAGTGCTTTGTGCTTGTCATATGATATATAAACAAAAGAACTTCATTCTTTATTCACAAGTTAGAGAAGGATGGAGAGTTGAGCACCTCTCCAATCCTTCCACATCATGGATTATGCCTTGGAAAGCTGAGTGCATGTCCGGCTGTATGCTACAAGCTTTTGTGGGATGTAAGGGTTTATTCCCTCCACACCGCTTAAGGAGGGATCATACTAAACGTTCCTTTTAAGGATTTAAAGGGAGGGAAATAGAGCATTTGAAAACCTTTATCCAAGGGCACGAACTCTAAGGATAATCCATCAAGCAAGACCAATGCCCAATCTGAAACTATTAACATGAGAATGAGTTCTAGCTCTAGGTACAAGCCTAGCTCTTGATACCAATGTTGTGTAACTAAGTCCTACAAGTAGCAAGACTACACAATCAACTAGTCTAAATCATGAAGAGCAAGAGAGAGCCCTTATCCACCCAACATGTTGACGACATGACTGCTCCTACATCATTTGCATTTGTATCTACACAAATGTAGCTCCATTTTGTATCTATGAGACACTCCATTTCCATCTTATATCCATTTTATATTGTATCTATTTTGTATTTGGGTACCTCGCCATTTGCTTCTACCTGTGTATTCATTCTCCTTCAAGGGGAATTATCACACATATGACATACTTTGGAGAGCCTCTCCCAACTCTATATAAAGAGGGCCTCTCCCCCCATTTGTAAATGGTTAGAAGATTGAGGAGCCTACTCCATGATTTTGGTAAACTCACTCTAATCCATGTGAATTTTCTCAGTTCATGGTCTACTCAATTTGAGTCTCACAAGTTACTCTCGAGGAAAGTCAGCATCCTCACAAGAAACTAGGATGAAAGTTAAGGGACCCTTCAACAAGGCAAAGCATATGAGTCCCAGCTCTAGGAACACATCTAAACAAGGTTGCAACAATTCATCAAAGAAATTTAGCTACAATTATTATGGTAAAATAGGGCACCTTGAGAAATTTTGCTACAAAAAGAAGAATGTCTCCAAAGGCTTTAGCTCCAAGAACCAATCTAAATCCTCTCAGCATAGGTCTCACAATTTCAATGAAGATCTATTTATCTCCAGAGAAGCCAATTGTAATAAAGTAAGTCTATGATCCAAGGGTCTGGCCGGTTCAGATAGATCTGAAATCGGACACCGTTTGGTCATCCGTGTGTATGACCAAAGATCTCGAGTTTAGACTTACTAGGAGGTCTTGTGGTATTGTGAATAAGTGATCCACTTAGCTGACTGGTTAAGTCTCAAGGATGTGAAGGAGGAGGTCTTGGGTTCAATCCCCATGGGGGACATGGGAAGAGTATTTTGCCCAAAGAGATCTAGAGCCTTCTAGAAGCATCCACTTGAGTTAACTCGAGTTAACTGGGACACTTGGTGGACATGCAGTTACATAACCGACACATGGTGATCTTGTGGGGATATCATCGTCTTCTCCATATTCTTGTGTGCTCTATTGTTCTCCGATCAAGATTTTATGCTTTGCGAGATTTAACGCTTTGCAAATCTTTCTTCTCGCATAATTTATGAAGAACAAAACAAGTCTATAGATGCTCAGACTTAGCGCATGATAATAAAGGACTCGATGCCGTGTCATACGCTTGGAAGTATGTTGCGCTAACTTGCTCATGTAGATTGTTTCTTAACGATTGGAATAGATTTTTACTCCTATTGCAGAGATCATTTTCGAACTCATCACGCCACAGTTGCGAGGGTTCGCACCTAGTCAGGTTTGATGGACACGTTCTTCCCAATGACCTGGGAGTATATGGAGTGTTTTCAGAAGATTATTCTTAGAGCTTATCAACTGCTACCAGAGGAAAGCCGAGTAAAGATCACCTGTCCTATCCACGCAGGCAGCGACCTCACATGGTGCGCCCATAATATTGAGCAAGATGCACAACGAGCAAAAATTATATGCTCCTTCACGTCTTTATTTGCGGATTTGATGTCGCAATCTGTGTATGAGATTCTACATGTAGCGTCGAGCAAACATCAATGGAAGGTGCCTCTTTATCTCGGATGTCTGATGAGCTTTGTTATATCTTTTCAGATATAGCAGCTGAAGTATACTCTGATATAAGCTTCTTCTTGTATCATCAAATTAGCAAAAGACTCTTTGGCGCCTACAGACGCATGTGTACATCAGAAATCGATCACTGTATAGAGTATTGGCAATCGGTCCACACAGAAGAAATTGGCCTCTCAAATCTCCGTAAAACTTCAAGTTCACCCTCGCATACGCATAGCGATTGCACTCCTCATATGGCAATAGTGATTGCACTCCTCATATGGCACAGCGTTCAAGGTTCCAATCTCACGACCAACTAGAAACTGACCTGTGCTGTAGCCACGATCGCAATAGCCATAGTGGTATTGTCGAAAAGATTTATCCTCGAGTACACTCGTCAATATTGAACTCTCTTCTGCATTGTTTTAGATGTACAAAAAAACCATCTCTTTACTGTATCTAGCAGTCAATTATAGGATTCGAGCACGAGTCTTTACTACACTTAAACACAGTTAGCAAAACAACACTCTTGAATTTATTAAGAATGGAAGTAAATTTTGTATTCAAGGAGAGCGAGATGTACCTAGTGCACCTCTCATCTCATCTTTAGTCGAGACCTTTTGAGCATGTACAGGAGATCTTTTTGTTTTTTAGTTAAGATCTCAATCATTGTAAAGACATTTCATCTTATGTATATTTTCATGCTAGAAATGTAACTATGGACAGGAATTTGTATTATTCTTTCTTGCAAGAGTGTGTTGTTAAAGGTTTTAAGGATATTATGTTTGATTTTAGAGATGTTTTTTCCACTAACTTACCTAGAGGGCTACCACTTGAGAGAGGGGACATTGACCATGCTATTGAGGTAGTTACTAACACTAATCCTATATGTAAGACAACTTATAGGCTTAGTGTTTCTCAGCATGAGGAGGTAGAGAAGCAACTCCAAGATTATCTAGATAAAGGCTTCATTAGACCTAGTAACTCACCTTGGGCATTGCCAATGCCCCTGGTAAAGAAGAAAGAGGGCTCTATGAGACTTTATATATATTATAGGACACGAAGCAAGGTAACTATAAGAAATAGGTTTCCAATGCCTAGGTTAGAACTTAGAAGACCTATTTGACCAGTTATATCAAGATAGGTATTTACCAAGCTTGATCTTATATCAAGGTATCATCAAACTAGGATTAGGGTAGAGGATGTCCATAAAACTTCCTTTGGGACTAGATACAGGCACAACATGTTCTTGGTGATACGTTTTGGCCTCACCAATGCTCCTACTACTTTCATGAAACTCAGGAATAGTGTATTATGGCCATATCTAGGGTAGTTTATAGTAGGGTTTTTAGATGGTATTCTAATCTATAGTAGATCAAAAAAGGAACAATTGGAACACTTGAGGAAAGTATTCCAAGTGTTGAGGGAAAAATCACTATTTGACAATGAGCCAAAGTGTGAATTTTTCAAAACAGAGGTTAGATATGTTGGGCATATAGTCTCGCAAGACAAAATCCAGATGGATCCTGATAAATTATGGGATATTATGGAATGTCGACATCCCAGGAACCTAGAAGAGATATAGATCTTCCTACGTTTATCAAGTTTCTATCAAAGATTCATAAAGAATTATGCCAAAATTGTTGTCTTGATGACAGAACACCTTAAAGGGAAAGAGAAAGCCTTTCATTGGGGAAATGAACACAGGCAAAGTATGGAGAAATCAAAGGTAGAAATTTCTACAGTTCCAGTTTTGCACATATCAAATCCCAATAAACCCTTTGTGGTTGAGCCTGACGTGAGTGATTTTGCTATAGGAGCACTTTTTAGTTTAGGAGGGTCAATCAATGACATTTGAAAGCAAGAAACTAAAACCTACTCAAAATAATTACCCCATCTCTGAGAAGGAGTTGTATGCAATATTCCATGCTTTGAAGAAGTGGCTTCATAACTTATATGGTGCCAAAGTCACAATAGTGTTTGATCAAGAGAGCATTAATGTAGTGGCTAGCTCACTTAGTCTCATGCCTATACTCAAGGGACTGAGTTTTACTCAGATCACCAATGAGCTACTTGATTCCATTAGAGGGAAATGTAGGCTTGATCTTGCATATTCTAAGATTTGGGAAACCATTTAGAAAGGGGATTGTGATGAATGGGTTTTCGATGAGGAGGGAGTATTGATAGGTACTCAAGAAGGATTCAAGCGGAAGAATTACAGTATCCATGATGGATATCTATGGTATAAAGGTAAGGTGTGTGTCCCTAGAGAATTTGAGACGAGACATCACATTTTGTATAGAATTCCTTTGGACGTTGTTTCTGATTAGGATAGGAAGTTTATTGGCCACTTCTAGAGAGCAGTCTTGAAGACATTGGATACTAAACTTAACATAAGTATGGGCGAGCATCCACAGTTGGATGGGCAAACAGAGAGGGTTAACCAAATCCTAGAGAATATGCTTTGATCATATGTGAATGAAAGGCAAACTAATCGGGAAGAGTACTTACCTATAGTAGAGTTTGTATATAATAGTGCCAAGCACTCTTCCACCGGGCATAGTCCATTCATGCTTATGTACAGGTTTCATCCAAGAGCTTCTTATGTAGCAGGATTGTAGAATGAGAATGTCCAATTTGCAAAGGACTTCTTGGACGAGATGAATGATATGCTTAGGCTTGCCGAGGACATCATTCGAAAGAGCTCAGGATAGGGCTAGAGCCTATGCTGACCTTCAAAAGAAAGATATCAACTTTGAGGTATCAGAGCAATTCTATCTTTAGAGTTCCATCTAGTTCTGAAACAATGAAGATGAGACCTTGTCACCAAAAATTTATCCTAGGTATTTTGGACCATTCCCAATACTTAAGAGAATTGGAAACATGGCTTTCTAGCTCGAACTTCCAAAGAATAGTCCGATCCATCCAGTATTTCATGTTATTTGGCTTAAGAAAAGACTGGGTGAATCAAACAACATAATTCCATACAATGAGGTAGTAGAGCCTATTTCTATTCAATCTATTCCACATGAGCCTGAGAGCATACTACACACTCGAGAGAAACGGACAAGAAGACACTTATATAAAGAGTGTCTAGTGTTAGTCTATGGAATAGTCAATGTCTCCCTTAGAAGGTGGAAATTAATTGAGCAGGCGCTGAACCAGGATGGATGAACCCAGATAGGTGCCGTAAAAAGTGGATTCGCGGTAGCAGACTTCTATAAAAAAGCACATAAAGGAAAGCGGAGAGATCGGCAGTTGTTCGGAAGAAGCTTCTGTTCTATTGAGTACTGTAGCGATTAGGGTTGATCACATCGTGAACTGAAGTATCTGGAAATTGCAAGCATCGCATTTATTCTGTTGTCTGTTATAGTGAATCAATTTGGGAAATTGCGAGCATCATATTTTAAGACTATGTATGAGATATTGTTGAGTACATTGAGTTCTGTTCCATTCTATTCATATTAATTATTCTGCTATTCTTTGGTTGAACTGATTTCCATTCGGTAGTCTTGTGTTGTGAATCTATTTGATGATCAGTTATATACGATTCTGTATCTCTCGGTTGTGAGATTGTGTATTTGTTGTTCTGCGTGAGAAGGTGTAAGGTCAAAGTTTAGTATCTTTTCGGTTAAGTGACCAGGTTCTATACAATAACCTGTGCTCACTGAGTATTCGATAAGGATCTGTGTATGGACAGAAGTATTAGTAAATTATTAATTGCGGTAAAGATCTGTGACTCGAGCCAGTATACGAAAAGTTGACGTAATCGTGATCCGAGTTGTCTGTGTATTTTATTCGGTGTGTTTAACCTGTCACACGGAATCGTCTTATTGAGAAGTATTTAATTAGTGAGAAGAGCGTATTCTAGTAGTTGTAGGTTACGGCAGGACCACTGCGTTATTACCACAGTATATTCAGTCCAAACATTCTAACACTCACCGTGCTGAAGAGTGGCCAGTATTCAGATTCACTCACTGTGTTAAGACGTGAGGAAGTATTTATGATTGTGTAAAGGATTGGGAAAATAGTACAGGGCCTCTGTCTAACAGACCCCTACCACTCCCAAGAACCCGAGGACCCGATAATACTCTTCCGAAAGTTGGATTGAAGTATTATTGTTCAACATTTGGCGATCCTACTGGGGAGGTGGCATTAAGATTGCCTGGTATTTTGTTCGAATTAAATTTTGTTGGATAGACAGTAGCAACAGAACCAGATTGTTGCAAAACTGTTTTGCCCGTAATACTATATGATCAGTACGGAAATGCTACATGCCGATTACTCGATCAGGTGAAAAGTATCCCAAGAATCATCAGTTAGGGGTATTAAGAACAACTCTGGGAGATACAAGTACAATTAGACCTGACCCAGTTGTCGAAAAAGTGACGAACGATAACACTGATTCCGGTGAAATTACGGTAGAACGTAGTACATCTCTAGAATTGTCTGGTATCACTACAGTGCAGACTGTCGAAAATACAGCAATTTTGGAACCTACCAAGACGCAGTTGGAATCTAGTCTAAGAGTTTTCGGAATAGATTCAGATACGATTAGAAACACTTTAGGGAAGGAAAGTGATACAGGCGAATCTACACTGTATCCGATCACAATTTCGAATCCTTCCGGTGGAATTTCGGTAAGAAAAACACAGTTTTTCGGTGCCGATTCAGCAGTTTCGGCTGAATCTTCAGCTCAACTACAACATCTGGAAGCAAGTCCTCCTACTCTGGATATCAAGGAGGAAGGAAGACTATTTGAAACAGAAATTCGCAATATAGTAAGTAAGCTAATTGCACCGGAAAGTGTGCCATTTGGCGAAACAAATTCCGGTAGTTCAGAAACTCAAACCAGAAATACAGAAGGAGTGTATAATACATTTACGATGAATGAACAACCGCAATGACAGTTAGGTCAACCTAGATTGGCTCCAACGGGAGTAACATACACAAAGTTTAGTGGGTTTCCAGGAGATGATCCAGATGCTCACGTACGCACCTTCGAAATCAGTTACGCTGTCCTCAACCATCCATCGGATCCGGCATACAAAGCAATTGTTTTTCAATCTACACTTGTGAATGAAGCAGCAAGGTGGCTTACTGAATATGATATTAATCATTTCGGTACTTATGAAGCAGTACGAGATGCTTTTCTGCAGGGATTCAGGCTGAAAAAGAATCCTGCAGAGATCTTTGAGTATTTACAGAACAACAGACAGAAACCAAATCAAACTGTACAAGAGTATGCTACCCTTTTCAGAACTCATTTAAGACAGTTACCCCAGGCTCATGCTAATTTACCAGACGATGTTATTACACAGTGGTTTATCAATGGCTTACTTCCTCAACTTAGGCAAATCATGATTATAAGATGTATAGGAGCCATGACCCTGGATGCAGTGATCGCAATGACCCTTCAGCTGGAGAACAAAGTTGGTGGATTTTCAGAGGATTTGGAATGGATTAAAACAAACAAACATATGACTGAAGATATAACTAGGCAAGTATATTGCACCACCTGCAAGAATTCAGGACATACTAGTGCCCAGTGTGCGTTAAATCAGACCTATTGCGCCATCTGTAATATTGCGGGACATACCACTGAGAATTGTGCATACAATGCTAGAAGACAAGGAGCAGCAACAGTTAATGCAATTATTCAGGAACAAGGGCAGTCATCCAATCAATATGTACCCCCACATTTGAGACACAATCAACAACAAGGGTATCGACATTATCAAGGACAGAGGAACAACAACTATAACACACCGCGCTGGCAGAATGGACCACCACTGGAAAATCATAATTTACCACCACCTCGATGTCATTTCTGTGGACAATTGGGCCATATTAGAAGATTCTGTAGAGATGCAGCGGAATATGATCAAAGGAAAAAGGAACGTCAAAACCCAATGGCCAATGTGGTAACAATCACACCTGTAGACACGCAGGCAGCAGCAGTTCAAACTCGTTCCGGTAAACAATTGCAACCAGCAGCAGAATTATTTGAACCAGGGATACGTGAACAACACAGAATGTATCATAAAGCTAGTCAGTGGACCACCGTAGAACCACCTGTTTTTCCAGAACCTACTCCGGTAATCCAGTCCCCGGTTACAACACAAGCTCGTGCTGACAATACAGAAGCAGGTACATCATCTGCAGTAGAATTACCATCTTCAGACCAAGCTTCATCTTCAAAAGTTAAGGAAGATGCAAATCAATTGCAACCAGCTTGGGATATATTGTCAAAAGCATCCATCACGCTGCCTTTCGGGCAATTACTGGCATTAGTACCAGGAATACGCCAACAATTTCAACAACAGTCTACTACAAAATCTGCTTGTATTCCAGCTACCGCAACAGTACAACCAGAACCAGACTCTACGGTAGATCACTCAATTCCTCTGATTACGGTATGGTTTTATAAACATCAAATTCCACAAGTTTTAATTGATGGGGGGTCTAGCGTGAATATTGCCACTGCGTCACTTTGTAAGAAGTTAGGATGGACTAAGATAGAACCAGTTCAATTCTTTGTTAGGATGGCTGATCAATCTAGAGTTCATCCAGTAGGACTGGTCCGAGATATACCCATAACTGTCCAAGACACAACATTCAAGATGACTTTTGTTGTTCTTGAATTGCCGGAATCCACCCTAGACTACAATCTACTTTTCGGTCGTCCTTGGTTGAAACAAGCCAAGGTAATTCAAGACTGGTCAGCCCAGGAACTTACGTTCAAAGATAAAAATCGCAAATGTGTTGTAAAGTTAGATGCGATACAACCCTGTGAGTTACATGCTCGACCATATTTTGCCGAACCAGTCCATATGTTAGATGGGTTGTCTGACGACGAAGAAGAAGAATTTCTGAAGAATAATGTTGATTTGATGACAGTAGGAACTATTGATCTACAGTCTGTGGTAGATACCTGGAATGCTTCAGTATGTACAGTAATACCCATTGCCGAAGAAATTAAGGAGGAAGATACCATTCCGATTCACGGTAATGAACTACAGCAACTTCTTGAACCATCAGCTAATACAGAGAAATATCAACAATTTTATGTTCCAGAAGACCAGTTAATTACTTATAATCTTGGAGATGAAGATTACCCTCGTCCTGTAAAGATAAAGCAAAACTTACCTAAAGCCTTTCAAGCAGATATTAAAAGATGAGGGTGTAGAACTAAATGCCACAATGATAACAAATGTGGACATAGATTTATTAAAACAACAGTTGGATAGCCATATTCAAAATCGCTGGACACTTTTTCGCAGGAGATGGCTAGCTATAGTTGTTCCGCCACTAGAACAAGTGCGATCAGAAAGGATTGGGGAGTCAAATCCTGACATGGACCGACAGACACTGTAAAAGGATATTTCAGCCAGGTGGTGATAGGATACTGTATGGGTACATGGCTTCTGCAGAAGACATAGATATTTTCAACAAGTATGGCACAGACATATCCAAGAAGAAGAGGATTCAACAGCACAGAGGGTACTTTGATTCCATAGACGAAGCGCTTAAAGCACATGATCGAGAGGGTGGGTCCAGGTAACAACGAGATCAAGAGTAGATTCTCACATTTCAATCTGAAAGATGACCAGACGAAGTGGAGCTATCAAGGACACCTTGGCGCTGCAATACTGGAGTTTCAGAAGGATATGATCGGCTGATTTTGAAAGCGTGACAGTGTTAGTCAAATAGACATGTTTTTCAGAATGGCTTAGATGTTCAAAAAGCTATTTAACTCAAAAAGGAAGAGCTACAACTGAAGAATACGAGTATGTAAAGCATGAGTTTTTGAGGCAACAGAATATAAGAAAGCGGGACCTCATGAAGAGGCAACTAGACCAGCTATACGAGTTTGAGAAAAAAGAGAAGGATAATACAGTGACACATTTGCTGAATCACCAGCAGAATATTGGCTTTATGAACGTTTAGCCAGAGCCTTTCTGCATGCATGTAAAGAAAGAGAACAGTGCGATAGCCCAGGCAAAAGGATATTACCAATAGTACTGCACTTGCGGGTTCGAGTCCACCGTGCGTGCCAGTGTTAGTCTATGGAATAGTCAATGTCTCCCTTAGAAGGTGGAAATTAATTGAGCAGGCGCTGAACCAGGACGGATGAACCCGGATAGGTGCCGTAAAAAGTGGATTCGCGGTAGCAGACTTCTATAAAAAAGCACATAAAGGAAAGCGGAGAGATCGGCAGTTGTTCGGAAGAAGCTTCTGTTCTATTGAGTACTGTAGCGATTAGGGTTGATCACATCGTGAACTGAAGTATCTGGAAATTGCAAGCATCGCATTTATTCTGTTGTCTGTTATAGTGAATCAATTTGGGAAATTGCGAGCATCATATTTTAAGACTATGTATGAGATATTGTTGAGTACATTGAGTTCTGTTCCATTCTATTCATATTAATTATTCTGCTATTCTTTGGTTGAACTGATTTCCATTCGGTAGTCTTGTGTTGTGAATCTATTTGATGATCAGTTATATACGATTCTGTATCTCTCGGTTGTGAGATTGTGTATTTGTTGTTCTGCGTGAGAAGGTGTAAGGTCAAAGTTTAGTATCTTTTCGGTTAAGTGACCAGGTTCTATACAATAACCTGTGCTCACTGAGTATTCGATAAGGATCTGTGTATGGACAGAAGTATTAGTAAATTATTAATTGCGGTAAAGATCTGTGACTCGAGCCAGTATACGAAAAGTTGACGTAATCGTGATCCGAGTTGTCTGTGTATTTTGTTCGGTGTGTTTAACTTGTCACACGGAAGAAGTATTTAATTAGTGAGAAGAGCGTATTCTAGTAGTTGTAGGTTACGGTAGGACCACTGCGTTATTACCACAGTATATTCAGTCCAAACATTCTAACACTCACCCTGCTGAAGAGTGGCCAGTATTCAGATTCACTCACTGTGTTAAAACGTGAGGAAGTATTTATGATTGTGTAAAGGATTGGGAAAATAGTACAGGGCCTCTGTCTAACAGACCCCTACCACTCCCAAGAACCCGAGGACCCGATAATACTCTTCCGAAAGTTGGATTGAAGTATTATTGTTCAACACTAGTAAAGTGGAAAGATAGTTTAGAGGATAGTGCTACATGGGAGTGGATTAACACCCTTTGGGGATAGTTTCCCAATTTTAGATTGCCTTCCCAAGAGTCTTTTTAAGGGGAAGGATACAGGGAACACCACAACGATATGACCATGTGCATCGGATTCATGGGATTTAGTGGGAGCATGTGACCTATGTTCTTTTACTTCCATTGAGTCTTCCAATACCATTTTTTTGAGGACAAAATGGACTTAAGGGGAAGGAAATGTTATCTGAGAGCTTTTGCAAGAGATATATGAACTATCCCTTAGTTGGAAGTTACAGATGGGCTCGCATATGAGTGCCAAGTGGTACTCATGTGAGAAGCCAGTTAGATCCCTCAATTCGGAAGTGAAAGAATGTAATCCAATATGCATGGTTGGGCATAATAAACAAGTGAATGCTCCATGTGTCTCTTAAGTAGATGATGAGCTTGTTGATGATGACCTCGAACTCTATGTTGTGCTCCCTCCAAAAGTAGGAGGGTTCATGGAAGAGTGCTTCAACAATATGCAAAAGAAAAAGTATTTAGGTTTACTTCATTCTTCAAGGCTTCTCTTTGAAAAGGTTGAAAACCATCGAATCACATTCCTCCTTTGAGCTACGTGCTTCTTTGATGTAGAGGACCACCAATGAATTTCTTATAAGTTACTTCTTTTGAAGTGATAAGCTTTTTTGTTGATACCTTGTGAAGCCTTCATGTATTCAAGATCTCAATCTTCTCATTTTTCTTATATGCTCTACTTCTAAGGACATGGCTAATTTTTCTCTTTAGCAAATCTTGGAAAAGATTTGCTTCACAATCTCCTTGTAAAATACCTCAGAGGACTCCAATATCTCTTGGACATGATAGGGAATGAGCTTCCTAATTGGATATGTAGTAGGCTCCACTATGCTATATGCAAATGCTTCTCAGAAAACTTAACAAGCACATTGTATATGGGAGCATGGCATGCTACGTGAGCTCTCAAATGGTTGTCTTCAATCCCATATGTGAGTGCTTTGTGCTTGTCATATGATATATAAACAAAAGAACTTCATTCTTTATTCACAAGTTAGAGAAGGATGGAGAGTTGAGCACCTCTCCAATCCTTCCACATCATGGATTATGCCTTGGGAAGCTGAGTGCATGTCCGGCTGTATGCTACAAGCTTTTGTGGGATGTAAGGGTTTATTCCCTCCACACCGCTTAAGGAGGGATCATACTAAACGTTCCTTTTAAGGATTTAAAGGGAGGGAAATAGAGCATTTGAAAACCTTTATCCAAGGGCACGAACTCTAAGGATAATCCATCAAGCAAGAGCAATGCCCAATCAGAAACTATTAACATGAGAATGAGTTCTAGCTCTAGGTACAAGCCTAGCTCTTGATACCAATGTTGTGTAACTAAGTCCTACAAGTAGCAAGACTACACAATCAACTAGTCTAAACCACCAAGAGCAAGAGAGAGCACTTATCCACCCAACATGTTGACGACATGATTGCTCCTACATCATTTGCATTTGTATCTACACAAATGTAGCTCCATTTTGTATCTATGAGACACTCCATTTCCATCTTATATCCATTTTATATTGTATCTATTTTGTATTTGGGTACCTCGCCATTTGCTTATACCTGTGTATTCATTCTCCTTCAAGGGGAATTATCCCACATATGACATACTTTGGAGAGCCTCTCCCAACTCTATATAAAGAGGGCCTCTCCCCCCATTTGTAAATGGTTAGAAGATTGAGGAGCCTACTCCATGATTTTGGTAAACTCACTCTAAACCATGTGAATTTTCTCATTTCATGGTCTACTCAATTTGAGTCTCACAAGTTACTCTCGAGCAAAGTCAGCATCCTCACAAGAAACTATGATGAAAGTTAAGGGACCCTTCAACAAGGCAAAGCATATGAGTCCCAGCTCTAGGAACACATCTAAACAAGGTTCCAACAATTCATCAAAGAAATTTAGCTACAATTGTTATGGTAAAATAGGACACCTTGAGAAATTTTGCTACAAAAAGAAGAATGTCTCCAAAGGCTTTAGCTCCAAGAACCAATCTAAATCCTCTCAGCATAGGTCTCACAATTTCAATGAAGATCTATTTATCTCCAGAGAAGCCAATTGTAATAAAGTAAGTCTATGATCCAAGGGTCTGGTCGGTTCAGACAGATCTGAAATCGGACACCGTTTGGTCATCCGTGTGTATGACCAAAGATCTCGAGTTTAGACTTACTAGGAGGTCTTGTGCTCTTGTGAATAAGTGATCCACTTAGCTGACTGGTTAAGTCTCAAGGATGTGAAGGAGGAGGTCTTGGGTTCAATCCCCATGGGGGACATGGGAAGAGTATTTTTCCCAAAGAGATCTAGAGCCTTCTAGAAGCATCCACTTGAGTTAACTCGAGTTAACTGGGACACTTGGCGCACATGCAGTTACATGGCCGACACATGGCTGGCTAGTATCCACCTGACCAAGAAGGCAGTCCTCTGGAGAGAGCTATATATAGAGGCATTTGGTTGGGAGGAGAGTCATCTTTCTAGCATGTGGTGGTCATAATTATTAGTTTATTGTATTGGTATCAGAGCCAAGCTTTCATGGTGATCTTGTGGGGATATCATCGTCTTCTCCATATTCTTATGTTTCTCTTATGGTGTGTGCTCTATTGTTCTTGGATCGAGATTTTATGCTTTGCAAGATTTAACGCTTTGCAAATCTTTCTTCTCGCATAATTTATGAAGAACAAAACAAGTCTATAGATGCTCAGACTTAGCGCATGATAATAAAGGACTCGATGCCGTGTCATACGCCTGGAAGTATGTTGCGCTAACTTGCTCGTGTAGATTGTTCCTTAACGATTGGAATAGATTTTTACTCCTATTGCACAGATCATTTTCGAACTCATCACGCCACAGTTGCGAGGGTTCGCACCTAGTCAGGTTTGATGGACACGTTCTTCCCAAAGACCTGGGAGTATATGGAGTGTTTTCAGAAATTATTCTTGGAGCTTATCAACTGCTACCAGAGGAAAGCCGAGTAAAGATTGCTTGTCCTATCCACGCAGGCAGGGACCTCACATGGTGCGCCCATAATATTGAGCAAGATGCACAACGAGCAAAAATTATATGCTCCTTCACATCTTTATTTGCGGATTTGATGTCGCAATCTGTGTATGAGATTCTACATGTAGCGTCGAGCAAACATCAATGGAAGGTGCCTTTTTATCTCGGGCGTCTGATGAGCTTTGTTATATCTGTTCAGATATAGCAGCTAAAGTATACTCTGATATAAGCTTCTTCTTGTATCATCAAATTAGCAAAAGACTCTTTGGCGCCTACAGACGCATGTGTACATCAGAAATCGATCACTATACAGAGTATTGTTAATCAGTCCACACAGAAGAAATTGGCCTCTCAAATCTCCGTAAAACTTCAAGTTCACCCTCACCGTACGCATAGCGATTGCACTCCTCATATGGCAATAGTGATTGCACTCCTCATATGGCACAGCGTTCAAGGTTTCGATCTCACGACCAACCAGAAACTGACCTCTGCTGTAGCCACGATCGCAATAGCCATAGTGGTATTGTCGAAAAGATTTATCCTCGAGTACATTCGTCAATATTGAACGCTCTTCTGCATTGTTTTAGATGTACAAAAAAACCATCTCTTTACTGTATCTAGCAGTCAATTATATGATTCGAGCACGAGTCTTTAGTACACTTAAACACAGTTAGCAAAACAACACTCTTGAATTTATTAAGAATGGAAGTAAATTTTGTATTCAAGGAGAGCGAGATGTACCTAGTGCACCTCTCATCTCATCTTTAGTCGAGACCTTTTGAGCATGTACAAGAGATCTTTTTGTTTTTTAGTCAAGATCTCAATCATTGTATAGACATTTCATCTTATGTATATTTTCATGCTAGAAATGTAACTATGGACAGGAATTTGTATTAATCTTTCTTGCAAGAGTGTGTTGTTAAAGGTTTTAAGGATATTATGTTTGAATTTAGAGATGTTTTTTCCACTAACTTACCTAGAGGGATACCACTTGAGAGAGGGGACATTGACCATGCTATTGAGGTAGTTACTAACACTAATCCTATATGTAAGACAACTTATAGGCTTAGTGTTTCTCAGCATGAGGAGGTAGAGAAGCAACTCCAAGATTATCTAGAAAAAGGCTTCATTAGACCTAGTAACTCACCTTGGGCATTGCCAATGCCCCTGGTAAAGAAGAAAGAGGGCTCTATGAGACTTTATATATATTATAGGACACTAAGCAAGGTAACTATAAAAAATAGGTTTCCAATGCTTAGGTTAGAACTTAGAAGACCTATTTGATCAGTTACATCAAGATAGGTATTTACCAAGCTTGATCTTATATCAAGGTATGATCAAACTAGGATTAGGGTAGAGGATGTCCATAAAACTTCCTTTGGGACTAGATACAGGCACAACATGTTCTTGGTGATATGTTTTGGCCTCAGCAATGCTCCTACTACTTTCATGAAACTCAGGAATAGTGTATTATGGCCATATCTAGGGTAGTTTATAGTAGACTTTTTAGATGGTATTCTAATCTATAGTAGATCAAAAAAGGAACAATTGGAACACTTGAGGAAAGTATTCTAAGTGTTGAGGGAAAAATCACTATTTGACAATGAGCCAAAGTGTGAATTTTTCAAAACAGAGGTTAGATATGTTGGGCATATAGTCTCGCAAGACAAAATCCAGATGGATCTTGATAAATTATGGGATATTATGGAATGTCCACATCCCAGGAACCTAGAAGAGATATAGATCTTCCTACATTTATCAAGTTTCTATCAAAGATTCATAAAGAATTATTCCAAAATTGTTGTCTTGATGAGAGAACACCTTAAAGGGAAAGAGAAAGCCTTTCATTGGGGATATGAACACAGGCAAAGTATGGATAAGTCAAAGGTAGAAATTTCTACAGCTCCAGTTTTGCACATATCAAATCCCAATAAACCCTTTGTGGTTGAGCCTGACGTGAGTGATTTTGCTATAGGAGCACTTTTTAGTTCAGGAGGGTCAATCAATGACATTTGAAAGCAAGAAACTAAAACCTACTCAAAATAATTACCCCATCTCTGAGAAGGAGTTGTATGCAATATTCCATGCTTTGAAGAAGTGGCTTCATAACTTATATGGTGCCAAAGTCACAATAGTGTTTGATCAAGAGAGCATTAATGTAGTGGCTAGCTCACTTAGTTTCATGCCTATACTCAAGGGACTGAGTTTTACTCAGATCACCAATGAGCTACTTGATTCCATTAGAGGGAAATGTAGGCTTGATCTTGCATATTCTAAGATTTGGGAAACGATTTAGAAAGGGGATTGTGATGAATGGGTTTTCGATGAGGAGGGAGTATCGATAGGTACTCAAGAAGGATTCAAGCGGAAGAATTAGAGTATCCATGATGGATATCTATGGTATAAAGGTAAGGTGTGTGTCCCTAGAGAATTTGAGATGAGACATTACATTTTGTATAGAATTCCTTTGGACATTGTTTCTGATCAGGATACGAAGTTTATTGGCCACTTCTAGAGAGCAGTCTTGAAGACATTGGATACTAAACTTAACATAAGTATGGGCGAGCATCCACAGTTGGATGGGCAAACAGAGAGGGTTAACCAAATCCTAGAGAATATGCTTTGATCATTTGTGAATGAAAGGCAAACTAATCGGGAAGAGTACTTACCTATAGTAGAGTATAATACTGCCAAGCACTCTTCCACCGGGCATAGTCCATTCATGCTTATGTACAGGTTTCATCCAAGAGCTTCTTATGTAGCAGGATTGTAGAATGAGAATGTCCAATTTGCAAAGGACTTCTTGGACGATATGAATGATATGCTTAGGCTTGCCGAGGACATCATTCGAAGAGCTCAGGATAGGGCTAGAGCCTATGCTGACCCTCAAAAGAAAGACATCAACTTTGAGGTATGAGAGCAATTCTATCTTTAGAGTTCCATCTAGTTTTGAAACCATGAAGATGAGACCTTGTCACCAAAAATTTATCCTAGGTATTTTGGACCATTCCCAATACTTAAGAGAATTGGAAACATGGCTTTCTAGCTCAAACTTCCAAAGAATAGTCCGATCCATCCAGTATTTCATGTTATTTGGCTTAAGAAAAGACTGGGTGAATCAAACAACATAATTCCATACAATGAGGTAGTAGAGCCTATTTCTATTCAATCTATTCCACATGAGCCTGAGAGCATATCACACACTCGAGAGAAACGGACAAGAAGACACTTATATAAAGAGTATCTAGTAAAGTGGAAAGATAGTTTAGAAGATAGTGCTACATGGGAGTGGATTAACACCCTTTGGGGATAGTTTCCCAATTTTAGATTGCCTTCCCAAGAGTCTTTTTAAGGGGAAGGATACAGGGAACACCACAAAGATATGACCATGTGCATCAGATTCATGGGATTTAGTGGGAGCATGTGACCTATGTTCTTTTACTTCCATTGAGTCTTCCAATACCATTTTTTTGAGGACAAAATGGACTTAAGGGGAAGGAACTGTTATCTGAGAGCTTTTGGAAGAGATGTATGAACTATCCCTTAGTTGGAAGTTACAGATGGGCTCTCATATGAGTGCCAAGTGGTACTCATGTGAGATGATGACCTCGAACTCTATGTTGTGCTCCCTCCAAAAGTAGGAGGGTTCATCTAAGAGTGCTTCAACAATATGCAAAAGAAAAAGTATTTTGGTTTACTTCATTCTTCAAGTCTTTTCTTTGAAAAGAGTTGAAAAGCATCGAATCCCATTCCTCCTTTGAGCTACATGCTTCTTTGATGTAGAGGACCACCAATGAATTTCTTATAAGTTTCTTCTTTTGAAGTGATAAGCTCTTTTGTTGATACCTTGTGAAGCCTTCATGTATTCAAGATCTCAATCTTCTCATTTTTCTTGTATGCTCTACTTCTAAGGACATGGCTAATTTTTCTCTTTAGCAAATCTTGGAAAAGATTTGCTTCACAATCTCCTTGTAAAATACCTCAGAGGACTCCAATATCTCTTGGACATGATAGGGAATGAGCTTCCTAATTGGATATGTAGTAGGCTCCACTATGCTATATGCAAATGCTTCTCAGAAAACTTAACAAGCACATTGTATATGGGAGCATGGCATGCTACGTGAGCTCTCAAATGGTTGTCTTCAATCCCATATGTGAGTGCTTTGTGCTTGTCATATGATATATAAACAAAAGAACTTCATTCTTTATTCACAAGTTAGAGAAGGATGGAGAGTTGAGCACCTCTCCAATCCTTCCACATCATGGATTATGCCTTGGAAAGCTGAGTGCATGTCCGACTGTATGCTACAAGCTTTTGTGGGATGTAAGGGTTTATTCCCTCCACACCGCTTAAGGAGGGATCATACTAAACGTTCCTTTTAAGGATTTAAAGGGAGGGAAATAGAGCATTTGAAAACCTTTATCCAAGGGCACGAACTCTAAGGATAATCCATCAAGCAAGACCAATGCCCAATCTGAAACTATTAACATGAGAATGAGTTCTAGCTATAGGTACAAGCCTAGCTCTTGATACCAATGTTGTGTAACTAAGTCCTACAAGTAGCAAGACTACACAATCAACTAGTCTAAACCACCAAGAGCAAGAGAGAGCACTTATCCACCCAACATGTTGACGACATGATTGCTCCTACATCATTTGCATTTGTATCTACACAAATGTAGCTCCATTTTGTATCTATGAGACACTCCATTTCCATCTTATCTCCATTTTATATTGTATCTATTTTGTATTTGGGTACCTCGCCATTTGCTTCTACCTGTGTATTCATTCTCCTTCAAGGGGAATTATCCCACATATGACATACTTTGGAGAGCCTCTCCCAACTCTATATAAAGAGGGCCTCTCCCCCCATTTGTAAATGGTTAGAAGATTGAGGAGCCTACTCCATGATTTTGGAAAACTCACTCTAATCCATGTGAATTTTCTCATTTCATGGTCTACTCAATTTGAGTCTCACAAGTTACTCTCGAGCAAAGTCAGCATCCTCACAAGAAGCTATGATGAAAGTTAAGGGACCCTTCAGCAAGGCAAAGCATATGAGTCCCAGCTCTAGGAACACATCTAAACAAGGTTCCCACAATTCATCAAAGAAGTTTAGCTACAATTATTATGGTAAAATAGGGCACCTTGAGAAATTTTGCTACAAAAAGAAGAATGTCTCCAAAGGCTTTAGCTCCAAGAACCAATCTAAATCCTCTCAGCATAGGTCTCACAATTTCAATGAAGATCTATTTATCTCTAGAGAAGCCAATTGTAATAAAGTAAGTCTATGATCCAAGGGTCTGGCCGGTTCAAAGAGATCTGAAATCGAACACCGTTTGGTCATCCGTGTGTATGACCAAAGATCTCAAGTTTAGACTTACTAGGAGGTCTTGTGCTCTTGTGAATAAGTGATCCACTTAGCTGACTGGTTAAGTCTCAGGGATTTGAAGGAGGAGGTCTTGGGTTCAATCCCCATGGGGGACATGGGAAGAGTATTTTGCCCAAAGAGATCTAGAGCCTTCTAGAAGCATCCACTTGAGTTAACTCGAGTTAACTGGGACACTTGGCGCACATGCAGTTACATGGCCGACACATGGCTGGCTAGTATCCACCTGCCCAAGAAGGCAGTCCTCTGGAGAGAGCTATATATAGAGGCATTTGGTTGGGAGGAGAGTCATCTTTCTAGCATGTGGTGGTCGTAATTATTAGTTTATTGCATTGGTATCAGAGCCAAGCTTTCATGGTGATCTTGTAGGGATATCATCGTCTTCTCCATATTCTTATGTTTCTCTTATGGTATGTGCTCTATTGTTCTCGGATCGAGATTTTATGCTTTGCGAGATTTAACGCTTTGCAAATCTTTCTTCTCGCATAATTTATGAAGAACAAAACAAGTCTATAGATGCTCAGACTTAGCGCATGATAATAAAGGACTCGATGCCGTGTCATACGCCTGGAAGTATGTTGCGCTAACTTGCTCGTGTAGATTGTTCCTTAACGTTTGGAATAGATTTTTACTCCTACTGCACAAATCATTTTCGAACTCATCACGCCACAGTTGCGAGGGTTCGCACCTAGTCAGGTTTGATGGACACGTTCTTCACAAAGACCTGGGAGTATATGGAGTGTTTTCAGAAGATTATTCTTAGAGCTTATCAACTGCTACCAGAGGAAAGCCGAGTAAAGATCGCTTGTCCTATCCACGCAGGCAGCGACCTCACATGGTGCGCCCATAATATTGAGCGAGATGCACAATGAGCAAAAATTATATGCTCCTTCACGTCTTTATTTGCGGATTTGATGTCGCAATCTGTGTATGAGATTCTACATGTAGTGTCGAGCAAACATCAATGGAAGGTGCCTTTTTATCTCGGAGGTCTGATGAGCTTTGTTATATCTGTTCAGATATAGCAGCTAAAGTATACTCTGATATAAGCTTCTTCTTGTATCATCAAATTAGCAAAAGACTCTTTGGCGCCTACAGACGCATGTGTACATCAGAAATCGATCACTGTACAGAGTATTGGCAATCGGTCCACACAGAAGAAATTGGCCTCTCAAATCTCCGTAAAACTTCAAGTTCATTCTCGCCGTACGCATAGCGATTGCACTCCTCATATGGCAATAGTGATTGCACTCCTCATATGGCACAGCGTTCAAGGTTTCGATCTCACGACCAACCAGAAATTGACCTCTGCTGTAGCCACGATCGCAATAGCCATAGTGGTATTGTCGAAAAGATTTATCCTCGAGTACATTCGTCAATATTGAACGCTCTTCTGCATGGTTTTAGATGTAAAAAAAAACCATCTCTTTACTTTATCTAGCAGTCAATTATAGGATTCGAGCACGAGTCTTTACTACACTTAAACACAGTTAGCAAAACAACACTCTTGAATTTATTAAGAATGGAAGTAAATTTTGTATTCAAGGAGAGCGAGATGTACCTAGTGCACCTCTCATCTCATCTTTAGTCGAGACCTTTTGAGCATGTACAGGAGATCTTTTTGCTTTTTAGTCAAGATCTCAATCATTGTATAGACATTTCATCTTATGTATATTTTCATGCTAGAAATGTAACTATGGACAGGAATTTGTATTATTCTTTCTTGCAAGAGTGTGTTGTTAAAGGTTTTAAGGATATTATGTTTGAATTTAGAGATGTTTTTTCCACTAACTTACCTAGAGGGCTACCACTTGAGAGAGGGGACATTGACCATGCTATTGAGGTAGTTACTAACACTAATTCTATATGTAAGACAACTTATAGGCTTAGTGTTTCTCAGCATGAGGAGGTAGAGAAGCAACTCCAAGATTATCTAGATAAAGGCTTCATTAGACCTAGTAACTCACCTTGGGCATTGCCAATGCCCCTGGTAAAGAAGAAAGAGGGCTCTATGAGACTTTATATATATTATAGGACACTAAGCAAGGTAACTATAAAAAATAGGTTTCCAATGCCTAGGTTAGAACTTAGAAGACCTATTTGATCAGTTACATCAAGATAGGTATTTAACAAGCTTGATCTTATATCAAGGTATCATCAAACTAGGATTAGGGTAGAGGATGTCCATAAAACTTTCTTTGGGACTAGATACAGGCACAACATGTTCTTGGTGATACATTTTGGCCTCACCAATGCTCCTACTTTTTTCATGAAACTCAGGAATAGTGTATTATGGCCATATCTAGGGTAGTTTATAGTAGACTTTTTAGATGGTATTCTAATCTATAGTAGATCAAAAAAGGAACAATTGGAACACTTGAGGAAAGTATTCCAAGTGTTGAGGGAAAAATCACTGTTTGACAATGAGCAAAAGTGTGAATTTTTCAAAACAGAGGTTAGATATGTTGGGCATATAGTCTCGCAAGACAAAATCCTGATGGATCCTGATAAATTATGGGATATTATGGAATGTCCACATCCCAGGAACCTAGAAGAGATATAGATCTTCCTACGTTTATCAAGTTTTTATCAAAGATTCATAAAGAATTATGCCAAAATTGTTGTCTTGATGATAGAACACCTTAAAGGGAAAGAGAACGCCTTTCATTGGGGATATGAACACAGGCAAAGTATGGAGAAATCAAAGGTAGAAATTTCTACAGCTCCAGTTTTGCACATATCAAATCCCAATAAACCCTTTGTGGTTGAGCCTGACGTGAGTGATTTTGCTATAGGAGCACTTTTTAGTTCAAGAGGATCAATCAATGACATTTGAAAGCAAGAAACTAAAACCGACTCAAAATAATTACCCCATCTCTGAGAAGGAGTTGTATGCAATATTCCATGCTTTGAAGAAGTGGCTTCATAACTTATATGGTGCCAAAGTCACAATAGTGTTTGATCAAGAGAGCATTAATGTAGTGGCTAGCTCACTTAGTCTCATGCCTATACTCAAGGGACTGAGTTTTACTCAGATCACCAATGAGCTACTTGATTCCATTAGAGGAGAATGTAGGCTTGATCTTGCATATTCTAAGATTTGGGAAACCATTTAGAAAGGGGATTGTGATGAATGGGTTTTCGATGAGGAGGGAGTATCGATAGGTACTCAAGAAGGATTCAAGCGGAAGAATTACAGTATCCATGATGGATATCTATGGTATAAAGGTAAGGTGTGTGTCCCTAGAGAATTTGAGATGAGACATCCCATTTTGTATAGAATTCCTTTGGACGTTGTTTCTGATTAGGATAGCAAGTTTATTGGCCACTTCTAGAGAGCAGTCTTGAAGACATTGGATACTAAAATTAACATAAGTATGGGCGAGCATCCACAGTTGGATGGGCAGACAGAGAGGGTTAACCAAATCCTAGAGAATATGCTTTGATCATATGTGAATGAAAGGCAAACTAATCGGGAAGAGTACTTACCTATAGTAGAGTTTGTATATAATAGTGCCAAGCACTCTTCCACCGAGCATAGTCCATTCATGCTTATGTACAGGTTTCATCCAAGAGCTTCTTATGTAGCAGGATTGTAGAATGAGAATGTCCAATTTGCAAAGGACTTCTTGGACGAGATGAATGATATGCTTAGGCTTGCCGAGGACATCATTCGAAGAGCTCAGGATAGGGCTAGAGCCTATGCTGACCCTCAAAAGAAAGACACCAACTTTGAGGTATGAGAGCAATTCTATCTTTAGAGTTCCATCTAGTTCTGAAGCCACGAAGATGAGACCTTGTCACCAAAAATTTATCCTAGGTATTTTGGACCATTCCCAATACTTAAGAGAATTGGAAACATGGCTTTCTAGCTCGAACTTCCAAAGAATAGTCCGATCCATCCAGTATTTCATGTTATTTGGCTTAAGAAAAGACTGGGTGAATCAAACAACGTAATTCCATACAATGAGGTAGTAGAGCCTATTTCTATTCAATCTATTCCACATGAGCCTGAGAGCATACTACACACTCGAGAGAAACGGACAAGAAGACACTTATATAAAGAGTATCTAGTAAAGTGGAAAGATAATTTAGAAGATAGTGCTACATGGGAGTGGATTAACACCCTTTGGGGATAGTTTCCCAATTTTAGATTGCCTTCCCAAGAGTCTTTTTAAGAGGAAGGATATAGGGAACACCACAAAGATATGACCATGTGCATCGGATTCATGGGATTTAGTGGGAGCATGTGACCTATGTTCTTTTACTTCCATTGAGTCTTCCAATACCATCTTTTTGAGGACAAAATGGACTTAAGGGGAAGGAAATGTTATCTGAGAGCTTTTGGAAGAGATGTATGAACTAACCCTTAGTTGGAAGTTAGAGATGGGCTCTCATATGAGTGCCAAGTGGTACTCATGTGAGAAGCCAATTAGATCCCTCAATTCGGAAGTGAAAGAATGTAATCCAGTATGCATGGTTGGGCATAATTAACAAGTGAATGCTCCATGTGTCTCTTAAGTAGATGACGAGCTTGTTGATGATGACCTCGAACTCTATGTTGTGCTCCCTCCAAAAGTAGGAGGGTTCATCTAAGAGTGCTTCAACGATATGCAAAAGAAAAAGTATTTAGTTTTACTTCATTCTTCAAGGCCTTTCTTTGAAAAGGTTGAAAACCATCGAATCACATTCCTCCTTTGAGCTACGTGCTTCTTTGATGTAGAGGACCACCAATGAATTTCTTATAAGTTCCTTCTTTCGAAGTGATAAGCTCTTTTGTTGATACCTTGTGAAGCCTTCATGTATTCAAGATCTCAATCTTCTCATTTTTCTTGTATGCTCTACTTCTAAGGACATGGCTAATTTTTCTCTTTAGAAAATCTTGGAAAAGATTTGCTTCACAATCTCCTTGTAAAATACCTCAGAGGACTCCAATATCTCTTGGACATGATAGGGAATGAGCTTCCTAATTGGATATGTAGTAGGCTCCACTATGCTATATGCAAATGCTTCTCAGAAAACTTAACAAGGACATTGTATATGGGAGCATGGCATGCTACGTGAGCTCTCAAATGGTTGTCTTCAATCCCATATGTAAGTGATTTGTGCTTGTCATATGATATATAAACAAAAGAACTTCATTCTTTATTCACAAGTTAGAGAAGGATGGAGAGTTGAGCACCTCTCCAATCCTTCCACATCATGGATTATGCCTTGGAAAGTTGAGTGCATGTCCGGCTGTATGCTACAAGCTTTTGTGGGATGTAAGGGTTTATTCCCTCCACACCGCTTAAGGAGGGATCATACTAAACGTTCCTTTTAAGGATTTAAAGGGAGGGAAATAGAGCATTTGAAAACCTTTATCCAAGGGCACGAACTCTAAGGATAATCCATCAAGCAAGACCAATGCCCAATCTGAAACTATTAACATGAGAATGAGTTCTAGCTCTAGGTACAAGCCTAGCTCTTGATACCAATGTTGTGTAACTAAGTCCTACAAGTAGCAAGACTACACAATCAACTAGTCTAAACCACCAAGAGCAAGAGAGAGCACTTATCCACCCAACATGTTGACGACATGATTGCTCCTACATCATTTGCATTTGTATCTACACAAATGTAGCTCCATTTTGTATCTATGAGACACTCCATTTCCATCTTATATCCATTTTATATTGTATCTATTTTGTATTTGGGTACCTCGCCATTTGCTTCTACCTGTGTATTCATTCTCCTTCAAGGGGAATTATCCCACATATGACATACTTTGGAGAGCCCCTCCCAACTCTATATAAAGAGGGCCTCTCCCCCCATTGTAAATGGTTAGAAGATTGAGGAGCCTACTCCATGATTTTGGTAAACTCACTCTAATCCATGTGAATTTTCTCTTTTCATGGTCTACTCAATTTGAGTCTCATAAGTTACTCTCGAGCAAAGTCAGCATCCTCACAAGAAACTATGATGAAAGTTAAGGGACCCTTCAACAAGGCAAAGCATATAAGTCCCAGCTCTAGGAACACATCTAAACAAGGTTCCAACAATTCATCAAAGAAATTTAGCTACAATTATTATGGCAAAATAGGGCACCTTGAGAAATTTTGCTACAAAAAGAAGAATGACTCCAAAGGCTTTAGCTCCAAGAACCAATCTAAATCCTCTCAGCATAGGTCTCACAATTTCAATGAAGATCTATTTATCTCCAGAGAAGCCAATTGTAATAAAGTAAGTCTATGATCCAAGGGTTTGGCCGGTTCAGACAGATCTGAAATCGGACACCGTTTGGTCATCCGTGTGTATGACCAAAGATCTCGAGTTTAGACTTACTAGGAGGTCTTGTGCTCTTGTGAATAAGTGATCCACTTAGCTGACTGGTTAAGTCTCAAGGATGTGAAGGAGGAGGTCTTGGGTTCAATTCCCATTGGGGACATGGGAAGAGTATTTTGCCCAAAGAGATCTAGAGCCTTCTAGAAGCATCCACTTGAGTTAACTCGAGTTAAACGGGACACTTGGCGCACATGCAGTTACATGGCCGACACATGGCTGGCTAGTATCCACCTGCCCAAGAAGGCATTTCGTTGGGAGGAGAGTCATCTTTCTAGCATGTGGTGGTCGTAATTATTAGTTTATTGCATTGGTACCAGAGCCAAGCTTTCATGGTGATCTTGTGGGGATATCATCGTCTTCTCCATATTCTTATGTTTCTCTTATGGTGTGTGCTCTATTGTTCTCGGATCGAGATTTTATGCTTTGCGAGATTTAACGCTTTGCAAATCTTTCTTCTCGCATAATTTATGAAGAACAAAACAAGTCTATAGATGCTCAGACTTAGCGCATGATAATAAAGGACTCGATGCCGTGTCATATGCCTGGAAGTATGTTGCGCTAACTTGCTCGTGTAGATTGTTCCTTAACGATTGGAATAGATTTTTACTCCTATTGCACAGATCATTTTCGAACTCATCACGCCACAGTTGCGAGGGTTCGCACCTAGTCAGGTTTGATGGACACGTTCTTCCCAAAGACCTGGGAGTATATGGAGTGTTTTCAGAAGATTATTCTTAGAGCTTATCAACTGCTACCAGAGGAAAGCCGAGTAAAGATCACTTGTCCTATCCACGCAGGCAGCGACCTCACATGGTGCGCCCATAATATTGAGCAAGATGCACAACGAGCAAAAATTATATGCTCCTTAACGTCTTTATTTGTGGATTTGATGTCGCAATCTGTGTATGAGATTCTACATCTAGCGTCGAGCAAACATCAATGGAAGGTGCCTTTTTATCTCGGACGTCTGATGAGCTTTGTTATATCTGTTCAGATATAGAAGTTGAAGTATACTCTGATATAAGCTTCTTCTTGTATCATCAAATTAGCAAAAGACTCTTTGGCGCCTACAGACGCATGTGTACATCAGAAATCGATCACTATACAGAGTATTGGCAATTGGTCCACACAGAAGAAATTGGCCTCTCAAATCTCCGTAAAACTTCAAGTTCACCCTTGTCGTACGCATAGCGATTGCACTCCTCATATGGCAATAGTGATTGCACTCCTCATATGGCACAGCGTTCAAGGTTTGGATCTCACGACCAACCAGAAACTGACCTCTGCTGAAGCCACGATCGCAATAGTCATAGTGGTATTGTCGAAAAGATTTATCCTCGAGTACATTCGTCAATATTGAACGCTCTTCTGCATGGTTTTAGATGTACAAAAAAACCATCTCTTTACTGTATCTAGCAGTCAATTATAGGATTCGAGCACGAGTCTTTACTACACTTAAACACAGTTAGCAAAACAACACTCTTGAATTTATTAAGAATGGAAGTAAATTTTGTATTCAAGGAGAGCGAGATGTACCTAGTGCACCTCTCATCTCATCTTTAGTCGAGACCTTTTGAGCATGTACAGGAGATCTTTTTGTTTTTTAGTCAAGATCTCAATCATTGTATAGACATTTCATCTTATGTATATTTTGATGCTAGAAATGTAACTATGGAGAGGAATTTGTATTATTCTTTCTTGCAAGAGTGTGCTGTTAAAGGCTTTAAGGATATTATGTTTGAATTTAGAGATGTGTTTTCCACTAACTTACTTAGAGGGCTACCACTTGAGAGAGGGGACATAAACCATGCTATTGAGGTAGTTACTAACACTAATCCTATATGTAAGACAACTTATAGGCTTAGTGTTTCTCAGCATGAGGAGGTAGAGAAGCAACTCCAAGATTATCTAGATAAAGGCTTCATTAGACCTAGTAACTCACCTTGGGCATTGCCAATGCCCCTGGTAAAGAAGAAAGAGGGCTCTATGAGACTTTATATATTTTATAGGACACTAAGCAAGGTAACTATAAAAAATAGGTTTCCAATGCTTAGGTTAGAACTTAGAAGACCTATTTGATCAGTTACATCAAGATAGGTATTTACCAAGCTTGATCTTATATCAAGGTATGATCAAACTAGGATTAGGGTAGAGGATGTCCATAAAACTTTCTTTGGGACTAGATACAGGCACAACATGTTCTTGGTGATACGTTTTGGCCTCACCAATGCTCCTACTACTTTCATGAAACTCAGGAATAGTGTATTATGGCCATATCTAGGGTAGTTTATAGTAGACTTTTTAGATGGTATTCTAATCTATAGTAGATCAAAAAAGGAACAATTGGAACACTTGAGGAAAGTATTCCAAGTGTTGAGGGAAAAATCACTGTTTGACAATGAGCCAAAGTGTGAATTTTTCAAAATAGAGGTTAGATATGTTGGGCATATAGTCTCGCAAGACAAAATCCAAATGGATCGTGATACATTATGGGATATTATGGAATGTCCACATCCCAGGAACCTAGAAGAGATATAGATCTTCCTACGTTTATCAAGTTTCTATCAAAGATTCATAAAGAATTATGCCAAATTTGTTGTCTTGATGACAGAACACCTTAAAGGGAAAGAGAAAGCCTTTCATTGGGGATATGAACACAGGCAAAGTATGGAGAAATCAAAGGTAGAAATTTCTACAGCTCAAGTTTTGCACATATCAAATCCCAATAAACCCTTTGTGGTTGAGCCTGACGTGAGTGATTTTGCTATAGGAGCACTTTTTAGTTCAAGAGGGTCAATCAATGACATTTGAAAGCAAGAAACTAAACCCTACTCAAAATAATTACCCCATCTCTGAGAAGGAGTTGTATGCAATATTCCATGCTTTGAAGAAGTGGCTTCATAACTTATATGGTGCCAAAGTCACAATAGTGTTTGATCAAGAGAGCATTAATGTAGTGGCTAGCTCACTTAGTCTCATGCCTATACTCAAGGGACTGAGTTTTACTCAGATCACCAATGAGCTACTTGATTCCATTAGAGGGAAATGTAGGCTTGATCTTGCATATTCTAAGATTTGGGAAACCATTTAGAAAGGGGATTGTGATGAATGGGTTTTCGATGAGGAGGGAGTATCGATAGGTACTCAAGAAGGATTCAAGCGGAAGAATTACAGTATCCATGATGGATATCTATGGTATAAAGGTAAGGTGTGTGTCCCTAGAGAATTTGAGATGAGACATCACATTTTGTATAGAATTCCTTTGGACATTATTTCTGATTAGGATAGGAAGTTTATTGGCCACTTCTAGAGAGCAGTCTTGAAGACATTGGATACTAAACTTAACATAAGTATGGGCGAGCATCCATAGTTGGATGGGCAAACAGAGAGGGTTAACCAAATCCTAGAGAATATGCTTTGATCATATGTGAATGAAAGGCAAACTAATCGGGAAGAGTACTTACCTATAGTAGAGTTTGTATATAATAGTGCCAAGCACTCTTCCACCGGGCATAGTCCATTCATGCTTATGTACAGGTTTCATCCAAGAGCTTCTTATGTAGCAGGATTGTAGAACGAGAATGTCCAATTTGCAAAGGACTTCTTGGACGAGATGAACGATATGCTTAGGCTTGCCGAGGACATCATTCGAAGAGCTCAGGATAGGGCTAGAGCCTATGCTGACCCTCAAAAGAAAGACATGAACTTTGAGGTATGAGAGCAATTCTATCTTTAGAGTTCCATCCAGTTCCGAAACCATGAAGATGAGACCTTGTCACCAAAAATTTATCCTAGGTATTTTGGACCATTCCCAATACTTAAGAGAATTGGAAACATGGCTTTCTAGCTCAAACTTCCAAAGAATATTCCGATCCATCAAGTATTTCATGTTATTTGGCTTAAGAAAAGATTGGGTGAATCAAACAACATAATTCCATACAATGAGGTAGTAGAGCCTATTTCTATTCAATCTATTCCACATGAGCCTCAGAGCATACTACACACTCGAGAGAAACGGACAAGAAGACACTTATATAAAGAGTATCTAGTAAAGTGGAAAGATAGTTTAGAAGATAGTGCTACATGGGGGTGGATTAACACCGTTTGGGGATAGTTTCCTAATTTTAGATTGCCTTCCCAAGAGTCTTTTTAAGGGGAAGGATACAAGGAACACCAAAAAGATATGACCATGTGCATTGGATTCATGGGATTTAGTGGGAGCATGTGACCTATGTTCTTTTACTTCCATTGAGTCTTCCAATACCATTTTTTTGAGGACAAATAGGACTTAAGGGGAAGGAAATGTTATGTGAGAGCTTTTGGAAGAGATGTATGAACTATCCCTTAGTTGGAAGTTACAGATGGGCTCTCATATGAGTGCCAAGTGGTACTCATGTGAGAAGCCAATTAGATCCCTCAATTCGGAAGTGAAAGAATGTAATCCAGTATGCATGGTTGGGCATAATTAACAAGTGAATGCTCCATGTGTCTCTTAAGTAGATGACGAGCTTGTTGATGATGACCTCGAACTCTATGTTGTGCTCCCTCCAAAAGTAGGAGGGTTCATCTAAGAGTGCTTCAACAATATGCAAAAGAAAAAGTATTTAGTTTTACTTCATTCTTCAAGGCTTTTCTTTGAAAAGGTTGAAAACCATCGAATCACATTCCCCTTTGAGCTACGTGCTTCTTTGATGTAGAGGACCACCAATGAATTTCTTATAAGTTCCTTCTTTTGAAGTGATAAGCTCTTTTGTTGATACCTTGTGAAGCCTTCATGTATTTATTTTATAGGACACTAAGCAAGGTAACTATAAAAAATAGGTTTCCAATGCTTAGGTTAGAACTTAGAAGACCTATTTGATCAGTTACATCAAGATAGGTATTTACCAAGCTTGATCTTATATCAAGGTATCATCAAACTAGGATTAGGGTAGAGGATGTCCACGGACTAGATACAGGCACAACATGTTCTTGGTGATACGTTTTGGCCTCACCAATGCTCCTACTACTTTCATGAAACTCAAGAATAGTGTATTATGGCCATATCTAGGGTAGTTTATAGTAGACTTTTTAGATGGTATTCTAATCTATAGTAGATCAAAAAAGGAACAATTGGAACACTTGAGGAAAGTATTCCAAGTGTTGAGGGAAAAATCACTGTTTGACAATGAGCCAAAGTGTGAATTTTTCAAAACAGAGGTTAGATATGTTGGGCATATAGTCTCGCAAGACAAAATCCAGATGGATCCTGATAAATTATGGGATATTATGGAATGTCCACATCCCAGGAACCTAGAAGAGATATAGATCTTCCTACGTTTATCAAGTTTCTATCAAAGATTCATAAGGAATTATGCCAAAATTGTTGTCTTGATGACAGAACACATTAAAGGGAAAGAGAAAGCCTTTCATTGGGGATATGAACACAGGCAAAGTATGGAGAAATCAAAGGTAGAAATTTCTACAGCTCCAATTTTGCACATATCAAATCCCAATAAACCCTTTGTGGTTGAGCCTAACGTGAGTGATTTTGCTATAGGAGCACTTTTTAGTTCAGGAGGGTCAATCAATGACATTGGAAAGCAAGAAACTAAAACCTACTCAAAATAATTACCCCATCTCTGAGAAGGAGTTGTATGCAATATTCCATGCTTTGAAGAAGTGGCTTCATAACTTATATGGTGCCAAAGTCACAATAGTGTTTGATCAAGAGAGCATTAATGTAGTGGCTAGCTCACTTAGTCTCATGCCTATACTCAAGGGACTGAGTTTTACTCAGATCACCAATGAGCTACTTGATTCCATTAGAGGGAAATGTAGGCTTGATCTTGCATATTCTAAGATTTGGGAAACCATTTAGAAAGGGGATTGTGATGAATGGGTTTTCGATGAGGAGGGAGTATCGATAGGTACTCAAGAAGGATTCAAGCGGAAGAATTACAGTATCCATGATGGATATCTATAATATAAAGGTAAGGTGTGTGTCCCTAGAGAATTTGAGATGAGACATCACATTTTGTATAGAATTCCTTTGGACGTTGTTTCTGATTAGGAAAGGAAGTTTATTGGCCACTTCTAGAGAGCAGTCTTGAAGACATTGGATACTAAACTTAACATAAGTATGGGCGAGCATCCACAGTTGGATGGGCAAACAGAGAGGGTTAACCAAATCCTAGAGAATATGCTTTGATCATATGTGAATGAAAGGCAAACTAATCGGGAAGAGTACTTACCTATAGTAGAGTTTGTATATAATAGTGCCAAGCACTCTTCCACCGGAAATAGTCCATTCATGCTTATGTACAGGTTTCATCCAAGAGCTTCTTATGTAGCAGGATTGTAGAATGAGAATGTCCAATTTGCAAAGGACTTCTTGGACGAGATGAATGATATGCTTAGGCTTGCCGAGGACATCATTCGAAGAGCTCAGGATAGGGCTAGAGCCTATGATGACCCTCAAAAGAAAGACATCAACTTTGAGGTATGAGAGCAATTCTATCTTTAGAGTTCCATCTAGTTTTGAAACCATGAAGATGAGACCTTGTCACCAAAAATTTATCCTAGGTATTTTGGACCATTCCCAATACTTAAGAGAATTGGAAACATGGCTTTCTAGCTCGAACTTCCAAAGAATAGTCCGATCCATCCAGTATTTCATGTTATTTGGCTTAAGAAAAGACTGGGTGAATCAAACAACATAATTCCATACAATGAGGTAGTAGAGCCTATTTCTATTCAATCTATTCCACATGAGCCTGAGAGCATACTACACACTCGAGAGAAAGAGACAAGAAGACACTTATATAAAGAGTATCTAGTAAAGTGGAAAGATAGTTTAGAAGATAGTGCTACATGGGAGTGGATTAACACCGTTTGGGGATAGTTTCCCAATTTTAGATTGCCTTCCCAAGAGTCTTTTTAAGAGGAAGGATACAGGGAACACCACAAAGATATGACCATGTGCATCGGATTCATGGGATTTAGTGGGAGCATGTGACCTATATTCTTTTTCTTCCATTGAGTCTTCCAATACCATTTTTTTGAGGACAAAATGGACTTAAGGGGAAGGAAATGTTATCTGAGAGCTTTTGGAAGAGATGTATGAACTATCCCTTAGTTGGAAGTTACAGATGGGCTCTCATATGAGTGCCAAGTGGTACTCATGTGAGAAGCCAATTAGATCCCTCAATTCGGAAGTGAAAGAATGTAATCCAGTATGCATGGTTGGGCATAATTAACAAGTGAATGCTCCATGTGTCTCTTAAGTAGATGACGAGCTTGTTGATGATGACCTCGAACTCTATGTTGTGCTCCCTCCAAAAGTAGGAGGGTTCATCTAAGAGTGCTTCAACAATATGCAAAAGAAAAAGAATTTAGGGTTACTTCATTCTTCAAGGCTTTTCTTTGAAAAGGTTGAAAACCATCGAATCACATTCCTCCTTTGAGCTACGTGCTTCTTTGATGTAGAGGACCACCAATGAATTTCTTATAAGTTCCTTCTTTTGAAGTGATAAGCTCTTTTGTTGATACCTTGTGAAGCCTTCATGTATTCAAGATCTCAATCTTCTCATTTTTCTTGTATGCTCTACTTCTAAGGACATGGCTAAATTTTCTCTCTAGCAAATCTTGGAAAAGATTTGCTTCACAATCTCCTTGTAAAATACCTCAGAGGACTCCAATATCTCTTGGACATGATAGGGAATGAGCTTCCTAATTGGATATGTAGTAGGCTCCACTATGCTATATGCAAATGCTTCTCAGAAAACTTAACAAGCACATTGTATATGGGAGCATGGCATGCTACGTGAGCTCTCAAATGGTTGTCTTCAATCCCATATGTGAGTGCTTTGTGCTTGTCATATGATATATAAACAAAAGAACTTCATTCTTTATTCACAAGTTAGAGAAGGATGGAGAGTTGAGCAGCTCTCCAATCCTTCCACATCATGGATTATGCCTTGGAAAGCTGAGTGCATGTCCGGCTGTATGCTACAAGCTTTTGTGGGATGTAAGGGTTTATTCCCTCCACACCGCTTAAGGAGGGATCATACTAAACGTTCCTTTTAAGGATTTAAAGGGAGGGAAATAGAGCATTTGAAAATTTATCCAAGGGCACGAACTCTAAGGATACTCCATCAAGCAAGACCAATGCCCAATCTGAAACTATTAACATGAGAATGAGTTCTAGCTCTAGGTACAAGCCTAGCTCTTGATACCAATGTTGTGTAACTAAGTCCTACAAGTAGCAAGACTACAATCAACTAGTCTAAACCACCAAGAGCAAGAGAGAGCACTTATCCACCCAACATGTTGACGACATGATTGCTCCTACATCATTTGCATTTGTATCTACACAAATGTAGCTCCATTTTGTATCTATGAGACACTCCATTTCCATCTTATATCCATTTTATATTGTATCTATTTTGTATTTGGGTACCTCGCCATTTGCTTCTACCTGTGTATTCATTCTCCTTCAAGGGGAATTATCCCACATATGACATACTTTGGAGAGCCTCTCCCAACTCTATATAAAGAGGGCCTCTCCCCCCATTTGTAAATGGTTAGAAGATTGAGGAGCCTACTCCATGATTTTGGTAAACTCACTCTAATCCATGTGAATTTTCTCATTTCATGGTCTACTCAATTTGAGTCTCACAAGTTACTCTCGAGCAAAGTCAGCATCCTCACAAGAAACTATGATGAAAGTTAAGGGACCCTTCAACAAGGCAAAGCATATGAGTCCCAGCTCTAGGAACACATCTAAACAAGGTTCCAACAATTCATCAAAGAAGTTTAGCTACAATTATTATGGTAAAATAGGGCACCTTGAGAAATTTTGCTACAAAAAGAAGAATGTCTCCAAAGGCTTTAGCTCCAAGAACCAATCTAAATCCTCTCAGCATAGGTCTCACAATTTCAATGAAGATCTATTTATCTCCAGAGAAGCCAATTGTAATAAAGTAAGTCTATGATCCAAGGGTCTGGCCGGTTTAGACAGATCTGAAATCGGACACCGTTTGGTCATCCGTGTGTATGACCAAAGATCTCAAGTTTAGACTTACTAGGAGGTCTTGTGCTCTTGTGAATAAGTGATCCACTTAGCTGACTGGTTAAGTCTCAAGGATGTGAAGGAGGAGGTCTTGGGTTCAATCCCCATGGGGGACATGGGAAGAGTATTTTGCCCAAAGAGATCTAGAGCCTTCTAGAAGCATCCACTTGAGTTAACTCGAGTTAACTGGGACACTTGGCGCACATGCAGTTACATGGCCGACACATGGCTGGCTAGTATCCACCTGCCCAAGAAGGCATTTGGTTGCGAGGAGAGTCATCTTTCTAGCATGTGGTGGTCGTAATTATTAGTTTATTGCATTGGTATCAGAGCCAAGCTTTCATGGTGATCTTGTGGGGATATCATCGTCTTCTCCATATTCTTATGTTTCTCTTATAATGTGTGCTCTATTGTTCTCGGATCGAGATTTTATGCTTTGCGAGATTTAACGCTTTGCAAATCTTTCTTCTCGCATAATTTATGAAGAACAAAACAAGTCTATAGATGCTCAGACTTAGTGCATGATAATAAAGGACTCGATGCCGTGTCATACGCCTGGAAGTATGTTGCGCTAACTTGCTCGTGTAGATTGTTCCTTAACGATTGGAATAGATTTTTACTCCTATTGCACAGATCATTTTCGAACTCATCACGCCACAGTTGCGAGGGTTCGCACCTAGTCAGGTTTGATGGACACGTTCTTCCCAAAGACCTGGGAGTATATGGAGTGTTTTCAGAAGATTATTCTTAGCGCTTATCAACTGCTACCAGAGGAAAGCCGAGTAAAGATCGCTTGTCCTATCCACGCAGGCAGCGACCTCACATGGTGCGCCCATAATATTGAGCAAGATGCACAATGAGCAAAAATTATATGCTCCTTTACGTCTTTATTTGCGGATTTGATGTCGCAATCTGTGTATGAGATTCTACATGTAGCGTTGAGCAAACATCAATGGAAGGTGCCTTTTTATCTCGGATGTCAGATGAGCTTTGTTATATCTGTTCAGATATAGCAGCTGAAGTATACTCTGATATAAGCTTCTTCTTGTATCATCAAATTAGCAAAAGACTCTTTGGTGCCTACAGACGCATGTGTACATCAGAAATCGATCACTGTACAGAGTATTGGCAATCGGTCCACACAGAAGAAATTGGCCTCTCAAATCTCCGTAAAACTTCAAGTTCACCCTCGCCGTACGCATAGCGATTGCACTCCTCATATGGCAATAGTGATTGCACTCCTCATATGGCACAGCGTTCAAGGTTTCGATCTCACGACCAACCAGAAACTGACCTCTGCTGTAGCCACGATCGCAATAGCCATAGTGGTATTACCGAAAAGATTTATCCTCGAGTACATTCGTCAATATTGAACGCTCTTCTGCATGGTTTTAGATGTACAAAAAAACCATCTCTTTACTGTATCTAGCAGTCAATTATAGGATTCGAGCACGAGTCTTTACTACACTTAAACACAGTTAGCAAAACAACACTCTTGAATTTATTAAGAATGGAAGTAAATTTTGTATTCAAGGAGAGCGAGATGTACCTAGTGCACCTCTCATCTCATCTTTAGTCGAGACCTTTTGAGCATGTACAGGAGATCTTTTTGTTTTTTAGTCAAGATCTCAATCATTGTATAGACATTTCATCTTATGTATATTTTCATGCTAGAAATGTAACTATGGACAGGAATTTGTATTATTCTTTCTTGCAAGAGTGTGTTGTTAAATGTTTTAAGGATATTATGTTTGAATTTAGAGATATTTTTTCCACTAACTTACCTAGAGGGCTACCACTTGAGAGAGGGGACATTGACCATGCTATTGAGGTAGTTACTAACACTAATCCTATATGTAAGACAACTTATAGGCTTAGTGTTTCTCAGCATGAGGAGGTAGAGAAGCAACTCCAAGATTATCTAGATAAAGGCTTCATTAGACCTAGTAACTCACCTTGGGCATTGCCAATGCCCCTGGTAAAGAAGAAAGAGGGCTCTATGAGACTTTATATATATTATCGGACACTAAGCAAGGTAACTATAAAAAGTAGGTTTCCAATGCCTAGGTTAGAACTTAGAAGACCTATTTGACCAGTTACATCAAGAAAGGAATTTACCAAGCTTGATCTTATATCAAGGTATCATCAAACTAGGATTAGGGTAGAGGATGTCCATAAAACTTCCTTTGGGACTAGATACAGGCACAACATGTTCTTGGTGATACGTTTTGGCCTCACCAATGCTCCTACTACTTTCATGAAACTCAGGAATAGTGTATTATGGCCATATCTAGGGTAGTTTATAGTAGACTTTTTAGATGGTATTCTTATCTATAGTAGATCAAAAAAGGAACAATTGGAACACTTGAGGAAAGTATTCCAAGTGTTGAGGGAAGAATCACTGTTTGACAATGAGCCAAAGTGTGAATTTTTCAAAACAGAGGTTAGATATGTTGGGCATATAGTCTCGCAAGACAAAATCCTGATGGATCCTGATAAATTATGGGATATTATGGAATGTCCACATCCCAGGAACCTAGAAGAGATATAGATCTTCCTACGTTTATCAAGTTTCTATCAAAGATTCATAAAGAATTATGCCAAAATTGTTGTCTTGATGACAGAAAACCTTAAAGGGAAAGAGAAAGCCTTTCATTGGGATTATGAACACAGGCAAAGTATGGAGAAATCAAAGGTAGAAATTTCTACAGCTCCAGTTTTGCACATATCAAATCCCAATAAACCCTTTGTGGTTGAGCCTGACGTGAGTGATTTTGCTATAGGAGCACTTTTTAGTTCAGGAGGGTCAATCAATGACATTTGAAAGCAAGAAACTAAAACCTACTTAAAATAATTACCCCATCTCTGAGAAGGAGTTGTATGCAATATTCCATGCTTTGAAGAAGTGGCTTCATAACTTATATGGTGCCAAAGTCACAATAGTGTTTGATCAAGAGAGCATTAATGTAGTGGCTAGCTCACTTAGTCTCATGCCTATACTCAAGGGACTGAGTTTTACTCAGATCACCAATGAGCTACTTGATTCCATTAGAGGGAAATGTAGGCTTGATCTTGCATAGTCTAAGATTTGGGAAACCATTTAGAAAGGGGATTGTGATGAATGGGTTTTCGATGAGGAGGGAGTATTGATAGGTACTCAAGAAGGATTCAAGCGGAAGAATTACAATATCCATGATGGATATCTATGGTATAAAGGTAAGGTGTGTGTCCCTAGAGAATTTGAGATGAGACATCACATTTTGTATAGAATTCCTTTGGACGTTGTTTCTGATTAGGATAGGAAGTTTATTGGCCACTTCTAGAGAGCAGTCTTGAAGACATTGGATACTAAACTTAACATAAGTATGGGCGAGCATCCACAGTTGGATGGGCATACAGAGAGGGTTAACCAAATCCTAGAGAATATGCTTTGATCATATGTGAATGAAAGGCAAACTAATCGGGAAGAGTACTTACCTATAGTAGAGTTTGTATATAATAGTGCCAAGCACTCTTCCACCGGGCATAGTCCATTCATGCTTATGTATAGGTTTCATCCAAGAGCTTCTTATGTAGCAGGATTGTAGAATGAGAATGTCCAATTTGCAAAGGACTTCTTGGACGAGATGAATGATATGCTTAGGCTTGCCGAGGACATCATTCGAGGAGCTCAGGATAGGGCTAGAGCCTATGCTGACCCTCAAAAGAAAGACATCAACTTTGAGGTATGAGAGCAATTCTATCTTTAGAGTTCCATCTAGTTCTGAAACCATGAAGATGAGACCTTGTCACCAAAAATTTATCCTAGGTATTTTGGACCATTCCCAATACTTAAGAGAATTGGAAACATGGCTTTCTAGCTCGAACTTCCAAAGAATAGTCCGATCCATCCAGTATTTCATGTTATTTGGCTTAAGAAAAGACTGGGTGAATCAAACAACATAATTCCATACAATGAGGTAGTAGAGCCTATTTCTATTCAATCTATTCCACATGAGCCTGAGAGCATACTACACACTCGAGAGAAACGGACAAGAAGACACTTATATAAATTGTATCTAGTAAAGTGGAAAGATAGTTTAGAAGATAGTGCTACATGGGAGTGGATTAACACCCTTTGGGGATAGTTTCCCAATTTTAGATTGCCTTCCCAAGAGTCTTTTTAAGGGGAAGGATACAGGGAACACCACAAAGATATGACCATGTGCATCGGATTCATGGGATTTAGTGGGAGCATGTGACCTATGTTCTTTTACTTCCATTGAGTCTTCCAATACCATTTTTTTGAGGACAAAATGGACTTAAGGGGAAGGAAATGTTATCTGAGAGCTTTTGGAAGAGATGTATGAACTATCCCTTAGTTGGAAGTTACAGATGGGCTCTCATATGAGTGCCAAGTGGTACTCATGTGAGAAGCCAATTAGATCCATCAATTCGGAAGTGAAAGAATGTAATCCAGTATGCATGGTTGGGCATAATTAACAAGTGAATGCTCCATGTGTCTCTTAAGTAGATGACGAGCTTGTTGATGATGACCTCGAACTCTATGTTGTGCTCCCTCCAAAAGTAGGAGGGTTCATCTAAGAGTGCTTCAACATTATGCAAAAGAAAAAGTATTTAGGTTTACTTCATTCTTCAAGGCTTTTCTTTGAAAAGGTTGAAAACCATCGAATCACATTCCTCCTTTGAGCTACGTGCTTCTTTGATGTAGAGGACCACCAATGAATTTCTTATAAGTTCCTTCTTTTGAAGTGATAAGCTCTTTTGTTGATACCTTGTGAAGCCTTCATGTATTCAAGATCTCAATCTTCTCATTTTTCTTGTATGCTCTACTTCTAAGGACATGGCTAATTTTTCTCTTTAGCAAATCTTGGAAAAGATTTGCTTCACAATCTCCTTGTAAAATACCTCAGAGGACTCCAATATCTCTTGGACATGATAGGGAATGAGCTTCCTAATTGGATATGTAGTAGGCTCCACTATGCTATATGCAAATGCTTCTCAGAAAACTTAACAAGCACATTGTATATGGGAGCATGGCATGCTACGTGAGCTCTCAAATGGTTGTCTTCAATCCCATATGTGAGTGCTTTGTGCTTGTCATATGATATATAAACAAAAGAACTTCATTCTTTATTCACAGGTTAGAGAAGGATGGAGAGTTGAGCACCTCTCCAATCCTTCCACATCATGGATTATGCCTTGGAAAGCTGAGTGCATGTCCGGCTATATGCTACAAGCTTTTGTGGGATGTAAGGGTTTATTCCCTCCACACCGCTTAAGGAGGGATCATACTAAACGTTCCTTTGAAGGATTTAAAGGGAGGGAAATAGAGCATTTGAAAACCTTTATCCAAGGGCACGAACTCTAAGAATAATCCATCAAGCAAGACCAATGCCCAATCTGAAACTATTAACATGAGAATGAGTTCTAGCTCTAGGTACAAGCCTAGCTCTTGATACAATTGTTGTGTAACTAAGTCCTACAAGTAGCAAGACTACACAATCAACTAGTCTAAACCACCAAGAGCAAGAGAGAGCACTTATCCACCCAACATGTTGACGACATGATTGCTCCTACATCATTTGCATTTGTATCTACACAAATGTAGCTCCATTTTGTATCTATGAGACACTCCATTTCCATCTTATCTCCATTTTATATTGTATCTATTTTGTATTTGGGTACCTCGCCATTTGCTTCTACCTGTGTATTCATTCTCCTTCAAGGGGAATTATCCCTTATATGACATACTTTGGAGAGCCTCTCCCAACTCTATATAACGAGGGCCTCTCCCCCCATTTGTAAATGGTTTGAAGATTGAGGAGCCTACTCCATGATTTTAGAAAACTCACTCTAAACCATGTGAATTTTCTCATTTCATGGTCTACTCAATTTGAGTCTCACAAGTTACTCTCGAGCAAAGTCAGCATCCTCACAAGAAACAATGATGAAAGTTAAGGGACCCTTCAACAAGGCAAAGCATATGAGTCCCTGCTCTAGAAACACATCTAAACAAGGTTCCAACAATTCATCAAAGAAATTAAGCTACAATTATTATGCTAAAATAGGGCACCTTGAGAAATTTTGCTACAAAAAGAAGAATGTCTCCAAGTGCTTTAGCTCCAAGAACCAATCTAAATCCTCTCAGCATAGGTCTCACAATTTCAATGAAGATCTATTTATCTCCAGAGAAGCCAATTGTAATAAAGTAAGTCTATGATCCAAGGGTCTGGCCGGTTCAGACAGATCTGAAATCGGACACCGTTTGGTCATCCGTGTGTATGACCAAAGATCTCGAGTTTAGACTTACTAAGAGGTCTTGTGCTCTTGTGAATAAGTGATCCACTTAGCTGACTGGTTAAGTCTCAAGGATGTGAAGGAGGAGGTCTTCGGTTCAATCCCCATGGGGGACATGGGAAGAGTATTTTGCCCAAAGAGATCTAGAGCCTTCTAGAAGCATCCACTTGAGTTAACTCGAGTTAACTGGGACACTTGGCGCACATGCAGTTACATGGCCGACACATGGCTGGCTAGTATCCACCTGCCCAAGAAGGCAGTCCTCTGGAGAGAGCTATATATAGAGGCATTTGGTTGGGAGGAGTCATCTTTTTAGCATGTGGTGGTCGTAATTATTAGTTTATTGCATTGGTATCAGAGCCAAGCTTTCATGGTGATCTTGTGGGGATATCATCATCTTCTCCATATTCTTATGTTTCTCTTATGGTGTGTGCTCTATTGTTCTCGGATCGAGATTTTATGCTTTGCGAGATTTAACGCTTTGCAAATCTTTCTTCTCGCATAATTTATGAAGAACAAAACAAGTCTATAGATGCTCAGACTTAGCGCATGATAATAAAGGACTCGATGCCGTGTCATACGCCTGGAAGTATGTTGCGCTAACTTGCTCGTGTAGATTGTTCCTTAAGGATTGGAATAGATTTTTACTCCTATTGCACAGATCATTTTCGAACTCATCACGCCATAGTTACGAGGGTTCACACCTAGTCACGTTTGATGGACACGTTCTTCCCAAAGACCTGGGAGCATATGGAGTGTTTTGAGAAGATTATTCTTAGATCTTATCAACTACTACCAGAGGAAAGCCGAGTAAAGATCGCTTGTCCTATCCACGCAGGTAGCGACCTCACATGGTGCATCCATAATATTGAGCAAGATGCACAATGAGCAAAAATTATATGCTCCTTCACGACTTTATTTGCGGATTTGATGTTGCAATCTGTGTATGAGATTCTACATGTAGCGTCGAGCAAACATCAATGGAAGGTGCCTTTTTATCTCGGACGTCTGATGAGCTTTGTTATATCTGTTCAGATATAGCAGCTGAAGTATACTCTGATATAAGCTTCTTCTTGTATCATCAAATTAGCAAAAGACTCTTTGGCGCCTACAGACGCATAAGTACATCAGAAATCAATCACTGTACAAGGTATTGGCAATCGGTCGACACAAAAGAAATTGGCCTCTCGAATCTCCGTAAAACTTCAAGTTCACCCTCACCGTACGCATAGCGATTGCACTCCTCATATGGCAATAGTGATTGCACTCCTCATACGGCACAGCGTTCAAGGTTTCCATCTCACGACCTACCAAAAGCTGACCTCTGCTGTAGCCACGATCGCAATACCCATAGTGGTGTTCATTTGTCGAAAAGATTTATCCTCGAGCACATTCGTCAATATTGAACGCTCTTTTGCATGGTTTTAGATGTACAAAAAAACCATCTCTTTACTGTATCTAGCAGTCAATTATAGGATTTGAGCACGAGTCTTTACTACACTTAAACACAGTTAGCAAAACAACACTCTTGAATTTATTAAGAATGGAAGTAAATTTTGTATTCAAGGAGACCGAGATGTACCTAGTGCACCTCTCATCTCATCTTTAGTCGAGACCTTTTGAGCATGTTCAAGAGATCTTTCTGTTTTTTAGTCAAGATCTCAATCATTGTATAGACATTTCATCTTATGTATATTTTCATGCTAGAAATGTAACTATGGACACGAATTTGTATTATTCTTTCTTGCAAGAGTGACGTGAGTGATTGAGCCTGACGTGAGTGATTTTGCTATAGGAGCACTTTTTAGTTCAGGAGGGTCAATCAATGACATTTGAAAGCAAGAAACTAAAACCTACTCAAAATAATTACCCCATCTCTAAGAAGGAGTTGTATGCAATATTCCATGCTTTGAAGAAGTGGCTTCATAACTTATATGGTGCCAAAGTCACAATAGTGTTTGATCAAGAGATCATTAATGTAGTGGCTAGCTCACTTAGTCTCATGCCTATACTCAAGGGACTGAGTTTTACTCAGATCACCAATGAGCTACTTGATTCCATTAGAGGGAAATGTAGGCTTTATCTTGCATATTCTAAGATTTGGGAAACCATTTAGAAAGGGGATTGTGATGAATGGGTTTTCGATGAGGAGGGAGTATCGATAGGTACTCAAGAAGGATTCAAGCGGAAGAATTACAGTATCCATGATGGATATCTATGGTATAAAGGTATGGTGTGTGTCCCTAGAGAATTTGAGATGAGACATCACATTTTGTATAGAATTCCTTTAAACGTTTTTTCTGATTAGGATAGGAAGTTTATTGGCCACTTCTAGAGAGCAGTCTTGAAGACATTGGATACTAAACTTAACATAAGTATGGGCGAGCATCCACAGTTGGATGGGAAACAGAGAGGGTTAACCAAATCCTAGAGAATATGCTTTGATCATATGTGAATGAAAGGCAAACTAATCGGGAAGAGTACTTACCTATAGTAGAGTTTGTATATAATAGTGCCAAGCACTCTTCCACCGGGCATAGTCCATTCATGCTTATGTACAGGTTCCATCCAAGACCTTCTTATGTAGCAGGATTGTAGAATGAGAATGTCCAATTTGCAAAGGAATTCTTGGACGAGATGAATGATATGCTTAGGCTTGCCGAGGACATCATTCGAAGAGCTCAGGATAGGGCTAGAGCCAAAAGAAAGACATGAACTTTGAGGTATGAGAGGAATTCTATCTTTAGAGTTCCATCTAGTTCTGAAACCATGAAGATGAGACCTTGTCACCAAAAATTTATCCTAGGTATTTTGGACCATTCCCAATACTTAAGAGAATTGTAAACATGGCTTTCTAGCTCAAACTTCCAAAGAATAGTCCGATCCATCCAGTATTTCATGTTATTTGGCTTAAGAAAAGACTGGGTGAATCAAACAACATAATTCCATACAATGAGGTAGTAGAGCCTATTTCTATTCAATCTATTCCACATGAGCCTGAGAGCATACTACACACTCGAGAGAAACGGACAAGAAGACACTTATATAAAGAGTATCTAGTAAAGTGGAAAGATCGTTAGAAGATAGTGCTACATGGGAGTGGATTAACACCCTTTGGGGATAGTTTCCCAATTTTAGATTGCCTTCCCAAGAGTCTTTTTAAGGGGAAGGATACAGGGAACACCACAAAGATATGACCATGTGCATCGGATTCATGGGATTTAGTGGGAGCATGTGACCTATGTTCTTTTACTTCCATTGAGTCTTCCAATACCATTTTTTTGAGGACAAAATGGACTTAAGGGGAAGGAAATGTTATCTGAGAGCTTTTGGAAGAGATGTATGAACTATCCCTTAGTTGGAAGTTACAGATGGGCTCTCATATGAGTGCCAAGTGGTACTCATGTGAGAAGCCAATTAGATCCCTCAATTCGGAAGTGAAAGAATGTAATCCAGTATGCATGGTTGGGCATAATTAACAAGTGAATGCTCCATGTGTCTCTTAAGTAGATGACCAGCTTGTTGATGATGACCGCGAACTCTATGTTGTGCTCCCTCCAAAAGTAGGAGGCTTCATCTAAGAGTGCTTCAACAATATGCAAAAGAAAAAGTATTTAGGTTTACTTCATTCTTCAAGGCTTTTCTTTGAAAAGGTTGAAAACCATCGAATCACATTCCTCCTTTGAGCTACGTGCTTCTTTGATGTAGAGGACCACCAATGAATTTCTTATAAGTTCCTTCTTTTGAAGTGATAAGCTCTTTTGTTGATACCTTGTGAAGCCTTCATGTATTCAAGATCTCAATCTTCTCATTTTTCTTGTATGCTCTACCTCTAAGGACATGGCTAATTTTTCTCTTTAGCAAATCTTGGAAAAGATTTGCTTCACAATCTCCTTGTAAAATACCTCAGAGGACTCCAATATCTCTTGGACATGATAGGGAATGAGCTTCCTAATTGGATATGTAGTAGGCTCCACTCTGCTATATGCAAATGCTTCTCAGAAAACTTAACAAGCACATTGTATATGGGAGCATGGCATGCTACGTGAGCTCTCAAATGGTTGTCTTCAATCCCATATGTAAGTGCTTTGTGCTTGTCATATGATATATAAACAAAAGAACTTCATTCTTTATTCACAAGTTAGAGAAGGATGGAGAGTTGAGCACCTCTCCAATCCTTCCACATCATGGATTATGCCTTGGAAAGCTGAGTGCATGTCCGGCTGTATGCTACAAGCTTTTGTGGGATGTAAGGGTTTATTCCCTCCACACCGCTTAAGGAGGGATCATACTAAACGTTCCTTTTAAGGATTTAAAGGGAGGGAAATAGAGCATTTGAAAACCTTTATCCAAGGGCACGAACTCTAAGGATAATCCATCAAGCAAGACCAATGCCCAATCTCAAACTATTAACATGAGAATGAGTTCTAGCTCTAGGTACAAGCCTAGCTCTTGATACCAATGTTGTGTAACTAAGTCCTACAAGTAGCAAGACTACACAATCAACTAGTCTAAACCACCAAGAGCAAGAGAGAGCACTTATCCACCCAACATGTTGACGACATGATTGCTCCTACATCATTTGCATTTGTATCTACACAAATGTAGCTCCATTTTGTATCTATGAGACACTCCATTTCCATCTTATATCCATTTTATATTGTATTTATTTTGTATTTGGGTACCTCGCCATTTGCTTCTATCTGTGTATTCATTCTCCTTCAAGGGGAATTATCCCACATATGACATACTTTGGAGAGCCTCTCCCAACTCTATATGAAGAGGGACTCTCCCCCCATTTGTAAATGGTTAGAAGATTGAGGAGCCTACTCCATGATTTTGGTAAACTCACTCTAATCCATGTGAATTTTCTCATTTCATGGTCTACTCAATTTGAGTCTCACAGATTACTCTCGAGCAAAGTCAGCATCCTCACAAGAAACTATGATGAAAGTTAAGGGACCCTTCAACAAGGCAAAGCATATGAGTCCCAGCTCTAGGAACACATCTAAACAAGGTTCCAACAATTCACCAAAGAAATTTAGCTACAATTATTATGGTAAAATAGGGCACCTTGAGAAATTTTGCTACAAAAAGAAGAATGTCTTCAAAGGCTTTAGCTCCAAGAACCAATCTAAATCCTCTCAGCATAGGTCTCACAATTTCAATGAAGATCTATTTATCTCCAGAGAAGCCAATTGTAATAAAGTAAGTCTATGATCCAAGGGTCTGGCCGGTTCAGACAGATCTGAAATCGGACACCGTTTGGTCATCCGTGTGTATGACCAAAGATCTCGAGTTTAGACTTACTAGGAGGTCTTGTGCTCTTGTGAATAAGTGATCCACTTAGCTGACTCGTTAAGTCTCAAGGATGTCAAGGAGGAGGTCTTGGGTTCAATCCCCATGGGGGACATGGGAAGAGTATTTTGCCCAAAGAGATCTAGAGCCTTCTAGAAGCATCCACTTGAGTTAACTCGAGTTAACTGGGACACTTGGCGCACATGCAGTTACATGGCCGACACATGGCTGGCTAGTATCCACCTGCCCAAGAAGGCAGTCCTCTGGAGAGAGCTATATATAGAGGCATTTGGTTGGGAGTAGAGTCATCTTTCTAGCATGTGGTGGTCGTAATTATTAGTTTATTGCATTGGTATCAGAGCCAAGCTTTCATGGTGATCTTGTGGGGATATCATCGTCTTCTCCATATTCTTATGTTTCTCTTATGGTGTGTGCTCTATTGTTCTCGAAACGAGATTTTATGCTTTGCGAGATTTAACGCTTTGCAAATCTTTCGTCTCGCATAATTTATGAAGAACAAAACAAGTCTATAGATGCTCAGACTTAGCGCATGATAATAAAGGCCTCCATGCCGTGTCATACGCCTGGAAGTATGTTGCGCTAACTTGCTCGTGTAGATTGTTCCTTAACGATTGGAATAGATTTTTACTCCTATTGCACAGATGATTTTCGAACTCATCACGCCACAGTTGCGAGGGTTCGCACCTAGTCAGGTTTGATGGACACGTTCTTCCCAAAAACCTGGGAGTATATGGAGTGTTTTCAGAAGATTATTCTTAGAGCTTATCAACTGCTACCAGAGGAAAGCCGAGTAAAGATCGCTTGTCCTATCCACGTAGGCAGCGACCTCATATGGTGCACCCATAATATTGAGCAAGATGCACAACGAGCAAAAATTATATGCTCCTTCACGTCTTTATTTGCGGATCTGATGTCGCAATCTGTGTATGAGATTCTACATGTAGCGTCGAGCAAACATCAATGGAAGGTGCCTTTTTATCTCGGATGTCTGATGAGCTTTGTTATATCTGTTCAGATATAGCAGCTGAAGTATACTCTGATATAAGCTTCTTCTTGTATCATCAAATTAGCAAAAGACTCTTTGGCGCCTACAGACCCATGTGTACATCAGAAATAGATCACTGTATAGAGTATTGGCAATCGGTCCACACAGAAGAAATTGGCCTCTCAAATCTCCGTAAAACTTCAAGTTCATCCTCGCCGTATGCATAGCGATTGCACTCCTCAAATGGCAATAGTGATTGCACTCCTCATATGGCACAGCGTTCAAGGTTTCGATCTCACGACCAACCAGAAACTGACCTCTGTTGTAGCCACGATCGCAATAGCCATAGTGGTATTGTCCAAAAGATTTATCCTCGAGTACATTCGTCAATATTGAACGCTCTTCTGCATGGTTTTAGATGTACAAAAAAACCAGCTCTTTACTGTATCTAGCAGTCAATTATAGGATTCGAGCACGAGTCTTTACTACACCTAAACACAGTTAGCAAAACAACACTCTTGAATTTATTAAGAATGGAAGTAAATTTTGTATTCAAGGAGAGCGAGATGTACCTAGTGCACCTCTCATCTCATCTTTAGTCGAGACCTTTTGAGCATGTACAGGAGATCTTTTTGTTTTTTGGTCAAGATCTCAATCATTGTATAGACATTTCATCTTATGTATATTTTCATGCTAGAAATGTAACTATGGACAAGAATTTGTATTATTCTTTCTTGCAAGAGTGTGTTGTTATAGGTTTTAAGGATATTATGTTTGAATTTAGAGATGTTTTTTCCACTAACTTACCTAGAGGGCTACCACTTGAGAGAGGGGACATTGACCATGCTATTGAGGTAGTTACTAACACTAATCCTATATGTAAGACAACTTATAGGCTTAGTGTTTCTCAGCATGAGGAGGTAGAGAAGCAACTCCAAGATTATCTAGATAAAGGCTTCATTAGACCTAGTAACTCACCTTGGGCATTGCCAATGCCCCTGGTAAAGAAGAAAGAGGGCTCTATGAGACTTTATATACTTTATAGGACACTAAGCAAGGTAACTATAAAAAATAGGTTTCCAATGCCTAGGTTAGAACTTAGAAGACCTATTTGATCAGTTACATCAAGATAGGTATTTACCAAGCTTGATCTTATATCAAGGTATCATCAAACTAGGATTAGGGTAAAGGATGTCCATAAAACTTTCTTTGGGACTAGATACAGGCACAACATGTTCTTGGTGATATGTTTTGGCCTCACCAATGCTCCTACTACTTTCATGAAACTCAGGAATAGTGTATTATGGCCATATCTAGGTTAGTTTATAGTAGACTTTTTAGATGGTATTCTAATCTATAGTAGATCAAAAAAGGAACAATTGGAACACTTGAGGAAAGTATTCCAAGCGTTGAGGGAAAAATCATTGTTTGAAAATGATCCAAAGTGTGAATTTTTCAAAACAGAGGTTAGATATGTTGGGCATATAGTCTCGCAAGACAAAATCCAGATGGATCCTGATAAATTATGGGATATTATGGAATGTCCACATCCCAAGAACCTAGAAGAGATATAGATCTTCCTACGTTTATCAAGTTTCTATCAAAGATTCATAAAGAATTATGCCAAAATTGTTGTCTTGATGACAGAACACCTTAAAGGGAAAGAGAAAGCCTTTCATTGGGGATATGAACACAGGCAAAGTATGGAGAAATCAAAGGTAGAAATTGCTACAGCTCCAGTTTTGCACATATCAAATCCCAATAAACCCTTTGTGGTTGAGCTTGACGTGAGTGATTTTGCTATAGGAGCACTTTTTAGTTCAGGAGGGTCAATCAATGACATTTGAAAGCAAGAAACTAAAACCTACTCAAAATAATTACCCCATCTCTGAGAAGGAGTTGTATGCAATATTCCATGCTTTGAGGAAGTGGCTTCATAACTTATATGGTGCCAAAGTCACAATAGTGTTTGATCAAGAGAGCATTAATGTAGTAGCTAGCTCACTTAGTCTCATGCCTATACTCAAGGGACTGAGTTTTACTCAGATCACCAATGAGCTACTTGATTCCATTAGAGGGAAATGTAGGCTTGATCTTGCATATTCTAAGATTTGTGAAACCATTTAGAAAGGGGATTGTGATGAATGGGTTTTCGATGAGGAGGGAGTATCGATAGGTACTCAAGAAGGATTCAAGCGGAAGAATTATAGTATCCATGATGGATATCTATGGTATAAAGGTAAGGTGTGTGTCCCTAGAGAATTTGAGATGAGACATCACATTTTGTATAGAATTCCTTTGGACGTTGTTTCTGATTAGGATAGGAAGTTTATTGGCCACTTCTAGAGAGCAGTCTTGAAGACATTGGATACTAAACTTAACATAAGTATGGGCGAGCATCCACAGTTGGATGGGCAAACAGAGAGGGTTAACCAAATCCTAGAGAATATGCTTTGATCATATGTGAATGAAAGGCAAACTAATCGGGAAGAGTACTTACCTTTAGTAGAGTTTGTATATAATAGTGCCAAGCACTCTTCCACCGGGCATAGTCCATTCATGCTTATGTACAGGTTTCATCCAAGAGCTTCTTATGTAGCACGATTGTAGAATGAGAATGTCCAATTTGCTAAGGAATTCTTGGACGAGATGAATGATATGCTTAGGCTTGCCGAGGACATCATTCAAAGAGCTCAGGATAGGGCTAGAGCCTATGCTGACCCTCAAAAGAAAGACATCAACTTTGAGGTATGAGAGCAATTCTATCTTTAGAGTTCCATCTAGTTCTGAACAATGAAGATGAGACCTTGTCACCAAAAATTTATCCTAGGTATTTTGGACCATTCCCAATACTTAAGAGAATTGGAAACATGGCTTTCTAGCTCGAACTTCCAAAGAATAGTCCGATCCATCCAGTATTTATGTTATTTGGCTTAAGAAAAGATTGGGTGAATCAAACAACATAATTCCATACAATGAGGTAGTAGAGCCTATTTCTATTCAATCTATTCCACATGAGCCTGAGAGCATACTACACACTCGAGAGAAACGGACAAGAAGACACTTATATAAAGAGTATCTAGTAAAGTGGAAAGATAGTTTAGAAGATAGTGCTACATGGGAGTGGATTAAAACCCTTTGGGGATAGTTTCCCAATTTTAGATTGCCTTCCCAAGAGTCTTTTTAAGGGGAAGGATACAGGGAACACCACAAAGATATGACCATGTGCATCGGATTCATGGGATTTAGTGGGAGCATGTGACCTATGTTCTTTTACTTCCATTGAGTCTTCCAATACCATTTTTTTGAGGACAAAATGGACTTAAGAGGAAGGAAATGTTATCTGAGAACTTTTGGAAGAGATGTATGAACTATCCCTTAGTTGGAAGTTATAGATGGGCTCTCATATGAGTGCCAAGTGGTACTCATGTGAGAAGCCAATTAGATTCCTCAATTCGGAAGTGAAAGAATGTAATCCAGTATGCATGGTTGGGCATAATTAACAAGTGAATGCTCCATGTGTCTCTTAAGTAGATGACGAGCTTGTTGATGATGACCTCGAACTCTATGTTGTACTCCCTCCAAAAGTAGGAGGGTTCATCTAAGAGTGCTTCAACAATATGCAAAAGAAAAAGTATTTAGGTTTACTTCATTCTTCAAGGCTTTTCTTTGAAAAGGTTGAAAACCATCGAATCACATTCCTCCTTTGAGCTACGTGCTTCTTTGATGTAGAGGACCACCAATGAATTTCTTATAAATTCCTTCTTTTGAAGTGATAAGCTCTTTTATTGATACCTTGTGAAGCCTTCATGTATTCAAGATCTCAATCTTCTCATTTTTCTTGTATGCTCTACTTCTAAGGACATGGCTAATTTTTCTCTTTAGCAAATCTTGGAAAAGATTTGCTTCACAATCTCATTGTAAAATACCTCAGAGGACTCCAATATCTCTTGGACATGATAGGGAATGAGCTTCCTAATTGGATATGTAGTAGGCTCCACTATGCTATATGCAAATGCTTCTCAGAAAACTTAACAAGCAATTTGTATATGGGAGCATGGCATGCTACGTGAGCTCTCAAATGGTTGTCTTCAATCCCATATGTGAGTGCTTTGTGCTTGTCATATGATATATAAATAAAAGAACTTCATTCTTTATTCACAAGTTAGAGAAGGATGGAGAGTTGAGCACCTCTCCAATCCTTACACATCATGGATTATGCCTTCGAAAGCTGAGTGCATCTCCGGCTGTATGCTACAAGCTTTTGTGGGATGTAAGGGTTTATTCCCTCCACACCGCTTAAGGAGGGATCATACTAAACGTTCCTTTTAAGGATTTAAAGGGAGGGAAATAGAGCATTTGAAAACCTTTATCCAAGGGCACGAACTCTAAGGATAATCCATCAAGCAAGACCAATGCCCAATCTGAAACTATTAACATGAGAATGAGTTCTAGCTCTAGGTACAAGCCTAGCTCTTGATACCAATGTTGTGTAACTAAGTCCTACAAGTAGCAAGACTACACAATCAACTAGTCTAAACCACCAAGAGCAAGAGAGAGCACTTATCCACCCAACATGTTGACGACATGACTGCTCCTACATCATTTGCATCTGTATCTACACAAATGTAGCTCCATTTCGTATCTATGAGACACTCCATTTCCATCTTATACCCATTTTATATTGTATCTATTTTGTATCTGGGTACCTCGCCATTTGCTTCTACCTGTGTATTCATTCTCCTTCAAGGGGAATTATCCCACATATGACATACTTTGGAGAGCCTCTCCCAACTCTATATAAAGAGGGCCTCTCCCCCCATTTGTAAATGGTTAGAAGATTGAGGAGCCTACTCCATGATTTTGGTAAACTCACTCTAATGCATGTGAATTTTCTCATTTCATGGCCTACTCAATTTGAGTCTCACAAGTTACTCTCGAGCAAAGTCAGCATCCTCACAAGAAACTATGATGAAAGTTAAGGGACCCTTCAACAAGGCAAAGCATATGAGTCCCAGCTCTAGGAACACATCTAAACAAGGTTCCAACAATTCATCAAAGAAATTTAGCTACAATTATTATGGTAAAATAGGGCACCTTGAGAAATTTTGCTACAAAAAGAAGAATGTCTCCAAAGGCTTTAGCTCCAAGAACCAATCTAAATCCTCTCAGCATAGGTCTCACAATTTCAATGAAGATCTATTTATCTCCAGAGAAGCCAATTGTAATAAAGTAAATCTATGATCCAAGGGTCTGGCCGGTTTAGACAGATCTGAAATCGGACACCGTTTGGTCATCCGTGTGTATGACCAAAGATCTCGAGTTTAGACTTACTAGGAGGTCTTGTGATCTTGTGAATAAGTGATCCACTTAGCTGACTGGTTAAGTCTCAAGGATGTGAAGGAGGAGGTCTTGGGTTCAATCCCCATGGGGGACATGGGAAGAGTATTTTGCCCAAAGAGATCTAGAGCCTTTTAGAAGCATCCACTTGAGTTAACTCGAGTTAACTGGGACACTTGGCGCACATGCAGTTACATGGCCGACACATGGCTGGCTAGTATCCACCTGCCCAAGAAGGCATTTGGTTGGGAGGAGAGTCATCTTTCTAGCATGTGGTGGTCGTAATTATTAGTTTATTTCGTTGGTATCAGAGCCAAGCTTTCATGGTGATCTTGTGGGGATATCATCGTCTTCTCCATATTCTTATGTTTCTCTTATGGTGTGTGCTCTATTGTTCTGGGATCAAGATTTTATGCTTTGCGAGATTTAACGCTTTGCAAATCTTTCTTCTCACATAATTTATGAAGAACAAAACAAGTCTATAGATGCTCAGACTTAGCGCATGATAATAAAGGACTCCATGCCGTGTCATACGCCTGGAAGTATGTTGCGCTAACTTGCTCGTGTAGATTGTTCCTTGACGATTGGAATAGATTTTTACTCCTATTGCACAGATCATTTTCGAACTCATCACGCCACACTTGCGAGGGTTCGCACCTAGTCAGGTTTGATGGACACGTTCTTCCCAAAGACCTGGGAGTATATGGAGTGTTTTCAGAAGATTATTCTTAGAGCTTATCAACTGCTACCAGAGGAAAGCCGAGTAAAGATCGCTTGTCCTATCCACGCAGGCAGCGACCTCACATGGTGCGCCCATAATATTGAGCAAGATGCACAACGAGCAAAAATTATATGCTCCTTCACGTCTTTATTTGCGGATTTGATGTCGCACTCTGTGTATGAGATTCTACATGTAGCGTCGAGCAAACATCAATGGAAGGTGCCTTTTTATCTCGGACGTCTGATGAGCTTTGTTATATCTGTTCAGATATAGCAGCTAAAGTATACTCTGATATAAGCTTCTTCTTGTATCATCAAATTAGCAAAAGACTCTTTGGCGCCTACAGACGCATGTGTACATCCGAAATCGATCACTGTACAGAGTATTGGCAATTGGTCCACACAGAAGAAATTGGCCTCTCAAATCTCCGTAAAACTTCAAGTTCACCCTCGCCGTACGCATAGCGATTGCACTCCTCATATGGCAATAGTGATTGCACTCCTCATATGGCACAACGTTCAAGGTTTCGATCTCATGACCAACCAGAAACTGACCTCTTCTATAGCCACGATCGCAATAGCCATAGTGGTATTGTCGAAAAGATTTATCCTCGAGTACATTCGTCAATATTGAACGCTCTTCTACATGGTTTTAGATGTACAAAAAAACCATCTCTTTACTGTATCTAGCAGTCAATTATAGGATTCGAGCACGAGTCTTTACTACACTTAAACACTGTTAGCAAAACAACACTCTTGAATTTATTAAGAATCGAAGTAAATTTTGTATTCAAGGAGAGCGAGATGTACCTAGTGCACCTCTCATCTCATCTTTAGTCGAGACCTTTTGAGCATGTACAGGAGATCTTTTTGTTTTTTAGTCAAGATCTCAATCATTGTATAGACATTTCATCTTATGTATATTTTCATGCTAGAAATGTAACTATGGACAGGAATTTGTATTATTCTTTCTTGCAAGAGTGTGTTGTTAAAGGTTTTAAGGATATTATGTTTGAATTTAGAGATGTTTTTTCCACTAACTTACCTAGAGGGCTACCACTTGAGAGAGGGGACATTGACCATGCTATTGAGGTAGTTACTAACACTAATCCTATATGTAAGGCAACTTATAGGCTTAGTGTTTCTCAGCATGAGGAGGTGGAGAAGCAACTCCAAGATTATCTAGATAAAGGCTTCATTAGACCTAGTAACTCACCTTGGGCATTGCCAATGCCCCTAGTAAAGAAAAAAGAGTGCTCTATGAGACTTTATATATATTATAGGACACTAAGCAAGGTAACTATAAAAAATAGGTTTCCAATGCCTAGGTTAGAACTTAAAAGACCTATTTGACCAGTTACATCAAGATAGGTATTTACCAAGCTTGATCTTATATCAAGGTATCATCAAACTAGGATTAGGGTAGAGCATGTCAATAAAACTTCTTTTGGGACTAGATACAGGCACAACATGTTCTTGGTGATACGTTTTGGCCTCACCAATGCTCCTACTACTTTCATGAAACTCAGGAATAGTGTATTATGGCCATATCTAGGGTAGTTTATAGTAGACTTCTTAGATGGTATTCTAATCTATAGTAGATCAAAAAAGGAACAATTGGAACACTTGAGGAAAGTATTCCAAGTGTTGAGGGAAAAATCACTGTTTGACAATGAGCCAAAGTGTGAATTTTTCAAAACAGAGGTTAGATATGTTGGGAATATAGTCTCGCAAGACAAAATACAGATGGATCCTGATAAACTATGGGATATTATGGAATGTCCACATCCCAAAAACCTAGAAGAGATATAGATCTTCCTACGTTTATCAAGTTTCTATCAAAGATTCATAAAGAATTATGCCAAAATTGTTGTCTTGATGACAGAACACCTTAAAGGGAAAGAGAAAGCCTTTCATTGGGGATATGAACACAGGCAAAGTATGGAGAAATCAAAGGTAGAAATTTCTACAGCTCCAGTTTTGCACATATCAAATCCCAATAAACCCTTTGTGGTTGAGCCTGACGTGAGTGATTTTGCTATAGGAGCACTTTTTAGTTCAGGAGGGTCAATCAATGACATTTGAAAGCAAGAAACTAAAACCTACTCAAAATAATTACCCCATCTCTGAGAAGGAGTTGTATGCAATATTCCATGCTTTGAAGAAGTGGCTTCATAACTTATATGGTGCCAAAGTCACAATAGTGTTTGATCAAGAGAGCATTAATGTAGTGGCTAGCTCACTTAGTCTCATGCCTATGCTCAAGGGACTGAGTTTTACTCAGATCACCAATGAGCTACTTGATTCCATTAGAGGGAAATGTAGGCTTGATCTTGCATATTCTAAGATTTGGGAAACCATTTAGAAAGGGGATTGTGATGAATGGGTTTTCGATGAGGAGGGAGTATCGATAGGTACTCAAGAAGGATTCAAGCGGAAGAATTACAGTATCCATGATGGATATCTATGGTATAAAGGTAAGGTGTGTGTCCCTAGAGAATTTGGGATGAGACATCACATTTTGTATAGAATTCCTTTGGACGTTGTTTCTGATTAGGATAGGAAGTTTATTGGCCACTTCTAGAGAGCAGGCTTGAAGACATTGGATACTAAACTTAACATAAGTATGGGCGAGCATCCACAGTTGGATGGGCAAACAGAGAGGGTTAACCAAATCCTAGAGAATATGCTTTGATCATATGTGAATGAAAGGCAAACTAATCGGGAAGAGTACTTACCTATAGTAGAGTTTGTATATAATAGTGCCAAGCACTCTTCCACCGGGCATAGTCCATTCATGCTTATGTACAGGTTTCATCCAAGAGCTTCTTATGTAGCACGATTGTAGAATGAGAATGTCCAATTTGCAAAGGACTTCTTGGACGAGATGAATGATATGCTTAGGCTTGGCGAGGACATCATTCGAAGAGCTCAGGATAGGGCTAGAGCCTATGCTCACCCTCAAAAGAAAGACATCAACTTTGAGGTATGAGAGCAATTCTATCTTTAGAGTTCCATCTAGTTCTGAAACCATGAAGATGAGACCTTGTCACCAAAAATTTATCCTAGGTATTTTGGACCATTCCCAATACTTAAGAGAATTGGAAACATGGCTTTGTAGCTCGAACTTCCAAAGAATAGTCCGATCCATCGAGTATTTCATGTTATTTGGCTTAAGAAAAGACTGGGTGAATCAAACAACATAATTCCATACAATGAGGTAGTAGAGCCTATTTCTATTCAATCTATTCCACATGAGCCTGAGAGCATACTACACACTCGAGAGAAACGGACAAGAAGACACTTATATAAAGAGTATCTAGTAAAGTGGAAAGATAGTTTAGAAGATAGTGCTACATGGGGGTGAATTAACACCCTTTGGGGATAGTTTCCCAATTTTAGATTGCCTTCCCAAGAGTCTTTTTAAGGGGAAGGATACAGGGAACACCACAAAAATATGACCATGTGCATAATATTCATGGGATTTAGTGGGAGCATGTGACCTATGTTCTTTTACTTCCATTGAGTCTTCCAATACCATTTTTTTGAGGACAAAATGGACTTAAGGGGAAGGAAATGTTATCTGAGAGCTTTTGGAAGAGATGTATGAACTATCCCTTATTTGGAAGTTAGAGATGGGCTCTCATATGAGTGCCAAGTGGTACTCATGTGAGAAGCCAATTAGATCCCTCAATTCGGAAGTGAAAGAATGTAATCCAGTATGCATGGTTGGGCATAATTAACAAGTGAATGCTCCATGTGTCTCTTAAGTAGATGACGAGCTTGTTGATGATGACCTCGAACTCTATGTTGTGCTCCCTCCAAAAGTAGGAGGGTTCATCTAAGAGTGCTTCAACAATATGCAAAAGAAAAAGTATTTAGGTTTACTTCATTCTTCAAGGCTTTTCTTTGAAAAGGTTGAAAACCATCGAATCACATTCCTCCTTTGAGCTACGTGCTTCCTTGATGTAGAGGACCAGCAATGAATTTCTTATAAGTTCCTTCTTTTGAAGTGATAAGCTCTTTTGTTGATACCTTGTGAAGCCTTCATGTATTCAAGATCTCAATCTTCTCATTTTTCTTGTATGTTCTACTTCTAAGGACATGGCTAATTTTTCTCTTTAGCAAATCTTGGAAAAGATTTGCTTCACAATCTCCTTGTAAAATACCTCAGAGGACTCTAATATCTCTTGGACATGATAGGGAATGAGCTTCCTAATTGGATATGTAGTAGGCTCCACTATGCTATATGCAAATGCTTCTCAGAAAACGTAACAAGCACATTGTATATGGGAGCATGGCATGCTACGTGAGCTCTCAAATGGTTGTCTTCAATCCCATATGTGAGTGCTTTGTGCTTGTCATATGATATATAAACAAAAGAACTTCATTCTTTATTCACAAGTTAGAGAAGGATGGAGAGTTGAGCACCTCTCCAATCCTTCCACATCATGGATTATGCCTTGGAAAGCTGAGTGCATGTCCGGTTGTATGCTACAAGCTTTTGTGGGATGTAAGGGTTTATTCCCTCCACACCGCTTAAGGAGGGATCATACTAAACGTTCCTTTTAAGGATTTAAAGGGAGGGAAATAGAGCATTTGAAAACCTTTATCCAAGGGCACGAACTCTAAGGATAATCCATCAAGCAAGACCAATGCCCAATCTGAAACTAGCTCTTGATACCAATGTTGTGTAACTAAGTCCTACAAGTAGCAAGACTACACAATCAACTAGTCTAAACCACCAAGAGCAAGAGAGAGCACTTATCCACCCAACATGTTGACGACATGATTGCTCCTACATCATTTGCATTTGTATCTACACAAATGTAGCTCCATTTGGTATCTATGAGACACTCCATTTCCATCTTATATCCATTTTATATTGTATCTATTTTGTATTTGGGTACCTCGCCATTTGCTTCTACCTATGTATTCATTCTCCTTCAAGGGGAATTATCCCACATATGACATACTTTGGAGAGCCTCTCCCAACTCTATATAAAGAGGGCCTCTCCCCCCATTTGTAAATGGTTAGAAGATTGAGGAGCCTACTCCATGATTTTGGTAAACTCACTCTAATCCATGTGAAATTTCTCATTTCATGGTCTACTCAATTTGAGTCTCACAAGTTACTCTCGAGCAAAGTCAGCATCCTCACAAGAAACTATGATGAAAGTTAAGGGACCCTTCAACAAGGCAAAGCATATGAGTCCCAGCTCTAGGAACACATCTAAACAAGGTTCCAACAATTCATCAAAGAAATTTAGCTACAATTATTATGGTAAAATAGGGCACCTTGAGAAATTTTGCTACAAAAAGAAGAATGTCTCCAAAGGCTTTAGCTCCAAGAACCAATCTAAATCCTCTCAGCATAGGTCTCACAATTTCAATGAAGATCTATTTATCTCCAGAGAAGCCAATTGTAATAAAGTAAGTCTATGATCCAAGGGTCTGGCTGGTTCAAACAGATCTGAAATCGGACACCGTTTGGTCATCCGTGTGTATGACCAAACATCTCGAGTTTAGACTTACTAGGAGGTCTTGTACTCTTGTGAATAAGTGATCCACTTAGCTGACTGGTTAAGTCTCAAGGATGTGAAGGAGGAGGTCTTGGGTTCAATCCCCATGGGGGACACAAAGAGATCTAGAGCCTTCTAGAAGCATCCACTTGAGTTAACTCGAGTTAACTGGGACACTTGGCGCACATGCAGTTACATGGCCGACACATGGCTGGCTAGTATCCACCTGCCCAAGAAGGCATTTGGTAGGGAGGAGAGTCATCTTTCTAGCATGTGGTGGTCGTAATTATTAGTTTATTGCATTGGTATCAGAGGCAAGCTCTCATGGTGATCTTGTGGGGATATCATCGTCTTCTCCATATTCTTATGTTTCTCTTATGGTGTGTGCTCTATTGTTCTCGGATCGAGATTTTATGCTTTGCGAGATTTAATGCTTTGCAAATCTTTCTTCTCGCATAATTTATGAAGAACAAAACAAGTCTATAGATGCTCAGACTTAGCGCATGATAATAAAGGACTCGATGCCGTGTCATACGCCTGGAAGTATGTTGCGCTAACTTGCTGGTGTAGATTGTTCCTTAACGATTCGAATAGATTTTTACTCCTATTGCACAGATCATTTTTGAACTCATCATGCGACAGTTGCGAGGGTTCGCACCTAGTCAGGTTTGATGGACACGTTCTTCCCAAAGACCTGGGAGTATATGGAGTGTTTTCAGAAGATTATTCTTAGAGCTTATCAACTGCTACCAGAGGAAAGCCGAGTAAAGATCGCTTGTCCTATCCACGCAGGTAGCGACCTCACATGGTGCGCCCATAATATTGAGCAAGATGCACAACGAGCAAAAATTATATGCTCCTTCACGTCTTTATTTGCGGATTTGATGTTGCAATCTGTGTATGAGATTCTACATGTAGCGTCGAGCAAACATCAATGGAAGGTGTCTTTTTATCTCGGACGTCTGATGAGCTTTGTTATATCTGTTCAGATATAGCAGCTGAAGTATACTCTGATATAAGCTTCTTCTTGTATCACCAAATTAGCAAAAGACTCTTTGGCCTACAAACGCATGTGTACATCAGAAATCGATCTCTGTACAGAGTATTGGCAATCGGTCCACACAGAAGAAATTGGCCTCTCAAATCTCCGTAAAACTTCAAGTTCACCCTCGCCGTACGCATAGCGATTGCACTCCTCATATGGCAATAGTGATTGCACTCCTCATGTGGCACAACGTTCGAGGTTTCGATCTCACAACCAACCAGAAACTGACCTCTGCTGTAGCCACGATCGCAATAGCCATAGTGGTATTGTCGAAAAGATTTATCCTCGAGTACATTCGTCAATATTGAACGCTCTTCTGCATGGTTTTAGATGTACAAAAAAACCATCTCTTTATTGTATCTAGCAATCAATTATAGGATTCGAGCACGAGTCTTTACTACACTTAAACACAGTTAGCAAAACAACACTCTTGAATTTATTAAGAATGGAAGTAAATTTTGTATTCAAGGAGAGTGAGATGTACCTAGTGCACCTCTCATCTCATCTTTAGTCGAGACCTTTTGAGCATGTACAGGAGATCTTTTTGTTTTTTAGTCAAGATCTCAATCATTGTATAGACATTTAATCTTATGTATATTTTCATGCTAGAAATGTAACTATGGACAGGAATTTGTATTATTCTTTCTTGCAAGAGTGTGTTGTTAAAGGTTTTAAGGATATTATGTTTGAATTTAGAGATGTTTTTTCCACTAACTTACCTAGAGGGCTACCACTTGAGAGAGGGGACATTGACCATGCTATTGAGGTAGTTACTAACACTAATCCTATACGTAAGACAACTTATAGGCTTAGTGTTTCTCAGCATGAGGAGGTAGAGAAGCAACTCCAAGATTATCTAGATAAAGGCTTCATTAGACCTAGTAAATCACCTTGGGCATTGCCAATGCCCCTGGTAAAGAAAAAAGAGGGCTCTATGAGACTTTATATATTTTATAGGACACTAAGCAAGGTAACTATAAAAAATAGGTTTCCAATGCCTAGGTTAGAACTTAGAAGACCTATTTGACCAGTTACATCAGGATAGGTATTTACCAAGCTTGAGCTTATATCAAGGTATCATAAAACTAGGATTAGGGTAGAGGATGTCCATAAAACTTCCTTTGGGACTAGATACAGGCACAACATGTTCTTGGTGATACGTTTTGGCCTCACCAATGCTCCTACTACTTTCATCAAACTCAGGAATAGTGTATTATGGCCATATCTAGGGTAGTTTATAGTAGACTTTTTAGATGGTATTCTAATCTATAGTAGATCAAAAAAGGAACAATTGGAACACTTGAGGAAAGTATTCCAAGTGTTGAGGGAAAAATCACTGTTTGACAATGAGCCAAAGTGTGAATTTTTCAAAACAGAGGTTGGATATGTTGGGCATATAGTCTCGCAAGACAAAATCCAGATGGATCCTGATAAATTATGGGATATTATGGAATGTCCACATCCCAGGAACCTAGAAGAGATATAGATCTTCCTACGTTTATCAAGTTTCTATCAAAGATTCATAAAGAATTATGCCAAAATTGTTGTCTTGATGACAGAACATTTTAAAGGGAAAGAGAAAGACTTTCATTGGGGATATGAACACAGGCAAAGTATGGAGAAATCAAAGGTAGAAATTTCTACAGCTCTAGTTTTGCACATATCAAATCCCAATAAACCCTTTGTGGTTGAGCCTTACGTGAGTGATTTTGCTATAGGAGCACTTTTTATTTCAGGAGGGTCAATCAATGACATTTGAAAGCAAGAAACTAAAACCTACTCAAAATAAATACCCCATCTCTGAGAAGGAGTTGTATGCATTATTCCATGCTTTGAAGAAGTGGCTTCATAACTTATATGGTGCCAAAGTCACAATAGTGTTTGATCAAGAGAGCATTAATGTAGTGGCTAGCTCACTTAGTCTCATGCCTATACTCAAGGGACTGAGTTTTACTCAGATCACCAATGAGCTACTTGATTCCATTATGAGGGAAATGTAGGCTTGAGCTTGCATATTCTAAGATTTGGGAAACCATTTAGAAAGGGGATTGTGATGAATGGGTTTTCGATGAGGAGGGAGTATCAATAGGTACTCAAGAAGGATTCAAGCAGAAGAATTACAGTATCCATGATGGATATCTATGGTATAAAGGTAAGGTGTGTGTCCCTAGAGAATTTGAGATGAGACATCACATTTTGTATAGAATTCCTTTGGACGTTGTTTCTGATTAGGATAGGAAGTTTATTGGCCACTTCTAGAGAGCAGTCTTGAACACATTGGATACTAAACTTAACATAAGTATGGGCGAGCATCCACAATTGGATGGGCAAATAGAGAGGGTTAACCAAATCCTAGAGAATATGCTTTGATCATATGTGAATGAAATGCAAACTAATCGGGAAGAGTACTTACCTATAGTAGAGTTTGTATATAATAGTGCCAAGCACTCTTCCACCGGGCATAGTCCATTCATGCTTATGTACAGGTTTCATCCAAGAGCTTCTTATGTAGCAGGATTGTAGAATGAGAATGTCCAATTTGCAAAGGACTTCTTGGACGAGATGAATGATATGCTTAGGCTTGGCGAGGACATCATTCGAAGAGCTCAGGATAGGGCTAGAGCCTATGCTGACCCTCAAAAGAAAGACATCAACTTTGAGGTATGAGAGCAATTCTATCTTTAGAGTTCCATCTAGTTCTGAAACCATGAAGATGAGACCTTGTCACCAAAAATTTATCCTAGGTATTTTGGACCATTCCCAATACTTAAGAGAATTGGAAACATGGCTTTCTAGCTCGAACTTCCAAAGAATAGTCCGATCCATCGAGTATTTCATGTTATTTGGCTTAAGAAAAGACTGGGTGAATCAAACAACATAATTCCATACAATGAGGTAGTAGAGCCTATTTCTATTCAATCTATTCCACATGAGCCTGAGAGCATACTACACACTCGAGAGAAACGGACAAGAAGACACTTATATAAAGAGTATCTAGTAAAGTGGAAAGATAGTTTAGAAGATAGTGCTACATGGGGGTGGATTAACACCCTTTGGGGATAGTTTCCCAATTTTAGATTGCCTTCCCAAGAGTCTTTTTAAGGGGAAGGATACAGGGAACACCACAAAGACACATCTAAACAAGGTTCCAACAATTCATCAAAGAAATTTAGCTACAATTATTATGGTAAAATAGGGCACCTTGAGAAATTTTGCTACAAAAAGAAGAATGTCTCCAAAGGCTTTAGCTCCAAGAACCAATCTAAAACCTCTCAGCATAGGTCCCACAATTTCAATGAAGATCTATTTATCTCCAAAGAAGCCAATTGTAATAAAGTAAGTCTATGATCCAAGGGTCTGGCCGGTTCAGACAGATCTGAAATCGGACACCGTTTGGTCATCCGTGTGTATGAACAAACATCTCGAGTTTAGACTTACTAGGAGGTCTTGTGCTCTTGTGAATAAGTGATCCACTTAGCTGACTGGTTAAGTCTCAAGGATGTGAAGGAGGAGGTCTTGGGTTCAATCCCCATGGGGGACAAGGGAAGAGTATTTTGCCCAAAGAGATCTAGAGCCTTCTAGAAGCATCCACTTGAGTTAACTCGAGTTAACTGGGACTCTTGGCACACATGCAGTTACATGGCCGACACATGGCTGGCTAGTATCCACCTGCCCAAGAAGGCGTTGGGAGGAGAGTCATCTTTCTAGCATGTGGTGGTCGTAATTATTAGTTTATTGCATTGGTATCAGAGCCAAGCTTTCATGGTGATCTTGTGGGGATACCATCGTCTTCTCCATATTCTTATGTTTCTCTTATGGTGTGTGCTCTATTGTTCTTGGATCGAGATTTTATGCTTTGCGAGATTTAACGCTTTGCAAATCTTTCTTCTCGCATACTTTATGAAGAACAAAACAAGTCTATAGATGCTCAAACTTAGCGCATGATAATAAAGGACTCCATGCCGTGTCATACGCCTGGAAGTATGTTGCGCTAACTTGCTGGTGTAGATTGTTCCTTAACGATTGGAATAGATTTTTACTCCTATTGCACAGATCATTTTCGAACTCATCACGCCACAGTTGCGAGGGTTCGCACCTAGTCAGGTTTGATGGACACGTTCTTCCCAAAGACCTGGGAGTATATGGAGTGTTTTCAGAAGATTATTCTCAGAGTTTATCAACTGCTACCAGAGGAAAGCCGAATAAAGATCGCTTGTCCTATCCACGCAGGCAGCGACCTCACATGGTGCGTCCATAATATTGGGCAAGATGCACAACGAGCAAAAATTATATGCTCCTTCACGTCTTTATTTGCGGATTTGATGTCGCATTCTGTGTATGAGATTCTACATGTAGCGTCGAGCAAACATCAATGGAAGGTGCCTTTTTATCTCGGACGTCTGATGAGCTTTGTTATATCTGTTCAGATATAGCAGCTGAAGTATACTCTGATATAAGCTTCTTCTTGTATCATCAAATTAGCAAAAGACTCTTTGGCGCCTACAGACGCATGTGTACATCAGAAATCGATCACTGTACAGAGTATTGGCAATCGGTCCACACAGAAGAAATTGGCCTCTCAAATCTCCATAAAACTTCAAGTTCACCCTTGCCGTACGCATAGTGATTGCACTCCTCATATGGCAATAGTGATTGCACTCCTCATATGGCACAGCATTCAAGGTTTCGATCTCACGACCAACCAGAAACTGACCTCTGCTGTATCCACGATCGCAATAGCCATAGTGGTATTGTCGAAAAGATTTATCCTCGAGTACATTCGTCAATATTGAACGCTCTTTTGCATGGTTTTAGATGTACAAAAAAACCATCTCTTTACTGTATCTAGCAGTCAATTATAGGATTCGAGCACGAGTCTTTAGTACACTTAAACACAGTTAGCAAAACAACACTCTTGAATTTATTAAGAATGGAAGTAAATTTTTTATTCAAGGAGAGCAAGATGTACCTAGTGCACCTCTCATCTCATCTTTAGTTGAGACCTTTTGAGCATGTACAAGAGATCTTTTTGTTTTTTAGTCAAGATCTCAATCATTGTATAGACACTAATCCTATATGTAAGACAACTTATAGGCTTAGTGTTTCTCAGCATGAGGAGGTAGAGAAGCAACTCCAAGATTATCTAGATAAAGGCTTCATTAGACCTAGTAACTCACCTTGGGCATTGCCAATGCCCCTGGTAAAGAAGAAAGAGGGCTCTATGAGACTTTATATAAATTATAGGACACTAAGCAATGTAAGTATAAAAAATAGGTTTCCAATGCCTAGGTTAGAACTTAGAAGACCTATTTGACCAGTTACATCAAGATAGGTATTTACCAAGCTTGATCTTATATCAAGGTATCATCAAACTAGGATTACGGTAGAGGATGTCCATAAAACTTCCTTTGGGACTAGATACAGGCACAACATGTTCTTGGTGATACGTTTTGGCCTCACCAATGCTCCTACTACTTTCATGAAACTCAAGAATAGTGTATTATGGCCATATCTAGGGTAGTTTATAGTAGACTTTTTAGATGGTTTTCTAATCTATAGTAGATAAAAAAAGGAACAATTGGAACACTTGAGGAAAGTATTCCAAGTGTTGAGGGAAAAATCACTGTTTGACAATGAGCCAAAGTGTGAATTTTTCAAAACAGAGGTTAGATATGTTGGGCATATAGTCTCGCAAGACAAAATCCAGATGGATCCTGATAAATTATGGGATATTATGGAATGTCCACATCCCAGGAACCTAGAAGAGATATAGATATTCCTACGTTTATCAAGTTTCTATCAAAGATTCATAAAGAATTATGCCAAAATTGTTGTCTTGATGACAGAACACCCTAAAGGGAAAGAGAAAGCCTTTCAATCGGGATATGAACACAGGCAAAGTATGGAGAAATCAAAGGTAGAAATTTCTATAGCTCCAGTTTTGCACATATCAAATCCCAATAAACCCTTTGTGGTTGAGCCTGACGTGAGTGATTTTGCTATAGGAGCACTTTTTAGTTCAGGAGGGTCAATCAATGACATTTGAAAGCAAGAAACTAAAACCTACTCAAAATAATTACCCCATCTCAGAGAAGGAGTTGTATGCAATATTCCATGCTTTGAAGAAGTGGCTTCATAACTTATATGGTGCCAAAGTCACAATAGTGTTTGATCAAGAGAGCATTATTGTAGTGGCTAGCTCACTTAGTCTCATGCCTATACTCAAGGGACTGAGTTTTACTTAGATCACCAATGAGCTACTTGATTCCATTAGAGGGAAATGTAGGCTTGATCTTGCATATTCTAAGGTTTGGGAAACCATTTAGAAAGGGGATTGTGATGAATGGGTTTTCGATGAGGAGGGAGTATCGATAGGTACTCAAGAAGGATTCAAGCGGAAGAATTACAGTATCCATGATGGATATCTATGGTATAAAGGTAAGGTGTCTGTCCCTAGAGAATTTGAGATGAGACATCACATTTTGTATAGAATTCATTTGGACGTTGTTTCTGATTAGGATAGGAAGTTTATTGGCCACTTCTAGAGAGCAGTCTTGAAGACATTGGATACTAAACTTAACATAAGTATGGGCAAGCATCCACAGTTGGATGGGCAAACAGAGAGGGTTAACCAAATCCTAGAGAATATGCTTTGATCATATGTGAATGAAAGGCAAACTAATCGGGAAGAGTACTTACCTATAGTAGAGTTTGTATATAATAGTGCCAAGCACTCTTCCACCGGGAATAGTCCATTCATGCTTATGTACAGGTTTCATCCAAGAGCTTCTTATGTAGCAGGATTGTAGAATGAGAATGTCCAATTTGCAAAGGACTTCTTCGACGAGATGAATGATATGCTTAGGCTTTCCAAGGACATCATTCGAAGAGCTCAGGATAGGGCTAGAGCCTATGCTGACCCTCAAAAGAAAGACATCAACTTTGAGGTATGAGAGCAATTCTATCTTTAGAGTTCCATCTAGTTCTGAAACCATGAAGATGAGACCTTGTCACCAAAAATTTATTCTAGGTATTTTGGACCATTCCCAATACTTAAGAGAATTGGAAACATGGCTTTCTAGCTCGAACTTCCAAAGAATAGTCCGATCCATCCAATATTTCATGTTATTTGGCTTAAGAAAAGACTGGGTGAATCAAACAACATAATTCCATACAATGACGTAGTAGAGCCTATTTCTATTCAATCTATTCCACATGAGCCTGAGAGCATACTACACACTCGAGAGAAACGGACAAGAAGACACTTATATAAAGAGTATCTAGTAAAGTGGAAAGATAGTTTAGAAGATAGTGCTACATGGGAGTGAATTAACACCCTTTGGGGATAGTTTCCCAATTTTAGATTGCCTTCCCAAGAGTCTTTTTAAGGGGAAGGATACAGGGAACACCACAAAGATATGACCATGTGCATCGGATTCATGGGATTTAGTGGGAGCATGTGACCTATGTTCTTTTACTTCCATTGAGTCTTCCAATACCATTTTTTTGAGGACAAAATGGACTTAAGGGGAAGGAAATGTTATCTGAGAGCTTTTGGAAGAGATGTATGAACTATCCCTTAGTTGGAAGTTACACATGGGCTCTCATATGAGTGCCAAGTGGTACTCATGTGAGAAGCCAATTAGATCCCTCAATTCGGAAGTGAAAGAATGTAATCCAGTATGCATGGTTGGGCATAATTAACAAGTGAATGCTCCATGTGTCTCTTAAGTAGATGACGAGCTTGTTGATGATGACCTCGAACTCTGTGTCGTGCTCCCTCCAAAAGTAGGAGGGTTCATTTCAGAGTGCTTCAACAATATGCAAAAGAAAAAGTATTTAGGTTTACTTCATTCTTCAAGGCTTTTCTTTGAAAAGGTTGAAAACCATCGAATCACATTCCTCCTTTGAGCTACGTGCTTCTTTGATGTAGAGGACCACCAATGAATTTCTTATAAGTTCCTTCTTTTGAAGTGATAAGCTCTTTTGTTGATACCTTGTGAAGCCTTCATGTATTCAAGATCTCAATCTTCTCATTTTTCTTGTATGCTCTACTTCTAAGGACATGGCTAATTTTTCTCTTTTGCAAATCTTGGAAAAGATTTGCTTCACAATCTCCTTGTAAAATACCTCAGAGGACTCCAATATCTCTTGGACATGATAGGGAATGAGCTTCCTAATTGGATATGTAGTAGGCTCCACTATGCTATATGCAAATGCTTCTCAGAAAACTTAACAAGCACATTGTATATGGGAGCATGGCATGCTACGTGAGCTCTCAAATGGTTGTCTTCAATCCCATATGTGAGTGCTTTGTGCTTGTCATATGATATATAAACAAAAGAACTTCATTCTTTATTCACAAGTTAGAGAAGGATGGAGAGTTGAGCACCTCTCCAATCCTTCCACATCATGGATTATGCCTTGGAAAGCTGAGTGCATGTCCGGCTGTATGCTACAAGCTTTTGTGGGATGTAAGGGTTTATTCCCTCCACACCGCTTAAGGAGGGATCATACTAAACGTTCCTTTTAAGGATTTAAAGGGAGGGAAATAGAGCATTTGAAAACCTTTATCCAAGGGCACGAACTCTAAGGATAATCCATCAAGCAAGACCAATGCCCAATCTGAAACTATTAACATGAAAATGAGTTCTAGCTCTAGGTACAAGCCTACCTCTTGATACCAATGTTGTGTAACTAAGTCCTACAAGTAGCAAGACTACACAATCAACTAGTCTAAACCATCAAGAGCAAGAGAGAGCACTTATCCACCCAATTGTTGACGACATGACTGCTCCTACATCATTTGCATTTGTATCTACACAAATGTAGCTCCATTTTGTATCTATGAGACACTCCATTTCCATCTTATATCCATTTTATATTGTATCTATTCTGTATTTGGGTACCTCGCCATTTGCTTCTACCTGTGTATTCATTCTCCTTCAAGGGGAATTATCCCACATATGACATACTTTGGAGAGCCTCTCCCAACTCTATATAAAGAGGGCCTCTCCCCCCATTTGTAAATGGTTAAAAGATTGAGGAGCCTACTCAATGATTTTGGTAAACTCACTCTCATCCATGTGAATTTTCTCATTTCATGGTCTACTCAATTTGAGTCTCACAAGTTACTCTCGAGCAAAGTCAGCATCCTCACAAGAAACTATGATGAAAGTTAAGGGACCCTTCAACAAGGCAAAGCATATGAGTCCCAGCTCTAGGAACACATCTAAACAAGGTTCCAACAATTCATCAAAGAAATTTAGCTACAATTATTATGGTAAAATAGGGCACCCTGAGAAATTTTGCTACAAAAAGAAGAATGTCTCCAAAGGCTTTAGCTCCAAGAACCAATCTAAATCCTCTCAGCATAGGTCTCACAATTTCAATGAAGATCTATTTATCTCCAGAGAAGCCAATTGTAATAAAGTAAGTCTATGATCCAAGGGTCTGGCCGGTTCAGATAGATCTTAAATCGGACACCGTTTGGTCATCCGTGTGTATGACGAAAGATCTCGAGTTTAGACTTACTAGGAGGTCTTGTGCTCTTGTGAATAAGTGATCCACTTAGCTGACTGGTTAAGTCTCAAGGATGTGAAGGAGGAGGTCTTGGGTTCAATCCCCATGGGGGACATGGGAAGAGTATTTTGCCCAAAGAGATCTAGAGCCTTCTAGAAGCATTCACTTGAGTTAACTCGAGTTAACTGGGACACTTGGCGCACATGCAGTTACATGGCCGACACATGGCTGGCTAGTATCCACCTGCCCAAGAAGGCATTTGGTTGGGAGGAGAGTCATCTTTCTAGCATGTGGTGGTCGTAATTATTAGTTTATTGCATTGGTATCAGAGCCAAGCTTTCATGGTGATCTTTTGGGGATATCATTGTCTTCTCCATATTCTTATGTTTCTCTTATGGTGTGTGCTCTATTGTTCTCGGATGGAGATTTTATGCTTTGCGAGATTTAACGCTTTGCAAATCTTTCTTCTCGCATAATTTATGAAGAACAAAACAAGTCTATAGATGCTCAAACTTAGCGCATGATAATAAAGGCCTCGATGCCGTGTCATACGCCTGGAAGTATGTTGCGCTATCTTGCTCGTGTAGATTGTTCCTTGATGATTGGAATAGATTTTTACTTCTATTGCACAGATCATTTTCGAACTCATCACGCCACAGTTGCGAGGGTTCGCACCTAGTCGATTTGATGGACACGTTCTTCCCAAAGACCTGGGAGTATATGGAGTGTTTTCTGAAGATTATTCTTAGAGCTTATCAACTACTACCAGAGGAAAGCCGAGTAAAGATCGCTTGTCCTATCCACGCAGGCAACGACCTCACATGGTGCGCCCATAATATTGAGCAAGATGAACAACGAGCAAAAATTATATGCTCCTTCACGTCTTTATTTGCGGATTTGATGTCGCAATCTGTGTATGAGATTCTACATGTAGCATCGAGCAAACATCAATGGAAGGTGCCTTTTTATCTTGGATGTTTGATGAGCTTTGTTATATCTGTTCAGATATAGCAGCTGAAGTATACTCTGATATAAGCTTCTCCTTGTATCATCAAATTAGCAAAAGACTCTTTGGCGCCTACAGACGCATGTGTACATCAGAAATCGATCACTGTACAGAGTATTGGCAATCAGTCCACACAGAAGAAATTGGCCTCTCAAATCTCCGTAAAACTTCAAGTTCACCCTCGCCATACGCATAGCGATTGCACTCCTCATATGGCAATAGTGATTGCACTCCTCATATGGCACAGCGTTCAAGGTTTCGATCTCACGACCAACCAGAAACTGACCTCTGCTGTAGCCACGATCGCAATAGCCATAGTGGTATTGTCGAAAAGATTTATCCTCGAGTACATTCGTCAATATTGAACGCTCTTCTGCATGGTTTTAGATGTACAAAAAAACCATCTCTTTACTGTATCTAGCAGTCAATTATGGGATTCGAGCACGAGTCTTTACTACACTTAAACACAGTTAGCAAAACAACACTCTTGAATTTATTAAGAATGGAAGTAAATTTTTCATTCAAGGAGAGCGAGATGTACCTAGTGCACCTCTCATCTCATCTTTAGTCGAGACCTTTTGAGCATGTACAGGAGATCTTTTTGTTTTTAATCAAGATCTCAATCATTGTATAGACATTTCATCTTATGTATATTTTCATGCTAGAAATGTAACTATGGACAGGAATTTGTATTATTATTTCTTGCAAGAGTGTGTTGTTAAAGGTTTTAAGGATATTATGTTTGAATTTAGAGATGTTTTTTCCACTAACTTACCTAGAGGGCTACCACTTGAGAGAGGGGACATTGACCATGCTATTGAGGTAGTTACTAACACTAATCCTATATGTAAGAAAACTTATAGGCTTAGTGTTTCTCAGCATGAGGAGGTAGAGAAGCAACTCCAAGATTATCTAGTTAAAGGCCTCATTAGACCTAGTAACTCACCTTGGGCATTGCCAATGCCCCTGGTAAAGAAGAAAGAGGGCTCTATGAGACTTTATATATATTATAGGACACTAAGCAAGGTAACTATAAAAAATAGGTTTCCAATGCCTAGGTTAGAACTTAGAAGACCTATTTGACGAGTTACATCAAGATAGGTATTTACCAAGCTTGATCTTATATCAAGGTATAATAAAACTAGGATTAGGGTAGAGGATGTCCATAAAACTTCCTTTGGGACTAGATACAGGCACAACATGTTCTTGGTGATACGTTTTGGCCTCACCAATGCTCCTACTACTTTCATGAAACTCAGGAATAGTGTATTATGCCCATATCTAGGGTAGTTTATAGTAGACTTTTTAGATGGTATTCTAATCTATAGTAGATCAAAAAAGGAACAATTGGAACACTTGAGGAAAGTATTCCAAGTGTTGAGGGAAAAATCACTGTTTGACAATGAGCCAAAGTGTGAATTTTTCAAAACAGAGGTTAGATATGTTGGGCATATAGTCTCGCAAGACAAAATCCAGATGGATCATGATAAATTATGGGATATTATTGAATTTCCACATCCCAGGAACCTAGAAGAGATATAGATCTTCCTACGTTTATCAAGTTTCTATCAAAGATTCATAAAGAATTATGCCAAAATTGTTGTCTTGATGACAGAACACCTTAAAGGGAAAGAGAAAGCCTTTCATTGGGGATATGAACACAGGCAAAGTATGGAGAAATCAAAGGTAGAAATTTCTACAGCTCCAGTTTTGCACATATCAAATCCCAATAAACCCTTTGTGGTTGAGCCTGACGTTAGTGATTTTGCTATAGGAGCACTTTTTAGTTCAGGAGGGTCAATCAATGACATTTGAAAGCAAGAAACTAAAACCTACTCAAAATAATTACCCCATCTCTGAGAAGGAGTTGTATGCAATATTCCATGCTTTGAAGAAGTGGCTTCATAACTTATATGGTGCAAAAGTCACAATAGTGTTTGATCAAGAGAGCATTAATGTAGTGGCTAGCTCACTTAGTCTCATGCCTATACTCAAGGGACTGAGTTTTACTCAGATCACCAATGAGCTACTTAATTCCATTAGAGGGAAATGTAGGCTTGATCTTGCATATTCTAAGATTTGGGAAACCATTTAGAAAGGGGATTGTGATGAATGGGTTTTCGATGAGGAAGGAGTATCGATAGGTACTCAAGAAGGATTCAAGCGGAAGAATTACAGTATCCATGATGGATATCTATGGTATAAAGGTAAGGTGTGTGTCCCTAGAGAATTTGAGATTAGACATCAAATTTTGTATAGAATTCCTTTGGACGTTGTTTCTGATTAGGATAGGAAGTTTATTGGCCACTTCTAGAGAGCAGTCTTGAAGACATTGGATACTAAACTTAACATAAGTATGGGCGAGCATCCACAGTTGGATGGGCAAACAGAGAGGGTTAACCAAATCCTAGAGAATATGCTTTGATCATATGTGAATGAAAGGCAAACTAATCGGGAAGAGTACTTACCTATAGTAGAGTTTGTATATAATAGTGCCAAGCACTCCTCCACCGGGCATAGTCCATTCATGCTTATGTACAGGTTTCATCCAAGAGCTTCTTATGTAGCAGGAGTGTAGAATGAGAATGTCCAATTTGCAAAGGACTTCTTGGACGAGATGAATGATATGCTTAGGCTTGCCGAGGACATCATTCGAAGAGCTCAGGATAGGGCTAGAGCCTATGCTGACCCTCAAAAGAAAGACATCAACTTTGAGGTATGAGAGCAGTTCTATCTTTAGAGTTCCATCTAGTTCTGAAACCATGAAGATGAGACCTTGTCACCAAAACTTTATCCTAGGTATTTTGGACCATTCCCAATACTTAAGAGAATTGGAAACATGGCTTTCTAGCTCGAACTTCCAAAGAATAGTCCGATCCATCCAGTATTTCATGTTATTTGGCTTAAGAAAAGACTGGGTGAATCAAACAACATAATTCCATACAATGAGGTAGTAGAGCCTATTTCTATTCAATCTATTCCACATGAGCCTGAGAGCATACTACACACTCGAGAGAAACGGACAAGAAGACACTTATATAAAGAGTATCTAGTAAAGTGGAAAGATAGTTTAGAAGATAGTGCTACATGGGAGTGGATTAACACCGTTTGGGGATAGTTTCCCAATTTTAGATTGGCTTCCCAAGAGTCTTTTTAAGGGGAAGGATACAGGGAACACCACAAAGATATGACCATGTGCATCGGATTCATGGGATTTAGTGGGAGCATGTGACCTATGTTCTTTTACTTCCATTGAGTCTTCCAATACCATTTTTTTGAGGACAAAATGGAATTAAGGGGAAGGAAATGTTATCTGAGAGCTTTTGGAAGAGATGTATGAACTATCCCTTAGTTGGAAGTTACAGATGGGCTCTCATATGAGTGCCAAGTTGTACTCATGTGAGAAGCCAATTAGATCCCTCAATTCGGAAGTGAAAGAATGTAATCCAGTATGCATGGTTGGGCATAATTAACAAGTGAATGCTCCATGTGTCTCTTAAGTAGATGACGAGCTTGTTGATGATGACCTCGAACTCTATGTTGTGCTCCCTCCAAAAGTAGGAGGGTTCATCTAAGAGTGCTTCAACAATATGCAAAAGAAAAGGTATTTAGGTTTACTTCATTCTTCAAGGCTTTTCTTTGAAAAGGTTGAAAACCATCGAATCACATTCCTCCTTTAGCTACGTGCTTCTTTGATGTAGAGGACCACCAATGAATTTCTTATAAGTTCCTTCTTTTGAAGTGATAAGCTCTTTTGTTGATACCTTGTGAAGCCTTCATGTATTCAAGATCTCAATCTTCTCATTTTTTCTTGTATGCTCTACTTCTAAGGACATGGCTAATTTTTCTCTTTAGCAAATCTTGGAAAAGATTTGCTTCACAATCTCCTTGTAAAATACCTCAGAGGACTCCAATATCTCTTGGACATGATAGGGAATGAACTTCTTAATTGGATATGTAGTAGGCTCCACTATGCTATATGCAAATGCTTCTCAGAAAACTTAACAAGCACATTGTATATGGGAGCATGGCATGCTACGTGAGCTCTCAAATGGTTGTCTTCAATCCCATATGTGAGTGCTTTGTGCTTGTCATATGATATATAAACAAAAGAACTTCATTCTTTATTCACAAGTTAGAGAAGGATGGAGAGTTGAGCACCTCTCCAATCCTTCCACATCATGGATTATGCCTTGGAAAGCTGAGTGCATGTCCGGCTGTATGCTACAAGCTTTTGTGGGATGTAAGGGTTTATTCCCTCCACACCGCTTAAGGAGGGATCATACTAAATGTTCCTTTTAAGGATTTAAAGGGAGGGAAATAGAGCATTTTAAAACCTTTATCCAAGGGCACGAACTCTAAGGATAATCCATCAAGCAAGACCAATGCCCAATCTGAAACTATTAACATGAGAATGAGTTCTAGCTCTAGGTACAAGCCTAGCTCTTGATACCAATGTTGTGTAACTAAGTCCTACAAGTAGCAAGACTACACAATCAACTAGTCTAAACCACCAAGAGCAAGAGAGAGCACTTATCCACCCAACATGTTGACGACATGATTGCTCCTACATCATTTGCATTTGTATCTACACAAATGTAGCTCCATTTGGTATCTATGAGACACTCCATTTCCATCTTATATCCATTTCATATTGTATCTATTTTGTATTTGGGTACCTCGCCATTTGCTTCTACCTGTGTATTCATTCTCCTTCAAGGGGAATTATCCCACATATGACATACTTTGGAGAGCCTCTCCCAACTCTATATAAAGAGGGCCTCTCCCCCCATTTGTAAATGGTTAGGAGATTGAGGAGCCTACTCCATGATTTTGGTAAACTCACTCTAATCCATGTGAATTTTCTCATTTCATGGTCTACTCAATTTGAGTCTCACAAGTTACTCTCGAGCAATGTCAGCATCCTCACAAGAAACTATGATGAAAGTTAAGGGACCCTTCAACAAGGCAAAGCATATGAGTCCCAGCTCTAGGAACACATCTAAACAAGGTTCCAACAATTCATCAAAGAAATTTAGCTACAATTATTATGGTAAAATAGGGCACCTTGAGAAATTTTGCTATAAAAAGAAGAATGTCTCCAAAGGCTTTAGCTCCAAGAACCAATCTAAATCCTCTCAGCATAGGTCTCACAATTTCAATGAAGATATATTTATCTCCAGAGAAGCCAATTGTAATAAAGTAAGTCTATGATCCAAGGGTCTGGCCGGTTCAGACAGATCTGAAATCGGACACCGTTTGGTCATCCGTGTGTATGACCAAAGATCTCGAGTTTAGACTTACTAGGAGGTCTTGTGCTCTTGTGAATAAGTGATCCACTTAGCTGACTGGTTAAGTCTCAAGGATGTGAAGGAGGAGGTCTTGGGATCAATCCCCATGGGGGACATGGGAAGAGTATTTTGCCCAAAGAGATCTAGAGCCTTCTAGAAGCATCCACTTGAGTTAACTCGAGTTAACTGGGACACTTGGCGCACATGCAGTTACATGGCCGACACATGGCTGGCTAGTATCCACCTGCCCAAGAAGGCAGTCCTCTGGAGAGAGCTATATATAGAGGCATTTGGTTGGGAGGAGAGTCATCTTTCTAGCATGTGGTACAGGGAACAACACAAAGATATGACCATGTGCATTGGACTCATGGGATTTAGTGGGAGCATGTGACCTATGTTCTTTTACTTCCATTGAGTCTTCCAATACAATTTTTTTGAGGACAAAATGGACTTAAGGGGAAGGAAATGTTATCTGAGAGCTTTTGGAAGAGATGTATGAACTATCCCTTAGTTGGAAGTTACAGATGGGCTCTCATATGAGTGCCAAGTGGTACTCATGTGAGAAGCCAATCAGATCCCTCAATTCGGAAGTGAAAGAATGTAATCCAGTATGCATGGTTGGGCATAATTAACAAGTGAATGCTCCATGTGTCTCTTAAGTAGATGACGAGCTTGTTGATGATGACCTCGAACTCTATGTTGTGCTCCCTCCAAAAGTAGGAGGGTTCATCTAAGAGTGCTTCAACAATATTCAAAAGAAAAAGTATTTAGGTTTACTTCATTCTTCAAGGCTTTTCTTTGAAAAGGTTGAAAACCATCGAATCACATTCCTCCTTTGAGCTACGTGCTTCTTTGATGTAGAGGACCACCAATGAATTTCTTATAAGTTCCTTCTTTTGAAGTGATAAGCTCTTTTGTTGATACCTTGTGAAGCCTTCATGTATTCAAGATCTCAATCTTCTCATTTTTCTTGTATGCTCTACTTCTAAGGACATGGCTAATTTTTCTCTTTAGCAAATCTTGGAAAAGATTTGCTTCACAATCTCCTTGTAAACTCATCACGCCACAGTTGCGAGGGTTCGCACCTAGTCAGGTTTGATGGACACGTTCCTCCCAAAGACCTGGGAGTATATGGAGTGTTTTCAGAAGATTATTCTTAGAGCTTATCAACTGCTACCAGAGGAAAGCCGAGTAAAGATCGCTTGTCCTATCCACGCAGGCAGCGACCTCACATGGTGCGCCCATAATATTGAGCAAGATGCACAACGAGCAAAAAATATATGCTCCTTCACGTCTTTATTTGCGGATTTGATGTCGCAATCTGTGTATGAGATTCTACATGTAGCCTTTTATCTGATGAGCTTTGTTATATCTGTTCAGATATAGCAGCTGAAGTATACTCTGATATAAGCTTCTTCTTGTATCATCAAATTAGCAAAAGACTCTTTGGCGCCTACAGACGCATGTGTACATCAAAAATCGATCACTGTACAGAGTATTGCCAATCGGTCCACACAGAAGAAATTGGCCTCTCAAATCTCCGTAAAACTTCAAGTTCACCCTCGCCGTACGCATAGCGATTGCACTCCTCATATGGCAATAGTGATTGCACTCCTCATATGGCACAACGTTCAAGGTTTCGATCTCACGACCAACCAGAAACTGAGCTCTGCTGTAGCCACGATCGCAATAGCCATAGTGGTATTGTTGAAAACATTTATCCTCGAGTACATTCGTCAATATTGAACGCTCTTTTGCATGGTTTTAGATGTACAAAAAAACCATCTCTTTACTGTATCTAGCAGTCAATTATAGGATTCGAGCACGAGTCTTTACTACACTTAAACAAAGTTAGCAAAACAACACTCTTGAATTTATTAAGAATGGAAGTAAATTTTGTATTCAAGGAGAGCGAGATGTACCTAGTGCACCTCTCATCTCATCTTTAGTCGAGACCTTTTGAGCATGTACATGAGATCTTTTTGTTTTTTAGTCAAGATCTCAATCATTGTATAGACATTTCATCTTATGTATATTTTCATGCTAGAAATGTAACTATGGACAGGAATTTGTATTATTCTTTCTTGCAAGAGTGTGTTGTTAAAGGTTTTAAGGATATTATGTTTGAATTTAGAGATGTTTTTTCCACTAACTTACCTAGAGGGCTACCACTTGAGAGAGGGGACATTGACCATGCTATTGAGGTAGTTACTAACACTAACCCTATATGTAAGACAACTTATAGGCTTAGTGTTTCTCAGCATGAGGAGGGAGTATCGATAAGTACTCAAGAAGGATTCAAGCGGAAGAATTACAGTATTCATGATGGATATGTATGGTATAAAGGTAAGGTGTGTGTCCCTAGAGAATTTGAGATGAGACATCACATTTTGTATAGAATTCCTTTGGACGTTGTTTCTGATTAGGATAGGAAGTTTATTGGCCACTTCTAGAGAGCAGTCTTGAAGACATTGAATACTAAACTTAACATAAGTATGGGCGAGCATCCAGAGTTGGATGGGCAAACAGAGATGGTTAACCAAATCCTAGAGAATATGCTTTGATCATATGTGAATGAAAGGCAAACTAATCGGGAAGAGTACTTACCTATAGTAGAGTTTGTATATAATAGTGCCAAGCACTCTTCCACCGGGAATAGTCCATTCATGCTTATGTACAGGTTTCATCCAAGAGCTTCTTATGTAGCAGGATTGTAGAATGAGAATGTCCAATTTGCAAAGGACTTCTTGGACGAGATGAATGATATGCTTAGGCTTGCCGAGGACATCATTCCAAGAGCTCACGATAGGGCTAGAGCCTATGCTGACCCTCAAAAGAAAGACATCAACTTTGAGGTATGAGAGCAATTCTATCTTTAGAGTTCCATCTAGTTCTGAAACGATGAAGATGAGACCTTGTCACCAAAAATTTATCCTAGGTGTTTTGGACCATTCCCAATACTTAAGAGAAGTGGAAACATGGCTTTCTAGCTCAAACTTCCAAAGAATAGTCCGATCCATCCAGCATGTCATGTTATTTGGCTTAAGAAAAGACTGGGTGAATCAAACAACATAATTCCATACAATGAGGTAGTAGAGCCTATTTCTATTCAATCTATTCCACATGAGCCTGAGAGCATACTACACACTCGAGAGAAACGGACAAGAAGACACTTATATAAAGAGTATCTAGTAAAGTGGAAAGATAGTTTAGAAGATAGTGCTACATGGGAGTGAATTAACACCCTTTGGGGATAGTTTCCCAATTTTAGATTGCCTTCCCAAGAGTCTTTTTAAGGGGAAGGATACAGGGAACACCATAAAGATATGACCATGTGCAACGGATTCATGGGATTTAGTGGGAGCATGTGACCTATGTTCTTTTACTTCCATTGAGTCTTCCAATACCATTTTTTTGAGGACAAAATGGACTTAAGGGGAAGGAAATGTTATCTAAGAGCTTTTGGAATAGATGTATGAACTATCCCTTAGTTGGAAGTTACAGATGGGCTCTCATATGAGTGCCAAGTGGTACTCATGTGAGAAGCCAATTAGATCCCTCAATTCGGAAGTGAAAGAATGTAATCCAGTATGCATGGTTGGGCATAATTAACAAGTGAATGCTCCATGTGTCTCTTAAGTAGATGACGAGCTTGTTGATGATTACCTCGAACTCTATGTTGTGCTCCCTCCAAAAGTAGGAGGGTTCATCTAAGAGTGCTTCAACAATATGCAAAAGAAAAAGTATTTAGGTTTACTTCATTCTTCAAGGCTTTTCTTTGAAAAGGTTGAAAACCATTGAATCACATTCCTCCTTTGAGCTACGTGCTTCTTTGATGTAGAGGACCACCAATAAATTTCTTATAAGTTCCTTCTTTTGAACTGATAAGCTCTTTTGTTGATACCTTGTGAAGCCTTCATGTATTCAAGATCTCAATCTTCTCATTTTTCTTGTATGCTCTACTTCTAAGGACATGGCTAATTTTTCTCTTTAGCAAATCTTGGAAAATATTTGCTTCACAATCTCCTTGTAAAATACCTCAGAGGACTCCAATATCTCTTGGACATGATAGGGAATGAGCTTCCTAATTGGATATGTAGTAGGCTCCACTATGCTATATGCAAATGCTTCTCAGAAAACTTAACAAACACATTGTATATGGGAGCATGGCATGCTACGTGAGCTCTCAAATGGTTGTCTTCAATCCCATATGTGAGTGCTTTGTGCTTGTCATATGATATATAAACAAAAGAACTTCATTCTTTATTCACAAGTTAGAGAAGGATGGAGAGTTGAGCACCTCTCCAATCCTTCCACATCATGGATTATGCCTTGGAAAGCTGAGTGCATGTCCGGATGTATGCTACAAGCTTTTGTGGGATGTAAGGGTTTATTCCCTCCACACCGCTTAAGGAGGGATCATACTAAACGTTCCTTTTAAGGATTTAAAGGGAGGGAAATAGAGCATTTGAAAACCTTTATCCAAGGGCACAAACTCTAAGGATAATCCATCAAGCAAGACCAATGCCCAATCGGAAACTATTAACATGAGAATGAGTTCTAGCTCTAGGTACAAGCCTAGCTCTTGATACCAATGTTGTGTAACTAAGTCCTACAAGTAGCAAGACTACACAATCAACTAGTCTAAACCACCAAGAGCAAGAGAGAGCACTTATCCACCCAACATGTTGACGACATGACTGCTCCTACATCATTTGCATTTGTATCTACACAAATGTAGCTCCATTTTGTATCTATGAGACACTCCATTTCCATCTTATATCCATTTTATATTGTATCTATTTTGTATTTGGGTACCTCGCCATTTGCTTCTACCTGTGTATTCATTCTCCTTCAAGGGGAATTATCCCACATATGACAGACTTTGGAGAGCCTCTCCTACCTCTATATAAAGAGGGCCTCTCCCCCCATTTGTAAATGGTTAGAAGATTGAGGAGCCTACTCCATGATTTTGGTAAACTCACTCTAATCCATGTGAATTTTCTCATTTCATGGTCTACTCAATTTGAGTCTCACAAGTTACTCTCGAGCAAAGTCAGCATCCTCACAAGAAACTATGATGAAAGTTAAGGGACCCTTCAACAAGGCAAAGCATATGAGTCCCAACTCTAGGAACACATCTAAACAAGGTTCCAACAATTCATCAAAGAAATTTAGCTACAATTATTATGGTAAAATAGGGCACCTTGAGAAATCTTGCTACAAAAAGAAGAATGTCTCCAAAGGCTTTAGCTCCAAGAACCAATCTAAATCCAATCAGCATAGGTCTCACAATTTCAATGAAGATCTATTTATCTCCAGAGAAGCCAATTGTAATAAAGTAAGTCTATGATCCAAGGGTCTGGCCGGTTCAGACATATCTGAAATCGGACACCGTTTGGTCATCCGTGTCTATGACCAAAGATCTCGAGTTTAGACTTACTAGGAGGTCTTGTGCTCTTGTGAATAAGTGATCCACTTAGCTGACTGGTTAAGTCTCAAGGATGTGAAGGAGGAGGTCTTGGGTTCAATCCCCATGGGGGACATGGGAAGAGTATTCTGCCCAAAGAGATCTAGAGCCTTCTAGAAGCATCCACTTGAGTTAACTCGAGTTAACTGGGACACTTGGCGCACATGCAGTTACATGGCCGACACATGGCTAGCTAGTATCCACCAGCCCAAGAAGGCAGTCCTCTGGAGAGAGCTATATATATTTGGTGGGAGGAGAGTCATCTTTCTAGCATGTGGTGGTCGTAATTATTAGTTTATTGCATTGGTATCAGAGCCAAGCTTTCATGGTGATCTTGTGGGGATATCATCGTCTTCTCCATATTCTTATGTTTCTCTTATGGTGTGTGCTCTATTGTTCTCGGATCGAGATTTTATGCTTTGCGAGATTTAACGCTTTGCAAATCTTTCTTCTCGCATAATTTATGAAGAACAAAACAAGTCTATAGATGCTCAGACTTAGCGCATGATAATAAAGGACTCGATGCCGTGTCATATGCCTGGAAGTATGTTGCGCTAACTTGCTCGTGTAGATTGTTCCTTAACGATTGGAATAGATTTTTACTCCTATTGAACAGATCATTTTTGAACTCATCACGCCACAGTTGCGAGGGTTTGCACCTAGTCAGGTTTGATGGACACGTTGTTCCCAAAGACCTGGGAGTATATGGAGTGTTTTCAGAAGATTATTCTTAGAGCTTATCAACTGCTACCAGAGGAAAGCCGAGTAAAGATCGCTTGTCCTATCCACGCAGGCAGCGACCTCACATGGTGCACCCATAATATTGAGCAAGATGCGCAACGAGCAAAAATTATATGCTCCTTCACGTCTTTATTTGCGGATTTGATGTCGCAATCTGTGTATGAGATTCTACATGTAGCGTCGAGCAAACATCAATGGAAGGTGCCTTTTTATCTGGGACGTCTGATGAGCTTTGTTATATCTGTTCAGATATAGCTGCTGAAGTATACTCTGATATAAGCTTCTTCTTGTATCATCAAATTAGCAAAAGACTCTTTGGCGCCTACAGACGCATGTGTACATAAAAAATCGATCACTGTATAGAGTATTGGCAATCAGTCCACACAGAAGAAATTGGCCTCTCAAATCTCCGTAAAACTTCAAGTTCACCGTCGCCGTACGCATAGCGATTTCACTCCTCATATGGCAATAGTGATTGCACTCCTCATACGGCACAGCGTTCAAGGTTTCGATCTCACGACCAACCAAAAACTGACCTCTGCTGTAGCCACGATCGCAATAGCCATAGTGGTATTGTCGAAAAGATTTATCCTCGAGTACATTCATCAATATTGAACGCTCTTCTGCATGGTTTTAGATGTACAAAAAAACCATCTCTTTACTGTATCTAGCAGTCAATTATAGGATTCGAGCACGAGTCTTTACTACACTTAAACACAGTTAGCAAAACAACACTCTTGAATTTATTAAGAATGGAAGTAGATTTTGTATTCAAGGAGAGCGAGATGTACCTAGTGCACCTCTCATCTCATCTTTAGTCGAGACCTTTTGAGCATGTACAGGAGATCTTTTTGTTTTTTAGTCAAGATCTCAATCATTGTATAGACATTTCATCTTATGTATATTTTCATGCTAGAAATGTAACTATGGACAGGAATTTGTATTATTCTTTCTTGCAAGAGTGTGTTGTTAAAGGTTTTAAGGATATTATGTTTGAATTTAGAGATGTTTTTTCCACTAACTTACCTAGAGGGCTACCACTTGAGAGAGGGGACATTGACCATGCTATTGAGGTAGTTACTAACACTAATCCTATATGTAAGACAACTTATAGGCTTAGTGTTTCTCAGCATGAGGAGGTAGAGAAGCAACTCCAAGATTATCTAGATAAAGGCTTCATTAGACCTAGTAACTCACCTTGGGCATTGCCAATGCCCCTGGTAAAGAAGAAAGAGGGCTCTATGAGACTTTATATATATTATAGGACACTAAGCAAGGTAACTATAAAAAATAGGTTTCCAATGCCTAGGTTAGAACTTAGAAGACCTTTTTGACCAGTTACATCAAGATAGGTATTTACCAAGCTTGATCTTATATCAAGGTATCATCAAACTAGGATTAGGGTAGAGGATGTCCATAAAACTTCCTTTGGGACTAGATACAGGCACAACATGTTCTTGGTGATACGTTTTGGCCTCACCAATGCTCCTACTACTTTCATGAAACTCAGGAATAGTGTATTATGGCCATATCTAGGGTAGTTTATAGTAGACTTTTTAGATGGTATTCTAATCTATAGTAGATCAAAAAAAGGAACAATTGGAACACTTTAGGAAAGTATTCCAAGTGTTGAGGGAAAAATCACTGTTTGACAATGAGCCAAAGTGTGAATTTTTCAAAACAGAGGTTAGATATGTTGGGCATATAGTCTCGCAAGACAAAATCCAGATGGATCCTGATAAACTATGGGATATTATGGAATGTCCACATCCCAGGAACCTAGAAGAGATATAGATCTTCCTACGGTTATCAAGTTTCTTTCAAAGATTCATAAAGAATTATGCCAAAATTGTTGTCTTGATGAGAGAACACCTTAAAGGGAAAGAGAAAGCCTTTCATTGGGGATATGAACACAGGCAAAGTATGGAGAAATCAAAGGTAGAAATTTCTACAGCTCCTGTTTTGCACATATCCCTTAGTTGGAAGTTACAGATGGGCTCTCATATGAGTGCCAAGTGGTACTCATGTGAGAAGCCAATTAGATCCATCAATTCGGAAGGGAAAGAATGTAATCCAGTATGCATGGTTGGGCATAATTAACAAGTGAATGCTCCATGTGTCTCTTAAGTAGATGACGAGCTTGTTGATGATGACCTCGAACTCTATGTTGTGCTCCCTCCAAAAGTAGGAGGGTTCATCTAAGAGTGCTTCAACATTATGCAAAAGAAAAAGTATTTAGGTTTACTTCATTCTTCAAGGCTTTTCTTTGAAAAGGTTGAAAACCATCGAATCACATTCCTCCTTTGAGCTACGTGCTTCTTTGATGTAGAGGACCACCAATGAATTTCTTATAAGTTCCTTCTTTTGAAGTGATAAGCTCTTTTGTTGATACCTTGTGAAGCCTTCATGTATTCAAGATCTCAATCTTCTCATTTTTCTTGTATGCTCTACTTCTAAGGACATGGCTAATTTTTCTCTTTAGCAAATCTTGGAAAAGATTTGCTTCACAATCTCCTTGTAAAATACCTCAGAGGACTCCAATATCTCTTGGACATGATAGGGAATGAGCTTCCTAATTGGATATGTAGTAGGCTCCACTATGCTATATGCAAATGCTTCTCAGAAAACTTAACAAGCACATTGTATATGGGAGCATGGCATGCTACGTGAGCTCTCAAATGGTTGTCTTCAATCCCATATGTGAGTGCTTTGTGCTTGTCATATGATATATAAACAAAAGAACTTCATTCTTTATTCACAGGTTAGAGAAGGATGGAGAGTTGAGCACCTCTCCAATCCTTCCACATCATGGATTATGCCTTGGAAAGCTGAGTGCATGTCCGGCTGTATGCTACAAGCTTTTGTGGGATGTAAGGGTTTATTCCCTCCACACCGCTTAAGGAGGGATCATACTAAACGTTCCTTTGAAGGATTTAAAGGGAGGGAAATAGAGCATTTGAAAACCTTTATCCAAGGGCACGAACTCTAAGAATAATCCATCAAGCAAGACCAATGCCCAATCTGAAACTATTAACATGAGAATGAGTTCTAGCTCTAGGTACAAGCCTAGCTCTTGATACAATTGTTGTGTAACTAAGTCCTACAAGTAGCAAGACTACACAATCAACTAGTCTAAACCACCAAGCGCAAGAGAGAGCACTTATCCACCCAACATGTTGACGACATGATTGCTCCTACATCATTTGCATTTGTATCTACACAAATGTAGCTCCATTTTGTATCTATGAGACACTCCATTTCCATCTTATCTCCATTTTATATTGTATCTATTTTGTATTTGGGTACCTCGCCATTTGCTTCTACCTGTGTATTCATTCTCCTTCAAGGGGAATTATCCCTTATATGACATACTTTGGAGAGCCTCTCCCAACTCTATATAACGAGGGCCTCTCCCCCCATTTGTAAATGGTTTGAAGATTGAGGAGCCTACTCCATGATTTTAGAAAACTCACTCTAAACCATGTGAATTTTCTCATTTCATGGTCTACTCAATTTGAGTCTCACAAGTTACTCTCGAGCAAAGTCAGCATCCTCACAAGAAACAATGATGAAAGTTAAGGGACCCTTCAACAAGGCAAAGCATATGAGTCCCTGCTCTAGAAACACATCTAAACAAGGTTCCAACAATTCATCAAAGAAATTAAGCTACAATTATTATGCTAAAATAGGGCACCTTGAGAAATTTTGCTACAAAAAGAAGAATGTCTCCAAGTGCTTTAGCTCCAAGAACCAATCTAAATCCTCTCAGCATAGGTCTCACAATTTCAATGAAGATCTATTTATCTCCAGAGAAGCCAATTGTAATAAAGTAAGTCTATGATCCAAGGGTCTGGCCGGTTCAGACAGATCTGAAATCGGACACCGTTTGGTCATCCGTGTGTATGACCAAAGATCTCGAGTTTAGACTTACTAAGAGGTCTTGTGCTCTTGTGAATAAGTGATCCACTTAGCTGACTAGTTAAGTCTCAAGGATGTGAAGGAGGAGGTCTTCGGTTCAATCCCCATGGGGGACATGGGAAGAGTATTTTGCCCAAAGAGATCTAGAGCCTTCTAGAAGCATCCACTTGAGTTAACTCGAGTTAACTGGGACACTTGGCGCACATGCAGTTACATGGCCGACACATGGCTGGCTAGTATCCACCTGCCCAAGAAGGTAGTCCTCTGGAGAGAGCTATATATAGAGGCATTTGGTTGGGAGGAGTCATCTTTTTAGCATGTGGTGGTCGTAATTATTAGTTTATTGCATTGGTATCAGAGCCAAGCTTTCATGGTGATCTTGTGGGGATATCATCATCTTCTCCATATTCTTATGTTTCTCTTATGGTGTGTGCTCTATTGTTCTCGGATCGAGATTTTATGCTTTGCGAGATTTAACGCTTTGCAAATCTTTCTTCTCGCATAATTTATGAAGAACAAAACAAGTCTATAGATGCTCAGACTTAGCGCATGATAATAAAGGACTCGATGCCGTGTCATACGCCTGGAAGTATGTTGCGCTAACTTGCTCGTGTAGATTGTTCCTTAAGGATTGGAATAGATTTTTACTCCTATTGCACAGATCATTTTCGAACTCATCACGCCATAGTTACGAGGGTTCACACCTAGTCACGTTTGATGGACACGTTCTTCCCAAAGACCTGGGAGCATATGGAGTGTTTTGAGAAGATTATTCTTAGATCTTATCAACTACTACCAGAGGAAAGCCGAGTAAAGATCGCTTGTCCTATCCACGCAGGTAGCGACCTCACATGGTGCATCCATAATATTGAGCAAGATGCACAATGAGCAAAAATTATATGCTCCTTCACGACTTTATTTGCGGATTTGATGTTGCAATCTGTGTATGAGATTCTACATGTAGCGTCGAGCAAACATCAATGGAAGGTGCCTTTTTATCTCGGACGTCTGATGAGCTTTGTTATATCTGTTCAGATATAGCAGCTGAAGTATACTCTGATATAAGCTTCTTCTTGTATCATCAAATTAGCAAAAGACTCTTTGGCGCCTACAGACGCATAAGTACATCAGAAATCAATCACTGTACAAGGTATTGGCAATCGGTCGACACAAAAGAAATTGGCCTCTCGAATCTCCGTAAAACTTCAAGTTCACCCTCACTGTACGCATAGCGATTGCACTCCTCATATGGCAATAGTGATTGCACTCCTCATACGGCACAGCGTTCAAGGTTTCCATCTCACGACCCACCAAAAGCTGACCTCTGCTATCCAAGGGCACGAACTCTAAGGATAATCCATCAAGCAAGACCAATGCCCAATCTGAAACTATTAACATGAGAATGAGTTCTAGCTCTAGGTGCAAGCCTAGCTCTTGATACCAATGTTGTGTAACTAAGTCCTACAAGTAGCAAGACTACACAATCAACTAGTCTAAACCACCAAGAGCAAGAGAGAGCACTTATCCACCCAACATGTTGACGACATGATTGCTCCTACATCATTTGCATTTGTATCTACACAAATGTAGCTCCATTTTGTATCTATGAGACACTCCATTTCCATCTTATATCCATTTTATATTGTATTTATTTTGTATTTGGGTACCTCGCCATTTGCTTCTATCTGTGTATTCATTCTCCTTCAAGGGGAATTATCCCACATATGACATACTTTGGAGAGCCTCTCCCAACTCTATATAAAGAGGGACTCTCCCCCCATTTGTAAATGGTTAGAAGATTGAGGAGCCTACTCCATGATTTTGGTAAACTCACTCTAATCCATGTGAATTTTCTCATTTCATGGTCTACTCAATTTGAGTCTCACAAGTTACTCTCGAGCAAAGTCAGCATCCTCACAAGAAACTATGATGAAAGTTAAGGGACCCTTCAACAAGGCAAAGCATATGAGTCCCAGCTCTAGGAACACATCTAAACAAGGTTCCAACAATTCATCAAAGAAATTTAGCTACAATTATTATGGTAAAATAGGGCACCTTGAGAAATTTTGCTACAAAAAGAAGAATGTCTTCAAAGGCTTTAGCTCCAAGAACCAATCTAAATCCTCTCAGCATAGGTCTCACAATTTCAATGAAGATCTATTTATCTCCAGAGAAGCCAATTGTAATAAAGTAAGTCTATGATCCAAGGGTCTGGCCGGTTCAGACAGATCTGAAATCGGACACCGTTTGGTCATCCGTGTGTATGACCAAAGATCTGGAGTTTAGACTTACTAGGAGGTCTTGTGCTCTTGTGAATAAGTGATCCACTTAGCTGACTCGTTAAGTCTCAAGGATGTCAAGGAGGAGGTCTTGGGTTCAATCCCCATGGGGGACATGGGAAGAGTATTTTGCCCAAAGAGATCTAGAGCCTTCTAGAAGCATCCACTTGAGTTAACTCGAGTTAACTGGGACACTTGGCGCACATGCAGTTACATGGCCGACACATGGCTGGCTAGTATCCACCTGCCCAAGAAGGCAGTCCTCTGGAGAGAGCTATATATAGAGGCATTTGGTTGGGAGTAGAGTCATCTTTCTAGCATGTGGTGGTCGTAATTATTAGTTTATTGCATTGGTATCAGAGCCAAGCTTTCATGGTGATCTTGTGGGGATATCATCGTCTTCTCCATATTCTTATGTTTCTCTTATGGTGTGTGCTCTATTGTTCTCGAAACGAGATTTTATGCTTTGCGAGATTTAACGCTTTGCAAATCTTTCTTCTCGCATAATTTATGAAGAACAAAACAAGTCTATAGATGCTCAGACTTAGCGCATGATAATAAAGGCCTCCATGCCGTGTCATACGCCTGGAAGTATGTTGCGCTAACTTGCTCGTGTAGATTGTTCCTTAACGATTGGAATAGATTTTTACTCCTATTGCACAGATCATTTTCGAACTCATCACGCCACAGTTGCGAGGGTTCGCACCTAGTCAGGTTTGATGGACACGTTCTTCCCAAAAACCTGGGAGTATATGGAGTGTTTTCAGAAGATTATTCTTAGAGCTTATCAACTGCTACCAGAGGAAAGCCGAGTAAAGATCGCTTGTCCTATCCACGTAGGCAGCGACCTCATATGGTGCACCCATAATATTGAGCAAGATGCAGAACGAGCAAAAATTATATGCTCCTTCACGTCTTTATTTGCGGATCTGATGTCGCAATCTGTGTATGAGATTCTACATGTAGCGTCGAGCAAACATCAATGGAAGGTGCCTTTTTATCTCGGATGTCTGATGAGCTTTGTTATATCTGTTCAGATATAGCAGCTGAAGTATACTCTGATATAAGCTTCTTCTTGTATCATCAAATTAGCAAAAGACTCTTTGGCGCCTACAGACCCATGTGTACATCAGAAATAGATCACTGTATAGAGTATTGGCAATCGGTCCACACAGAAGAAATTGGCCTCTCAAATCTCCGTAAAACTTCAAATTCATCCTCGCCGTATGCATAGCAATTGCACTCCTCAAATGGCAATAGTGATTGCACTCCTCATATGGCACAGCGTTCAAGGTTTCGATCTCACGACCAACCAGAAACTGACCTCTGTTGTAGCCACGATCGCAATAGCCATAGTGGTATTGTCCAAAAGATTTATCCTCGAGTACATTCGTCAATATTGAACGCTCTTCTGCATGGTTTTAGATGTACAAAAGAACCAGCTCTTTACTGTATCTAGCAGTCAATTATAGGATTCGAGCACGAGTCTTTACTACACTTAAACACAGTTAGCAAAACAACACTCTTGAATTTATTAAGAATGGAAGTAAATTTTGTATTCAAGGAGAGCGAGATGTACCTAGTGCACCTCTCATCTCATCTTTAGTCGAGACCTTTTGAGCATGTACAGGAGATCTTTTTGTTTTTTGGTCAAGATCTCAATCATTGTATAGACATTTCATCTTATGTATATTTTCATGCTAGAAATGTAACTATGGACAAGAATTTGTATTATTCTTTCTTGCAAGAGTGTGTTGTTATAGGTTTTAAGGATATTATGTTTGAATTTAGAGATGTTTTTTCCACTAACTTACCTAGAGGGCTACCACTTGAGAGAGGGGACATTGACCATGCTATTGAGGTAGTTACTAACACTAATCCTATATGTAAGACAACTTATAGGCTTAGTGTTTCTCAGCATGAGGAGGTAGAGAAGCAACTCCAAGATTATCTAGATAAAGGCTTCATTAGACCTAGTAACTCACCTTGGGCATTGCCAATGCCCCTGGTAAAGAAGAAAGAGGGCTCTATGAGACTTTATATATTTTATAGGACACTAAGCAAGGTAACTATAAAAAATAGGTTTCCAATGCCTAGGTTAGAACTTAGAAGACCTATTTGATCAGTTACATCAAGATAGGTATTTACCAAGCTTGATCTTATATCAAGGTATCATCAAACTAGGATTAGGGTAAAGGATGTCCATAAAACTTTCTTTGGGACTAGATACAGGCACAACATGTTCTTGGTGATATGTTTTGGCCTCACCAATGCTCCTACTACTTTCATGAAACTCAGGAATAGTGTATTATGGCCATATCTAGGTTAGTTTATAGTAGACTTTTTAGATGGTATTCTAATCTATAGTAGATCAAAAAAGGAACAATTGGAACACTTGAGGAAAGTATTCCAAGCGTTGAGGGAAAAATCATTGTTTGAAAATGATCCAAAGTGTGAATTTTTCAAAACAGAGGTTAGATATGTTGGGCATATAGTCTCGCAAGACAAAATCCAGATGGATCCTGATAAATTATGGGATATTATGGAATGTCCACATCCCAAGAACCTAGAAGAGATATAGATCTTCCTACGTTTATCAAGTTTCTATCAAAGATTCATAAAGAATTATGCCAAAATTGTTGTCTTGATGACAGAACACCTTAAAGGGAAAGAGAAAGCCTTTCATTGGGGATATGAACACAGGCAAAGTATGGAGAAATCAAAGGTAGAAGTTGCTACAGCTCCAGTTTTGCACATATCAAATCCCAATAAACCCTTTGTGGTTGAGCTTGACGTGAGTGATTTTGCTATAGGAGCACTTTTTAGTTCAGGAGGGTCAATCAATGACATTTGAAAGCAAGAAACTAAAACCTACTCAAAATAATTACCCCATCTCTGAGAAGGAGTTGTATGCAATATTCCATGCTTTGAGGAAGTGGCTTCATAACTTATATGGTGCCAAAGTCACAATAGTGTTTGATCAAGAGAGCATTAATGTAGTGGCTAGCTCACTTAGTCTCATGCCTATACTCAAGGGACTGAGTTTTACTCAGATCACCAATGAGCTACTTGATTCCATTAGAGGGAAATGTAGGCTTGATCTTGCATATTCTAAGATTTGTGAAACCATTTAGAAAGGGGATTGTGATGAATGGGTTTTCGATGAGGAGGGAGTATCGATAGGTACTCAAGAAGGATTCAAGCGGAAGAATTATAGTATCCATGATGGATATCTATGGTATAAAGGTAAGGTGTGTGTCCCTAGAGAATTTGAGATGAGACATCACATTTTGTATAGAATTCCTTTGGACGTTGTTTCTGATTAGGATAGGAAGTTTATTGGCCACTTCTAGAGAGCAGTCTTGAAGACATTGGATACTAAACTTAACATAAGTATGGGCGAGCATCCACAGTTGGATGGGCAAACAGAGAGGGTTAACCAAATCCTAGAGAATATGCTTTGATCATATGTGAATGAAAGGCAAACTAATCGGGAAGAGTACTTACCTTTAGTAGAGTTTGTATATAATAGTGCCAAGCACTCTTCCACCGGGCATAGTCCATTCATGCTTATGTACAGGTTTCATCCAAGAGCTTCTTATGTAGCACGATTGTAGAATGAGAATGTCCAATTTGCAAAGGAATTCTTGGACGAGATGAATGATATGCTTAGGCTTGCCGAGGACATCATTCAAAGAGCTCAGGATAGGGCTAGAGCCTATGCTGACCCTCAAAAGAAAGACATCAACTTTGAGGTATGAGAGCAATTCTATCTTTAGAGTTCCATCTAGTTCTGAACAATGAAGATGAGACCTTGTCACCAAAAATTTATCCTAGGTATTTTGGACCATTCCCAATACTTAAGAGAATTGGAAACATGGCTTTCTAGCTCGAACTTCCAAAGAATAGTCCGATCCATCCAGTATTTATGTTATTTGGCTTAAGAAAAGATTGGGTGAATCAAACAACATAATTCCATACAATGAGGTAGTAGAGCCTATTTCTATTCAATCTATTCCACATGAGCCTGAGAGCATACTACACACTCGAGAGAAACGGACAAGAAGACACTTATATAAAGAGTATCTAGTAAAGTGGAAAGATAGTTTAGAAGATAGTGCTACATGGGAGTGGATTAACACCCTTTGGGGATAGTTTCCCAATTTTAGATTGCCTTCCCAAGAGTCTTTTTAAGGGGAAGGATACAGGGAACACCACAAAGATATGACCATGTGCATCGGATTCATGGGATTTAGTGGGAGCATGTGACCTATGTTCTTTTACTTCCATTGAGTCTTCCAATACCATTTTTTTGAGGACAAAATGGACTTAAGAGGAAGGAAATGTTATCTGAGAACTTTTGGAAGAGATGTATGAACTATCCCTTAGTTGGAAGTTACAGATGGGCTCTCATATGAGTGCCAAGTGGTACTCATGTGAGAAGCCAATTAGATTCCTCAATTCGGAAGTGAAAGAATGTAATCCAGTATGCATGGTTGGGCATAATTAACAAGTGAATGCTCCATGTGTCTCTTAAGTAGATGACGAGCTTGTTGATGATGACCTCGAACTCTATGTTGTACTCCCTCCAAAAGTAGGAGGGTTCATCTAAGAGTGCTTCAACAATATGCAAAAGAAAAAGTATTTAGGTTTACTTCATTCTTCAAGGCTTTTCTTTGAAAAGGTTGAAAACCATCGAATCACATTCCTCCTTTGAGCTACGTGCTTCTTTGATGTAGAGGACCACCAATGAATTTCTTATAAATTCCTTCTTTTGAAGTGATAAGCTCTTTTGTTGATACCTTGTGAAGCCTTCATGTATTCAAGATCTCAATCTTCTCATTTTTCTTGTATGCTCTACTTCTAAGGACATGGCTAATTTTTCTCTTTAGCAAATCTTGGAAAAGATTTGCTTCACAATCTCATTGTAAAATACCTCAGAGGACTCCAATATCTCTTGGACATGATAGGGAATGAGCTTCCTAATTGGATATGTAGTAGGCTCCACTATGCTATATGCAAATGCTTCTCAGAAAACTTAACAAGCAATTTGTATATGGGAGCATGGCATGCTACGTGAGCTCTCAAATGGTTGTCTTCAATCCCATATGTGAGTGCTTTGTGCTTGTCATATGATATATAAATAAAAGAACTTCATTCTTTATTCACAAGTTAGAGAAGGATGTAGAGTTGAGCACCTCTCCAATCCTTACACATCATGGATTATGCCTTCGAAAGCTGAGTGCATCTCCGGCTGTATGCTACAAGCTTTTGTGGGATGTAAGGGTTTATTCCCTCCACACCGCTTAAGGAGGGATCATACTAAACGTTCCTTTTAAGGATTTAAAGGGAGGGAAATAGAGCATTTGAAAACCTTTATCCAAGGGCACGAACTCTAAGGATAATCCATCAAGCAAGACCAATGCCCAATCTGAAACTATTAACATGAGAATGAGTTCTAGCTCTAGGTACAAGCCTAGCTCTTGATACCAATGTTGTGTAACTAAGTCCTACAAGTAGCAAGACTACACAATCAACTAGTCTAAACCACCAAGAGCAAGAGAGAGCACTTATCCACCCAACATGTTGACAACATGACTGCTCCTACATCATTTGCATCTGTATCTACACAAATGTAGCTCCATTTCGTATCTATGAGACACTCCATTTCCATCTTATACCCATTTTATATTGTATCTATTTTGTATTTGGGTACCTCGCCATTTGCTTCTACCTGTGTATTCATTCTCCTTCAAGGGGAATTATCCCACATATGACATACTTTGGAGAGCCTCTCCCAACTCTATATAAAGAGGGCCTCTCCCCCCATTTGTAAATGGTTAGAAGATTGAGGAGCCTACTCCATGATTTTGGTAAACTCACTCTAATGCATGTGAATTTTCTCATTTCATGGCCTACTCAATTTGAGTCTCACAAGTTACTCTCGAGCAAAGTCAGCATCTTCACAAGAAACTATGATGAAAGTTAAGGGACCCTTCAACAAGGCAAAGCATATGAGTCCCAGCTCTAGGAACACATCTAAACAAGGTTCCAACAATTCATCAAAGAAATTTAGCTACAATTATTATGGTAAAATAGGGCACCTTGAGAAATTTTGCTACAAAAAGAAGAATGTCTCCAAAGGCTTTAGCTCCAAGAACCAATCTAAATCCTCTCAGCATAGGTCTCACAATTTCAATGAAGATCTATTTATCTCCAGAGAATCCAATTGTAATAAAGTAAATCTATGATCCAAGGGTCTGGCCGGTTCAAAGAGATCTGAAATCGGACACCGTTTGGTCATCCGTGTGTATGACCAAAGATCTCGAGTTTAGACTTACTAGGAGGTCTTGTGATCTTGTGAATAAGTGATCCACTTAGCTGACTGGTTAAGTCTCAAGGATGTGAAGGAGGAGGTCTTGGGTTCAATCCCCATGGGGGACATGGGAAGAGTATTTTGCCCAAAGAGATCTAGAGCCTTCTAGAAGCATCCACTTGAGTTAACTCGAGTTAACTGGGACACTTGGCGCACATGCAGTTACATGGCCGACACATGGCTGGCTAGTATCCACCTGCCCAAGAAGGCATTTGGTTGGGAGGAGAGTCATCTTTCTAGCATGTGGTGGTCGTAATTATTAGTTTATTTCGTTGGTATCAGAGCCAAGCTTTCATGGTGATCTTGTGGGGATATCATCGTCTTCTCCATATTCTTATGTTTCTCTTATGGTGTGTGCTCTATTGTTCTGGGATCGAGATTTTATGCTTTGCGAGATTTAACGCTTTGCAAATCTTTCTTCTCACATAATTTATGAAGAACAAAACAAGTCTATAGATGCTCAGACTTAGCGCATGATAATAAAGGACTCCATGCCGTGTCATACGCCTGGAAGTATGTTGCGCTAACTTGCTCGTGTAGATTGTTCCTTGACGATTGGAATAGATTTTTACTCCTATTGCACAGATCATTTTCGAACTCATCACGCCACACTTGCGAGGGTTCGCACCTAGTCAGGTTTGATGGACACGTTCTTCCCAAAGACCTGGGAGTATATGGAGTGTTTTCAGAAGATTATTCTTAGAGCTTATCAACTGCTACCAGAGGAAAGCCGAGTAAAAATCGCTTGTCCTATCCACGCAGGCAGCGACCTCACATGGTGCGCCCATAATATTGAGCAAGATGCACAACGAGCAAAAATTATATGCTCCTTCACGTCTTTATTTGCGGATTTGATGTCGCACTCTGTGTATGAGATTCTACATGTAGCGTCGAGCAAACATCAATGGAAGGTGCCTTTTTATCTCGGACGTCTGATGAGCTTTGTTATATCTGTTCAGATATAGCAGCTAAAGTATACTCTGATATAAGCTTCTTCTTGTATCATCAAATTAGCAAAAGACTCTTTGGCGCCTACAGACGCATGTGTACATCCGAAATCGATCACTGTACAGAGTATTGGCAATTGGTCCACACAGAAGAAATTGGCCTCTCAAATCTCCGTAAAACTTCAAGTTCACCCTCGCCGTACGCATAGCGATTGCACTCCTCATATGGCAATAGTGATTGCACTCCTCATATGGCACAACGTTCAAGGTTTCGATCTCATGACCAACCAGAAACTGACCTCTTCTATAGCCACGATCGCAATAGCCATAGTGGTATTGTCGAAAAGATTTATCCTCGAGTACATTTGTCAATATTGAACGCTCTTCTACATGGTTTTAGATGTACAAAAAAACCATCTCTTTACTGTATCTAGCAGTCAATTATAGGATTCGAGCACGAGTCTTTACTACACTTAAACACAGTTAGCAAAACAACACTCTTGAATTTATTAAGAATCGAAGTAAATTTTGTATTCAAGGAGAGCGAGATGTACCTAGTGCACCTCTCATCTCATCTTTAGTCGAGACCTTTTGAGCATGTACAGGAGATCTTTTTGTTTTTTAGTCAAGATCTCAATCATTGTATAGACATTTCATCTTATGTATATTTTCATGCTAGAAATGTAACTATGGACAGGAATTTGTATTATTCTTTCTTGCAAGAGTGTGTTGTTAAAGGTTTTAAGGATATTATGTTTGAATTTAGAGATGTTTTTTCCACTAACTTACCTAGAGGGCTACCACTTGAGAGAGGGGACATTGACCATGCTATTGAGGTAGTTACTAACACTAATCCTATATGTAAGGCAACTTATAGGCTTAGTGTTTCTCAGCATGAGGAGGTGGAGAAGCAACTCCAAGATTATCTAGATAAAGGCTTCATTAGACCTAGTAACTCACCTTGGGCATTGCCAATGCCCCTGGTAAAGAAAAAAGAGTCCTCTATGAGACTTTATATATATTATAGGACACTAAGCAACGTAACTATAAAAAATAGGTTTCCAATGCCTAGGTTAGAACTTAAAAGACCTATTTGACCAGTTACATCAAGATAGGTATTTACCAAGCTTGATCTTATATCAAGGTAGCATCAAACTAGGATTAGGGTAGATCATGTCAATAAAACTTCCTTTGGGACTAGATACAGGCACAACATGTTCTTGGTGATACGTTTTGGCCTCACCAATGCTCCTACTACTTTCATGAAACTCAGGAATAGTGTATTATGGCCATATCTAGGGTAGTTTATAGTAGACTTCTTAGATGGTATTCTAATCTATAGTAGATCAAAAAAGGAACAATTGGAACACTTGAGGAAAGTATTCCAAGTGTTGAGGGAAAAATCACTGTTTGACAATGAGCCAAAGTGTGAATTTTTCAAAACAGAGGTTAGATATGTTGGGAATATAGTCTCGCAAGACAAAATACAGATGGATCCTGATAAACTATGGGATATTATGGAATGTCCACATCCCAAAAACCTAGAAGAGATATAGATCTTCCTACGTTTATCAAGTTTCTATCAAAGATTCATAAAGAATTATGCCAAAATTGTTGTCTTGATGACAGAACACCTTAAAGGGAAAGAGAAAGCCTTTCATTGGGGATATGAACACAGGCAAAGTATGGAGAAATCAAAGGTAGAAATTTCTACAGCTCCAGTTTTGCACATATCAAATCCCAATAAACCCTTTGTGGTTGAGCCTGACGTGAGTGATTTTGCTATAGGAGCACTTTTTAGTTCAGGAGGGTCAATCAATGACATTTGAAAGCAAGAAACTAAAACCTACTCAAAATAATTACCCCATCTCTGAGAAGGAGTTGTATGCAATATTCCATGCTTTGAAGAAGTGGCTTCATAACTTATATGGTGCCAAAGTCACAATAGTGTTTGATCAAGAGAGCATTAATGTAGTGGCTAGCTCACTTAGTCTCATGCCTATGCTCAAGGGACTGAGTTTTACTCAGATCACCAATGAGCTACTTGATTCCATTAGAGGGAAATGTAGGCTTGATCTTGCATATTCTAAGATTTGGGAAACCATTTAGAAAGGGGATTGTGATGAATGGGTTTTCGATGAGGAGGGAGTATCGATAGGTACTCAAGAAGGATTCAAGCGGAAGAATTACAGTATCCATGATGGATATCTATGGTATAAAGGTAAGGTGTGTGTCCCTAGAGAATTTGGGATGAGACATCACATTTTGTATAGAATTCCTTTGGACGTTGTTTCTGATTAGGATAGGAAGTTTATTGGCCACTTCTAGAGAGCAGGCTTGAAGACATTGGATACTAAACTTAACATAAGTATGGGCGAGCATCCACAGTTGGATGGGCAAACAGAGAGGGTTAACCAAATCCTAGAGAATATGCTTTGATCATATGTGAATGAAAGGCAAACTAATCGGGAAGAGTACTTACCTATAGTAGAGTTTGTATATAATAGTGCCAAGCACTCTTCCACCGGGCATAGTCCATTCATGCTTATGTACAGGTTTCATCCAAGAGCTTCTTATGTAGCACGATTGTAGAATGAGAATGTCCAATTTGCAAAGGACTTCTTGGACGAGATGAATGATATGCTTAGGCTTGGCGAGGACATCATTCGAAGAGCTCAGGATAGGGCTAGAGCCTATGCTCACCCTCAAAAGAAAGACATCAACTTTGAGGTATGAGAGCAATTCTATCTTTAGAGTTCCATCTAGTTCTGAAACCATGAAGATGAGACCTTGTCACCAAAAATTTATCCTAGGTATTTTGGACCATTCCCAATACTTAAGAGAATTGGAAACATGGCTTTGTAGCTCGAACTTCCAAAGAATAGTCCAATCCATCGAGTATTTCATGTTATTTGGCTTAAGAAAAGACTGGGTGAATCAAACAACATAATTCCATACAATGAGGTAGTAGAGCCTATTTCTATTCAATCTATTCCACATGAGCCTGAGAGCATACTACACACTCGAGAGAAACGGACAAGAAGACACTTATATAAAGAGTATCTAGTAAAGTGGAAAGATAGTTTAGAAGATAGTGCTACATGGGGGTGAATTAACACCCTTTGGGGATAGTTTCCCAATTTTAGATTGCCTTCCCAAGAGTCTTTTTAAGGGGAAGGATACAGGGAACACCACAAAAATATGACCATGTGCATAATATTCATGGGATTTAGTGGGAGCATGTGACCTATGTTCTTTTACTTCCATTGAGTCTTCCAATACCATTTTTTTGAGGACAAAATGGACTTAAGGGGAAGGAAATGTTATCTGAGAGCTTTTGGAAGAGATGTATGAACTATCCCTTATTTGGAAGTTAGAGATGGGCTCTCATATGAGTGCCAAGTGGTACTCATGTGAGAAGCCAATTAGATCCCTCAATTCGGAAGTGAAAGAATGTAATCCAGTATGCATGGTTGGGCATAATTAACAAGTGAATGCTCCATGTGTCTCTTAAGTAGATGACGAGCTTGTTGATGATGACCTCGAACTCTATGTTGTGCTCCCTCCAAAAGTAGGAGGGTTCATCTAAGAGTGCTTCAACAATATGCAAAAGAAAAAGTATTTAGGTTTACTTCATTCTTCAAGGCTTTTCTTTGAAAAGGTTGAAAACCATCGAATCACATTCCTCCTTTGAGCTACGTGCTTCCTTGATGTAGAGGACCAGCAATGAATTTTTTATAAGTTCCTTCTTTTGAAGTGATAAGCTCTTTTGTTGATACCTTGTGAAGCCTTCATGTATTCAAGATCTCAATCTTCTCATTTTTCTTGTATGTTCTACTTCTAAGGACATGGCTAATTTTTCTCTTTAGCAAATCTTGGAAAAGATTTGCTTCACAATCTCCTTGTAAAATACCTCAGAGGACTCTAATATCTCTTGGACATGATAGGGAATGAGCTTCCTAATTGGATATGTAGTAGGCTCCACTATGCTATATGCAAATGCTTCTCAGAAAACGTAACAAGCACATTGTATATGGGAGCATGGCATGCTACGTGAGCTCTCAAATGGTTGTCTTCAATCCCATATGTGAGTGCTTTGTGCTTGTCATATGATATATAAACAAAAGAACTTCATTCTTTATTCACAAGTTAGAGAAGGATGGAGAGTTGAGCACCTCTCCAATCCTTCCACATCATGGATTATGCCTTGGAAAGCTGAGTGCATGTCCGGTTGTATGCTACAAGCTTTTGTGGGATGTAAGGGTTTATTCCCTCCACACCGCTTAAGGAGGGATCATACTAAACGTTCCTTTTAAGGATTTAAAGGGAGGGAAATAGAGCATTTGAAAACCTTTATCCAAGGGCACGAACTCTAAGGATAATCCATCAAGCAAGACCAATGCCCAATCTGAAACTAGCTCTTGATACCAATGTTGTGTAACTAAGTCCTACAAGTAGCAAGACTACACAATCAACTAGTCTAAACCACCAAGAGCAAGAGAGAGCACTTATCCACCCAACATGTTGACGACATGATTGCTCCTACATCATTTGCATTTGTATCTACACAAATGTAGCTCCATTTGGTATCTATGAGACACTCCATTTCCATCTTATATCCATTTTATATTGTATCTATTTTGTATTTGGGTACCTCGCCATTTGCTTCTACCTATGTATTCATTCTCCTTCAAGGGGAATTATCCCACATATGACATACTTTGGAGAGCCTCTCCCAACTCTATATAAAGAGGGCCTCTCCCCCCATTTGTAAATGGTTAGAAGATTGAGGAGCCTACTCCATGATTTTGGTAAACTCACTCTAATCCATGTGAAATTTCTCATTTCATGGTCTACTCAATTTGAGTCTCACAAGTTACTCTCGAGCAAAGTCAGCATCCTCACAAGAAACTATGATGAAAGTTAAGGGACCCTTCAACAAGGCAAAGCATATGAGTCCGAGCTCTAGGAACACATCTAAACAAGGTTCCAACAATTCATCAAAGAAATTTAGCTACAATTATTATGGTAAAATAGGGCACCTTGAGAAATTTTGCTACAAAAAGAAGAATGTCTCCAAAGGCTTTAGCTCCAAGAACCAATCTAAATCCTCTCAGCATAGGTCTCACAATTTCAATGAAGATCTATTTATCTCCAGAGAAGCCAATTGTAATAAAGTAAGTCTATGATCCAAGGGTCTGGCTGGTTCAAACAGATCTGAAATCGGACACCGTTTGGTCATCCGTGTGTATGACCAAACATCTCGAGTTTAGACTTACTAGGAGGTCTTGTACTCTTGTGAATAAGTGATCCACTTAGCTGACTGGTTAAGTCTCAAGGATGTGAAGGAGGAGGTCTTGGGTTCAATCCCCATGGGGGACACAAAGAGATCTAGAGCCTTCTAGAAGCATCCACTTGAGTTAACTCGAGTTAACTGGGACACTTGGCGCACATGCAGTTACATGGCCGACACATGGCTGGCTAGTATCCACCTGCCCAAGAAGGCATTTGGTAGGGAGGAGAGTCATCTTTCTAGCATGTGGTGGTCGTAATTATTAGTTTATTGCATTGGTATCAGAGGCAAGCTCTCATGGTGATCTTGTGGGGATATCATCGTCTTCTCCATATTCTTATGTTTCTCTTATGGTGTGTGCTCTATTGTTCTCGGATCGAGATTTTATGCTTTGCGAGATTTAATGCTTTGCAAATCTTTCTTCTCGCATAATTTATGAAGAACAAAACAAGTCTATAGATGCTCAGACTTAGCGCATGATAATAAAGGACTCGATGCCGTGTCATACGCCTGGAAGTATGTTGCGCTAACTTGCTCGTGTAGATTGTTCCTTAACGATTCGAATAGATTTTTACTCCTATTGCACAGATCATTTTTGAACTCATCATGCGACAGTTGCGAGGGTTCGCACCTAGTCAGGTTTGATGGACACGTTCTTCCCAAAGACCTGGGAGTATATGGAGTGTTTTCAGAAGATTATTCTTAGAGCTTATCAACTGCTACCAGAGGAAAGCCGAGTAAAGATCGCTTGTCCTATCCACGCAGGTAGCGACCTCACATGGTGCGCCCATAATATTGAGCAAGATGCACAACGAGCAAAAATTATATGCTCCTTCACGTCTTTATTTGCGGATTTGATGTTGCAATCTGTGTATGAGATTCTACATGTAGCGTCGAGCAAACATCAATGGAAGGTGTCTTTTTATCTCGGACGTCTGATGAGCTTTGTTATATCTGTTCAGATATAGCAGCTGAAGTATACTCTGATATAAGCTTCTTCTTGTATCACCAAATTAGCAAAAGACTCTTTGGCCTACAAACGCATGTGTACATCAGAAATCGATCACTGTACAGAGTATTGGCAATCGGTCCACACAGAAGAAATTGGCCTCTCAAATCTCCGTAAAACTTCAAGTTCACCCTCGCCGTACGCATAGCGATTGCACTCCTCATATGGCAATAGTGATTGCACTCCTCATGTGGCACAACGTTCGAGGTTTCGATCTCACAACCAACCAGAAACTGACCTCTGCTGTAGCCACGATCGCAATAGCCATAGTGGTATTGTCGAAAAGATTTATCCTCGAGTACATTCGTCAATGTTGAACGCTCTTCTGCATGGTTTTAGATGTACAAAAAAACCATCTCTTTATTGTATCTAGCAATCAATTATAGGATTCGAGCACGAGTCTTTACTACACTTAAACACAGTTAGCAAAACAACACTCTTGAATTTATTAAGAATGGAAGTAAATTTTGTATTCAAGGAGAGTGAGATGTACCTAGTGCACCTCTCATCTCATCTTTAGTCGAGACCTTTTGAGCATGTACAGGAGATCTTTTTGTTTTTTAGTCAAGATCTCAATCATTGTATAGACATTTAATCTTATGTATATTTTCATGCTAGAAATGTAACTATGGACAGGAATTTGTATTATTCTTTCTTGCAAGAGTGTGTTGTTAAAGGTTTTAAGGATATTATGTTTGAATTTAGAGATGTTTTTTCCACTAACTTACCTAGAGGGCTACCACTTGAGAGAGGGGACATTGACCATGCTATTGAGGTAGTTACTAACACTAATCCTATACGTAAGACAACTTATAGGCTTAGTGTTTCTCAGCATGAGGAGGTAGAGAAGCAACTCCAAGATTATCTAGATAAAGGCTTCATTAGACCTAGTAAATCACCTTGGGCATTGCCAATGCCCCTGGTAAAGAAAAAAGAGGGCTCTATGAGACTTTATATATTTTATAGGACACTAAGCAAGGTAACTATAAAAAATAGGTTTCCAATGCCTAGGTTAGAACTTAGAAGACCTATTTGACCAGTTACATCAGGATAGGTATTTACCAAGCTTGAGCTTATATCAAGGTATCATAAAACTAGGATTAGGGTAGAGGATGTCCATAAAACTTCCTTTGGGACTAGATACAGGCACAACATGTTCTTGGTGATACGTTTTGGCCTCACCAATGCTCCTACTACTTTCATCAAACTCAGGAATAGTGTATTATGGCCATATCTAGGGTAGTTTATAGTAGACTTTTTAGATGGTATTCTAATCTATAGTAGATCAAAAAAGGAACAATTGGAACACTTGAGGAAAGTATTCCAAGTGTTGAGGGAAAAATCACTGTTTGACAATGAGCCAAAGTGTGAATTTTTCAAAACAGAGGTTGGATATGTTGGGCATATAGTCTCGCAAGACAAAATCCAGATGGATCCTGATAAATTATGGGATATTATGGAATGTCCACATCCCAGGAACCTAGAAGAGATATAGATCTTCCTACGTTTATCAAGTTTCTATCAAAGATTCATAAAGAATTATGCCAAAATTGTTGTCTTGATGACAGAACACCTTAAAGGGAAAGAGAAAGACTTTCATTGGGGATATGAACACAGGCAAAGTATGGAGAAATCAAAGGTAGAAATTTCTACAGCTCTAGTTTTGCACATATCAAATCCCAATAAACCCTTTGTGGTTGAGCCTTACGTGAGTGATTTTGCTATAGGAGCACTTTTTATTTCAGGAGGGTCAATCAATGACATTTGAAAGCAAGAAACTAAAACCTACTCAAAATAAATACCCCATCTCTGAGAAGGAGTTGTATGCATTATTCCATGCTTTGAAGAAGTGGCTTCATAACTTATATGGTGCCAAAGTCACAATAGTGTTTGATCAAGAGAGCATTAATGTAGTGGCTAGCTCACTTAGTCTCATGCCTATACTCAAGGGACTGAGTTTTACTCAGATCACCAATGAGCTACTTGATTCCATTAGAGGGAAATGTAGGCTTGAGCTTGCATATTCTAAGATTTGGGAAACCATTTAGAAAGGGGATTGTGATGAATGGGTTTTCGATGAGGAGGGAGTATCAATAGGTACTCAAGAAGGATTCAAGCGGAAGAATTACAGTATCCATGATGGATATCTATGGTATAAAGGTAAGGTGTGTGTCCCTAGAGAATTTGAGATGAGACATCACATTTTGTATAGAATTCCTTTGGACGTTGTTTCTGATTAGGATAGGAAGTTTATTGGCCACTTCTAGAGAGAAATCTTGAACACATTGGATACTAAACTTAACATAAGTATGGGCGAGCATCCACAATTGGATGGGCAAATAGAGAGGGTTAACCAAATCCTAGAGAATATGCTTTGATCATATGTGAATGAAATGCAAACTAATCGGGAAGAGTACTTACCTATAGTAGAGTTTGTATATAATAGTGCCAAGCACTCTTCCACCGGGCATAGTCCATTCATGCTTATGTACAGGTTTCATCCAAGAGCTTCTTATGTAGCAGGATTGTAGAATGAGAATGTCCAATTTGCAAAGGACTTCTTGGACGAGATGAATGATATGCTTAGGCTTGGCGAGGACATCATTCGAAGAGCTCAGGATAGGGCTAGAGCCTATGCTGACCCTCAAAAGAAAGACATCAACTTTGAGGTATGAGAGCAATTCTATCTTTAGAGTTCCATCTAGTTCTGAAACCATGAAGATGAGACCTTGTCACCAAAAATTTATCCTAGGTATTTTGGACCATTCCCAATACTTAAGAGAATTGGAAACATGGCTTTCTAGCTCGAACTTCCAAAGAATAGTCTGATCCATCGAGTATTTCATGTTATTTGGCTTAAGAAAAGACTGGGTGAATCAAACAACATAATTCCATACAATGAGGTAGTAGAGCCTATTTCTATTCAATCTATTCCACATGAGCCTGAGAGCATAGTACACACTCGAGAGAAACGGACAAGAAGACACTTATATAAAGAGTATCTAGTAAAGTGGAAAGATAGTTTAGAAGATAGTGCTACATGGGGGTGGATTAACACCCTTTGGGGATAGTTTCCCAATTTTAGATTGCCTTCCCAAGAGTCTTTTTAAGGGGAAGGATACAGGGAACACCACAAAGATATGACCATGTGCATCGGATTCATGGGATTTAGTGGGAGCATGTGACCTATGTTCTTTTACTTCCATTGAGTCTTCCAATACCATTTTTTTGAGGACAAAATGGACTTAAGGGGAAGGAAATGTTATCTGAGAGCTTTCGGAAGAGATGCATGAACTATCCCTTAGTTGGAAGTTATAGATGGGCTCTCATATGAGTGCCAAGTGGTACTCATGTGAGAAGCCAATTAGATCCCTCAATTCGGAAGTGAAAGAATGTAATCCAGTATGCATGGTTGGGCATAATTAACAAGTGAATGCTCCATGTGTCTCTTAAGTAGATGATGAGCTTGTTGATGATGACCTCGAACTCTATGTTGTGCTCCCTCCAAAAGTAGGAGGGTTCATCTAAGAGTGCTTCAACAATATGCAAAAGAAAAACTATTTAGATTTACTTCATTCTTCAAGGCTTTTCTTTGAAAAGGTTGAAAACCATCGAATCACATTCCTCCTTTGAGCTACGTGCTTCTTTGATGTAGAGGACTAGCAATGAATTTCTTATAAGTTCCTTCTTTTGAAGTGATAAGCTCGTTTGTTGATACCTTGTGAAGCCTTCATGTATTCAAGATCTCAATCTTCTCATTTTTCTTGTATGCTCTACTTCTAAGGACATGGCTAATTTTTCTCTTTAGCAAATCTTGGAAAAGATTTGCTTCACAATCTCCTTGTAAAATACCTCAGAGGACTCCAATATCTCTTGGACATGATAGGGAATGAGCTTCCTAATTGGATATGTAGTAGGCTCCACTATGCTATATGCAAATGCTTCTCAGAAAACTTAACAAGCACATTGTATATGGGAGCATGGCATGCTATGTGAGCTCTCAAATGGTTGTCTTCAATCCCATATGTGAGTGCTTTGTGCTTGTCATATGATATATAAACAAAAGAACTTCATTCTTTATTCACAAGTTAGAGAAGGATGGAGATTTGAGCACCTCTCCAATCCTTCCACATCATGGATTATGCCTTGGAAAGCTGAGTGCATGTCCGGCTGTATGCTACAAGCTTTTGTGGGATGTAAGGGTTTATTCCCTCCACACCGCTTAAGGAGGGATCATACTAAACGTTCCTTTTAAGGATTTAAAGGGAGGGAAATAGAGCATTTGAAAACCTTTATCCAAGGCCACGAACTCTAAGGATAATCCATCAAGCAAGACCAATGCCCAATCTGAAACTATTAACATGAGAATGAGTTCTAGCTCTATGTACAAGCCTAGCTCTTGATACCAATGTTGTGTAACTAAGTCCTACAAGTAGCAAGACTACACAATCAACTAGTCTAAACCACCAAGAGCAAGAGAGAGCACTTATCCACCCAACATGTTGACGACATGACTGCTCCTACATCATTTGCATTTGTATCTACACAAATGTAGGTGCATTTTGTATCTATGAGACACTCCATTTCCATCTTATATCCATTTTATATTGTATCTATTTTGTATTTGGGTACCTCGCCATTTGCTTCTACCTGTGTATTCATTCTCCTTCAAGGGGAATTATCCCACATATGACATACTTTGGAGAGCCTCTCCCAACTCTATATAAAGAGGGCCTCTCCCCCCATTTGTAAATGGTTAGAAGGTTGAGGAGCCTTCTCCATGATTTTGGTAAACTCACTCTAATCCATGTGAATTTTCTCATTTCATGGTCTACTCAATTTGAGTCTCACAAGTTACTCTCGAGCAAAGTCAGCATCCTCACAAGAAACTATGATGAAAGTTAAGGGACCCTTCAACAAGGCAAAGCATATGAGTCCCAGCTCTAGGAACACATCTAAACAAGGTTCCAACAATTCATCAAAGAAATTTAGCTACAATTATTATGGTAAAATAGGGCACCTTGAGAAATTTTGCTACAAAAAGAAGAATGTCTCCAAAGGCTTTAGCTCCAAGAACCAATCTAAATCCTCTCAGCATAGGTCCCACAATTTCAATGAAGATCTATTTATCTCCAAAGAAGCCAATTGTAATAAAGTAAGTCTATGATCCAAGGGTCTGGCCGGTTCAGACAGATCTGAAATCGGACACCGTTTGGTCATCCGTGTGTATGAACAAACATCTCGAGTTTAGACTTACTAGGAGGTCTTGTGCTCTTGTGAATAAGTGATCCACTTAGCTGACTGGTTAAGTCTCAAGGATGTGAAGGAGGAGGTCTTGGGTTCAATCCCCATGGGGGACAAGGGAAGAGTATTTTGCCCAAAGAGATCTAGAGCCTTCTAGAAGCATCCACTTGAGTTAACTCGAGTTAACTGGGACTCTTGGCACACATGCAGTTACATGGCCGACACATGGCTGGCTAGTATCCACCTGCCCAAGAAGGCGTTGGGAGGAGAGTCATCTTTCTAGCATGTGGTGGTCGTAATTATTAGTTTATTGCATTGGTATCAGAGCCAAGCTTTCATGGTGATCTTGTGGGGATACCATCGTCTTCTCCATATTCTTATGTTTCTCTTATGGTGTGTGCTCTATTGTTCTTGGATCGAGATTTTATGCTTTGCGAGATTTAACGCTTTGCAAATCTTTCTTCTCGCATACTTTATGAAGAACAAAACAAGTCTATAGATGCTCAAACTTAGCGCATGATAATAAAGGACTCCATGCCGTGTCATACGCCTGGAAGTATGTTGCGCTAACTTGCTGGTGTAGATTGTTCCTTAACGATTGGAATAGATTTTTACTCCTATTGCACAGATCATTTTCGAACTCATCACGCCACAGTTGCGAGGGTTCGCACCTAGTCAGGTTTGATGGACACGTTCTTCCCAAAGACCTGGGAGTATATGGAGTGTTTTCAGAAGATTATTCTCAGAGTTTATCAACTGCTACCAGAGGAAAGCCGAATAAAGATCGCTTGTCCTATCCACGCAGGCAGCGACCTCACATGGTGCGCCCATAATATTGGGCAAGATGCACAACGAGCAAAAATTATATGCTCCTTCACGTCTTTATTTGCGGATTTGATGTCGCATTCTGTGTATGAGATTCTACATGTAGCGTCGAGCAAACATCAATGGAAGGTGCCTTTTTATCTCGGACGTCTGATGAGCTTTGTTATATCTGTTCAGATATAGCAGCTGAAGTATACTCTGATATAAGCTTCTTCTTGTATCATCAAATTAGCAAAAGACTCTTTGGCGCCTACAGACGCATGTGTACATCAGAAATCGATCACTGTACAGAGTATTGGCAATCGGTCCACACAGAAGAAATTGGCCTCTCAAATCTCCATAAAACTTCAAGTTCACCCTTGCCGTACGCATAGTGATTGCACTCCTCATATGGCAATAGTGATTGCACTCCTCATATGGCACAGCATTCAAGGTTTCGATCTCACGACCAACCAGAAACTGACCTCTGCTGTATCCACGATCGCAATAGCCATAGTGGTATTGTCGAAAAGATTTATCCTCGAGTACATTCGTCAATATTGAACGCTCTTCTGCATGGTTTTAGATGTACAAAAAAACCATCTCTTTACTGTATCTAGCAGTCAATTATAGGATTCGAGCACGAGTCTTTAGTACACTTAAACACAGTTAGCAAAACAACACTCTTGAGATTATTAAGAATGGAAGTAAATTTTTTATTCAAGGAGAGCAAGATGTACCTAGTGCACCTCTCATCTCATCTTTAGTTGAGACCTTTTGAGCATGTACAGGAGATCTTTTTGTTTTTTAGTCAAGATCTCAATCATTGTATAGACATTTCATCTTATGTATATTTTCATGCTAGAAATGTAACTATGGACAGGAATTTGTATTATTCTTTCTTGCAAGAGTGTGTTAAAGGTTTTAAGGATATTATGTTTGAATTTAGAGATGTTTTTTCCACTAACTTACCTAGAGGGCTACCACTTGAGAGAGGGGACATTGACCATGCTATTGAGGTAGTTACTAACACTAATCCTATATGTAAGACAACTTATAGGCTTAGTGTTTCTCAGCATGAGGAGGTAGAGAAGCAACTCCAAGATTATCTAGATAAAGGCTTCATTAGACCTAGTAACTCACCTTGGGCATTGCCAATGCCCCTGGTAAAGAAGAAAGAGGGCTCTATGAGACTTTATATAAATTATAGGACACTAAGCAATGTAAGTATAAAAAATAGGTTTCCAATGCCTAGGTTAGAACTTAGAAGACCTATTTGACCAGTTACATCAAGATAGGTATTTACCAAGCTTGATCTTATATCAAGGTATCATCAAACTAGGATTACGGTAGAGGATGTCCATAAAACTTCCTTTGGGACTAGATACAGGCACAACATGTTCTTGGTGATACGTTTTGGCCTCACCAATGCTCCTACTACTTTCATGAAACTCAAGAATAGTGTATTATGGCCATATCTAGGGTAGTTTATAGTAGACTTTTTAGATGGTTTTCTAATCTATAGTAGATAAAAAAAGGAACAATTGGAACACTTGAGGAAAGTATTCCAAGTGTTGAGGGAAAAATCACTGTTTGACAATGAGCCAAAGTGTGAATTTTTCAAAACAGAGGTTAGATATGTTGGGCATATAGTCTCGCAAGACAAAATCCAGATGGATCCTGATAAATTATGGGATATTATGGAATGTCCACATCCCATGAACCTAGAAGAGATATAGATATTCCTACGTTTATCAAGTTTCTATCAAAGATTCATAAAGAATTATGCCAAAATTGTTGTCTTGATGACAGAACACCCTAAAGGGAAAGAGAAAGCCTTTCAATCGGGATATGAACACAGGCAAAGTATGGAGAAATCAAAGGTAGAAATTTCTATAGCTCCAGTTTTGCACATATCAAATCCCAATAAACCCTTTGTGGTTGAGCCTGACGTGAGTGATTTTGCTATAGGAGCACTTTTTAGTTCAGGAGGGTCAATCAATGACATTTGAAAGCAAGAAACTAAAACCTACTCAAAATAATTACCCCATCTCAGAGAAGGAGTTGTATGCAATATTCCATGCTTTGAAGAAGTGGCTTCATAACTTATATGGTGCCAAAGTCACAATAGTGTTTGATCAAGAGAGCATTATTGTAGTGGCTAGCTCACTTAGTCTCATGCCTATACTCAAGGGACTGAGTTTTACTTAGATCACCAATGAGCTACTTGATTCCATTAGAGGGAAATGTAGGCTTGATCTTGCATATTCTAAGGTTTGGGAAACCATTTAGAAAGGGGATTGTGATGAATGGGTTTTCGATGAGGAGGGAGTATCGATAGGTACTCAAGAAGGATTCAAGCGGAAGAATTACAGTATCCATGATGGATATCTATGGTATAAAGGTAAGGTGTCTGTCCCTAGAGAATTTGAGATGAGACATCACATTTTGTATAGAATTCATTTGGACGTTGTTTCTGATTAGGATAGGAAGTTTATTGGCCACTTCTAGAGAGCAGTCTTGAAGACATTGGATACTAAACTTAACATAAGTATGGGCAAGCATCCACAGTTGGATGGGCAAACAGAGAGGGTTAACCAAATCCTAGAGAATATGCTTTGATCATATGTGAATGAAAGGCAAACTAATCGGGAAGAGTACTTACCTATAGTAGAGTTTGTATATAATAGTGCCAAGCACTCTTCCACCGGGAATAGTCCATTCATGCTTATGTACAGGTTTCATCCAAGAGCTTCTTATGTAGCAGGATTGTAGAATGAGAATGTCCAATTTGCAAAGGACTTCTTCGACGAGATGAATGATATGCTTAGGCTTTCCAAGGACATCATTCGAAGAGCTCAGGATAGGGCTAGAGCCTATGCTGACCCTCAAAAGAAAGACATCAACTTTGAGGTATGAGAGCAATTCTATCTTTAGAGTTCCATCTAGTTCTGAAACCATGAAGATGAGACCTTGTCACCAAAAATTTATTCTAGGTATTTTGGACCATTCCCAATACTTAAGAGAATTGGAAACATGGCTTTCTAGCTCGAACTTCCAAAGAATAGTCCGATCCATCCAGTATTTCATGTTATTTGGCTTAAGAAAAGACTGGGTGAATCAAACAACATAATTCCATACAATGACGTAGTAGAGCCTATTTCTATTCAATCTATTCCACATGAGCCTGAGAGCATACTACACACTCGAGAGAAACGGACAAGAAGACACTTATATAAAGAGTATCTAGTAAAGTGGAAAGATAGTTTAGAAGATAGTGCTACATGGGAGTGAATTAACACCCTTTGGGGATAGTTTCCCAATTTTAGATTGCCTTCCCAAGAGTCTTTTTAAGGGGAAGGATACAGGGAACACCACAAAGATATGACCATGTGCATCGGATTCATGGGATTTAGTGGGAGCATGTGACCTATGTTCTTTTACTTCCATTGAGTCTTCCAATACCATTTTTTTGAGGACAAAATGGACTTAAGGGGAAGGAAATGTTATCTGAGAGCTTTTGGAAGAGATGTATGAACTATCCCTTAGTTGGAAGTTACACATGGGCTCTCATATGAGTGCCAAGTGGTACTCATGTGAGAAGCCAATTAGATCCCTCAATTCCGAAGTGAAAGAATGTAATCCAGTATGCATGGTTGGGCATAATTAACAAGTGAATGCTCCATGTGTCTCTTAAGTAGATGACGAGCTTGTTGATGATGACCTCGAACTCTGTGTCGTGCTCCCTCCAAAAGTAGGAGGGTTCATTTCAGAGTGCTTCAACAATATGCAAAAGAAAAATTATTTAGGTTTACTTCATTCTTCAAGGCTTTTCTTTGAAAAGGTTGAAAACCATCGAATCACATTCCTCCTTTGAGCTACGTGCTTCTTTGATGTAGAGGACCACCAATGAATTTCTTATAAGTTCCTTCTTTTGAAGTGATAAGCTCTTTTGTTGATACCTTGTGAAGCCTTCATGTATTCAAGATCTCAATCTTCTCATTTTTCTTGTATGCTCTACTTCTAAGGACATGGCTAATTTTTCTCTTTTGCAAATCTTGGAAAAGATTTGCTTCACAATCTCCTTGTAAAATACCTCAGAGGACTCCAATATCTCTTGGACATGATAGGGAATGAGCTTCCTAATTGGATATGTAGTAGGCTCCACTATGCTATATGCAAATGCTTCTCAGAAAACTTAACAAGCACATTGTATATGGGAGCATGGCATGCTACGTGAGCTCTCAAATGGTTGTCTTCAATCCCATATGTGAGTGCTTTGTGCTTGTCATATGATATATAAACAAAAGAACTTCATTCTTTATTCACAAGTTAGAGAAGGATGGAGAGTTGAGCACCTCTCCAATCCTTCCACATCATGGATTATGCCTTGGAAAGCTGAGTGCATGTCCGGCTGTATGCTACAAGCTTTTGTGGGATGTAAGGGTTTATTCCCTCCACACCGCTTAAGGAGGGATCATACTAAACGTTCCTTTTAAGGATTTAAAGTGAGGGAAATAGAGCATTTGAAAACCTTTATCCAAGGGCACGAACTCTAAGGATAATCCATCAAGCAAGACCAATGCCCAATCTGAAACTATTAACATGAAAATGAGTTCTAGCTCTAGGTACAAGCCTACCTCTTGATACCAATGTTGTGTAACTAAGTCCTACAAGTAGCAAGACTACACAATCAACTAGTCTAAACCATCAAGAGCAAGAGAGAGCACTTATCCACCCAATTGTTGACGACATGACTGCTCCTACATCATTTGCATTTGTATCTACACAAATGTAGCTCCATTTTGTATCTATGAGACACTCCATTTCCATCTTATATCCATTTTATATTGTATCTATTCTGTATTTGGGTACCTCGCCATTTGCTTCTACCTGTGTATTCATTCTCCTTCAAGGGGAATTATCCCACATATGACATACTTTGGAGAGCCTCTCCCAACTCTATATAAAGAGGGCCTCTCCCCCCATTTGTAAATGGTTAAAAGATTGAGGAGCCTACTCAATGATTTTGGTAAACTCACTCTAATCCATGTGAATTTTCTCATTTCATGGTCTACTCAATTTGAGTCTCACAAGTTACTCTCGAGCAAAGTCAGCATCCTCACAAGAAACTATGATGAAAGTTAAGGGACCCTTCAACAAGGCAAAGCATATGAGTCCCAGCTCTAGGAACACATCTAAACAAGGTTCCAACAATTCATCAAAGAAATTTAGCTACAATTATTATGGTAAAATAGGGCACCCTGAGAAATTTTGCTACAAAAAGAAGAATGTCTCCAAAGGCTTTAGCTCCAAGAACCAATCTAAATCCTCTCAGCATAGGTCTCACAATTTCAATGAAGATCTATTTATCTCCAGAGAAGCCAATTGTAATAAAGTAAGTCTATGATCCAAGGGTCTGGCCGGTTCAGATAGATCTTAAATCGGACACCGTTTGGTCATCCGTGTGTATGACGAAAGATCTCGAGTTTAGACTTACTAGGAGGTCTTGTGCTCTTGTGAATAAGTGATCCACTTAGCTGACTGGTTAAGTCTCAAGGATGTGAAGGAGGAGGTCTTGGGTTCAATCCCCATGGGGGACATGGGAAGAGTATTTTGCCCAAAGAGATCTAGAGCCTTCTGGAAGCATTCACTTGAGTTAACTCGAGTTAACTGGGACACTTGGCGCACATGCAGTTACATGGCCGACACATGGCTGGCTAGTATCCACCTGCCCAAGAAGGCATTTGGTTGGGAGGAGAGTCATCTTTCTAGCATGTGGTGGTCGTAATTATTAGTTTATTGCATTGGTATCAGAGCCAAGCTTTCATGGTGATCTTTTGGGGATATCATTGTCTTCTCCATATTCTTATGTTTCTCTTATGGTGTGTGCTCTATTGTTCTCGGATGGAGATTTTATGCTTTGCGAGATTTAACGCTTTGCAAATCTTTCTTCTCGCATAATTTATGAAGAACAAAACAAGTCTATAGATGCTCAAACTTAGCGCATGATAATAAAGGCCTCGATGCCGTGTCATACGCCTGGAAGTATGTTGCGCTATCTTGCTCGTGTAGATTGTTCCTTGATGATTGGAATAGATTTTTACTTCTATTGCACAGATCATTTTCGAACTCATCACGCCACAGTTGCGAGGGTTCGCACCTAGTCGATTTGATGGACACGTTCTTCCCAAAGACCTGGGAGTATATGGAGTGTTTTCTGAAGATTATTCTTAGAGCTTATCAACTACTACCAGAGGAAAGCCGAGTAAAGATCGCTTGTCCTATCCACGCAGGCAACGACCTCACATGGTGCGCCCATAATATTGAGCAAGATGAACAACGAGCAAAAATTATATGCTCCTTCACGTCTTTATTTGCGGATTTGATGTCGCAATCTGTGTATGAGATTCTACATGTAGCATCGAGCAAACATCAATGGAAGGTGCCTTTTTATCTTGGATGTTTGATGAGCTTTGTTATATCTGTTCAGATATAGCAGCTGAAGTATACTCTGATATAAGCTTCTCCTTGTATCATCAAATTAGCAAAAGACTCTTTGGCGCCTACAGACGCATGTGTACATCAGAAATCGATCACTGTACAGAGTATTGGCAATCAGTCCACACAGAAGAAATTGGCCTCTCAAATCTCCGTAAAACTTCAAGTTCACCCTCGCCATACGCATTGCGATTGCACTCCTCATATGGCAATAGTGATTGCACTCCTCATATGGCACAGCGTTCAAGGTTTCGATCTCACGACCAACCAGAAACTGACCTCTGCTGTAGCCACGATCGCAATAGCCATAGTGGTATTGTCGAAAAGATTTATCCTCGAGCACATTCGTCAATATTGAACGCTCTTCTGCATGGTTTTAGATGTACAAAAAAACCATCTCTTTACTGTATCTAGCAGTCAATTATAGGATTCGAGCACGAGTCTTTACTACACTTAAACACAGTTAGCAAAACAACACTCTTGAATTTATTAAGAATGGAAGTAAATTTTTCATTCAAGGAGAGCGAGATGTACCTAGTGCACCTCTCATCTCATCTTTAGTCGAGACCTTTTGAGCATGTACAGGAGATCTTTTTGTTTTTAATCAAGATCTCAATCATTGTATAGACATTTCATCTTATGTATATTTTCATGCTAGAAATGTAACTATGGACAGGAATTTGTATTATTATTTCTTGCAAGAGTGTGTTGTTAAAGGTTTTAAGGATATTATGTTTGAATTTAGAGATGTTTTTTCCACTAACTTACCTAGAGGGCTACCACTTGAGAGAGGGGACATTGACCATGCTATTGAGGTAGTTACTAACACTAATCCTATATGTAAGAAAACTTATAGGCTTAGTGTTTCTCAGCATGAGGAGGTAGAGAAGCAACTCCAAGATTATCTAGTTAAAGGCTTCATTAGACCTAGTAACTCACCTTGGGCATTGCCAATGCCCCTGGTAAAGAAGAAAGAGGGCTCTATGAGACTTTATATATATTATAGGACACTAAGCAAGGTAACTATAAAAAATAGGTTTCCAATGCCTAGGTTAGAACTTAGAAGACCTATTTGACGAGTTACATCAAGATAGGTATTTACCAAGCTTGATCTTATATCAAGGTATCATAAAACTAGGATTAGGGTAGAGGATGTCCATAAAACTTCCTTTGGGACTAGATACAGGCACAACATGTTCTTGGTGATACGTTTTGGCCTCACCAATGCTCCTACTACTTTCATGAAACTCAGGAATAGTGTATTATGCCCATATCTAGGGTAGTTTATAGTAGACTTTTTAGATGGTATTCTAATCTATAGTAGATCAAAAAAGGAACAATTGGAACACTTGAGGAAAGTATTCCAAGTGTTGAGGGAAAAATCACTGTTTGACAATGAGCCAAAGTGTGAATTTTTCAAAACAGAGGTTAGATATGTTGGGCATATAGTCTCGCAAGACAAAATCCAGATGGATCATGATAAATTATGGGATATTATTGAATTTCCACATCCCAGGAACCTAGAAGAGATATAGATCTTCCTACGTTTATCAAGTTTCTATCAAAGATTCATAAAGAATTATGCCAAAATTGTTGTCTTGATGACAGAACACCTTAAAGGGAAAGAGAAAGCCTTTCATTGGGGATATGAACACAGGCAAAGTATGGAGAAATCAAAGGTAGAAATTTCTACAGCTCCAGTTTTGCACATATCAAATCCCAATAAACCCTTTGTGGTTGAGCCTGACGTGAGTGATTTTGCTATAGGAGCACTTTTTAGTTCAGGAGGGTCAATCAATGACATTTGAAAGCAAGAAACTAAAACCTACTCAAAATAATTACCCCATCTCTGAGAAGGAGTTGTATGCAATATTCCATGCTTTGAAGAAGTGGCTTCATAACTTATATGGTGCAAAAGTCACAATAGTGTTTGATCAAGAGAGCATTAATGTAGTGGCTAGCTCACTTAGTCTCATGCCTATACTCAAGGGACTGAGTTTTACTCAGATCACCAATGAGCTACTTAATTCCATTAGAGGGAAATGTAGGCTTGATCTTGCATATTCTAAGATTTGGGAAACCATTTAGAAAGGGGATTGTGATGAATGGGTTTTCGATGAGGAAGGAGTATCGATAGGTACTCAAGAAGGATTCGAGCGGAAGAATTACAGTATCCATGATGGATATCTATGGTATAAAGGTAAGGTGTGTGTCCCTAGAGAATTTGAGATGAGACATCAAATTTTGTATAGAATTCCTTTGGACGTTGTTTCTGATTAGGATAGGAAGTTTATTGGCCACTTCTAGAGAGCAGTCTTGAAGACATTGGATACTAAACTTAACATAAGTATGGGCGAGCATCCACAGTTGGATGGGCAAACAGAGAGGGTTAACCAAATCCTAGAGAATATGCTTTGATCATATGTGAATGAAAGGCAAACTAATCGGGAAGAGTACTTACCTATAGTAGAGTTTGTATATAATAGTGCCAAGCACTCCTCCACCGGGCATAGTCCATTCATGCTTATGTACAGGTTTCATCCAAGAGCTTCTTATGTAGCAGGAGTGTAGAATGAGAATGTCCAATTTGCAAAGGACTTCTTGGACGAGATGAATGATATGCTTAGGCTTGCCGAGGACATCATTCGAAGAGCTCAGGATAGGGCTAGAGCCTATGCTGACCCTCAAAAGAAAGACATCAACTTTGAGGTATGAGAGCAGTTCTATCTTTAGAGTTCCATCTAGTTCTGAAACCATGAAGATGAGACCTTGTCACCAAAACTTTATCCTAGGTATTTTGGACCATTCCCAATACTTAAGAGAATTGGAAACATGGCTTTCTAGCTCGAACTTCCAAAGAATAGTCCGATCCATCCAGTATTTCATGTTATTTGGCTTAAGAAAAGACTGGGTGAATCAAACAACATAATTCCATACAATGAGGTAGTAGAGCCTATTTCTATTCAATCTATTCCACATGAGCCTGAGAGCATACTACACACTCGAGAGAAACGGACAAGAAGACACTTATATAAAGAGTATCTAGTAAAGTGGAAAGATAGTTTAGAAGATAGTGCTACATGGGAGTGGATTAACACCGTTTGGGGATAGTTTCCCAATTTTAGATTGGCTTCCCAAGAGTCTTTTTAAGGGGAAGGATACAGGGAACACCACAAAGATATGACCATGTGCATCGGATTCATGGGATTTAGTGGGAGCATGTGACCTATGTTCTTTTACTTCCATTGAGTCTTCCAATACCATTTTTTTGAGGACAAAATGGAATTAAGGGGAAGGAAATGTTATCTGAGAGCTTTTGGAAGAGATGTATGAACTATCCCTTAGTTGGAAGTTACAGATGGGCTCTCATATGAGTGCCAAGTTGTACTCATGTGAGAAGCCAATTAGATCCCTCAATTCGGAAGTGAAAGAATGTAATCCAGTATGCATGGTTGGGCATAATTAACAAGTGAATGCTCCATGTGTCTCTTAAGTAGATGACGAGCTTGTTGATGATGACCTCGAACTCTATGTTGTGCTCCCTCCAAAAGTAGGAGGGTTCATCTAAGAGTGCTTCAACAATATGCAAAAGAAAAGGTATTTAGGTTTACTTCATTCTTCAAGGCTTTTCTTTGAAAAGGTTGAAAACCATCGAATCACATTCCTCCTTTAGCTACGTGCTTCTTTGATGTAGAGGACCACCAATGAATTTCTTATAAGTTCCTTCTTTTGAAGTGATAAGCTCTTTTGTTGATACCTTGTGAAGCCTTCATGTATTCAAGATCTCAATCTTCTCATTTTTTCTTGTATGCTCTACTTCTAAGGACATGGCTAATTTTTCTCTTAGCAAATCTTGGAAAAGATTTGCTTCACAATCTCCTTGTAAAATACCTCAGAGGACTCCAATATCTCTTGGACATGATAGGGAATGAACTTCTTAATTGGATATGTAGTAGGCTCCACTATGCTATATGCAAATGCTTCTCAGAAAACTTAACAAGCACATTGTATATGGGAGCATGGCATGCTACGTGAGCTCTCAAATGGTTGTCTTCAATCCCATATGTGAGTGCTTTGTGCTTGTCATATGATATATAAACAAAAGAACTTCATTCTTTATTCACAAGTTAGAGAAGGATGGAGAGTTGAGCACCTCTCCAATCCTTCCACATCATGGATTATGCCTTGGAAAGCTGAGTGCATGTCCGGCTGTATGCTACAAGCTTTTGTGGGATGTAAGGGTTTATTCCCTCCACACCGCTTAAGGAGGGATCATACTAAATGTTCCTTTTAAGGATTTAAAGGGAGGGAAATAGAGCATTTTAAAACCTTTATCCAAGGGCACGAACTCTAAGGATAATCCATCAAGCAAGACCAATGCCCAATCTGAAACTATTAACATGAGAATGAGTTCTAGCTCTAGGTACAAGCCTAGCTCTTGATACCAATGTTGTGTAACTAAGTCCTACAAGTAGCAAGACTACACAATCAACTAGTCTAAACCACCAAGAGCAAGAGAGAGCACTTATCCACCCAACATGTTGACGACATGATTGCTCCTACATCATTTGCATTTGTATCTACACAAATGTAGCTCCATTTGGTATCTATGAGACACTCCATTTCCATCTTATATCCATTTTATATTGTATCTATTTTGTATTTGGGTACCTTGCCATTTGCTTCTACTTGTGTATTCATTCTCCTTCAAGGGGAATTATCCCACATATGACATACTTTGGAGAGCCTCTCCCAACTCTATATAAAGAGGGCCTCTCCCCCCATTTGTAAATGGTTAGAAGATTGAGGAGCCTACTCCATGATTTTGGTAAACTCACTCTAATCCATGTGAATTTTCTCATTTCATGGTCTACTCAATTTGAGTCTCACAAGTTACTCTCGAGCAATGTCAGCATCCTCACAAGAAACTATGATGAAAGTTAAGGGACCCTTCAACAAGGCAAAGCATATGAGTCCCAGCTCTAGGAACACATCTAAACAAGGTTCCAACAATTCATCAAAGAAATTTAGCTACAATTATTATGGTAAAATAGGGCACCTTGAGAAATTTTGCTATAAAAAGAAGAATGTCTCCAAAGGCTTTAGCTCCAAGAACCAATCTAAATCCTCTCAGCATAGGTCTCACAATTTCAATGAAGATCTATTTATCTCCAGAGAAGCCAATTGTAATAAAGTAAGTCTATGATCCAAGGGTCTGGCCGGTTCAGACAGATCTGAAATCGGACACCGTTTGGTCATCCGTGTGTATGACCAAAGATCTCGAGTTTAGACTTACTAGGAGGTCTTGTGCTCTTGTGAATAAGTGATCCACTTAGCTGACTGGTTAAGTCTCAAGGATGTGAAGGAGGAGGTCTTGGGATCAATCCCCATGGGGGACATGGGAAGAGTATTTTGCCCAAAGAGATCTAGAGCCTTCTAGAAGCATCCACTTGAGTTAACTCGAGTTAACTGGGACACTTGGCGCACATGCAGTTACATGGCCGACACATGGCTGGCTAGTATCCACCTGCCCAAGAAGGCAGTCCTCTGGAGAGAGCTATATATAGAGGCATTTGGTTGGGAGGAGAGTCATCTTTCTAGCATGTGGTACAGGGAACACCACAAAGATATGACCATGTGCATTGGACTCATGGGATTTAGTGGGAGCATGTGACCTATGTTCTTTTACTTCCATTGAGTCTTCCAATACCATTTTTTTGAGGACAAAATGGACTTAAGGGGAAGGAAATGTTATCTGAGAGCTTTTGGAAGAGATGTATGAACTATCCCTTAGTTGGAAGTTAGAGATGGGCTCTCATATGAGTGCCAAGTGGTACTCATGTGAGAAGCCAATCAGATCCCTCAATTCGGAAGTGAAAGAATGTAATCCAGTATGCATGGTTGGGCATAATTAACAAGTGAATGCTCCATGTGTCTCTTAAGTAGATGACGAGCTTGTTGATGATGACCTCGAACTCTATGTTGTGCTCCCTCCAAAAGTAGGAGGGTTCATCTAAGAGTGCTTCAACAATATTCAAAAGAAAAAGTATTTAGGTTTACTTCATTCTTCAAGGCTTTTCTTTGAAAAGGTTGAAAACCATCGAATCACATTCCTCCTTTGAGCTACGTGCTTCTTTGATGTAGAGGACCACCAATGAATTTCTTATAAGTTCCTTCTTTTGAAGTGATAAGCTCTTTTGTTGATACCTTGTGAAGCCTTCATGTATTCAAGATCTCAATCTTCTCATTTTTCTTGTATGCTCTACTTCTAAGGACACGGCTAATTTTTCTCTTTAGCAAATCTTGGAAAAGATTTGCTTCACAATCTCCTTGTAAACTCATCACGCCACAGTTGCGAGGGTTCGCACCTAGTCAGGTTTGATGGACACGTTCCTCCCAAAGACCTGGGAGTATATGGAGTGTTTTCAGAAGATTATTCTTAGAGCTTATCAACTGCTACCAGAGGAAAGCCGAGTAAAGATCGCTTGTCCTATCCACGCAGGCAGCGACCTCACATGGTGCGCCCATAATATTGAGCAAGATGCACAACGAGCAAAAAATATATGCTCCTTCACGTCTTTATTTGCGGATTTGATGTCGCAATCTGTGTATGAGATTCTACATGTAGCCTTTTATCTGATGAGCTTTGTTATATCTGTTCAGATATAGCAGCTGAAGTATACTCTGATATAAGCTTCTTCTTGTATCATCAAATTAGCAAAAGACTCTTTGGCGCCTACAGACGCATGTGTACATCAAAAATCGATCACTGTACAGAGTATTGCCAATCGGTCCACACAGAAGAAATTGGCCTCTCAAATCTCCGTAAAACTTCAAGTTCACCCTCGCCGTACGCATAGCGATTGCACTCCTCATATGGCAATAGTGATTGCACTCCTCATATGGCACAACATTCAAGGTTTCGATCTCACGACCAACCAGAAACTGAGCTCTGCTGTAGCCACGATCGCAATAGCCATAGTGGTATTGTTGAAAAGATTTATCCTCGAGTACATTCGTCAATATTGAACGCTCTTTTGCATGGTTTTAGATGTACAAAAAAACCATCTCTTTACTGTATCTAGCAGTCAATTATAGGATTCGAGCACGAGTCTTTACTACACTTAAACACAGTTAGCAAAACAACACTCTTGAATTTATTAAGAATGGAAGTAAATTTTGTATTCAAGGAGAGCGAGATGTACCTAGTGCACCTCTCATCTCATCTTTAGTCGAGACCTTTTGAGCATGTACAGGAGATCTTTTTGTTTTTTAGTCAAGATCTCAATCATTGTATAGACATTTCATCTTATGTATATTTTCATGCTAGAAATGTAACTATGGACAGGAATTTGTATTATTCTTTCTTGCAAGCGTGTGTTGTTAAAGGTTTTAAGGATATTATATTTGAATTTAGAGATGTTTTTTCCACTAACTTACCTAGAGGGCTACCACTTGAGAGAGGGGACATTGACCATGCTATTGAGGTAGTTACTAACACTAATCCTATATGTAAGACAACTTATAGGCTTAGTGTTTCTCAGCATGAGGAGGGAGTATCGATAAGTACTCAAGAAGGATTCTAGCGGAAGAATTACAGTATTCATGATGGATATGTATGGTATAAAGGTAAGGTGTGTGTCCCTAGAGAATTTGAGATGAGACATCACATTTTGTATAGAATTCCTTTGGACGTTGTTTCTGATTAGGATAGGAAGTTTATTGGCCACTTCTAGAGAGCAGTCTTGAAGACATTGAATACTAAACTTAACATAAGTATGGGCGAGCATCCAGAGTTGGATGGGCAAACAGAGAGGGTTAACCAAATCCTAGAGAATATGCTTTGATCATATGTGAATGAAAGGCAAACTAATCGGGAAGAGTACTTACCTATAGTAGAGTTTGTATATAATAGTGCCAAGCACTCTTCCACCGGGCATAGTCCATTCATGCTTATGTACAGGTTTCATCCAAGAGCTTCTTATGTAGCAGGATTGTAGAATGAGAATGTCCAATTTGCAAAGGACTTCTTGGACGAGATGAATGATATGCTTAGGCTTGCCGAGGACATCATTCCAAGAGCTCACGATAGGGCTAGAGCCTATGCTGACCCTCAAAAGAAAGACATCAACTTTGAGGTATGAGAGCAATTCTATCTTTAGAGTTCCATCTAGTTCTGAAACCATGAAGATGAGACCTTGTCACCAAAAATTTATCCTAGGTGTTTTGGACCATTCCCAATACTTAAGAGAAGTGGAAACATGGCTTTCTAGCTCAAACTTCCAAAGAATAGTCCGATCCATCCAGCATTTCATGTTATTTGGCTTAAGAAAAGACTGGGTGAATCAAACAACATAATTCCATACAATGAGGTAGTAGAGCCTATTTCTATTCAATCTATTCCACATGAGCCTGAGAGCATACTACACACTCGAGAGAAACGGACAAGAAGACACTTATATAAAGAGTATCTAGTAAAGTGGAAAGATAGTTTAGAAGATAGTGCTACATGGGAGTGAATTAACACCCTTTGGGGATAGTTTCCCAATTTTAGATTGCCTTCCCAAGAGTCTTTTTAAGGGGAAGGATACAGGGAACACCATAAAGATATGACCATGTGCAACGGATTCATGGGATTTAGTGGGAGCATGTGACCTATGTTCTTTTACTTCCATTGAGTCTTCCAATACCATTTTTTTGAGGACAAAATGGACTTAAGGGGAAGGAAATGTTATCTGAGAGCTTTTGGAATAGATGTATGAACTATCCCTTAGTTGGAAGTTACAGATGGGCTCTCATATGAGTGCCAAGTGGTACTCATGTGAGAAGCCAATTAGATCCCTCAATTCGGAAGTGAAAGAATGTAATCCAGTATGCATGGTTGGGCATAATTAACAAGTGAATGCTCCATGTGTCTCTTAAGTAGATGACGAGCTTGTTGATGATTACCTCGAACTCTATGTTGTGCTCCCTCCAAAAGTAGGAGGGTTCATCTAAGAGTGCTTCAACAATATGCAAAAGAAAAAGTATTTAGGTTTACTTCATTCTTCAAGGCTTTTCTTTGAAAAGGTTGAAAACCATTGAATCACATTCCTCCTTTGAGCTACGTGCTTCTTTGATGTAGAGGACCACCAATAAATTTCTTATAAGTTCCTTCTTTTGAACTGATAAGCTCTTTTGTTGATACCTTGTGAAGCCTTCATGTATTCAAGATCTCAATCTTCTCATTTTTCTTGTATGCTCTACTTCTAAGGACATGGCTAATTTTTCTCTTTAGCAAATCTTGGAAAATATTTGCTTCACAATCTCCTTGTAAAATACCTCAGAGGACTCCAATATCTCTTGGACATGATAGGGAATGAGCTTCCTAATTGGATATGTAGTAGGCTCCACTATGCTATATGCAAATGCTTCTCAGAAAACTTAACAAACACATTGTATATGGAAGCATGGCATGCTACGTGAGCTCTCAAATGGTTGTCTTCAATCCCATATGTGAGTGCTTTGTGCTTGTCATATGATATATAAACAAAAGAACTTCATTCTTTATTCACAAGTTAGAGAAGGATGGAGAGTTGAGCACCTCTCCAATCCTTCCACATCATGGATTATGCCTTGGAAAGCTGAGTGCATGTCCGGATGTATGCTACAAGCTTTTGTGGGATGTAAGGGTTTATTCCCTCCACACCACTTAAGGAGGGATCATACTAAACGTTCCTTTTAAGGATTTAAAGGGAGGGAAATAGAGCATTTGAAAACCTTTATCCAAGGGCACAAACTCTAAGGATAATCCATCAAGCAAGACCAATGCCCAATCGGAAACTATTAACATGAGAATGAGTTCTAGCTCTAGGTACAAGCCTAGCTCTTGATACCAATGTTGTGTAACTAAGTCCTACAAGTAGCAAGACTACACAATCAACTAGTCTAAACCACCAAGAGCAAGAGAGAGCACTTATCCACCCAACATGTTGACGACATGACTGCTCCTACATCATTTGCATTTGTATCTACACAAATGTAGCTCCATTTTGTATCTATGAGACACTCCATTTCCATCTTATATCCATTTTATATTGTATCTATTTTGTATTTGGGTACCTCGCCATTTGCTTCTACCTGTGTATTCATTCTCCTTCAAGGGGAATTATCCCACATATGACAGACTTTGGAGAGCCTCTCCCAACTCTATATAAAGAGGGCCTCTCCCCCCATTTGTAAATGGTTAGAAGATTGAGGAGCCTACTCCATGATTTTGGTAAACTCACTCTAATCCATGTGAATTTTCTCATTTCATGGTCTACTCAATTTGAGTCTCACAAGTTACTCTCGAGCAAAGTCAGCATCCTCACAAGAAACTATGATGAAAGTTAAGGGACCCTTCAACAAGGCAAAGCATATGAGTCCCAACTCTAGGAACACATCTAAACAAGGTTCCAACAATTCATCAAAGAAATTTAGCTACAATTATTATGGTAAAATAGGGCACCTTGAGAAATTTTGCTACAAAAAGAAGAATGTCTCCAAAGGCTTTAGCTCCAAGAACCAATCTAAATCCAATCAGCATAGGTCTCACAATTTCAATGAAGATCTATTTATCTCCAGAGAAGCCAATTGTAATAAAGTAAGTCTATGATCCAAGGGTCTGGCCGGTTCAGACATATCTGAAATCGGACACCGTTTGGTCATCCGTGTCTATGACCAAAGATCTCGAGTTTAGACTTACTAGGAGGTCTTGTGCTCTTGTGAATAAGTGATCCACTTAGCTGACTGGTTAAGTCTCAAGGATGTGAAGGAGGAGGTCTTGGGTTCAATCCCCATGGGGGACATGGGAAGAGTATTCTGCCCAAAGAGATCTAGAGCCTTCTAGAAGCATCCACTTGAGTTAACTCGAGTTAACTGGGACACTTGGCGCACATGCAGTTACATGGCCGACACATGGCTAGCTAGTATCCACCAGCCCAAGAAGGCAGTCCTCTGGAGAGAGCTATATATATTTGGTGGGAGGAGAGTCATCTTTCTAGCATGTGGTGGTCGTAATTATTAGTTTATTGCATTGGTATCAGAGCCAAGCTTTCATGGTGATCTTGTGGGGATATCATCGTCTTCTCCATATTCTTATGTTTCTCTTATGGTGTGTGCTCTATTGTTCTCGGATCGAGATTTTATGCTTTGCGAGATTTAACGCTTTGCAAATCTTTCTTCTCGCATAATTTATGAAGAACAAAACAAGTCTATAGATGCTCAGACTTAGCGCATGATAATAAAGGACTCGATGCCGTGTCATATGCCTGGAAGTATGTTGCGCTAACTTGCTCGTGTAGATTGTTCCTTAACGATTGGAATAGATTTTTACTCCTATTGAACAGATCATTTTTGAACTCATCACGCCACAGTTGCGAGGGTTTGCACCTAGTCAGGTTTGATGGACACGTTGTTCCCAAAGACCTGGGAGTATATGGAGTGTTTTCAGAAGATTATTCTTAGAGCTTATCAACTGCTTCCAGAGGAAAGCCGAGTAAAGATCGCTTGTCCTATCCACGCAGGCAGCGACCTCACATGGTGCACCCATAATATTGAGCAAGATGCACAACGAGCAAAAATTATATGCTCCTTCACGTCTTTATTTGCGGATTTGATGTCGCAATCTGTGTATGAGATTCTACATGTAGCGTCGAGCAAACATCAATGGAAGGTGCCTTTTTATCTGGGACGTCTGATGAGCTTTGTTATATCTGTTCAGATATAGCTGCTGAAGTATACTCTGATATAAGCTTCTTCTTGTATCATCAAATTAGCAAAAGACTCTTTGGCGCCTACAGACGCATGTGTACATCAAAAATCGATCACTGTATAGAGTATTGGCAATCAGTCCACACAGAAGAAATTGGCCTCTCAAATCTCCGTAAAACTTCAAGTTCACCGTCGCCGTACGCATAGCGATTTCACTCCTCATATGGCAATAGTGATTGCACTCCTCATACGGCACAGCGTTCAAGGTTTCGATCTCACGACCAACCAAAAACTGACCTCTGCTGTAGCCACGATCGCAATAGCCATAGTGGTATTGTCGAAAAGATTTATCCTCGAGTACATTCATCAATATTGAACGCTCTTCTGCATGGTTTTAGATGTACAAAAAAACCATCTCTTTACTGTATCTAGTAGTCAATTATAGGATTCGAGCACGAGTCTTTACTACACTTAAACACAGTTAGCAAAACAACACTCTTGAATTTATTAAGAATGGAAGTAGATTTTGTATTCAAGGAGAGCGAGATGTACCTAGTGCACCTCTCATCTCATCTTTAGTCGAGACCTTTTGAGCATGTACAGGAGATCTTTTTGTTTTTTAGTCAAGATCTCAATCATTGTATAGACATTTCATCTTATGTATATTTTCATGCTAGAAATGTAACTATGGACAGGAATTTGTATTATTCTTTCTTGCAAGAGTGTGTTGTTAAAGGTTTTAAGGATATTATGTTTGAATTTAGAGATGTTTTTTCCACTAACTTACCTAGAGGGCTACCACTTGAGAGAGGGGACATTGATCATGCTATTGAGGTAGTTACTAACACTAATCCTATATGTAAGACAACTTATAGGCTTAGTGTTTCTCAGCATGAGGAGGTAGAGAAGCAACTCCAAGATTATCTAGATAAAGGCTTCATTAGACCTAGTAACTCACCTTGGGCATTGCCAATGCCCCTGGTAAAGAAGAAAGAGGGCTCTATGAGACTTTATATATATTATAGGACACTAAGCAAGGTAACTATAAAAAATAGGTTTCCAATGCCTAGGTTAGAACTTAGAAGACCTTTTTGACCAGTTACATCAAGATAGGTATTTACCAAGCTTGATCTTATATCAAGGTATCATCAAACTAGGATTAGGGTAGAGGATGTCCATAAAACTTCCTTTGGGACTAGATACAGGCACAACATGTTCTTGGTAATACGTTTTGGCCTCACCAATGCTCCTACTACTTTCATGAAACTCAGGAATAGTGTATTATGGCCATATCTAGGGTAGTTTATAGTAGACTTTTTAGATGGTATTCTAATCTATAGTAGATCAAAAAAGGAACAATTGGAACACTTTAGGAAAGTATTCCAAGTGTTGAGGGAAAAATCACTGTTTGACAATGAGCCAAAGTGTGAATTTTTCAAAACAGAGGTTAGATATGTTGGGCATATAGTCTCGCAAGACAAAATCCAGATGGATCCTGATAAACTATGGGATATTATGGAATGTCCACATCCCAGGAACCTAGAAGAGATATAGATCTTCCTACGGTTATCAAGTTTCTTTCAAAGATTCATAAAGAATTATGCCAAAATTGTTGTCTTGATGACAGAACACCTTAAAGGGAAAGAGAAAGCCTTTCATTGGGGATATGAACACAGGCAAAGTATGGAGAAATCAAAGGTAGAAATTTCTACAGCTCCTGTTTTGCACATATCAAATCCCAATAAACCCTTTGTGGTTGAGTCTGACGTGAGTGATTTTGCTATAGGAGCACTTTTTAGTTCAGGAGGGTCAATCAATGACATTTGAAAGCAAGAAACTAAAACCTACTCCAAATAATTACCCCATCTCTGAGAAGGAGTTGTATGCAATATTCCATGCTTTGAAGAAGTGGCTTCATAACTTATATGGTGCCAAAGTCACAATAGTGTTTGATCAAGAGAGCATTAATGTAGTAGCTAGCTCACTTAGTCTCATGCCGATACTCAAGGGACTGAGTTTTACTCAGATCACCAATGAGCTACTTGATTCCATTAGAGGGAAATGTAGGCTTGATCTTGCATATTCTAAGATTTGGGAAACCATTTAGAAAGGGGATTGTGATGAATGGGTTTTCGATGAGGAGGGAGTATCGATAGGTACTCAAGAAGGATTCAAGCGGAAGAATTACTGTATCCATGATGGATATCTATGGTATAAAGGTAAGGTGTGTGTCCCTAGAGAATTTGAGATGAGACATCACATTTTGTATAGAATTCCTTTGGACGTTGTTTCTGATTAGGATAGGAAGTTTATTGGCCACTTTTAGAGAGCAGTCTTGAAGACATTGGATACTAAACTTAACATAAGTATGGGCGAGCATCCAGAGTTGGATGGGCAAATAGAGAGGGTTAAACAAATCCTAGAGAATATGCTTTGATCATATGTGAATGAAAGGCAAACTAATCGGGAAGAGTACTTACCTATAGTAGAGTTTGTATATAATAGTGCCAAGCACTCTTCCACCGGGCATAGTCCATTCATGCTTATGTACAGTTTCATCCAAGAGCTTCTTATGTAGCAGGATTGTAGAATGAGAATGTCCAATTTGCAAAGGACTTCTTGGACGAGATGAATGATATGCTTAGGCTTGCCGAGGACATCATTCGGACAGCTCAGGATAGGGCTAGAGCCTATGCTGACCCTCAAAAGAAAGACGTCAACTTTGATGTATGAGAGCAATTCTATCTTTAGAGTTCCATCTAGTTCTGAAACCATGAAGATGAGAACTTGTCACCAAAAGTTTATCCTAGGTATTTTGGACCATTCCCAATACTTAAGAGAATTGGAAACATGGCTTTCTAGCTCGAACTTCCAAAGAATAGTCCGATCCATCCAGTATTTCATGTTATTTGGCTTAAGAAAAGACTGGGTGAATCAAACAACATAATTCCATACAATGAGGTAGTAGAGCCTATTTCTATTCAATCTATTCCACATGAGCCTGAGAGCATACTACACACTCGAGAGAAACGAACAAGAAGACACTTATATAAAGAGTATCTAGTAAAGTGGAAAGATAGTTTAGAAGATAGTGCTACATGGGAGTGGATTAACACCCTTTGGGGATAGTTTCCCAATTTTAGATTGCCTTCCCAAGAGTCTTTTTAAGGGGAAGGATACAGGGAACACCACAAAGATATGACCATGTGCATCGGATTCATGGGATTTAGTGGGAGCATGTGACCTATGTTCTTTTACTTCCATTGAGTCTTCCAATACCATTTTTTTGAGGACAAAATGGACTTAAGGGGAAGGAGATGTTATCTGAGAGCTTTTGGAAGAGATGTATGAACTATCCCTTAGTTAGAAGTTACAGATGGGCTCTCATATGAGTGCCAAGTGGTACTCATGTGAGAAGCCAATTAGATCCCTCAATTCGGAAGTGAAAGAATGTAATCCAGTATGCATGGTTCGGCATAATTAACAAGTGAATGCTCCATGTGTCTCTTAAGTAGATGACGAGCTTGTTGATGATGACCTCGAACTCTATGTTGTGCTCCCTCCAAAAGTCGGAGGGTTCATCTAAGAGTGCTTCAACAATATGCAAAAGAAAAAGTATTTAGGTTTACTTCATTCTTCAAGGCTTTTCTTTGAAAAGGTTGAAAACCACTGAATCACATTCCTCCTTTGAGCTACATGCTTCTTTGATGTAGAGGACCACCAATGAATTTCTTATAAGTTCCTTCTTTTGAAGTGATAAGCTCTTTTGTTGATACCTTGTGAAGCCTTCATGTATTCAAGATCTCAATCTTCTCATTTTTCTTGTATGCTCTACTTCTAAGGACATGGCTAATTTTTCTCTTTAGCAAATCTTGGAAAAGATTTGCTTCACAATCTCCTTGTAAAATACCTCAGAGGACTCCAATATCTCTTGGACATGATAGGGAATGAGCTTCCTAATTGGATATGTAGTAGGCTCCACTATGCTATATGCAAATGCTTCTCAGAAAACTTAACAAGCACATTGTATATGGGAGCATGGCATGCTACGTGAGCTCTCAAATGGTTGTCTTCAATCCCATATGTGAGTGCTTTGTGCTTGTCATATGATATATAAACAAAAGAACTTCATTATTTATGCACAAGTTAGAGAAGAATGGAGAGTTGAGCACCTCTCCAATCCTTCCACATCATGGATTATGCCTTGGAAAGCTGAGTGCATGTCCGGCTGTATGCTACAAGCTTTTGTGGGATGTAAGGGTTTATTCCCTCCACACCGCTTAAGGAGGGATCATACTAAACGTTCCTTTTAAGGATTTAAAGGGAGGGAAATAGAGCATTTGAAAACCTTTATCCAAGGGCACGAACTCTAAGGATAATCCATCAAGCAAGACCAATGCCCAATCTGAAACTATTAACATGAGAATGAGTTCTAGCTCTAGGTACAAGCCTAGCTCTTGATACCAATGTTGTGTAACTAAGTCCTACAAGTAGCAAGACTACACAATCAACTAGTCTAAACCACCAAGAGCAAGAGAGAGCACTTATCCACCCAACATGTTGACGACATGATTGCTCCTACATCATTTGCATTTGTATCTACACAAATGTAGCTCCATTTTGTATCTATGAGACACTCCATTTCCATCTTATATCCATTTTATATTGTATCTATTTTGTATTTGGGTACCTCGCCATTTGCTTCTACCTGTGTATTCATTCTCCTTCAAGGGGAATTATCCCACATATGACATACTTTGGAGAGCCTCTCCCAACTCTATATAAAGAGGGCCTCTCCCCCCATTTGTAAATGGTTAGAAGATTGAGGAGCCTACTCCATGAATTTGGTAAACTCACTCTAATCCATGTGAATTTTCTCATTTCATGGTCTACTCAATTTGAGTCTCACAAGTTACTCTCGAGCAAAGTCAGCATCCTCACAAGAAACTATGATGAAAGTTAAGGGACCCTTCAACAAGGCAAAGCATATGAGTCCGAGCTCTAGGAGCACATCTAAACAAGGTTCCAACAATTCATCAAAGAAATTTAGCTACAATTATTATGGTAAAATAGGGCACCTTGAGAAATTTTGCTACAAAAAGAAGAATGTCTCCAAAGGCTTTAGCTCCAAGAACCAATCTAAATCCAATCAGCATAGGTCTCACAATTTCAATGAAGATCTATTTATCTCCAGAGAAGCCAATTGTAATAAAGTAAGTCTATGATCCAAGGGTCTGGCCGGTTCAGACATATCTGAAATCGGACACCGTTTGGTCATCCGTGTGTATGACCAAAGATCTCGAGTTTAGACTTACTAGGAGGTCTTGTGCTCTTGTGAATAAGTGATCCACTTAGCTGACTGGTTAAGTCTCAAGGATGTGAAGGAGGAGGTCTTGGGTTCAATCCCCATGGGGGACATGGGAAGAGTATTTTGCCCAAATAGATCTAGAGCCTTCTAGAAGCATCCACTTGAGTTAACTCGAGTTAACTGGGACACTTGGCGCACAAGCAGTTACATGGCCGACACATGGCTGGCTAGTATCCACCTGCCCAAGAAGGCAGTCCTCTGGAGAGAGCTATATATATTTGGTGGGAGGAGAGTCATCTTTCTAGCATGTGGTGGTCGTAATTATTAGTTTATTGCATTGGTATCAGAGCCAAGCTTTCATGATGATCTTGTGGGGATATCATGGTCTTCTCCATATTCTTATGTTTCTCTTATGGTGTGTGCTCTATTGTTCTCGGATCGAGATTTATGCTTTGCGAGATTTAACGCTTTGCAAATCTTTCTTCTCGCATAATTTATGAAGAACAAAACAAGTCTATAGATGCTCAGACTTAGCGCATGATAATAAAGGACTCGATGCCGTGTCATACGCCTGGAAGTATGTTGCGCTAACTTGCTCGTGTAGATTGTTCCTTAACGATTGGAATAGATTTTTACTCCTATTGCACAGATCATTTTCGAACTCATCACGCCACAGTTGCGAGGGTTCGCACCTAGTCAGGTTTGATGGACACGTTCTTCCCAAAGACCTGGGAGTATATGGAGTGTTTTCAAAAGATTATTCTTAGAGCTTATCAACCGCTACCAGAGGAAAGCCGAGTAAAGATCGCTTGTCCTATCCACGCAGGCAGCGACCTCACATGGTGCGCCCATAACATTGAGCAAGATGCACAACGAGCAAAAATTATATGCTCCTTCACGTCTTTATTTGCGGATTTGATGTCGCAATCTGTGTATGAGATTCTACATGTAGCGTCGAGCAAACATCAATGGAAGATGCCTTTTTATCTCGGACGTCTGATGAGCTTTGTTATATCTGTTCAGATATAGCAGCTGAAGTATACTCTGATATAAGCTTCTTCTTGTATCATCAAATTAGCAAAAGACTCTTTGGCGCCTACAGACGCATGTGTACATCAGAAATCGATCACTGTACAGAGTATTGGCAATCGGTCCACACAGAAGAATTTGGCCTCTCAAATCTCCGTAAAACTTCAAGTTCACCCTCGTCGTACGCATAGCGATTGCACTCCTCATATGGCAATAGTGATTGCACTCCTCATACGGCACAGCGTTCAAGGTTTCGATCTCACGACCTACCAGAAGCTGACTTCTGTTGTAGCCACGATCGCAATAGCCATAGTGGTGTTCATTTGTCGAAAAGATTTATCCTCGAGCACATTCGTCAATATTGAACGCTCTTCTGCATGGTTTTAGATGTACAAAAAAACCATCTCTTTACTGTATCTAGCAGTCAATTATAGGATTCGAGCACGAGTCTTTACTACACTTAAACACAGTTAGCAAAACAACACTCTTGAATTTATTAAGAATGGAAGTAAATTTTGTATTCAAGGAGAGCGAGATGTACCTAGTGCACCTCTCATCTCATCTTTAGTCGAGACCTTTTGAGCATGTACAGGAGATCTTTTTGTTTTTTAGTCAAGATCTCAATCAATGTATAGACATTTCATCTTATGTATATTTTCATGCTAGAAATGTAACTATGGATAGGAATTTGTATTATTCTTTCTTGCAAGAGTGTGTTGTTAAAGGTTTTAAGGATATAATGTTTGAATTTAGAGATGTTTTTTCCACTAACTTACCTAGAGGGCTACCACTTGAGAGAGGGGACATTGACCATGCTATTGAGGTAGTTACTAACACTAATCCTATATGTAAGACAACTTATAGGCTTAGTGTTTCTCAGCATGAGGAGGTAGAGAAGCAACTCCAAGATTATCTAGATAAAGGCTTCATTAGACCTAGTAACTCACCTTGGGCATTGCCAATGCCCCTGGTAAAGAAGAAAGAGGGCTCTATGAGACTTTATATATATTATAGGACACTAAGCAAGGTAACTATAAAAAATAGGTTTCCAATGCCTAGGTTAGAACTTAGAAGACCTATTTGACCAGTTACATCAAGATAGGTATTTACCAAGCTTGATCTTATATCAAGGTATCATCAAACTAGGATTAGGGTAGAGGATGTCCATAAAACTTCCTTTGGGACTAGATACAGGCACAACATGTTCTTGGTGATACGTTTTGGCCTCACCAATGCTCCTACTACTTTCATGAAACTCAGGAATAGTGTATTATGGCCATATCTAGGGTAGTTTATAGTAGACTTTTTAGATGGTATTCTAATCTATAGTAGATCAAAAAAGGAACAATTGGAACACTTGAGGAAAGTATTCCAAGTGTTGAGGGAAAAATCACTGTTTGACAATGAGCCAAAGTGTGAATTTTTCAAAACAGAGGTTAGATATGTTGGGCATATAGTCTCGCAAGACAAAATCCAGATGGATTCTGATAAATTATGGGATATTATGGAATGTCCACATCCCAGGAACCTAGAAGAGATATAGATCTTCCTACCGTTATCAAGTTTCTATCAAAGATTCATAAAGAATTATGCCAAAATTGTTGTCTTGATGACAGAACACCTTAAAGGGAAAGAGAAAGCCTTTCATTGGGGATATGAACACAGGCAAAGTATGGGGATCAAAGGTAGAAATTTCTACAGCTCCAGTTTTGCACATATCAAATCCCAATAAACCCTTTGTGGTTGAGCCTGACGTGAGTGATTTTGCTATAGGAGCACTTTTTAGTTCAGGAGGGTCAATCAATGACATTTGAAAGCAAGAAACTAAAACCTACTCAAAATAATTACCCCATCTCTGAAAAGGAGTTGTATGCAATATTCCATGCTTTGAAGAAGTGGCTTCATAACTTATATGGTGCCAAAGTCACAATAGTGTTTGATCAAGAGAGCATTAATGTAGTGGCTAGCTCACTTAGTCTCATGCCTATACTCAAGGGACTGAGTTTTACTCAGATCACCAATGAGCTACTTGATTCCATTAGAGGGAAATGTAGGCTTGATCTTGCATATTCTAAGATTTGGGAAACCATTTAGAAAGGGGATTGTGATGAATGGGTTTTGGATGAGGAGGGAGGATCGATAGGTACTCAAGAAGGATTCAAGCGGAAGAATTACAGTATCCATGATGGATATCTATGGTATAAAGGTAAGGTGTGTGTCCCTAGAGAATTTGAGATGAGACATCACTTTTTGTATAGAATTCCTTTGGACGTTGTTTTCGATTAGGATAGGAAGTTTATTGGCAACTTCTAGAGAGCAGTCTTGAAGACATTGGATACTAAACTTAACATAAGTATGGGCGAGCATCCACAGCTGGATGGGCAAACAGAGAGGGTTAACAAAATCCTAGAGAATATGCTTTGATCATATGTGAATGAAAGGCAAACTAATCGGGAAGAGTACTTACCTATAGTAGAGTTTGTATATAATAGTGCCAAGCACTCTTCCACCGGGCATAGTCCATTCATGCTTATGTACAGGTTTCATCCAAGAGCTTCTTATGTAGCAGGATTGTAGAATGAGAATGTCCAATTTGCAAAGGACTTCTTGGACGAGATGAATGATATGCTTAGGCTTGCCGAGGACATCATTCGAAGAGCTCAGGATAGGGCTAGAGCCTATGCTGACCCTCAAAAGAAAGACATCAACTTTGAGGTATGAGAGCAATTCTATCTTTAGAGCTCCATCTAGTTCTGAAACCATGAAGATGAGACCTTGTCACCAAAAAGTTATCCTAGGTATTTTGGACCATTCCCAATACTTAAGAGAATTGGAAACATGGCTTTCTAGCTCGAACTTCCAAAGAATAGTCCAATCCATCCAGTATTTCATGTTATTTGGCTTAAGAAAAGACTGGGTGAATCAAACAACATAACTCCATACAATGAGGTAGTAGAGCCTATTTCTATTCAATCTATTCCACATGAGCCTGAGAGCATACTACACACTCGAGAGAAACGGACAAGAAGACACTATATAAAGAGTATGTAGTAAAGTGGAAAGATAGTTTAGAAGATAGTGCTACATGGGAGTGGATTAACACCATTTGGGGATAGTTTCCCAATTTTAGATTGCCTTCCCAAGAGTCTTTTTAAGGGGAAGGATACAGGGAACACCACAAAGATATGACCATGTGCATCGGATTCATGGGATTTAGTGGTAGCATGTGACCTATGTTCTTTTACTTCCATTGAGTCTTCCAATACCATTTTTTTGAGGACAAAATGGACTTAAGGGGAAGGAAATGTTATCTGAGAGCTTTTGGAAGAGATGTATGAATTATCCCTTAGTTGGAAGTTACAGATGGGCTCTCATATGAGTGCCAAGTGGTACTCATGTGAGAAGCCAATTAGATCCCTCAATTCGGAAGTGAAAGAATGTAATCCAGTATGCCAAGTTGGGCATAATTAACAAGTGAATGCTCCATGTGTCTCTTAAGTAGATGACAAGCTTGTTGATGATGACCTCGAACTCTATGTTGTGCTCCCTCCAAAAGTAGGAGGGTTCATCTAAGAGTGCTTCAACAATATGCAAAAGAAAAAGTATTTAGGTTTACTTCATTCTTCAAGGCTTTTCTTTGAAAAGGTTGAAAACCATCGAATCACATTCCTCCTTTGAGCTACGTGCTTCTTTGATGTAGAGGACCACCAATGAATTTCTTATAAGTTCCTTCTTTTGAAGTGATAAGCTCTTTTGTTGACACCTTGTGAAGCCTTCATGTATTCAAGATCTCAATCTTCTCATTTTTCTTGTATGCTCTACTTCTAAGGACATGGCTAATTTTTCTCTTTAGCAAATATTCGAAAAGATTTGCTTCACAATCTCCTTGTAAAATACCTCAGAGGACTCCAATATCTCTTGGATATGATAGGGAATGAGCTTCCTAATTGGATATGTAGTAGGCTCCACTATGCTATATGCAAATGCTTCTCAGAAAACTTAACAAGCACATTGTATATGGGAGCATGGCATGCTACGTGCGCTCTCAAATGGTTGTCTTCAATCCCATATGTGAGTGCTTTGTGCTTGTCATATGATATACAAACAAAAGAACTTCATTCTTTATTCACAAGTTAGAGAAGGATGGAGAGTTGAGCACCTCTCCAATCCTTCCACACCATGGATTATGCCTTGGAAAGCTGAGTGCATGTCCGGCTGTATGCTACAAGCTTTTGTGGGATGTAAGGGTTTATTCCCTCCACACCGCTTAAGGAGGGATCATACTAAACATTCCTTTTAAGGATTTAAAGGGAGGGAAATAGAGCATTTGAAAACCTTTATCCAAGGGCACGAACTCTAAGGATAATCCATCAAGCAAGACCAATGCCCAATCTGAAACTATTAATATGAGAATGAGTTCTAGCTCTAGGTACAAGCCTAGCTCTTGATACCAATGTTGTGTAACTAAGTCCTACAAGTAGCAAGACTACACAATCAACTAGTCTAAACCACCAAGAGCAAGAGAGAGCACTTATCCACCCAACATGTTGACGACATGATTGCTCCTACATCATTTGCATTTGTATCTACACAAATGTAGCTCCATTTTGTATCTATGAGACACTCCATTTCCATCTTATATCCATTTTATATTGTATCTATTTTGTATTTGGGTACCTCGCCATTTGCTTCTACCTGTGTATTCATTCTCCTTCAAGGGGAATTATCCCACATATGACATACTTTGGAGAGCCTCTCCCAACTCTATATAAAGAGGGCCTCTCCCCCCATTTGTAAATGGTTAGAAGATTGAGGAGCCTACTCCATGATTTTGGTAAACTCACTCTAATCCATGTGAATTTTCTCATTTCATGGTCTACTCAATTTGAGTCTCACAAGTTACTCTCGAGCAAAGTCAGCATCCTCACAAGAAACTATGATGAAAGTTAAGGGACCCTTTAACAAGGCAAAGCATATGAGTCCCAGCTCTAGGAACACATCTAAACAAGGTTCCAACAATTTATCTAAGAAGTTTAGCTACAATTATTATGGTAAAATAGGGCACTTTGAGAAATTTTGCTACAAAAAGAAGAATGTCTCCAAAGGCTTTAGCTCCAAGAACCAATCTAAATCCTCTCAGCATAGGTCTCACAATTTCAATGAAGATCTATTTATCTCCAGAGAAGCCAATTGTAATAAAGTAAGTCTATGATCCAAGGGTCTGGCCGGTTCAGACATATCTGAAATCGGACATCGTTTGGTCATCCGTGTGTATGACCAAAGATCTCGAGTTTAGACTTACTAGGAGGTCTTGTGCTCTTGTGAATAAGTGATCCACTTAGCTGACTGGTTAAGTCTCAAGGATGTGAAGGAGGAGGTCTTGGGTTCAATCCCCATGGGGGACATGGGAAGAGTATTTTGCCCAAAGAGATCTAGAGCCTTCTAGAAGCATCCACTTGAGTTAACTCGAGTTAACTGGGACACTTGGTGCACATGCAGTTACATGGCCGACACATGGCTGGCTAATATCCACCTGCCCAAGAAGGCAGTCCTTTGGAGAGAGCTATATATAGAGGCATTTGGTCGGGAGGAGAGTAATCTTTCTAGCATGTGGTGGTCGTAATTATTAGTTTATTGCATTGGTATCAGAGCCAAGCTTTCATGGTGATCTTGTGGGCATATCATCGTCTTCTCCATATTCTTATGTTTCTCTTATGTTGTGTGCTCTATTGTTCTCGGACACGTTCTTCCCAAAGACCTGGGAGTATATGGAGTGTTTTCAGAAGATTATTCTTAGAGCTTATCAACTGCTACCAGAGGAAAGCCGAGTAAAGATCGCTTGTCCTATCCACGCAGGCAGCGACCTCACATGGTGCGCCCATAATAATGAGCAAGATGCACAACGAGCAAAAATTATATGCTCCTTCACGTCTTTATTTGCGGATTTGATGTCGCAATCTGTGTATGAGATTCTACATGTAGCGTCAAGCAAACATCAATGGAAGGTGCCTTTTTATCTCAGACGTCTAATGAGCTTTGTTATATCTGTTCAGATATAGCAGCTGAAGTATACTCTGATATAAGCTTCTTCTTGTATCATCAAATTAGCAAAAGACTCTTTGGTGCCTACAGACGCATGTGTACATCAGAAATCGATCACTCTACAGAGTATTGGCAATCGGTCCACACAGAAGAAATTGGCCTCTCAAATCTCCGTAAAACTTCAAGTTCACCCTCGCCGTACGCATAGCGATTGCACTCCTCATATGGCAATAGTGATTGCACTCCTCATATGGCACAGCGTTCAAGGTTTCGATCTCACGACCAACCAGAAACTGACCTCTGCTGTAGCCACGATCGCAATAGCCATAGTGGTATTGTCGAAAAGATTTATCCTCGAGTACATTCGTCAATATTGAAAACTCTTCTGCATGGTTTTAGATGTACAAAAAAACCATCTCTTTACTGTATCTAGCAGTCAATTATAGGATTCGAGCACGAGTCTTTACTACACTTAAACACAGTTAGCAAAACAACACTCTTGAATTTATTAAGAATGGAAGTAAATTTTGTATTCAAGGAGAGTGAGATGTACCTAGTGCACCTCTCATCTCATCTTTAGTCGAGACCTTTTGAGCATGTACAAGAGATCTTTTTGTTTTTTAGTCAAGATCTCAATCATTGTATAGACATTTCATCTTATGTATATTTTCATGCTAGAAATGTAACTATGGACAAGAATTTGTATTATTCTTTCTTGCAAGAGTGTGTTGTTAAAGGTTTTAAGGATATTATGTTTGAATTTAGAGATGTTTTTTCCACTAACTTACCTAGAGGGCTACCACTTGAGTGAGGGGACATTGACCATGCTATTGAGGTAGTTACTAACACTAATCCTATATGTAAGACAACTTATAGGCTTAGTGTTTCTCAGCATGAGGAGGTAGAGAAGCAACTCCAAGATTATCTAGATAAAGGCTTCATTAGACCTAGTAACTCACCTTGGGCATTGCCAATGCCCCTGGTAAAGAAGAAAGAGGGCTCTATGAGACTTTATATATTTTATAGGACACTAAGCAAGGTAACTATAAAAAATAGGTTTCCAATGCCTAGGTTAGAACTTAGAAGACCTATTTGATCAGTTACATCAAGATAGGTATTTACCAAGCTTGATCTTATATCAAGGTATCATCAAACTAGGGTTAGGGTAGAGGATGTCCATAAAACTTCCTTTGGGACTAGATACAGGCACAACATGTTCTTGGTGATACGTTTTGGCCTCACCAATGCTCCTACTACTTTCATGAAACTCAGGAATAGTGTATTATGGCCATATCTAGGGTAGTTTATAGTAGACTTTTTAGATGGTATTCTAATCTATAGTAGATCAAAAAGGGAACAATTGGAACACTTGAGGAAAGTATTCCAAGTGTTGAGGGAAAAATCACTGTTTGACAATGAGCCAAAGTGTGAATTTTTCAAAACAGAGGTTAGATATGTTGGGCATATAGTCTCGCAAGACAAAATCCAGATGGATCCTGACAAATTATGGGATATTATGGAATGTCCACATCCCAGGAACCTAGAAGAGATATAGATCTTCCTACGTTTATCAAGTTTCTATCAAAGATTCATAAAGAATTATGCCAAAATTGTTGTCTTGATGACAAAACACCTTAAAGGGAAAGAGAAAGCCTTTCATTGGGGATATGAACACAGGCAAAGTATGGAGAAATCAAAGGTAGAAATTTCTACAGCTCCAGTTTTGCACATATCAAATCCCAATAAACCCTTTGTGGTTGAGCCTGACGTGAGTGATTTTGCTACAGGAGCACTTTTTAGTTCAGGAGGGTCAATCAATGACATTTGAAAGCAAGAAACTAAAACCTACTCAAAATAATTACCCCATCTCTGAGAAGGAGTTGTATGCAATATTCCATGCTTTGAAGAAGTGGCTTCATAACTTATATGGTGCCAAAGTCACAATAGTGTTTGATCAAGAGAGCATTAATGTAGTGGCTAGCTCACTTAGTCTCATGCCTATACTCAAGGGACTGAGTTTTACTCAGATCACCAATGAGCTACTTGATTCCATTAGAGGGAAATGTAGGCTTGATCTTGCATATTCTAAGATTTGGGAAACCATTTAGAAAGGGGATTGTGATGAATGGGTTTTCGATGAGGAGGGAGTATCGATAGGTACTCAAGAAGGATTCAAGCGAAAGAATTACAGTATCCATGATGGATATCTATGGTATAAAGGTAAGGTGTGTGTCTCTAGAGCATTTGAGATGAGACATGACATTTTGTATAGAATTCCTTTGGACGTTGTTTCTGATTAGGATAGGAAGTTTATTGGCCACTTCTAGAGAGCAGTCTTGAAGACATTGGATACTAAACTTAACATAAGTATGGGCGAGCATCCACAGTTGGATAGGCAAATAGAGAAGGTTAACCAAAACCTAGAGAATATGCTTTGATCATATGTGAATGAAAGGCAAACTAATCGGGAAGAGTACTTACCTATAGTAGAGTTTGTATATAATAGTGCCAAGCACTCTTCCACTGGGCATAGTCCATTCATGCTTATGTACAGGTTTCATCCAAGAGCTTCTTATGTAGCAGGATTGTAGAATGAGAATGTCCAATTTGCAAAGGACTTCTTGGACGAGATGAATGATATGCTTAGGCTTGCCGAGGACATCATTCGAAGAGCTCAGGATAGGGCTAGAGCCTATGCTGACCCTCAAAAGAAAGACATCAACTCTGAGCTATGAGAGCAATTCTATCTTTAGAGTTCCATCTAGTTCTGAAACCATGAAGATGAGACCTTGTCAACAAAAATTTATCCTAGGTATTTTGGACCATTCCCAATACTTAAGAGAATTGGAAACATGGCTTTCTAGCTCGAACTTCCAAAGAATAGTCCGATCCATCCAGTATTTCATGTTATTTGGCTTAAGAAAAGACTGGGTGAATCAAACAACATAATTCCATACAATGAGGTAGTAGAGCCTATTTCTATTCAATCTATTCCACATGAGCCTGAGAGCATACTACACACTCGAGAGAAACGGACAAGAAGACACTTATATAAAGAGTATCTAGTAAAGTGGAAAGATAGTTTAGAAGATAGTGCTACATGGGAGTGGATTAACACCCTTTGGGGAAGGATACAGGGAACACCACAAAGATATGACCATGTGCATCGGATTCATGGGATTTAGTGGGAGCATGTGACCTATGTTCTTTTACTTCCATTGAGTCTTCCAATACCATTTTTTTGAGGACAAAATGGACTTAAGGGGAAGGAAATGTTATCTAAGAGCTTTTGGAAGAGATGTATGAACTATCCCTTAGTTGGAAGTTACAGATGGGCTCTCATATGAGTGCCAAGTGGTACTCATGTGAGAAGCCAATTAGATCCCTCAATTCGGAAGTGAAAGAATGTAATCCAGTATGCATGGTTGGGCATAATTAACAAGTGAATGCTCCATGTGTCTCTTAAGTAGATGACGAGCTTGTTGATGATGACCTCGAAATCTATGTTGTGCTCCCTCCAAAAGTAGGAGGGTTCATCTAAGAGTGCTTCAACAATATGCAAAAGAAAAAGTATTTAGGTTTACTTCATTCTTCAAGGCTTTTCTTTGAAAAGGTTGAAAGGAGGAATGTGATTCGATGGTTTTCAACCTTTTCAAAGAAAAGCCTTGAAGAATGAAGTAAACCTAAATACTTTTTCTTTTGCATATTGTTGAAGCACTCTTAGATGAACCCTCCTACTTTTGGAGGGAGCACAACATAGAGTTCGAGGTCATCATCAACAAGCTCGTCATCTACTTAAGAGACACATGGAGAAGTCACTTGTTAATTATGCCCAACCATGCATACTGGATTACATTCTTTCACTTCCGAATTGAGGGATCTAATTGGCTTCTCACATGAGTACCACTTGGCACTCATATGAGAGCCCATCTGTAACTTCCAACTAAGGGATAGTTCATACATCTCTTCCAAAAGCTCTCAGATAACATTTCCTTCCCCTTAAGTCCATTTTGTCCTCAAAAAAATGGTATTGGAAGACTCTAAAGAACATAGGTCACATGCTCCCACTAAATCCCATGAATCCGATGCACATGGTCATATCTTTGTGGTGTTCCCTGTATCCTTCCCCTTAAAAAGACTCTTGGAAAGGCAATCTAAAATTGGGAAACTATCCCCAAAGGGTGTTAATCCACTCCCATGTAGCACTATCTTCTAAACTATCTTTCCACTTTACTAGATACTCTTTATATAAGTGTCTTCTTGTCCGTTTCTCTCGAGTGTGTAGTATGCTCTCAGGCTCATGTGGAATAGATTGAATAGAAATAGGCTCTACTACCTCATTGTATGGAATTATGTTGTTTGATTCACCCAGTCTTTTCTTAAGCCAAATAACATGAAATACTGGATGGATCGGACTATTCTTTGGAAGTTCGAGCTAGAAAGCCATGTTTCCAATTCTCTTAAGTATTGGGAATGGTCCAAAATACCTAGGATAAATTTTTGGTGACAAGGTCTCATCTTCATGGTTTCAGAACTAGATGGAACTCTAAAGATAGAATTGCTCTCATACCTCAAAGTTGATGTCTTTCTTTTCAGGGTCAGCATAGGCTCTAGCCCTATCCTGAGCTCTTCGAATGATGTCCTCGGCAAGCCTAAGCATATCATTCATCTCGTCCAAGAAGTCCTTTGCAAATTGGACATTCTCATTCTACAATCCTGCTACATAAGAAGCTCTTGGATGAAACCTGTACATAAGCATGAATGGACTATGCCCAGTGGAAGAGTGCTTGGCACTATTATATACAAACTCTACTATAGGTAAGTACTCTTCCCGATTAGTTTGCCTTTTATTCACATATGATCAAAGCATATTCTCTAGGATTTGGTTAACCCTCTCTGTTTGCCCATCCAACTGTGGATGCTCGCCCATACTTATGTTAAGTTTAGTATCCAATGTCTTCAAGACTGCTCTCTAGAAGTGGCCAATAAACTTCCTATCCTAATCAAAAACAACGTCCAAAGGAATTCTATACAAAATGTGATGTCTCATCTCAAATTCTCTAGGGACACACACCTTACCTTTATACCATAGATATCCATCATGGATACTGTAATTCTTCCGCTTGAATCCTTCTTGAGTACCTATCGATACTCCCTCCTCATCGAAAACCCATTCATCACAATCCCCTTTCTAAATGGTTTCCCAAATCTTAGAATATGCAAGATCAAGCCTACATTTCCCTCTAATGGAATCAAGTAGCTCATTGGTGATCTGAGTAAAACTCAGTCCCTTGAGTATAGGCATGAGACTAAGTGAGCTAGCCACTACATTAATGCTCTCTTGATCAAACACTATTGTGACTTTGTGTAGCTCAGTGATGAGTAGCACTTCCTTTAATGTCAATCCGGGAAGACGTGAGGATGGTGTGAAGACCTCGAGCAAGTGGAGGCACAAGTGCGTGGGTGAGAAGCACACAAACATGCACACACATACACACACACGCGCACACATACACACACACGCGCACACGCGGCAAGACAAAGAGTGAGTTCCGCATTTTCTTCTACTAGCATTGTAAGTTGCCTTTGTAGGTTCTGATGATTCGTTGTCAACTGTTGATGGCGGCCTTCGAGATCCCTGTACTCGCGCTGAAGTTGATATACACACTGATGTAATGACAGGAATATACTATTTACATTAAAAGATGCAGGTAAAGATGAAGATGCAGGGGGAATGGGGGTGGGGAAGGGAGTTGTGAATGCTGTGGAATCAAGTGGTGAAGTTGGTGGAGGGGGTATGGGAGATTGAGGTTGTGTGGGGGGTGGGGGTGGTACTGCGGCTGTAAAGATGGGGACAGTGGGTGGGGTGGAAGTGATATTTGTGAAGAGTGTCGTGAAGGTGGGCATGGAAACTCCTCCAAATTGGATACCGGGAGAGAGAGGAATTCCCATGACAACTGTGGTAGTGGTAGAAAAGGGCGTTGTCATGCCGGTTGGTGAGGTGAATTGTGTAGCGAGAGGTGAGGTGGGTGGGGAGAGTGGTTCCTCCTGATGTTCTTCTGTTTGCGTATTGCCTTCCGGTTCTGATACATTGATGTGTATTTGTTTTCCAGATCGCCTAGGGCGGGCAGGCACACGTTTCTCAAATCGATTAATGTATGTCATGGCCTCATGTATGGCCTCATCCAAGCCGACTGCCTCTGCGTGTAGGTTCATGGCTTTGATAAACATATCGTCCACACCTTCCTCGGCCAATAGTTGGCTCATGAGCACCTTGCCTGATTCAAGTGACATTTTGTGTTGTTCCTGAACTCGCTTCATGGTTTGGTACAATCTTTTTATTTGTGCCGAATATGCTGGGGCACTTGCTAGCTCTGAGAGTTCATCATATTCTTGATATTGTTCTTCGTCGGCTTCTTCTTCTTCTCCTCCTGCCTCTTGTTCATCTCCTTCGACTTCTACGACGACTAGTTGTGTCGGGACTGGTGTTGTTGTGGTGGGGTGTGGTTCCTGGGTTTGGTCTGCTTCAGTTTCAAGATTAGATTCGTAGATCAGTCTGGCAACTTCTTCATCCGTGAGGTCATTGAGAGTAAATCCCTGTGGAAATTCCAAGTCTGATGGAATGGGGGGAAACACCAAGTTGGGTCCTTCTGTACTTGGTCTGGGAAGACGAATGGTGAATGGCCGAACACGCCTAGTTTGCGGAGGAGTCACCTCAGGTGTGGTAGTGGCTCCCCTTGGTTGAGCACATGGTAATTGGACGCCCCCTCTCATCTTCTTCGATGGAGGACCCGCTGTTGATAGTCGCCTTTGGAATTCTTGGGCCCTGGACCACACTAGTGCTCTTTGAATGGGCACGTCATATGCTAGGTAGGGCACAACAGCCATGAAGTACATTTTTCTGCTTTTTATTCCAGCGCTGATGGGCTAGGTGTATCTGATCGATGACCCAGTGCGGTATGTTGAGGGTGAGGTTCTCTGTTTTTGCCAAGTATAAGCTGAACCATATTTTCCTAGGGGGCATAGTGAATCGTTCTTGTGCGGGAAAAGCAAAATGTTGAATAACAGTTCGTAAGTGGAGAGCAATGGTAGGCGTCATTGCCACCATGTCCTTCAATTTATTGAGTTCCTTATGCTTCATCCTTCCCGGGACCATTGTTTCTTTCTCGGTGGGAATGTGCATACCTTGCATGTTCAATGCCTCCCGTACCCGGTTGAGGGTTAGTTTGAATCTCTTGAGTTCGTGTCCTGGCAACGAAACTTCACACATGGCCACATGATATCCTTGGTCTGCATATGCATCTGGCCTAGGTTGCTCTCTACCTTGTCTTCTTAATTTCATTCTCCGTATGCGCTCTAAGGCTTCTGCTTGAGCTTCTTCTCGAATCCGCTTTTCTTCTTCTTTGCGTTTCTTAGCAGTGTTGAGTTGACTTAGCATCTCTTCCGTCAGAGGTTCCTGATATAACTTGACCCTGCACCCGCTTATGTAGCTTGGGAGAACATCGCCTTCTAATGTGGCTAGTTGCACTGCTCCACTTGTTGAGATTCTGTTAATAATCATGGGTCCATAGCCTCTCTTCTCCAGTTTTCTCGCATGTTGCTTCAATGTGTAGACTAAAACTAAGTGGCCTGCCTTCAAACCTTTATCCTTAACGTGGGCATCAAAGTATGCCTTCTGTCATTTCTTAGCTACATATATCCCTGCAGCTGCCCTCAGTCTTGCTTCTCCTAATCGTTCAAGGTCGAAAAGTCTAGAGGAGAGTTCATGACCCGTCCATTCATGCTCTTGTGCTACTTTCAGTGTAGGTATTAGGAAGTCCAACGGTAGCACTGCATTTTGGCCGAATACCATCTCAAAGGAGGTGGCTTGGAGTACCGTCTTGTAGGCAACTCGGTATGCCCAAACAGCATGGTGTAGCTATTTGTCCCAATCAGAGCATTTATTGTTCACTAATTTTATCAGTACATTGCATAAGATCTTGTTGGTGCTCTCAGCCTGGCCATTTGCTTGAGGGTGATAGGGGGTAGACTTCTTATGCACTACCAAGAATTCTTGGAGCAGATTTTCAATAACTTCATTCAAGAAGTGAGTGCCTCTATCGCTAACTAGCTCTATAGGTAGCCCGTATCTTGTGAATACATTCTCAAATAAGAACTTAGCAGTAGTCTGAGCATCGTTCTTTGTTGTGGCTTTTACCTCTACCCACTTTGTGAGATAATCCGTGGCCACAATGATATATTCAGCATGTGAACCTTTGGCTGGGGGATTAATAGGGCCTACAAAGTCTATTCCCCACTTAGAGAATGCACGTCCACCCATCATAGGTTTCAGTGGCATCTCATCTTTGCGTATAGGATACTGAGTTCTCTGACAAACATCACACCGTTTCACATAGATATGTGCATCCATGTGAAGGGTCGGCCACCAGAAACCTGCAAATAATATTGCCTTGATCACTCGATCTGGTCCAAAGTGTCCTCCTGCTACACCTTGGTGAGCAGTTTCCAAAATCTTGAGATATTCACTCTTATGGATACATAGTCTCAGGTAACCGTCTTTACCACGTTTGTAAAGATTATCACCAATGAGTGAGTATTCTAGGGCTTCTTGTTCTAGACTTCTTTTCCTAACCAGAGTCATGTCTGGAGGGAATGTTTTCGTCCTCAGGAAGGATACTAGTGGTTCACTCCAATCTGGCACTATGGACACTTGATAAAGAGTGGCATGTTCCACAGGTGGTTTAGTGCAACAGATTGGGCATTCCTTGCACAACTTTTGGACATCAGCTTCCATAGTTGGCCAGTGCACTCCGAGTCTCCTTAGTGTCTGTAGGGTTCGTTGCTTTGAGTAGTGTTGCTCTAATGCACCTACATGTGCTAATTGCAACCATTTAGCGTACTCATCCTCTTCCACAAAACAAGTCAAGATCCCTTGATCTGTGTGTTTGTACATACTTCCAGCCATGATGTGGTACTCTTGGGCTTTTACTACCTCTCTATCATGTGTGGCTATTACTGGGTGGTTAGGCCCGTACGTCAATACTGGCACTAATGGCTTAGCCCACTGCGGCACCACTTCCAATTAAACAAGTAAGCATCAGGAAGGTCATCTGACACTCCTTGTGGTGCTTCTCCAGATGTGAGCCTAGAGAGATGATCTGCTCTCAAATGAGTCCTCCCTTTTCTCACCACTACCTCAAAGTCATATTCCATTAGTAATAGAAACCATCTTACTAATCTACCTGTATTGCATGGTTTGTTTACCAAGTACAACAATGCCTGATGGTCAGTATAAAATTTAAACTTATTTGCAAGCAAATAATGTCTAAACTTTTTAACTGCATATACCATGCCTAATCCTTCTCTCTCCGTAGTGGTATAATTTCGTTCAGCTGCATTCAATTGTCTACTAGCATAGGCAATTGGAAGATCCATATTACCTTCACCCGTAGGTTGTGCGAGTACACATCCAATAGCATAATTGGATGCATCCACGTGAACATGGAATGGCTTGTTCCAATCTGGTGTGGTCAAGATTGGTGCTGAACATAATCTTCGTTTAAGCTCCTGGAAGGAATTCTCACATTCCTCAGTCCACTCAAAGTTAGTCAGAAGTCCGTACATGGGCTTTGCAATGACAGCATACATGTGAATGAACCGGCGGTAGTAACCACAATGTCCCATGAAAGCTTGTACTTCCTTGACATTCCTTGGCCTAGGTAGCTCTGCTATGGCTCTCACTTTCTCTTCATCAGTGGATATGCCATTCTTTGACACTATGTGTCCTAGAATCTTGCCTTGCCTGACCATAAAAACGCATTTTTCTGGGTTCAGGCAGACTTGATATTCTCTACATTTGTCAAAGATTTGTCTGAGTTCAGGAATATGGGTTTGTCTAATGTTGGAATGAGCACAAAGATCATCAACATAGACTTCTAAATTCTTCCTCAAGAACTCCTTAAATACATGGCACATCAGCCTTTGGAAGGTAGCTGGTGCATTGGTAAGCCCAAATGGCATTACACGAAAGGCAAATATACCCCACTCTGTGGCAAAAGCTGTCTTATGCTGACCTTCTGGAGCTATGGCTACTTGATTGTAGCCCAAAAATCCATCGAGGAAGCTGTACACTTCCTTGCCTGCTACTCTTTCTAAGAGATGCTCTGTGATAGGAAGCGGATAGTTATCTCGAATTGTGGCTGCATTAACCTTCTTCAAGTTAATGCATACACGTAATTTACCATTCTTTTTGGGCACCACAACAATGGGGGATGTGCTCAATTTCATAGATAAATCCAGCTTCAACCAGTCTATCTATCTCCTCTTTGATCTTGGCAGCGTAATTATCATTGTATGTATATGGCTTTTGCTTAGAGGGTTTGGCATCTGAGGTCATGGGGATGGTGTGTGAGCATATGTCAGGGTCCACACCTTTCAAGTCCTTGTAACTCCAAGCGAACACGTCTCTGTATTCTCTTAGCAAGGCTATCAATTCTTGATCTTCTTCTTCCGTCAGGTCATGTCCTATGTAAGTGCATCTCTCTTCTCCCTCTTCCATGGCTACCACAATTTTCTTTGTGGTTTCTTTGTTATCATAGGCCTCCCCTGATTGCGCCTCTCGTTTAGGCATTCTGATCATGACTCTCCTGTCATCTATCTCATATTTCTTAAAATTTTCCGGGACCTCAAACAAAGATTCTTCCTCTTCTGGTGTGACTTCTCTCTTCTTTTTTTTCTTTCCTTCTTCCTTCGGGGTCACATGTGTGGCTAATCTTACATCATTTGTAAGCTCTCCATGCCTCTGGGGTTGAAATTCTACTTCATGGAAGTATTCTTCATCTGATGCAAAAGGTGGATCCATAATGATTGACTCTAGATCGGAGTCGCTCGCATCTTCAAATGCATCAGGGCTAGGTTCGCATTCTTCTAGAACTGCCTCTCCCATGATTGGCTCTATGGAGAAGACTCAAATGTCATAGCCATCCTCATCACAGTGGGGTGTCCATTATTCTTCATTGATGGCTACATCCATTGTTGCTAGGATTTCTGCCCAGCCGTGGGGTTCAAATTCCTCGTCACGAAAGACTACCGGTGCATAGGCTAGGTCTTGAATTGATCTATGTGTTCCTTTTGCACCTACTTCTCTGGCTTTTTCTCTCTTCTCTTCTTCTACAGCTACTTTGCACATCCATAAGTGGGTGTCTTCATGCATCCATGAGGATCCTGACCCTATGGAATGCACCGATTCTGTATCATCTTTGGCTCTATGGATGGGATTCCATTGGATGGGAGGGACATCTCTATGAGAGTAATCTTTGAGATTCACTTTGGTCGTAACACCTAAGTGCTGAAGGTACAAAGAATTGGTTCCCCAATCCTGTACCACTTGCAACTGTCGCATAAAGGGTCTTCCCAAGATCATCTCATAGGCATGATTTTTGCTGAAGTCACATATAGCAAATGTATGCTCAAACTCGACACCACAGGTGGTGAGAGTTATTCCTTCTAGCAATCCTAAGGGTCTCTCAATATGACCATCGGCCATCTACAATTTCATTCTGGTTGGCCTGAGTGCTGGCTTGCCCCAATTCTTCCATAGGGAAGTGGTGGCAATTGCAACTCCTGCACCTGAGTCCAAAATTGCCATGGTGGTGTACCCCTGGTAGGTAATGGGAAGATAGGTGTTCCCTTCTTCACCTTCACACATGTCTCCTATCTTATCCAAGGGTATTTCTGGCACTGCCCTCTGGGATCCTACCTGGGAACGAGGTTCTGCTATCTCGGGCACTTGATTGGCTACATGTTTCCACACTTCTGGTCTAACCTTAAGCAGATCTTCCAAAGTGAGATTGCACTGCACTTTGGTGTTCTTCACTACCTCTGTGTTCCTAGGTATTAATGAATCTTCGTTTCTTATCATGATTGTAGGTGCTCTCATACAGGTGGACTTTGCTTCCCATGGGCCTGTGAAATGGGGTAGTTCTTGTAAAGAATTAGACTCGAAGTCTAATCTTTCTTGAGATTGGGCACTCTCCTGCTCTCCATAAATGGAAGGAAGGTCTTGTGGGAATTGATCGTGTGTGTCATCCACAAGTTCAATGGGAAGAGGAACTTCACTCTCTTTAGCCCATTTCTCTTCTTGAATCTCTCGCAAGAATTCTGGTGTGTATTGATTCATAGAAGAAGAGGTGTCTGGCTTCGTAGAGTTAGGCACGTAGGCTTTTTGGGTAGGAAGACCTGCTCTTTCACTAGCCTTGTCATGGTGTTGAGGGGCGGGTTCCTTCTGTGATTGTGCAATTAGATTCTCTATTCTTTCTAGGGAGGGGGGGTTGTCTGGTTCAGTGGAATTGGGCACATAAGCTTTCGATGGGGGATGGGTCATGTTTTTGCTTGCTTTATCTCTTTCTTGATTTTTTTCTTCCTTGGCAGATCTTGCAATTATGCCCTCTAACTTCTCTAGAAGTCCATCCAAGTGTAATTGCGTCTTGGCTGAGCCTGAGTAATTGAAAAGGCGACTGGCTTCAAACATAATCTGAGCCAATGCGACCATTTTCGTGCAAAGCTTGGTTCTTTCTATCTCTAGGTCAGCTCTAGGGTAGCACTTGTCATGATCCGTGACATTTGGCCCTTCTTGGATTCTGGCCTGATATGCTTTAAGCATCATGTCTATGTCTTCAGGAGTGGGATCAGCTAATACTGATCCTGCTTGGGGTGATGGGTGGGTTACGTGGGGTGTATTAGAGGGTGGAGGGATGGAGGGTGATGGGGATGGTAGCGGTGGGAATGTGTGAGAGTGCGGTTGAGATGTGATCTCTATGATTTTGGCCTTGGTTTCTCGTAGACTTTCCTCAAGTTCGCTCATCTTCTTTGCCCATTGCCTTTTCATACGTTCACGGCTATCTCTCCAAGCTCTTGTTCTCTTCTTATTTTGGCTCTCCGTATCGCTAGCGTCTAGGCTCTTTTCCTGGCTTACCCCTTGGTTTTGCTGCACTGCTTGAGCTCTAGTGACTACCTGTACGGGTGCAGTGGAAGTGACACTTCCTGTGGAATCTACCACTAACCCAATAACATTGATAGGAGTGATTTTTGGCATATTATTAGGATTCTTAGGGCAGTCTCGTAAGAGATGCTCCTTTCCACATTCTTGGCAAAAGCCTTGAATTGTTACTGACTGGGGTTGTGGAGGTGGAGGCAAGGGACAATCACGAATGAGATGATCTCCGTGACATCTGTAGCATGGTCCTTTAGGGAATGGGGTTCTTACTTGCCTCGGTTGGGGTCTTGTGTTAGGGTTTGTATACATTACATTGGTGTACTCCGGTTCCCAACTGGGTTCATTTGGCTCTTCACTATAGTAGGACTCACCATGTTCAGGAGATTGCATGTAGTAAGCATGGGGACTATCGACATGTGTAGAATCAAAGCTATGGTCACTTGGATCACTTTCTGAAAGCAATGGTGTTACGGGGACTATAGCTCTATTCAGGTTTTCTTCTGCAGCGGCATACTTTACAGGGATCACGTTGGATGGAGCTGGAGGTTGTTGGGCTAACACAGGCTGAGGCCTTTGCTGGGCTTGATATTGTGGTTGGTGGGTTTGTTGAGGCCTAGCATACTGCTGTGGTGGATATTGGTTCTGGTATCTTCCTTGTTGAGGGTATGGTTGTGGGTACGTCTGTCTCACGGTTTGCTTATTGTAGGGACAATCTTGCGCGGTGTGATTGGTGTACCTTCGTTCTATGGTGCAGTATTGGCTACTAGGATTAACTTGGGGTTGAGCCATAATGGGACAGACATTCGCCATATGGTCGCCTCCACATGTGTAGCACCGCTTAAATGGGCAAATCTCAGAATATGTTTGCTAGAGACACCTAGTTTTTGAGCTACCTTCTCTGCAAGTTCCTCAATTGATGTGGATTGCGTGGAAGAGAGGCTAGAGGCACTATCTGAATCTTTGTATATCTTGGAAAGCTCTAACTCCTCCCCTAGGTTATCCTCAATGTCAATACACATGCGTACACACTCTTCTATGGTCCTAGGGTCCTTCAAGTACACATATGATCTTAATTTGGTACTTAGCAGTCCGTCCAAGAATAGAGCCACTTGCTTAGCTGGCGTGGGTAGCTCAGGGACAGGGCATCTCTCCAAGTATTGCCTAAATCTTCTTCCTGCAAGTCTCACGGTTTCTTGAGGGGTTTGCTTGAAGCTGTGAATCAGTGAGGAGGTATTATGTCTTATGCCACTCTTAGAGAATTCAATAATGAAAGCCTCTAGGAGTTGGTCTATGCTCCTGAACTGTCTCTCATTCAATGGTTGGAACCATGTGAGGGCTGTGTTCCTACGGGTTAGACCAAAGGCATTATATTGTGTGAATAGGTCCTCCACTTGTTCTGCTCTCAAGACTTGCCTAAACTCTGCCACATGATCGTATGGGTCTCCTGTGCCATCGAAGTGATTTTTCATGGACTTGACTAACTGAGTTGGTCTCAAAATCCTGGTGTGTTCTCTAGGTCGTGGTAGAGGGAAGTCTTCCATATTCCTTTGATTTCTTGGGGCTCTATGTACCTCAGGCTCCACTCTATTTGTTTCCATCCTCGTTCTTTCTCTGCCCCCTGGGTTAGCAAAGCTTACTTCTGGCCTATCTCTACTTCTGTCTCTTTGAGTTCCATGAGCTTGGGGTGTTCCTGCTCCAGGGTGACCATAGGACACATTTGATCTTGGTTGGGGGAAAATAATTTCACCTTTCCAAGTGTAAGCATGCCTATCATTTTCTGTCACCACAAAGATCCTCTCCGAAGCGTGATCTAAGTAGGTTACTCTGCCTGGGCTATCAGGATCCTTAAACTCATAGATCATGATTGTTCCTATATCAATTGGCCGATCAGATTTATATCTCCAAAAGGCTTCGTTAGTTTCTCGGTTCAGAAGCAGATCTATGCTCTTATTATCTTGGGGAATAAACTCTGGTGTGATAATCCTAGTGAGAACAGATTTGCCTCGGGGGGTCCTTGGTTCTTCACCCATGCTTCCCTGCTCTAGGTCACCTGAGTCCGTTCCTGGGATCTCATTCCCAAATTCATCCGTCCTATCTGGATGACTGGCGACTACATATATTGTCCCTTCCTTGTCTACGTATGTTCCGTTTTCGAACTTGACAGCCGGGCGCTCTAATCCAATGGATTGATCAGGATTCTTAATCTGTACCACAGATCTTCCTAGGCCATCCTCATAGATGCTAGCACCCAATCGGTTGGTCCTAAGGTATTCCAACTGTGTTTTGTAAGGGCCTTCTACCCTGTGCAAGTATGGCCCTCCTGAACTTCCTATAGGTCTCTCCATACCTTGAGACATCTCGGATTCACTAGTCTCAGAACTAGGGTAGTATGAGTGGTGGCTCAACTGCTGGGCCCAAGACCTAGCAGTGTGGTTGACACTGGCCTCTGAAGACCTAAGGCTTTGTCTATCTCTCCCTAGATGTCGCCCTGATCTAAGGTTCATAAGCCTAATTGAATAACCCAAATTTGCCCAAGTACAACCTCGTTGCAGAGTCCTTTTGTATCAGTTACTTGATTCTTTTTAGTTGATTCCCGTGTTAAAATTCTTGTCTGATATCACGTCGTTAGGTATATTTGAGTGTAGTTCCGCACTTAAAGTTGATCGTTCCACGTTAAGTTCTTTTCCTTTGAAGTTCTCGACAGTACAAAGATTATGTTCTTAGCTTGAACTTGAAAGTTTAGGTATTCTTCAACTTGATAAGTGCCTCTCGTCGCCCTGACTTACTCCTACCTCTAGTCGTTCTTAGCCTAAGCTAGGAATTGACGAAGGGGAGTTGAGAATATTCCGACCTTTCTTGCTGATCCTTACTCTTTAGTGCTCGAGAAGTTGATTCTCAAGCTTGCACAAAGCCCTTGCTTGGACGCTCTCAATTGCTTCTCAATAGACCTGCATCAGTCCCAAGATTAGCTCCAGACTTAAATTCAAATGACAGACTAGACCGCTTTCATGCATGTGACTCACCGACCAAATTATCTCTTGCCTTTATAAAAAACAGTCCCAAGGATCCCTCAGTTTTCCTACCTCGGGTATGGTTAACAAGAATCACAGCAATTGGATTTCGTATGAGGAAGTTATGTCAGTTCAGGCTTCAGGGATTAAAACAGGGTTCAAAACAGTTTAATCAAGCAGGCAGAAATTCTTGAATTACTTGGGTTGCGGCCTCAACATGCAATGCTAACCCCGAGTGTTTGTCCCACAAATTGACCAAATTAGCCCCCTATTGTTTACCTTAGAAAATTGGCCAAATTTGCCCTTCTAACGCGTTCGCAAGTTCTGTCAGTCGTGATTGACAGGTCAGTCGCGATTGATGTGTCAATCGCAATTGACAGGTCCGTCGTGGCTGTCAGTCGCGATTGATGTGTCGATCGCGATTGACAGGTCCGTCGTGGCTGTCAGTCGCGATTGATGTGTCGATCGCGATTGACACGTGGCTCGAAAAGTCAATCAATCGTGGTCAAAGGGTCGTTGACTCTGTCACTCGTGATTGATGGGTCGATCGCGATTGACAGGTCGGTCTCGAGGGTCTGTTCGTCGTGGTTAAACAATCGTTGACTGTGTCGGTCACGATTGACAGAGCCGTCGTGGGTTGTCAGTCGCGATTGATGGGTCAATCGCGATTGATGACTCGATCGCGATTGACACGTGTCACGCGTATGATCTGTCCGTCGTGGTCAATCGGTCGTTGACTCTGTCGGTCGCGATTGACAGAGCCGTCGTGGGCTGTCAGTCGCGATTGACTGGTCGATCGCGATTGATAGGTCTGTCCGTTGTGGTTTGTCGATCGCGATTGACAGAGCGATCGCGATTGACAGAAATCTGATGAATTTCAAAAATCTAAACACAGTTTTGGGAAGCTCTAGGCCTGTAGATCATGGTTTTGCACTTTGTTTGGCAAATGGAGCATTTTTCTGTCAGTCGCGATTGACAGAGACCGGCGACACAGAGACAGTTGCCAAGATTTCCGTACCTGCGCGAAGTGCTGGAGAAGATGATGCAGCATGTACCTGCAAGAGAGCTCAAGAAACATGCAAAAACAGCGCACACAATATTGCTCTCTCGCTCTCTCTCACAAGTGGAATGAGGGGAATGGAAGGAGAAAGGAAATATAGTCAAAAAACTGAAATTTTTGCGATGATGGAGATGGAGGTGGGAGATGGTGATGATGATGATGGTGATGAAGGAAACAAAAGGAAATAGATAAGAGTGAAGAAAAATACCTATAACTCCAACGCTTCAACTCTACGTCCTACCATCACACGCTCATCCTCAAAGCTCGATCCCCGGCAACGGCGCCAAAATCTGGTGTAGCTCAGTGATGAGTAGCACCTCCTTTAATGTCAATCCGGGAAGACGTGAGGATGGTGTGAAGACCTCGAGCAAGTGGAGGCACAAGTGGGTGGGTGAGAAGCACACAAACATGCACACACATACACACACATGCGCATACACGGCAAGACAAAGAGTGTGAAGCAATGGAGTTCTTAGATTACTTCCAAAAAGCTCTTACAAGTTCATTTCAATTACAATCTAACCTCAAAAATGAGCTCTCTAGCTCTATTTATAGTTTTTGACTAGGTTTTGGCCCTGTCCAGACCTAGTGTCTGGCCTAGTTAAAAATTAGGTTCCAGGGCCAATTTGAGGGCTTAAACGGAGTCTAAAAAATACGAAAATTGATATGTAGGTACTTCTAAAGCTCCTCAAGCTCAAGGACTCCTTGGCTTGCACAAAATAGAGCTACAAAAATACGAAATGGAATTTACAATGGTTTTTAGTGATTAAAATCACTATTTGTGTAGGGATTTTCTCTGTTGGTTTGTCGTACACATCTTTGAGCTCCCTACTTGCTCTTTCTTCTTGTGTGCTCCACTCCTTGATGTCTTAAAAATTTAGATGGCCTACTTGCCAGATCTTCTTTGGCTACTGTGTCTGCTTGTGCTATCTCTTCGTTCCGACCCTCTTTGTCTTGTGGCTCCTTCGGTTCCCTGACTGCTCCCAACACTTTGGCACCATATAAGTTATGAAGCCACTTCTTCAAAGCATGGAATATTGCATACAACTCCTTCTCAGAGATGGGGTAATTATTTTGAGTAGGTTTTAGTTTCTTGCTTTCAAATGTCATTGATTGACCCTCCTGAACTAAAAAGTGCTCCTATAGAAAAATCACTCACGTCAGGCTCAACCACAAAGGGTTTATTGGGATTTGATATGTGCAAAACTGGAGCTGTAGAAATTTCTACCTTTGATTTCTCCATACTTTGCCTGTGTTCATATCCCCAATGAAAGGCTTTCTCTTTCCCTTTAAGGTGTTCTGTCATCAAGACAACAATTTTGGCATAATTCTTTATGAATCTTTGATAGAAACTTGATAAACGTAGGAAGATCTATATCTCTTCTAGGTTCCTGGGATGTGGACATTCCATAATATCCCAAAATTTATTAGGATCCATCTGGATTTTGTCTTGCGAGACTATATGCCCAACATATCTAACCTCTGTTTTGAAAAATTCACACTTTGGCTCATTGTCAAACAGTGATTTTTCCCTCAACACTTGGAATACTTTCCTCAAGTGTTCCAATTGTTCCTTTTTTGATCTACTATAGATTAGAATACCATCTAAAAAGTCTACTATAAACTACCCTAGATATGGCCATAATACACTATTCCTGAGTTTCATGAAAGTAGTAGGAGCATTGGTGAGGCCAAAACGTATCACCAAGAACATGTTGTGCCTGTATCTAGTCCCAAAGGAAGTTTTATGGACATCCTCTACCCTAATCCTAGTAAGATCAAGCTTGGTAAATACCTATCTTGATGTAACTGGTCAAATAGGTCTTCTAAGTTCTAACCTAGGCATTGGAAACCTATTTTTTATAGTTACCTTGCTTAGTGTCCTATAATATATATAAAGTCTCATAGAGCCCTCTTTCTTCTTTACCAGGGGCATTGGCAATGCCCAAGGTGAGTTACTAGGTCTAATGAAGCCTTTATCTAGATAATCTTGGAGTTGCTTCTCTACCTCCTCATGCTGAGAAACACTAAGCCTATAAGTTGTCTTACATATAGGATTAGTGTTAGTAACTACCTCAATAGCATGGTCAATGTCCCCTCTCTCAAGTGGTAGCCCTCTAGGTAAGTTAGTGGAAAAAACATCTCTAAATTCAAACATAATATCCTTAAAACCTTTAACAACACACTCTTGCAAGAAAGAATAATACAAATTCCTGTCCATAGTTACATTTCTAGCATGAAAATATACATAAGATGAAATGTCTATACAATGATTGAGATCTTGACTAAAAAACAAAAAGATCTCCTGTACATGCTCAAAAGGCCTCGGCTAAAGATGAGATGAGAGGTGCACTAGGTACATCTCGCTCTCCTTGAATACCAAATTTACTTCCATTCTTAATAAATTCAAGAGTGTTGTTTTGCTAACTGTGTTTAAGTGTAGTAAAGACGCGTGCTCGAATCCTATAATTGACTGCTAGATACAGTAAAGAGATGGTTTTTTTGTACATCTAAAACCATGCAGAAGAGCATTCAATATTGACGAATGTGCTCGAGGATAAATCTTTTCGACAAATGAACACCACTATGGCTATTGCGATCGTGGCTACAGCAGAGGTCAGCTTCTGGTAGGTCGTGAGATCGAAACTTTGAACGCTGTGCCGTATGAGGAGTGCAATCACTATTGCCATATGAGGAGTGCAATCGCTATGCGTACGGCGAGGGTGAACTTGAAGTTTTACGGAGATTTGAGAGGCCAATTTCTTCTGTGTGGACCGATTGCCAATACTCTGTAGAGTGATCGATTTCTGATGTACACATGCATCTGTAGGCGCCAAAGAGTCTTTTGCTAATTTGTTGATAAAAGAAGAAGCTTATATCAGAGTATACTTCAGCTGCTATATCTGAACAGATATAACAAAGCTCATCAGACGTCCGAGATAAAAAGGCACCTTCCATTGATGTTTGCTCGACGCTACATGTAGAATCTCATACACAGATTGCAACATCTAATCCGCAAATAAAGACGTGAAGGAGCATATAATTTTTGCTCATTGTGCATCTTGCTCAATATTATGGGTGCACCATGTGAGGTCGCTGCCTGCGTGGATAGGACAAGCGATCTTTACTCGGCTTTCCTCTGGTAGCAGTTGATAAGCTCTAAGAATAATCTTCTGAAAACACTCCATATACTCCCAGGTCTTTGGGAAGAACGTGTCCATCAAACCTGACTAGGTGCGAACCCTCGCAACTGTGGCGTGATGAGTTCGAAAATGATGTGTGCAATAGGAGTAAAAATCTATTCCAATCGTTAAGGAACCATCCACACGAGCAAGTTAGTGGAACATACTTCCAGACGTATGACACGGCATCGAGTCCTTTATTATCATGCGCTAAGTCTGAGCATCTATAGACTTGTTTTGTTCTTCATAAATTATGCGAGAAGAAAGATTTGCAAAGCGTTAAATCTCACAAAGCATAAAATCTCGATCCGAGAACAATAGAGCACACACCATAAGAGAAACATAAGAATATGGAGAAGATGATGATATCCCCACAAGATCACCATGAAAGCTTGGCTCTGATACCAATGCAATAAACTAATAATTACGACCACCACATGCTAGAAAGATGACTCTCCTCCCAACCAAATGCCTCTATATATAGCTCTCTCCAGAGGACTGCCTTCTTGGGCAGGTGGATACTAGCCAGCCATGTGTTGGCCATGTAACTGCATGTGCGCCAAGTATCCCAGTTAACTCGAGTTAACTCAAGTGGATGCTTCTAGTAGGCTCTAGATCTCTTTGGGCAAAATACTCTTCCCATGTCCCCCATGGGGATTGAACCCAAGACCTCCTCCTTCACATCCTTGAGACTTAACCAGTCAGCAAAGTGGATCACTTATTCACAAGAGCACAAGACCTCCTAGTAAGTCTAAACTCGAGATCTTTGGTCATACACACGGATGACCAAATGGTGTCCGATTTCAGATCTGTCTGAACCGGCCAGACCCTTGGATCATAGACTTACTTTATTACAATTGGCTTCTCTGGAGATAAATAGATCTTCATTGAAATTGTGAGACCTATGCTGAGAGGATTTAGATTGGTTCTTGGAGCTAAAGCCTTTGGAGACATTCTTCTTTTTGTAGCAAAATTTCTCAAGGTGCCCTATTTTACCATAATAATTGTAGCTAAATTTCTTTGATGAATTGTTGGAACCTTGTTTAGATGTGTTCCTAGAGCTGGGACTCATATGCTTTGCCTTGCTGAAGGGTCCCTTAACTTTCATCATAGTTTCTTGTGAGGATGCTGACTTTGCTCGAGAGTAACTTGTGAGACTCAAATTGAGTAGACCATGAAATGAGGAAATTCACATGGATTAGAGTGAGTTTACCAAAATCATGGAGTAGGCTCCTCAATTTTTAGACTAGTTGATTGTGTAGTCTTGCTACTTGTAGGACTTAGTTACACAACATTGGTATCAAGAGCTAGGCTTGTACCTAGAGCTAGAACTCATTCTCATGTTAATAGTTTCAGATTGGGCATTGGACATGCTTGATGGATTATCCTTAGAGTTCGTGCCCTTGGATAAAGGTTTTCAAATGCTCTATTTCCCTCCTTTTAAATCCTTAAAAGGAACGTTTAGTATGATCCCTCCTTAAGCGGTGTGGAGGGAATAAACCCTTACATCCCACAAAAGCTTGTAGCATACAGCCGGACATGCACTCAGCTTTCCAAGGCATAATCCATGATGTGGAAGGATTGGAGAGGTGCTCAACTCTCCATCCTTCTCTAACTTGTGAGTAAAGAATGAAGTTCTTTTGTTTATATATCATATGACAAGCACAAAGCACTCACATATGGGATTGAAGACAACCATTTGAGAGCTCACGTAGCATGCCATGCTCCCATATACAATGTGCTTGTTAAGTTTTCTGAGAAGCATTTGCATATAGCATAGTGGAGCCTACTACATATCCAATTAGGAAGCTCATTCCCTATCATGTCCAAGAGATATTGGAGTCCTCTGAGGTATTTTACAAGGAGATTGTGAAGCAAATCTTTTCCAAGATTTGCTAAAGAGAAAAATTAGCCATGTCCTTAGAAGTAGAGCATACAAGAAAAATGAGAAGATTGAGATCTTGAATACATAAAGGCTTCACAAGGTATCAACAAAAGAGCTTATCACTTCAAAAGAAGGAACTTATAAGAAATTCATTGGTGGTCCTCTACATCAAAGAAGCATGTAGCTCAAAGGAGGAATGTGATTCGATGGTTTTCAACCTTTTCAAAGAAAAGCCTTGAAGAATGAAGTAAACCTAAATACTTTTTCTTTTGCATATTGTTGAAGCACTCTTAGATGAACCCTCCTACTTTTGGAGGGAGCACAACATAGAGTTCGAGGTCATCATCAACAAGCTCGTCATCTACTTAAGAGACACATGGAGCATTCACTTGTTGATTATGCCCAACCATGCATACTGGATTACATTCTTTCACTTCCGAATTGAGGGATCTAATTGGCTTCTCACATGAGTACCACTTGGCACTCATATGAGAGCCCATCTGTAACTTCCAACTAAGGGATAGTTCATACATCTCTTCCAAAAGCTCTCAGATAACATTTCCTTCCCCTTAAGTCCATTTTGTCCTCAAAAAAATGGTATTGGAAGACTCAATGGAAGTAAAAGAACATAGGTCACATGCTCCCACTAAATCCCATGAATCCGATGCACATGGTCATATCTTTGTGGTGTTCCCTGTATCCTTCCCCTTAAAAAGACTCTTGGGAAGGCAATCTAAAATTGGGAAACTATCCCCAAAGGGTGTTAATCCACTCCCATGTAGCACTATCTTCTAAACTATCTTTCCACTTTACTAGATACTCTTTATATAAGTGTCTTCTTGTCCATTTCTCTCGAGTGTGTAGTATGCTCTCAGGCTCATGTGGAATAGATTGAATAGAAATAGGCTCTACTACCTCATTGTATGCAATTATGTTGTTTGATTCACCCAGTCTTTTCTTAAGCCAAATAACATGAAATACTTGATGGATCGGACTATTCTTTGGAAGTTCGAGCTAGAAAGCCATGTTTCCAATTCTCTTAAGTATTGGGAATGGTCCAAAATACCTAGGATAAATTTTTGGTGACAAGGTCTCATCTTCATGGTTTCAGAACTAGATGGAACTCTAAAGATAGAATTGCTCTCATACCTCAAAGTTGATGTCTTTCTTTCGAGGCTTAGCATAGGCTCTAGCCCTATCGTGAGCTCTTCGAATGATGTCCGCGGCAAGCCTAAGCATATCATTCATCTCGTCCAAGAAGTCCTTTGCAAATTGGACATTCTCATTCTACAATCTTGCTACATAAGAAGCTCTTGGATGAAACCTGTACATAAGCATGAATGGACTATGCCCGGTGGAAGAGTGCTTGGCACTATTATATACAAACTCTACTATAGGTAAGTACTCTTCCCGATTAGTTTGCCTTTCATTCACATATGATCAAAGAATATTCTCTAGGATTTGGTTAACCCTCTCTGTTTGCCCATCCAACTGTCGATGCTCGCCCATACTTATGTTAAGTTTAGTATCCAATGTCTTCAAGACTGCTCTCTAGAAGTGGCCAATAAACTTCCTATCCTAATCGGAAACAACGTCCAAAGGAATTCTATACAAAATGTGATGTCTCATCTCAAATTCTCTAGGGACACACACCTTACCTTTATACCATAGATATCCATCATGGATACTGTAATTCTTCCGCTTGAATCCTTCTTGAGTACCTATCCATACTCCCTCCTCATCGAAAACCCATTCATCACAATCCCCTTTCTAAATGGTTTCCCAAATCTTAGAATATGCAAGATCAAGCCTACATTTCCCTCTAATGGAATCAAGTAGCTCATTGGTGATCTGAGTAAAACTCAGTCCCTTGAGTATAGGCATGAGACTAAGTGAGCTAGCCACTACATTAATGCTCTCTTGATCAAACACTATTGTGACTTTGGCACCATATAAGTTATGAAGCCACTTCTTCAAAGCATGGAATATTGCATACAACTCCTTCTCAGAGATGGGGTAATTATTTTGAGTAGGTTTTAGTTTCTTGCTTTCAAATGTCATTGATTGACCCTCCTGAACTAAAAAGTGCTCCTATAGCAAAATCACTCACGTCAGGCTCAACCACAAAGGGTTTATTGGGATTTGATATGTGCAAAACTGGAGGTGTAGAAATTTCTACCTTTGATTTCTCCATACTTTGCCTGTGTTCATATCCCCAATGAAAGGCTTTCTCTTTCCCTTTAAGGTGTTCTGTCATCAAGACAACAATTTTGGCATAATTCTTTATGAATCTTTGATAGAAACTTGATAAACGTAGGAAGATCTATATCTCTTCTAGGTTCCTAGGATGTGGACATTCCATAATATCCCATAATTTATCAGGATCCATCTGGATTTTGTCTTGTGAGACTATATGCCCAACATATCTAACCTCTGTTTTGAAAAATTCACACTTTGGCTCATTGTCAAACAGTGATTTTTCCCTCAACACTTGGAATACTTTCCTCAAGTGTTCCAATTGTTCCTTTTTTGATCTACTATAGATTAGAATACCATCTAAAAAGTCTACTATAAACTACCCTAGATATGGCCATAATACACTATTCCTGAGTTTCATGAAAGTAGTAGGAGCATTGGTGAGGCCAAAACGTATCACCAAGAACATGTTGTGCCTGTATCTAGTCCCAAAGGAAGTTTTAGGGACATCCTCTACCCTAATCCTAGTTTGATGATACCTTGATATAAGATCAAGCTTGGTAAATACCTATCTTGATGTAACTGGTCAAATAGGTCTTGTAAGTTCTAACCTAGGCATTGGAAACCTATTTTTTATAGTTACCTTGCTTAGTGTCCTATAATATATATAAAGTCTCATAGAGCCCTCTTTCTTCTTTACCAGGGGCATTGGCAATGCCCAAGGTGAGTTACTAGGTCTAATGAAGCCTTTATCTAGATAATCTTGGAGTTGCTTCTCTACCTCCTCATGCTGAGAAACACTAGATACAGGCACAACATGCTCTTGGTGATACGTTTTGGCCTCACCAATGCTCCTACTACTTTCATGAAACTCAGGAATAGTGTATTATGGCCATATCTAGGGTAGTTTATAGTAGACTTTTTAGATGGTATTCTAATCTATAGTAGATCAAAAAAGGAACAATTGGAACACTTGAGGAAAGTATTCCAAGTGTTGAGGGAAAAATCACTGTTTGACAATGAGCCAAAGTGTGAATTTTTCAAAACAGAGGTTAGATATGTTGGGCATATAGTCTCGCAAGATAAAATCCAGATGGATCCTGATAAATTATGGGATATTATGGAATGTCCACATCCCAGGAACCTAGAAGAGATATAGATCTTCCTACGTTTATCAAGTTTCTATCAAAGATTCATAAAGAATTATGCCAAAATTGTTGTCTTGATGACAGAACACCTTAAAGGGAAAGAGAAAGCCTTTCATTGGGGATATGAACACAGGCAAAGTATGGAGAAATCAAAGGTAGAAATTTCTACAGCTCCACTTTTGCACATATCAAATCCTAATAAACCCTTTGTGGTTGAGCCTGACGTGAGTGATTTTGCTATAGGAGCACTTTTTAGTTCAGGAGGGTCAATCAATGACATTTGAAAGCAAGAAACTAAAACCTACTCAAAATAATTACCCCATCTCTGAGAAGGAGTTGTATGCAATATTCCATGCTTTGAAGAAGTGGCTTCATAACTTATATGGTGCCAAAGTCACAATAGTGTTTGATCAAGAGAGCATTAATGTAGTGGCTAGCTCACTTAGTCTCATGCCTATACTCAAGGGACTGAGTTTTACTCAGATCACCAATGAGCTACTTGATTCCATTAGAGGGAAATGTAGGCTTGATCTTGCATATTCTAAGATTTGGGAAACCATTTAGAAAGGGGATTGTGATGAATGGGTTTTCGATGAGGAGGGAGTATGGATAGGTACTCAAGAAGGATTCAAGCGGAAGAATTACAGTATCCATGATGGATATCTATGGTATAAAGGTAAGGTGTGTGTCCCTAGAGAATTTGAGATGAGACATCACATTTTGTATAGAATTCCTTTGGACGTTGTTTCTGATTAGGATAGGAAGTTTATTGGCCACTTCTAGAGAGCAGTCTTGAAGACAATGGATACTAAACTTAACATAAGTATGGGCGAGCATCCACAGTTGGATGGGCAAACAGAGAGGGTTAACCAAATCCTAGAGAATATGCTTTGATCATATGTGAATTAAAGGCAAACTAATCGGGAAGAGTACTTACCTATAGTAGAGTTTGTATATAATAGTGCCAAGCACTCTTCCACCGGGCATAGTCCATTCATGCTTATGTACAGGTTTCATCCAAGAGCTTCTTATGTAGCAGGATTGTAGAATGAGAATGTCCAATTTGCAAAGGACTTCTTGGACGAGATGAATGATATGCTTAGTGTTGGAGACCTCTTAATCTCCAAAGGTTTGATATATACTGACTTAAGAACACTTCTATGTCAGTTATAAACCAAACTTTACACAAACAATGTTCTTCTTTACCAAAAACTTCAAGCAACACTTCTCTGAGTGAAGAAGTGTCAACTTCAGAAAGTCTGCTTCAGATATCAACTTCTTTACCTGCACAAATTTTCAAATTTCTTCAAGTAAATGATGCACAAGTATTAGCAATACCTTTGCGCAATCATACTAGTCATTAGTTCTCAAAACTAATCACCAAAAGTTTAATTTGATCATTAAGATCAAATACATGTCAGAAAATGACTCTCAGAAGTTGCGCCTTCGACATAGCCAACTTCTTAACTTGATTTCTCCCAATCTGAAACCCGTTTTGCTAAATGCTTTTAGCCATAGCTTCCTTATCTTCTAACTTAAATTTTAAGTGCTCACTCATCAAAAACTTTACAGTATACACTCAGATCTGATCAAAATACTGAGACGGAAAAGTGCGCTACTTTCAGGCTTCAGTTCTCACATTCTACATATGAATGTTCCTAATGATCATTCTCACAATAGGAGAGGAATTAGATTCTGAAACTCTAGACATAGCTTCATTAGCTTCTCAATTAGATGTGTACAAAAGGATTTCTGATCCACATGATCAGACAGAGAGTACTCAGAGAAAAACCCGTCGCTATTTCCTGGGAAAAAACTCTCTACACATCTTCCTGGAAATTGTCATCTACAAAATGACTCTATTACTTTCTCTCATACATTTCTTGTCATAATTATCTTATATATACACGACTTTAGACTCATCTCGCGTCTATGACTCTACTCCTTATCATCCTAAGGGTTTAACTATACTTAGCTTACAAGATTCTTCACTTATATGTACATATGTGTACAAGACATCATCCTGAATTCTTCTTCACTTTACAAGTGTCTTTCTTTGCTTCATTCTGACCATAAGCATTCTCCAAGATCTGTATAATCACCAATTTGTGATTGGTTTGCTCCAATAGCTCCCCCTCAATCACTAATTGTGATTATTCGATTCTTCTTCACTCCTGCCAACTCCTTGAATCTCTGTAGCTTAGGTCCATCCAAGCTTTTTGTCATCATATCTGCCACTTGTTCTTTTGTTGGAGTGTACATCACTTCAATCTCTTTATCAAGTACCTTTTCCCTCAAGAAATGATACTGAATCTCTATATGCTTAGTCCTGGCATGAAAAACAGGGTTAGCTGCCAAATACAAAGAACTCATATTATCTCCAAAAATTATTGGAGTACTATGATCAGTCTCAAAACTTTTCATCAAGGTCTTCAACCATATGACTTCTTTTGCAGCTTCTACCATTCCCTTATACTCAGCTTCTGTGGATGATAAAGCAACTGTATGTTGCTTCCTTGAACACCAAGACACTAGCTTATCTCCAACATAACAGAGATATCCATGAGTAGACCTTCTATCATCTGAGTCACCTGCCCAATCTGCATCACTAAACACTTTGATTCTTGTGTCAGAAGTGAAACCATAATACAAACCTTCACTTAGGGTTCCTTTAATATATCTGAGTACCCTTTGGGCTGCAATCCAATGAGTCTTCTTTGGACAATGCATGAATTGTGACAACACACCTATTGCATATGATAGATCTGGCCTTGTCAAGGTAGCATAGATTAAACTACCTACCAAACTCTGATATTTCTTCATGTCATTGAACTCTTCACCTCCATACGTGCTTAATTTATGATTTACCTCCAATGGTGTGGTTGAGGTCTTGCAATCTTCCATGTTAAACTTGACTAGGAGATTCTTCAAATATCTCTCTTGTGAAACATATACTCCATGTTGAGTATACACAATCTGCATTCCTAGAAAATAAGATAAGTTTCCCAAGTCACTTATCTTAAACTCCTTCTCTATTTGCTTCTTGAGTTCATTGATTCCTTGAGCATCTGTTCCTGTAACAATAATATCATCAACATAAATGCACATGTAAATGTATCCATTTTCACTTGCCTTCACTAGCAAGCTACTATCTGCCTTTGATGCTTGAAATCCACATTCATTCAAGAACTTGACCAATCTGTAATTCCAAGCTCTTGGGGCTTGCTTCAACCCATATAAAGCTCTCTTGAGTTTACACACATAATCTGATCCAATTGATTCCATGAAGCCTTCTGGTTGCTCCATATATACTTCATCTGCAATGTATCCATTTAAAAATGCATTTTTCACATCCAATTGTGATAATTTCCATCCCTTGCAAGCAGCAATAGCAATCAATGTCCTAATTGTAGACATCTTAGCAACAGGACTAAAGGTTTCATCATAATCTACCCCATAAGTTTGGGCATAACCTTTGACCACAAGTCTAGCCTTATATCTAGACACCTTACCATCTGCAAACCTCTTTGTTTTATATACCCACTTGCATCCAATGACCTTCTGATTCTTTGGTCTTGGTACTAATTCCCAAGTTTCATTTTCAAGTAGAGCATCATACTCTTCTTGCATTGCCTTCTCCCAATTCTGTTTACCTTTGGCTTCTTCATAAGTGATTGGATCTTCTTCTGTCTTCACAATGTAGGCATAATCTTTTGTTGTTAGGAAAGATGTATCATAACTATACCTTATAGGTTCTTTCCTTTCCCTTGTAGATCTTCTGATTTCTGCACTTCTTGAAGTTTCAGCCTCATTTGACTCTGGATCAAATCTTGGCCCTTCTTCTACATGATCCTGCAATCTACTTCTTGATTCAATTTCATCAACAATTTCTTCACACACTTTTACCTTTGCCTTTCCTTTTCTTTGTATTTCTTCAACACCTGCAAAATCATTTGTTGATCCTGTATACCATGTGTTTTGCTCATCAAATGTCACATCTTTGGTAACAAGAAATTGCTTTGTGGATGGACTCCACAACCTGTAACCCATCTGTCTATCATCATATCCAATAAACACATACTTCTCTGCTTTTGGTTCTAGCTTATGTCTTAATTGTGAAGGAACATAAGCATATGCAATACATCCAAATACTTTACAATGATCAAGAGTAGGTTTCTTACCCCACCATGCTTCATAAGGAGTTCCTCCTTCCAAAGCTTTGCAAGGCAACCTATTCACAAGGTATGTTGCAGTGTTAATGGCTTCTGCCCATAAGTAATTTGGACAATTCTTTTCCTTCATCATGGCTCTTGCAAACTCTACAAGAGTCCTATTCCTCCTTTCTGCTACTCCATTCTGTTGAGGGGAGTACCTGCAAGTTACTTCTCTTTTGATACCTGCATTCCATAAATAATCATCAAACTCTTTAGAGAAATACTCTCCCCCTCCATCTGATCTCAACCTCTTGAGCTTTTGCCCTGTGATCCTTTCTGCATAAGCATGAAAATGTTTGAATGTCTTGAAAACTTCTGATTTATCCTTGATTACATACAAAGTAATCCACCTGGTTGCATCATCAACAAACAACACATAATATCTGGATCCATTTATGCTATAGTCCCTTGAGGGTCCCCATACATCTGTATGAACCAATTCAAGCATATTTGAATGCTTGTACCCTGATTTGTTATAAGAACTTTTATGTGCTTTACCTAACTGACAAGCTTCACACTTGTACACCATATGTTGCCCCTCAATGTTTGGCAATCCAAGCACCACCTGATTCTTTGACATTTCCTTTATAGCTCTCTCATTGAAATGACCTAGCCTTTTATGCCATAGGTCTAATTCAGATACCTTTTGACTTCCATAGGTAAATAATGCATGTCCCACATTACCTTGGACTTTGAGAGTGAACAATCTTCCTTCCTTTTTCCCTGCAATTATGTTTCTATATCCCTGATTTGGATCTTGTACATAGACACCATCATTTGTGAATCTTACCTCATATCCTTTCTCCACAATTTGCCCTACACTTATCAAATTTTTAGGAATAGTAGGAACATAAAGTACCTTGCTCAGAAGTGTACTTCCACTCTTTGTCTTCACTGATCCAATGCTCTCCACTTTATGTTTGGTATTGTCACCTGTTTGGACTGTATGTCCATTCACCCTTGCTTCCATATCAGTCATCAAGGATAGATTCCCACTCAGATGGTTACTACACCCTGAGTCAATATAAAACACTCTTTGATCTTCTCCCATTGATTCATGAGTTGCATTCAAGATAAGAGTCATGTCATCCTTCTGATCTGATGCATAATTGTAATAATTGTTGTTGTAGGACTGAGATTGGAAGTTTCTTCCACCTCCTCTACCATATGATGTCCTACCACCTCTTCCTCTGAAATTACCTCTTTGGTTTCTGCCTCCTCTACCTCTTTGACTATAATTCTGATTATTGTTTCCACCATTTTGATTGTTATACCAACAATCATTTGCCAAATGATTTGTTCTGCCACAAATCCAACAAGCTTTAGCATTATCTTTGTTCTTACCTCCTCTTCCTTTACCTCTGAAGTTCATCTTCCCTTTTGTGAAGTTAGCTTGATTTGAATTCCCTTCATCATCATTTGATTGCTTTCCCTTGCCATTCTTTTTCTTGTCCTTGGAGTACATAGCTTGACTTGTACTTCTATCATTGTCTCCTTTAAGATCCTGCTCAAAGGTTAGCATGTGTCCTAGCAATTGATTAAGATCAGGAGTAAAGTGATCAAGTGACAACTCTATGGACAATATAAAAGGCTTCCACTTCTCATCACCTCTTAGACCTGTAAGTATTTGTCTTACCAACTTTTCCTCTTCAATGTCTTCATCCACTGCTCCCAAGCTATCTGCAATATCCTTCATCCTTGCCACATAATCAGAAATTGATTGTGAGCTCTTCTTCTTGAAGGTTGTGAACTCAGCCCATAGTGAGGACTTCCTTGACTTAGTTGTATTTTGGAAATGCTCTTCCAAGGCATTCCAAACATCTGTAGCACTTTCCAAACCTCTGATGTGAGGTAGAAGGTAATCATTTACAGCCATGTAGATGATACTCCTTGCTTGAGCATCCTTTCTCATCCAAGTCTTCAACATTGCAAGCTCTTCCCTAGTAGGAATACTAGGATCTGCAAATTCAGGTTTTTCTTCATCTCCTGTAATAAATGCTATAAGGTCTTTGCTCATGAGGTGTGCTTCCATCCTCATGGACCATGCTGGATAGTTCTCCCTATCTAGCTTATCAATCTGCAAGCTTTCTCCCATCCTTGACTTTCTGTATCTGCAATTACTATGGTTTATGAGGAGAAAGTGTACCTTTGATATAGTCTTTGTCCTTCTTGATTCTTTCGAACTTGTACTATGAACTTCTGCAAGTTATCTTCAATAACTTGTCCTTGTCCTCCTTTGATTTGGAAGATCTTCAATATCTGCACCAGTCGGAACTTCAATTATCTTTTCTCCTCTTGTACTTCACCTTTAGCTCTGATACCACTGTTGGAGACCTCTTAATCTCCAAAGGTTTGATATATACTGACTTAAGAACACTTCTATGTCAGTTATAAACCAAACTTTACACAAACAATGTTCTTCTTTACCAAAAACTTCAAGCAACACTTCTCTGAGTGAAGAAGTGTCAACTTCAGAAAGTCTGCTTCAGATATCAACTTCTTTACCTGCACAAATTTTCAAATTTCTTCAAGTAAATGATGCACAAGTATTAGCAATACCTTTGCGCAATCATACTAGTCATTAGTTCTCAAAACTAATCACCAAAAGTTTAATTTGATCATTAAGATCAAATACATGTCAGAAAATGACTCTCAGAAGTTGCGCCTTCGACATAGCCAACTTCTTAACTTGATTTCTCCCAATCTGAAACCCGTTTTGCTAAATGCTTTTAGCCATAGCTTCCTTATCTTCTAACTTAAATTTTAAGTGCTCACTCATCAAAAACTTTACAGTATACACTCAGATCTGATCAAAATACTGAGACGGAAAAGTGCGCTACTTTCAGGCTTCAGTTCTCACATTCTACATATGAATGTTCCTAATGATCATTCTCACAATAGGAGAGGAATTAGATTCTGAAACTCTAGACATAGCTTCATTAGCTTCTCAATTAGATGTGTACAAAAGGATTTCTGATCCACATGATCAGACAGAGAGTACTCAGAGAAAAACCCGTCGCTATTTCCTGGGAAAAAACTCTCTACACATCTTCCTGGAAATTGTCATCTACAAAATGACTCTATTACTTTCTCTCATACATTTCTTGTCATAATTATCTTATATATACACGACTTTAGACTCATCTCGCGTCTATGACTCTACTCCTTATCATCCTAAGGGTTTAACTATACTTAGCTTACAAGATTCTTCACTTATATGTACATATGTGTACAAGACATCATCCTGAATTCTTCTTCACTTTACAAGTGTCTTTCTTTGCTTCATTCTGACCATAAGCATTCTCCAAGATCTGTATAATCACCAATTTGTGATTGGTTTGCTCCAATACTTAGGCTTGCCGAGGACATCATTCGAAGAGCTCAGGATAGGGCTAGAGCCTATGCTGACCCTCAAAAGAAAGACATCAACTTTGAGGTATGAGAGCAATTCTATCTTTAGAGTTCCATCTAGTTCTGAAACCATGAAGATGAGACCTTGTCACCAAAAATCTATCCTAGGTATTTTGGACCATTCCCAATACTTAAGAGAATTGGAAACATGGCTTTCTAGCTCCAACTTCCAAAGAATAGTCCGATCCATCCAGTATTTCATGTTATTTGGCTTAAGAAAAGACTGGGTGAATCAAACAACATAATTCCATACAATGAGGTAGCAGAGCCTATTTCTATTCAATCTATTCCACATGAGCCTGAGAGCATACTACACACTCGAGAGAAACGGACAAGAAGACACTTATATAAAGAGTATCTAGTAAAGTGGAAAGATAGTTTAGAAGATAGTGCTACATGGGAGTGGATTAACACCCTTTGGGGATAGTTTCCAAATTTTAGATTGCCTTCCCAAGAGTCTTTTTAAGGGGAAGGATATAGGGAACACCACAAAGATATGACCATGTGCATCGGATTCATGGGATTTAGTGGGAGCATGTGACCTATGTTCTTTTACTTCCATTGAGTCTTCCAATACCATTTTTTTGAGGACAAAATGGACTTAAGGGGAAGGAAATGTTATCTGAGAGCTTTTGGAAGAGATGTATGAACTATCCCTTAGTTGGAAGTTACAGATGGGCTCTCATATGAGTGCCAAGTGGTACTCATGTGAGAAGCCAATTAGATCCCTCAATTCGGAAGTGAAAGAATGTAATCCAGTATGCATGGTTGGGCATAATTAACAAGTGAATGCTCCATGTGTCTCTTAAGTAGATGACGAGCTTGTTGATGATGACCTCGAACTCTATGTTGTGCTCCCTCCAAAAGTAGGAGGGTTCATCTAAGAGTGCTTCAACAATATGCAAAAGAAAAAGTATTTAGGTTTACTTCATTCTTCAAGGCTTTTCTTTGAAAAGGTTGAAAACCATCGAATCACATTCCTCCTTTGAGCTACGTGCTTCTTTGATGTAGAGGACCACCAATGAATTTCTTATAAGTTCCTTCTTTTGAAGTGATAAGCTCTTTTGTTGATACCTTGTGAAGCCTTCATGTATTCAAGATCTCAATCTTCTCATTTTTCTTGTATGCTCTACTTCTAAGGACATGGCTAATTTTTCTCTTTAGCAAATCTTGGAAAAGATTTGCTTCACAATCTCCTTGTAAAATACCTCAGAGGACTCCAATATCTCTTGGACATGATAGGGAATGAGCTTCCTAATTGGATATGTAGTAGGCTCCACTATGCTATATGCAAATGCTTCTCAGAAAACTTAACAAGCACATTGTATATGGGAGCATGGCATGCTACGTGAGCTCTCAAATGGTTGTCTTCAATCCCATATGTGAGTGCTCTGTGCTTGTCATATGATATATAAACAAAAGAACTTCATTCTTTATTCACAAGTTAGAGAAGGATGGAGAGTTGAGCACCTCTCCAGTCCTTCCACATCATGGATTATGCCTTGGAAAGCTGAGTGCATGTCCGGCTGTATGCTACAAGCTTTTGTGGGATGTAAGGGTTTATTCCCTCCACACCGCTTAAGGAGGGATCATACTAAACGTTCCTTTTAAGGATTTAAAGGGAGGGAAATAGAGCATTTGAAAACCTTTATCCAAGGGCACGAACTCTAAGGATAATCCATCAAGCAAGACCAATGCCCAATCTGAAACTATTAACATGAGAATGAGTTCTAGCTCTAGGTACAAGCCTAGCTCTTGATACCAATGTTGTGTAACTAAGTCCTACAAGTAGCAAGACTACACAATCAACTAGTCTAAACCACCAAGAGCAAGAGAGAGCACTTATCCACCCAACATGTTGACGACATGATTGCTCCTACATCATTTGCATTTGTATCTACACAAATGTAGCTCCATTTTGTATCTATGAGACACTCCATTTCCATCTTATATCCATTTTATATTGTATCTTTTTTGTATTTGGGTACCTCGCCATTTGCTTCTACCTGTGTATTCATTCTCCTTCAAGGGGAATTATCCCACATATGACATATTTTGGAGAGCCTCTCCCAACTCTATATAAAGAGGGCCTCTCCCCCCATTTGTAAATGGTTAGAAGATTGAGGAGCCTACTCCAAGATTTTGGTAAACTCACTCTAATCCATGTGAATTTTCTCATTTCATGGTCTACTAAATTTGAGTCTCACAAGTTACTCTCGAGCAAAGTCAGCATCCTCACAAGAAACTATGATGAAAGTTAAGGGACCCTTCAACAAGGCAAAGCATATGAGTCCCAACTCTAGGAACACATCTAAACAAGGTTCCAACAATTCACCAAAGAAATTTAGCTACAATTATTAAGGTAAAATAGGGCACCTTGAGAAATTTTGCTACAAAAAGAAGAATGTCTCCAAAGGCTTTAGCTCCGAGAACCAATCTAAATCCTCTCAGCATAGGTCTCACAATTTCAATGAAGATCTATTTATCTCCAAAGAAGCCAATTGTAATAAAGCAAGTCTATGATCCAAGGGTGTGGCCGGTTCAGACAGATATGAAATCGGACACCGTTTGGTCATCCGTGTGTATGACCAAAGATCTCGAGTTTAGACTTACTAGGAGGTCTTGTGCTCTTGTGAATAAGTGATCCACTTAGCTGAGTGGTTAAGTCTCAAGGATGTGAAGGAGGAGGTCTTGGGTTCAATCCCCATGGGGGACATGGGAAGAGTATTTTGCCCAAAGAGATCTAGAGCCTTCTAGAAGCATCCACTTGAGTTAACTCGAGTTAACTGGGACACTTGGGGCACATGCAGTTACATGGCCGACACATGGCTGGCTAGTATCCACCTGCCCAAGAAGGCAGTCCTCTGGAGAGAGCTATATATAGAGGCATTTGGTTGGGAGGAGAGTCATCTTTCTAGCATGTGGTGGTTGTAATTATTAGTTTATTGCATTGGTATCAGAGCCAAGCTTTCATGGTGATCTTGTGGGGATATCATCGTCTTCTCCATATTCTTATGTTTCTCTTATGGTGTGTGCTCTATTGTTCTCGGATCGAGATTTTATGCTTTGCGAGATTTAACGCTTTGCAAATCTTTCTTCTCGCATAATTTATGAAGAACAAAACAAGTCTATAGATGCTCAGACTTAGCGCATGATAATAAAGGACTCGATGCCGTGTCATACGCCTGGAAGTATGTTGCGCTAACTTGCTCGTGTAGATTGTTCCTTAACGATTGGAATAGATTTTTACTCCTATTGCGCAGATCATTTTCGAACTCATCACGCCACAGTTGCGAGGGTTCGCACCTAGTCAGGTTTGATGGACACGTTCTTCCCAAAGACCTGGGAGTATATGGAGTGTTTTCAGAAGATTATTCTTAGAGCTTATCAACTGCTACCAGAGGAAAGCCGAGTAAAGATCGCTTGTCCTATCCACGCACGCAGCGACCTCACATGGTGCGCCCATAATATTGAGCAAGATGCACAACGAGCAAAAATTATATGCTCCTTCACGTCTTTATTTGCAGATTTGATGTCGCAATCTGTGTATGAGATTCTACATGTAGCGTCGAGCAAACATCAATGGAAGGTGCCTTTTTATCTCGGACGTCTGATGAGCTTTGTTATATCTGTTCAGATATAGCAGCTGAAGTATACTCTGATATAAGCTTCTTCTTGTATCATCAAATTAGCAAAAGACTCTTTGGCGCCTACAGACGCATGTGTACATTAGAAATCGATCACTGTACAGAGTATTGGCAATCGGTCCACACAGAAGAAATTGGCCTCTCAAATCTCCGTAAAACTTCAAGTTCACCCTCGCCGACGCATAGCGATTGCACTCCTCATATGGAAATAGTGATTGCACTCCTCATACGGCACAGCGTTCAAGGTTTCGATCTCACGACCTACCAGAAGCTGACCTCTGCTGTAGCCACGATCGCAATAGCCATAGTGGTGTTCATTTGTCGAAAAGATTTAGCACATTCGTCAATATTGAACGCTCTTCTGCATGGTTTTAGATGTACAAAAAAACCATCTCTTTACTGTATCTAGCAGTCAATTATAGGATTCGAGCACGAGTCTTTACTACACTTAAACACAGTTAGCAAAACAACACTCTTGAATTTATTAAGAATGGAAGTAAATTTTGTATTCAAGGAGAGCGAGATGTAGCTAGTGCACCTCTCATAACATCTTTAGTCGAGACCTTTTGAGCATGTACAGGAGATCTTTTTTTTTTTAGTCAAGATCTCAATCATTGTATAGACATTTCATCTTATGTATATTTTCATGCTAGAAAGGTAACTATGGATAGGAATTTGTATTATTCTTTCTTGCAAGAGTGTGTTGTTAAAGGTTTTAAGGGCATTATGTTTGAATTTAGAGATGTTTTTTCCACTAACTTACCTAGAGGGCTACCACTTGAGAGAGGGGACATTGACCATGCTATTGAGGTAGTTACTAACACTAATCCTATATGTAAGACAACTTATAGGCTTAGTGTTTGTCAGCATGAGGAGGTAGAGAAGCAACTCCAAGATTATCTAGATAAAGGCTTCATTAGACCTAGTAACTCACCTTGGGCATTGCCAATGCCCCTGGTAAAGAAGAAAGAGGGCTCTATGAGACTTTATATATTTTATAGGACACTAAGCAAGGTAACTATAAAAAATAGGTTTCCAATGCCTAGGTTAGAACTTAGAAGACCTATTTGATCAGTTACATCAAGATAGGTATTTACCAAGCTTGATCTTATATCAAGGTATCATCAAACTAGGATTAGGGTAGAGGATGTCCATAAAACTTTCTTTGGGACTAGATACAGGCACAACATGTTCTTGGTGATACATTTTGGCCTCACCAATGCTCCTACTACTTTCATGAAACTCAGGAATAGTGTATTATGGCCATATCTAGGGTAGTTTATAGTAGACTTTTTAGATGGTATTCTAATCTATAGTAGATCAAAAAGGGAACAATTGGAACACTTGAGGAAAGTATTCCAAGTGTTGAGGGAAAAATCACTGTTTGACAATGAGCCAAAGTGTGAATTTTTCAAAACAGAGGTTAGATATGTTGGGCATATAGTCTCGCAAGACAAAATCCAGATGGACCCTGATAAATTATGGGATATTATGGAATGTCCACATCCCAGGAACCTAGAAGAGATATAGATCTTCCTACGTTTATCAAGTTTCTATCAAAGATTCATAAAGAATTATGCCAAAATTGTTGTCTTGATGACAGAACACCTTAAAGGGAAATAGAAAGCCTTTCATTGGGGATATGAACACAGGCAAAGTATGGAGAAATCAAAGGTAGAAATTTCTACAGCTCCACTTTTGCACATATCAAATCCCAATAAACCCTTTGTGGTTGAGCCTGACGTGAGTGATTTTGCTATAGCAGCACTTTTTAGTTCGGGAGGGTCAATCAATGACATTTGAAAGCAAGAAACTAAATCCTACTCAAAATAATTACCCCATCTCTGAGAAGGAGTTGTATGCAATATTCCATGCTTTGAAGAAGTGGCTTCATAACTTATATGGTGCCAAAGTCACAATAGTGTTTGATCAAGAGAGCATTAATGTAGTGGCTAGCTCACTTAGTCTTATGCCTATACTCAAGGGACTGAATTTTACTCAGATCACCAATGAGCTACTTGATTCCATTAGAGGGAAATGTAGGCTTGATCTTGCATATTCTAAGATTTGGGAAACCATTTAGAAAGGGGATTGAGATGAATGGGTTTTCGATGAGGAGGGAGTATCGATAGGTACTCAAGAAGGATTCAAGCGGAAGAATTACAGTGTCCATGATGGATATCTATGGTATAAAGGTAAGGTGTGTGTCCCTAGAGAATTTGATATCAGACATCACATTTTGTATGGAATTCCTTTGGACGTTGTTTCTCATTAGGATAGGAAGTTTATTGGCCACTTCTAGAGAGCAGTCTTGAAGACAATGGATACTAAACTTAAGATAAGTATGGGCGAGCATCCACAGTTGGATGGGCAAATAGAGAGGGTTAACCAAATCCTAGAGAATATGCTTTGATCATATGTGAATGAAAGGCAAACTAATCGGGAAGAGTACTTACCTATAGTAGAGTTTGTATATGATAGTGCCAAGCACTCTTCCACCGGGCATAGTCCATTCATGCTTATGTACAGGTTTCATCCAAGAGCTTCTTATGTAGCAGGATTGTAGAATGAGAATGTCCAATTTGCAAAGGACTTCTTGGAGGAGATGAATGATATGCTTAGGCTTGCCGAGGACATCATTCGAAGAGCTCAGGATAGGGCTAGAGCCTATGCTGACCCTCAAAAGAAAGACATCAACTTTGAGGTATGAGAGCAATTCTATCTTTAGAGTTCCATCTAGTTCTGAAACCATGAAGATGAGACCTTGTCACCAAAAATGTATCCTAGGTATTTTGGACCATTCCCAATACTTAAGAGAATTGGAATTTGGCTTAAGAAAAGACTGGGTGAATCAAACAACATAATTCCATACAATGAGGTAGTAGAGCCTATTTCTATTCAATCTATTCCACATGAGCCTGAGAGCATACTACACACTCGAGAGAAACGGACAAGAAGACACTTATATAAAGAGTATCTAGTAAAGCTGAAAGACAGTTTAGAAGATAGTGCTACATGGGAGTGGATTAACACCCTTTGGGGATAGTTTCCCAATTTTAGATTGCCTTCCCAAGAGTCTTTTTAAGGGGAAGGATACAGGGAACACCACAAAGATATGACCATGTGCATCGGATTCATGGGATTTAGTGGGAGCATGTGACCTATGTTCTTTTACTTCCATTGAGTCTTCCAATACCATTTTTTTGAGGACAAAATGGACTTAAGGGGAAGGAAATGTTATCTGAGAGCTTTTGGAAGAGATGTATGAACTATCCCTTAGTTGGAAGTGACAGATGGGCTCTCATATGAGTGCCAAGTGGTACTCATGTGAGAAGCCAATTAGATCCCTCAATTCGGAAGTGAAAGAATGTAATCCAGTATGCATGGTTGGGCATAATTAACAAGTGAATGCTCCATGTGTCTCTTAAGTAGATGACGAGCTTGTTGATGATGACCTCGAACTCTATGTTGTGCTCCCTCCAAAAGTAGGAGGGTTCATCTAAGAGTGCTTCAACAATATGCAAAAGAAAAAGTATTTAGGTTTACTACATTCTTCAAGGCTTTTCTTTGAAAAGGTTGAAAACCATCGAATCAAATTCCTCCTTTGAGCTACGTGCTTCTTTGATGTAGAGGACCACCAATGAATTTCTTATAAGTTCCTTCTTTTGAAGTGATAAGCTCTTTTGTTGATACCTTGTGAAGCCTTCATGTATTCAAGATCTCAATCTTCTCATTTTTCTTGTATGCTCTACTTCTAAGGACATGGCTAATTTTTCTCTTTAGCAAATCTTGGAAAAGAGTTGCTTCACAATCTCCTTGTAAAATACCTCAGAGGACTCCAATATCTCTTGGACATGATAGGGAATGAGCTTCCTAATTGGATATGTAGTAGGCTCCACTATGCTATATGCAAATGCTTCTCAGAAAACTTAACAAGCACATTGTATATGGGAGCATGGCATGCTACGTGAGCTCTCAAATGGTTGTCTTCAATCCCATATGTGAGTGCTTTGTGCTTGTCATATGATATATAAACAAAAGAACTTCATTCTTTATTCACAAGTTAGAGAAGGATGGAGAGTTGAGCACCTCTCCAATCCTTCCACATCATGGATTATGCCTTGGAAAGCTGAGTGCATGTCCGGCTGTATGCTACAAGCTTTTGTGGGATGTAAGGGTTTATTCCCTCCACACCGCTTAAGGAGGGATCATACTAAACGTTCCTTTTAAGGATTTAAAGGGAGGGAAATAGAGCATTTGAAAACCTTTATCCAAGGGCACGAACTCTAAGGATAATCCATCAAGCAAAACCAATGCCCAATCTGAAACTATTAACATGAGAATGAGTTCTAGCTCTAGGTACAAGCCTAGCTCTTGATACCAATGTTGTGTAACTAAGTCCTACAAGTAGCAAGACTACACAATCAACTAGTCTAAACCACCAAGAGCAAGAGAGAGCACTTATCCACCCAACATGTTGACGACATGATTGCTCCTACATCATTTGCATTTGTATCTACACAAATGTAGCTCCATTTTGTATCTATGAGACACTCCATTTCCATCTTAGATCCATTTTATATTGTATCTATTTTGTATTTGGGTACCTCGCCATTTGCTTCTACCTGTGTATTCATTCTCCTTCAAGGGGAATTATCCCACATATGACATACTTTGGAGAGCCTCTCCCAACTCTATATAAAGAGGGCCTCTCCCCCCATTTGTAAATGGTTAGAAGATTGAGGAGCCTACTCCATGATTTTGGTAAACTCACTCTAATCCATGTGAATTTCTCATTTCATGGTCTACTCAATTTGAGTCTCACAAGTTACTCTCGAGCAAAGTCAGCATCCTCACAAGAAACTATGATGAAAGTTAAGGGACCCTTCAACAAGGCAAAGCATATGAGTCCCAGCTCTAGGAACACATCTAAACAAGGTTCCAACAATTCATCAAAGAAATTTAGCTACAATTATTATGGTAAAATAGGGCACCTTGAGAAATTTTGCTACAAAAAGAAGAATGTCTCCAAAGGCTTTAGCTCCAAGAACCAATCTAAATCCTCTCAGCATAGGTCTCACAATTTCAATGAAGATCTATTTATCTCCAGAGAAGCCAATTGTAATAAAGTAAGTCTATGATCCAAGGGTCTGGCCGGTTCACACAGATCTGAAATCGGACACCGTTTGGTCATCCGTGTGTACGACCAAAGATCTCGAGTTTAGACTTACTAGGAGGTCTTGTGCTCTTGTGAATAAGTGATCCACTTAGCTGACTGGTTAAGTCTCAAGGATGTGAAGGAACAGGTCTTGGGTTCAATCCCCATGGGGGACATGGGAAGAGTATTTTGCCCAAAGAGATCTAGAGCCTTCTAGAAGCATCCACTTGAGTTAACGCGAGTTAACTGGGACACTTGGCGCACATGCAGTTACATGGCCGACACATGGCTGGCTAGTATCCACCTGCCCAAGAAGGCAGTCCTCTGGAGAGAGCTATACATAGAGGCATTTGGTTCGGAGGAGATTCATCTTTCTAGCATGTGGTGGTCGTAATTATTAGTTTATTGCATTGGTATCAGAGCCAAGCTTTCATGGTGATCTTGTGGGGATATCATCGTCTTCTCCATATTCGTATGTTTCTCTTATGGTGTGTGCTCTATTGTTCTCGGATCGAGATTTTATGCTTTGCGAGATTTAACGCATTGCAAATCTTTCTTCTCGCATAATTTATGAAGAACAAAACAAGTCTATAGATGCTCAGACTTAGCGCATGATAATAAAGGACTCGATGCCGTGTCATACGCCTGGAAGTATGTTGCGCTAACTTGCTCGTGTAGATTGTTCCTTAACGATTGGAATAGATTTTTACTCCTATTGCACAGATCATTTTCGAACTCATCACGCCACAGTTGCGAGGGTTCGCACCTAGTCAGGTTTGATGGACACGTTCTTCCCAAAGACATGGGAGTATATGGAGTGTTTTCAGAAGATTATTCTTAGACCTTATCAACTGCTACCAGAGGAAAGCCGAGTAAAGATCGCTTGTCCTATCCACGTAGGCAGCGACCTCACATGGTGTGCCTATAATATTGAGCAAGATGCACAACGAGCAAAAATTATATGCTCCTTCACGTCTTTATTTGCGGATTTGATGTCGCAATCTGTGTATCAGATTCTACATGTAGCGTCGAGCAAACATCAATGGAAGGTGCCTTTTTATCTTGGACGTCTGATGAGCTTTGTTATATCTATTCAGATATAGCAGCTGAAGTATACTCTGATATAAGCTTCTTCTTGTATCGTAAAATTAGCAAAAGACTCTTTGGCACCTACAGACGCATGTGTACATCGGAAATCGATCACTGTACAGAGTATTGGCAATCGTTCCACACAGAAGAAATTGGCCTCTCAAATCTCTGTAAAACTTCAAGTTCACCCTCGCCGTATGCATAGCGATTGCACTCCTCATATGGCAATAGTGATTGCACTCCTCATATGGCACAGCGTTCAAGGTTTTGATCTCACGACCAACCAGAAACTGACCTCTGCTGTAGCCACGATCGCAATAGCCATAGTGGTATTGTCGAAAAGATTTATCCTCGAGTACATTCGTCAATATTGAACGCTGTTCTGCATGGTTTTAGATGTACAAAAAAACCATCTCTTTACTGTATCTAGTAGTCAATTATAGGATTCGAGCACGAGTCTTTACTACACTTAAACACAGTTAGCAAAAAAACACTCTTGAATTTATTAAGAATGGAAGTAAATTTTGTATTCAAGGAGAGCGAGATGTACCTAGTGCACCTCTCATCTCATCTTTAGTCGAGACCTTTTGAGCATGTACAGGAGATCTTTTTGTTTTTTAGTCAAGATCTCAATCATTGTATAGACATTTTATCTTATGTATATTTTCATGCTAGAAATGTAACTATGGATAGGAATTTGTATTATTCTTTCTTGCAAGAGTGTGTTGTTAAAGGTTTTAAGGATATTATGTTTGAATTTAGAGATGTTTTTTCCACTAACTTACCTAGAGGGCTACCACTTGAGAGAGGGGACATTGACCATGCTATTGAGGTAGTTACTAACACTAATCCTATATGTAAGACAACTTATAGGCTTAGTGTTTCTCAGCATGAGGAGGTAGAGAAGCAACTCCAAGATTATCTAGATAAAGGCTTCACTAGACCTAGTAACTCACCTTGGGCATTGCCAATGCCCCTGGTAAAGAAGAAAGAGGGCTCTATGAGACTTTATATACTTTATAGGACACTAAGCAAGGTAACTATAAAAAATAGGTTTCCAATGCCTAGGTTAGAACTTGGAAGACCTATTTGATCAGTTACATCAAGATAGGTATTTACCAAGCTTGATCTTATATCAAGGTATCATCAAACTAGGGTTAGGGTAGACGAGGTCCATAAAACTTTCTTTGGGACTAGATACAGGCACAACATGTTCTTGGTGATACGTTTTAACCTCACTACTGCTCCTACTACTTTCATGAAACTCAAGAATAGTGTATTATGGCCATATCTAGGGTAGTTTATAGTAGACTTTTTAGATGGTATTCTAATCTATAGTAGATCAAAAAAGGAACAATTGGAACACTTGAGGAAAGTATTCCAAGTGTTGAGGGAAAAATCACTGTTTGACAATGAGCCAAAGTGTGAATTTTTCAAAACAGAGGTTAGAAATGTTGGGCATATAGTCTCGCAAGACAAAATCCAGATGGATCCTGATAAATTATGGGATATTATGGAATGTCCATATCCCAGGAACCTAGAAGAGATATAGATCTTCCTACGTTTATCAAGTTTCTATCAAAGATTCATAAAGAATTATGCCAAAATTGTTGTCTTGATGACAGAACAACTTAAAGGGAAAGAGAAAGCCTTTCATTGGGGATATGAACACAGGCAAAGTATGGAGAAATCAAAGGTAGAAATTTCTACAGCTCCAGTTTTGCACATATCATCCCAATAAACCCTTTGTGGTTGAGCCTGACGTGAGTGATTTTGCTATAGGAGCACTTTTTAGTTCACGAGGGTCAATCAATGACATTTGAAAGCAAGAAACTAAAACCTACTCAAAATAATTACCCCATCTCTGAGAAGGAGTTGTATGCAATATTCCATGCTTTGAAGAAGTGGCTTCATAACTTATATGGTGCCAAAGTCACAATAGTGTTTGATCAAGAGAGCATGAATGTAGTGGCTAGCTCACTTAGTCTCATGCCTATACTCAAGGGACTGAGTTTTACTCAGATCACCAATGAGCTACTTGATTCCATTAGAGGGAAATGTAGGCTTAATCTTGAATATTCTAAGATTTGGGAAACCATTTACAAAAGGGGATTGTGATGAATGGGTTTTCGATGAGGAGGGAGTATCGATAGGTACTCAAGAAGGATTCAAGCAGAAGAATTACAGTATCCATGATGGATATCTATGGTATAAAGGTAAGGTGTGTGTCCCTAGAGAATTTGAGATGAGACATCACATTTTGTATAGAATTCCTTTGGACGTTGTTTCTGATTAGGATAGGAAGTTTATTGGCCACTTCTAGAGAGCAGTCTTGAAGACATTGGATACTAAACTTAACATAAGTATGGGCGAGCATCCACAGTTGGATGGGCAAACAGAGAGGGTTAACCAAATCCTAGAGAATATGCTTTGATCATATGTGAATGAAAGGCAAACTAATCGGGAAGAGTACTTACCTATAGTAGAGTTTGTATATAATAGTGCCAAGCACTCTTCCATCAGGCATAGTCCATTCATGCTTATGTACAGGTTTCATCCAAGAGCTTCTTATGTAGCAGGATTGTAGAATGAGAATGTCCAATTTGCAAAGGACTTCTTGGACGAGATGAATGATATGCTTAGGCTTGCCGAGGACATCATTTGAAGAGCTCAGGATAGGGCTAGAGCCTATGCTGACCCTCAAAAGAAAGACATCAACTTTGAGGTATGAGAGCAATTCTATCTTTAGAGTTCCATCTAGTTCTGTAACCATGAAGATGAGACCTTGTCACCAAAAATGTATCCTAGGTATTTTGGACCATTCCCAATACTTAAGAGAATTGGAAACATGGCTTTCTAGCTCCAACTTCCAAAGAATAGTCCGATCCATCCAGTATTTCATGTTATTTGGCTTAAGAAAAGACTGGGTGAATCAAACAACATAATTCCATACAATGAGGTAGTAGAGCCTATTTCTATTCAATCTATTCCACATGAGCCTAAGAGCATACTACACACTCGAGAGAAACGGACAAGAAGACACTTATATAAAGAGTATCTAGTAAAGTGGAAAGATAGTTTAGAAGATAGTGCTACATGGGAGTGGATTAACACCCTTTGGGGATAGTTTCCCAATTTTAGATTGCCTTCCCAAGAGTCTTTTTAAGGGGAAGGACACAGGGAACACCACAAAGATATGACCATGTGCATCGGATTCATGGGATTTAGTGAGAGCATGTGACCTATGTTCTTTTACTTCCATTGAGTCTTCCAATACCATTTTTTTGAGGACAATATGGACTTAAGGGGAAGGAAATGTTATCTGAGAGCTTTTGGAAGAGATGTATGAACTATCCCTTAGTTGGAAGTTACAGATGGGCTCTCATATGAGTGCCAAGTGGTACTCATGTGAGAAGCCAATTAGATCCCTCAATTCGGAAGTGAAAGAATGTAATCCAGTATGCATGGTTGGGCATAATTAACAAGTGAATGCTCCATGTGTCTCTTAAGTAGATGACGAGCTTGTTGATGATGACCTCGAACTCTATGTTGTGCTCCCTCCAAAAGTAGGAGGGTTCATCTAAGAGTGCTTCAACAATATGCAAAAGAAAAAGTATTTAGGTTTACTTCATTCTTCAATGCTTTTCTTTGAAAAGGTTGAAAACCATCGAATCACATTCCTCCTTTGAGCTAGGTGCTTCTTTGATGTAGAGGACCACCAATGAATTTATTTTAAGTTCCTTCTTTTGAAGTGATAAGCTCTTTTGTTGATACCTTGTGAAGCCTTCATGTATTCAAGATCTCAATCTTCTCATTTTTCTTGTATGCTCTACTTCTAAGGACATGGCTAATTTTTCTCTTTAGCAAATCTTGGAAAAGATTTGCTTCACAATATCCTTGTAAAATACCTCAGAGGAATCCAATATCTCTTGGACATGATAGGGAATGAGCTTCCTAGTTGGATATGTAGTAGGCTCCACTATGCTATATGCAAATGCTTCTCAGAAAACTTAACAAGCACATTGTATATGGGAGTATGGCATGCTACGTGAGCTCTCAAATGGTTGTCTTCAATCCCATATGTGAGTGCTTTGTGCTTGTCATATGATATATAAACAAAAGAACTTCATTATTTATTCACAAGTTAGAGAAGGATGGAGAGTTGAGCACCTCTCCAATCCTTCCACATCATGGATTATGCCTTGGAAAGCTGAGTGCATGTCCGGCTCTATGCTACAAGCTTTTGTGGGATGTAAGGGTTTATTCCCTCCACACCACTTAAGGAGGGATCATACTAAACGTTCCTTTTAAGGATTTAAAGGGAGGGAAATAGAGCATTTGAAAACCTTTATCCAAGGGCACGAACTCTAAGGATAATCCATCAAGCAAGACCAATGCCCAATCTGAAACTATTAACATGAGAATGAGTTCTAGCTCTAGGTACAAGCCTAGCTCTTGATACCAATGTTGTGTAACTAAGTCCTACAAGTAGCAAGACTACACAATCAACTAGTCTAAACCACCAAGAGCAAGAGAGAGCACTTATCCACCCAACATGTTGACGACATGATTGCTCCTACATCATTTGCATTTGTATCTACACAAATGTAGCTCCATTTTGTATCTATGAGACACTCCATTTCCATCTTATATCCATTTTATATTGTATCTATTTTGTATTTGGGTACCTCGCCATTTGCTTCTACCTGTGTATTCATTCTCCTTCAAGGGGAATTATCCCACATATGACATACTTTGGAGAGCCTCTCCCAACTCTATATAAAGAGGGCCTCTCCCGCCATTTGTAAATTGTTAGAAGATTGAGGAGCCTACTCCATGATTTTGGTAAACTCACTCTAATCCATGTGAATTTTCTCATTTCATGGTCTACTCAATTTGAGTCTCACAAGTTACTCTCGAGCAAAGTCAGCATCCTCACAAGAAACTATGATGAAAGTTAAGGGACCCTTCAACAAGGCAAAGCATATGAGTCCCAGCTCTAGGAACACATCTAAACAAGGTTCCAACAATTCATGAAAGAAATTTAGCTACAATTATTATGGTAAAATAGGGCACCTTGAGAAATTTTGCTACAAAAAGAAGAATGTCTCCAAAGGCTTTAGCTCCAAGAACCAATCTAAATCCTCTCAGCATAGGTCTCACAATTTCAATGAAGATCTATTTATCTCCAGAGAAGCCAATTGTAATAAAGTAAGTCTATGATCCAAGGGTCTGGAGGGTTCACACAGATCTGAAATCGGACACCGTTTGGTCATCCGTGTGTATGACCAAAGATCTCGAGTTTAGACTTACTAGGAGGTCTTGTGCTCTTGTGAATAAGTGATCCACTTAGCTGACTGGTTAAGTCTCAAGGATGTGAAGGAGGAGGTCTTGGGTTCAATCCCCATGGGGGACATGGGAAGAGTATTTTGCCCAAAGAGATCTAGAGCCTTCTAGAAGCATCCACTTGAGTTAACTCGAGTTAACTGGGACACTTGGCGCACATGCAGTTACATGGCCGACACATGGCTGGCTAGTATCCACCTGCCCAAGAAGGCAGTCCTCTGGAGAGAGCTATATATAGAGGCATTTGGTTGGGAGGAGAGTCATCTTTCTAGCATGTGGTGGTCGTAATTATTAGTTTATTGCATTGGTATCAGAGCCAAGCTTTCATGGTGATCTTGTGGGGATATCATCGTCTTCTCCATATTCTTATGTTTCTCTTATGGTGTGTGCTCTATTGTTCTCGGATCGAGATTTTATGCTTTGCGAGATTTAACGCTTTGCAAATCTTTCTTCTGGCATAATTTATGAAGAACAAAACAAGTCTATAGATGCTCAGACTTAGCGCATGATAATAAAGGACTCGATGCCGTGTCATACGCCTGGAAGTATGTTGCACTAACTTGCTCCTGTAGATTGTTCCTTAACGATTGGAATAGATTTTTACTCCTATTGCACAGATCATTTTCGAACTCATCACGCCACAGTTGCGAGGGTTCGCACCTAGTCAGGTTTGATGGACACGTTCTTCCCAAAGGCCTGGGAGTATATGGAGTGTTTTCAAAAGATTATTCTTAGAGCTTATCAACTGCTACCAGACGAAAGCCAAGTAAAGATCGCTTGTCCTATCCACGCAGGCAGCGACCTCACATGGTGCGCCCATAATATTGAGCAAGATGCACAACGAGCAAAAATTATATGCTCCTTCACGTCTTTATTTGCGGATTTGATGTCGCAATCTGTGTATGAGATTCTACATGTAGCGTCGAGCAAACATCAATGGAAGGTGCCTTTTTATCTCGGACGTCTGATGAGCTTTGTTATATCTATTCAGATATAGCAGCTGAAGTATACTCTGATATAAGCTTCTTCTTGTATCATCAAATTAGCAAAAGACTCTTTGGCGCCTAGAGATGCATGTGTACATCAGAAATCGATCACTGTACAGAGTATTGGCAATCGGTCCACACAGAAGAAATTGGCCTCTCAAATCTCTGTAAAACTTCAAGTTCACCCTCGCCGTACGCATAGCGATTGCACTCCTCATATGGCAATAGTGATTGCACTCCTCATACGGCACAGCGTTCAAGGTTTCGATCTCACGACCTACCAGAAGCTGACCTCTGTTGTAGCCACGATCGCAATAGCCATAGTGGTGTTCATTTGTCGAAAAGATTTATCCTCGAGCACATTCGTCAATATTGAACGCTCTTCTGCATGGTTTTAGATGTACAAAAAAACCATCTCTTTACTGTATCTAGCAGTCAATTATAGGATTCGAGCACGAGTCTTTACTACACTTAAACACAGTTAGCAAAACAACACTCTTGAATTTATTAAGAATGGAAGTAAATTTTGTATTCAAGGAGAGCGAGATGTACCTAGTGCACCTCTCATCTCATCTTTAGTCGAGACCTTTTGAGCATGTACAGGAGATCTTTTTGTTTTTTAGTCAAGATCTCAATCATTGTATAGACATTTCATCTTATGTATATTTTCATGCTAGAAATGTAACTATGGACAGGAATTTTTATTATTCTTTCTTCCAGGAGTGTGTTGTTAAAGGTTTTAAGGATATTATGTTTGAATTTAGAGATGTTTTTTCCACTTACTTACCTAGAGGGCTACCACTTGAGAGAGGGGACATTGACCATGCTATTGAGGTAGTTACTAACACTAATCCTATATGTAAGACAACTTATAGGCTTAGTGTTTCTCAGCATGAGGAGGTAGAGAAGCAACTCCAAGATTATCTAGATAAAGGCTTCATTAGACATAGTAACTCACCTTGGGCATTGCCAATGCCCCTGGTAAAGAAGAAAGAGGGCTCTATGAGACTTTATATATTTTATAGGACACTAAGCAAGGTAACTATAAAAAATAGGTTTCCAATGCCTAGGTTAGAACTTAGAAGACCTATTTGATCAGTTACATCAAGATAGGTATTTACCAAGCTTGATCTTATATCAAGGTATCATCAAACTAGGATTAGGGTAGAGGATGTCCATAAAACTTTCTTTGGGACTAGATACAGGCACAACATGTTCTTCGTGATACGTTTTGGCCTCACCAATGCTCCTACTACTTTCATGAAACTCAGGAATAGTGTATTATGGCCATATCTAGGGTAGTTTATAATAGACTTTTTAAATGGTATTCTAATCTATAGTAGATCAAAAAAGGAACAATTGGAACACTTGAGGAAAGTATTCCAAGTGTTGAGGGAAAAATCACTGTTTGACAATGAGCCAAAGTGTGAATTTTTCAAAATAGAGGTTAGATATGTTGGGCATATAGTGTCGCAAGACAAAATCCAAATGGATCCTGATAGATTATGGGATATTATGGAATGTCCACATCCCAGGAACCTAGAAGAGATATAGATCTTCCTATGTTTGTCAAGTTTCTATCAAAGATTCATAAAGAATTATGCCAAAATTGTTGTCTTGATGACAGAACACCTTAAAGGGAAAGAGAAAGCCTTTCATTGGGGATATGAACACAGGCAAAGTATGGAGAAATCAAAGGTAGAATTTTCTAGAGCTCCAGTTTTGCACATATCAAATCCCAATAAACCCTTTGTGGTTGAGCCTGACATGAGTGATTTTGCTATAGGAGCACTTTTTAGTTCAGGAGGGTCAATCAATGACATTTGAAAGCAAGAAACTAAAACCTACTCAAAATAATTACCCCATCTCTGAGAAGGAGTTGTATGCAATATTCCATGCTTTGAAGAAGTGGCTTCATAACTTATATGGTGCCAAAGTCACAATAGTGTTTGATCAAGAGAGCATTAATGTAGTGGCTAGCTCACTTAGTCTCATGCCTATACTCAAGGGACTGAGTTTTACTCAGATCACCAATGAGCTACTTGATTCCATTAGAGGGAAATGTAGGCTTGATCTTGCATATTCTAAGATTTGGGAAACCATTTAGAAAGGGGATTGTGATGAATGGGTTCTCGATGAGGAGGGAGTACCGATAGGTACTCAAGAAGGATTCAAGCGGAAGAATTACAGTATCCATGATGGATATCTTTGGTATAAAGGTAAGGTGTGTGTCCCTAGAGAATTTGAGATGAGACATCACATTCTGTATAGAATTCCTTTGGACGTTGTTTCTGATTAGGATAGGAAGTTTATTGGCCACTTCTAGAGAGCAGTCTTGAAGACATTGGATACTAAACTTAACATAAGTATGGGCGAGCATCCACAGTTGGATGGGCAAACAGAGAGGGTTAACCAAATCCTAGAGAATATGCTTTGATCATATGTGAATGAAAGGCAAACTAATCGGGAAGAGTACTTACCTATAGTAGAGTTTGTATATAATAGTGCCAAGCACTCTTCCACCGGGCATAGTCCATTCATGCTTATGTACAGGTTTCATCCAAGAGCTTCTTATGTAGCAGGATTGTAGAATGAGAATGTCCAATTTTCAAAGCACTTCTTGGACGAGATGAATGATATGCTTAGGCTTTCCGAGGACATCATTCGAAGAGCTCAGGATAGGGCTAGAGCCTATGCTGACCCTCAAAAGAAAGACATCAACTTTGAGGTATGAGAGCAATTCTATCTTTAGAGTTCCATCTAGTTTTGAAACCATGAAGATGAGACCTTGTCACCAAAAATTTATCCTAGGTATTTTGGACCATTCCCAATACTTAAGAGAATTGGAAACATGGCTTTCTAGCTCGAACTTCCAAAGAATAGTCCGATCCATCCAGTATTTCATGTTATTTGGCTTAAGAAAAGACTCGGTGAATCAAACAACATAATTCCATACAATGAGGTAGTAGAGTGTTGGCAGCAGTCAGGGAACCGAAGGATCCACAAGACAAAGAGGGTCGGAACGAAGAGATAGCACAAGCAGACACAGTAGCCAAAGAAGATCTGGCAAGTAGGCCATCTAAATTTTTCAGACATCAAGGAGTGGAGCACACAAGAAGAAAGAGCAAGTAGGGAGCTCAAAGATGTGTACGACAAACCAACAAAGAAAATCCCTACACAAATAGTGATTTTAATCACTAAAAACCATTGTAAATACCATTTCGTATTTTTGTAGCTCCATTTTGTGCAAGCCAAGGAGTCCTTGAGCTTGAGGAGCCTTAGAAGTGCCTACATATCAATTTTCGTATTTTTTAGACTCCGTTTAAGCCCTCAAATTGGCCCTGGAACCTAATTTTTAACTAGGCCGGACACTAGGTCTGGACAGGGCCAAAACCTAGTCAAAAACTATAAATAGAGCTAGAGAGCTCATTTTTGAGGTTAGATTGTAATTGAAATGAACTTGTAAGAGCTTCTTGAAAGTGATCTAAGAACTCCATTGCTTCTCACTCTTTGTTTTGCCGTGTGTGTGTATGTGTGTGCATGTTTGTGTGCTTCTCACCCACACACTTGTGCCTCCACTTGCTCGAGGTCTTCATACCATCCTCACGTCTTCCCGGATTGACATTAAAGGAGGTGCTACTCATCACTGAGCTACACCAAATTTTGGCGCCGTTGCCGGGGATGGAGCTTTGAGGACGAGCGTGTGATGGTAAGACGTAGAGTTGAAGCGTTGGAGTTATAGGTATTTTCTTCACTTTTATCTATTTCCTTTTGTTTCCTTCATCACCATCATCATCATCACCATCTCCCACCTCCATCTCCATCATCGCAAAAATTTCAGTTTTTTGACTATATTTCCTTTCTCCTTCCATTCCCCTCATTCCACTTGTGAGAGAGAGCGAGAGAGCAATATTGTGTGTGCTGTTTTTGCATGTTTCTTGAGCTGTCTTGCAGGTACATGCTGCATCATCTTCTCTAGCACTTCGCGCAGGTACGGAAATCTTGGCAACTGTCTCTGTGTCGCCGGTCTCTGTCAATCGCGACTGACAGAAAAAATGCTCCATTTGCCAAACAAAGTGCAAAACCATAATCTACAGGCCTAGAGCTTCCCAAAACTCTGTTTAGATTTTTGAAATTCATCAGATTTTTGTCAATCGCGATCGCTCAGTCAATCGCGATCGACAAACCACGACGGACAGACCTGTCAATCGCGATCGACCAGTCAATCGCGACTGACAGCCCACGACGGCTCTGTCAATCGCGACCGACAGAGTCAACGACCGATTGACCACGACGGACAGATCATACGCGTGACACGTGTCAATCGCGATTGAGTCATCAATCGCGATCGACCTATCAATCGCGACTGACAGCCCACGACGGCTCTGTCAATCGCGACCGACACAGTCAACGATTGTTTGACCATGACGGACAGACCCTCGCGACCGACCTGTCAATCGCGATCGACCCATCAATCGCGACTGATAGAGTCAAAGACCCTTTGACCATGACTGATTGACTTTTCGAGCCACCTGTCAATCGCGATCGACACATCAATCGCGACTGACAGCCACGACGGACCTGTCAATCGCGATCGACACATCAATCGCGACTGACAGCCACGACGGACCTGTCAATCGTGATCGACACATCAATCACGACTGACAGCCACGACGGACCTGTCAATCGCGATCGACATATCAATCGCGACTGACCTGTCAATCGCGACTGACAGAACTTGCGAACGCGTTAGAAGGGCAAATTTGGCCAATTTTCTAGGGTAAAGAATAGGGGGCTAATTTGGTCAATTTGTGGGACAAACACTCGGGGTTAGCATTGCATGTTGAGGCCGCAACCCAAGTAATTCAAGAATTTCTGCCTGCTTGATTAAACCGTTTTGAACCCTGTTTTAATCCCTGAAGCCTGAACTGACATAACTTCCTCATACGAAATCCAATTGTTGTGATTCTTGTTTTGTTGGAAAGCTCGTGAGGAGTACAACCAAAACGGAGGTTTCTTGAAGTTAACCATACCCGAGGTAAGAGAACTGAGGGATCCTTGGGATTGTTTTTTATAAAGGCAAGGGATAACTTGGTCGGTGAGATACATGCATGAAAGTGGTCTAGTCTGTCATTTGAATTTAAGTCTAGAGCTAATCTTGGGACTGATGCAGGTCTATTGAGAAGCAATTGAGAGCATACAAAGCAAGGGTTTCTTTGCAAGCTTGAGACTCGGGTTCTTGAGCATCATAAAGCAAGGGATCAACAAGAAAGGTCGGAATATTCCCAACTCCCTTTGTCAATTCCTAGCTTAGGCTAAGAACGACTAGTGATAGGAGTAGGCCAGGACGGCGATAGGCATCAATCAAGTTGAAGACTACCTATGCACTCAAGTTCAAGATTAAACATAATCTCTTCGTGATGCGATAACTTTAAAGGAAAAGAACCTAACGTGGAATGATCAACTTTAAGTGCGAAACTACACTCAAATATACCTTACGACGTGATATCAGACAAGAATGTTAACACGATAATCAACTAAAAAGAATCAAGTAACTGATACAAAAGAACTCCGCCACGAAGTTGTACTTGGGCAAATTTGGGCTATTCAATTAGGCTTATGAACCTTAGATCAGGGCGACATCTAGGGAGAGATAGACAAAGTCTTAGGTCGTCTGAGGCTAGTGTCACTCTAGCACAATGGTGAGTACCAACGTGAGAAGATTCACCTCATAATTGTCAATCCGTGGAGACGTGAGGACTAGTATGAAGACTATGAGCAAGTGAAGGCACAAGTGCGTGAGTGAGAAGCACACAAGCATGCACACACATACACACACGCGCACACAAGGCAAGAACAAGGAGAGGAACAATGGAGTTCTTTGCATTAATCAAAAGGTCTCTTACATAAGCTCAATTCACAAACAATCTACCCCAAAAATGAGCTCTCTAGCTCTTTTTATAGTTTTCTAACTAGCTTTGGTCTTGTCCATACCTAGTGTCCGGCCTAGTTAAAAATTAGGTTCTAGAGTCTATTTGAGGGCTCAAACAGAGTCTAAAAATTATAAAAATTGATATGTTGCTAGTTCCAATACTCCTCAAGCTCGAGGACTCCTCGGCTTGCACAAAATGGAGTCTATTCTACCAAAAACGGGATTTACAATGTTTGTGTAGTGATTAGAATCACTTGAGTTGTAAATAATCCATGGGAAAAGATGATTTGGCCTTGTTGCCGTATTGTGCATGACTCCTCTGTTGCTTTGTATGCCAACACGCCCCCCTTCCTAGCGTATGTCGCCCCTGACAGACCTTTGTTCTCTCGGGTGGTCGATATAGTATTGGATGACATTGGTGGCCAGTTCATGTTCTCCTATCCTTAAGCCTCTTGCTAGATCAGCTTCCAATGCATCCCAATTTATTGCACCAGGGGCCTCTGGTTGCGGGGTGGTGTAGTACTCAGAGTACATTGCTTGTTCACAAGCAAAAAGTTGGAGCAGATGTGTTGGCTTCGGTGCGAAAATCTCCGAGTGATACTCCCAGAAGCCTGATCTGAACATTTCTTCAAAGGTCTGTTTGTAACAGGCAGGGAGGTATTTGATGCGCGCATGCCAAGCGTAAGCCACACGAATACTGGGGGTGGTGCTCATGTCATACACCAAGTCATAATTTCCATTGCTGAACCCCGGGAGACGTACCTGTGGTGCGGCTGCATTTCTAAAAGTTTTCAGGACTACCTGCATCATATCTAAGATTTTAAGCATCATTTGCGCTGCTACATCTTGCATGGGCTTCAAGCGCGGCATCCAGTGGCGAATGGTTCCCATCATATATGCTACCGACGGTGGTCCCTGTGGTGGCGCAATGTACGCGTAGTTCAGCCATTCCTTGCATTGCGCGTTGTTCTGTACCTTGATATTGAATGCCTTCCAAGACCTGCGGCGTGGGACTGGACCGTAGCATGGATTGTATAGGAGGTGTAAAGGCGCGTTGTTCCATGTGCGTAGCATTTCTGGATATGTCTCTAGAAGTTTCTGCTGCCAGGTGGGTTGACGAATTTTGCCTTTTTGCACCTCTGGAGGAAGGTCTTTGGGTTGAAATTGGGTCGCAAAGGTAGGAATCTGACCCGTGACTCTTTGTATTTCTGCATTATAATCAGCCAAGATAATATAATATGACCTGTATTGGAGTTCAGATGAGAGGATCAGGCGTCTCGATGACAGGTTCTTGAAGTAAGCCGATTGTAGCACAGTTTCCTCTATGACCCTCATGGCCTGATTTTGCACTACTGTGCGCTCTTCGTGCGAACTCCCGATTTCCTCCACTTGACGTAGCCATGGGGGCCGTGGTGCCTCGAATGTGTCCTGAGCTTCTTCTGTTTGTTGGCCTCCTAGGAATGGTTGTGGATCGTATTCTTCGTCAAACGTTTGTTCCACAGGAATTTGCACAACTTCTTCATCCGTGGGAGCCTCTGGAGGGGAAGGTGGTCTCTCATATTGTAGTAGACGTGTTTGCAATTCAGTGACCTGTTTCTGGAGATCTTTTATGGCCTCTGCGTGTGTGAGAAGTGAAGCCGCGGAGGGGGTGGTTGGAGAGGCTGCTGTTGGTCCTTTTTGGTGTTCCTGCTTCAATTGTCCCAGTTCCTCTGATAGCTTATCATGTGCTTCAAGCAGCATGGCATAGTCTTCCAATATGATCTTGATATTATCGGGGGTCACTACTTGAAACTTGGATGGGCTGATGGGTGCCCCCGGTGTGCTCTCAATAGCTGCCTCCAGGTTCTCTTGATTTTGTACTTGCAGACGTCGATTCTCTTCCTGAGCGGCCGCAAGATGGCGTTTGAGTAGAGCCATATTTCGCTGAAGCTTTGAGTTGCGTTCCAGCTGTGTCCGTAGGTGACCTTCTACCACCTATATCGCTTCCTGATCTGTGTTCTGTAACTGTACCTCCAATATGCCATGAGCTTCTTGGAGAGTTTGGAACTGTGTGTGGAGGCGAGCATTTTCCTCTTCTAGTGCCGCGAGGCGGTGCTGTAGTGTTTCTGAGTGCTCGTGCAGGCGTTCATTCTGTTGCTGGAGCTGAATGTAATATGTCCTTAAGTTTGATATACAAGCAAGCATGGTGTCCAATGCACTTCCTATAGATGAGTGGGTGGTGTTTACAGTGGGAGATGCATGGGAAGGGAATTGGGGATGGGGAAGAGTGAATGATGTGTCTATTGAAGTCGTGTGTGAGTGAAATTGGTGGAGGGGGAATGGGAGGAGGTGGAATCGTGGGGGGAGGTGCCATGGGTGGTGAAATGTCCATACCTTCAGGAGTGGGTGCGAGTGTGGGATCTGCCATATACATTGGGATGGTAGGTGGTGTGTGTGTGGAAGTGGTGAATAGATGCGAAGTGGGGTGGGCAGCTGAAAAGAAAGGAAATGGTTGAGACCCTGGTTGAAAAGTTCTAGCAAGGAGGTCATGGAGGGATTGTAGAAATGGAGAGAGAGAGGTCGGGGGTTGAGGTCGTAAATTGGAGGAGGGCGCGAAGGGTTGCGTGGTAGCAGGGAAACCCATGAATGTGGATCTAGGGTCAGGATGACCTGTGGCTGAGGGCATGGGGGATGGTTGCCCTAGGGCAGGCTCTAGGAGCGGTTCGGTGGATTGTGTAGTGATGGGGGTTGCTTCAAAGATTGGGTTATCAGTGGTAGAGAATAGGGTGGAACTAGAGATGGGAGTACGGAAGATGAAGGTTGGTTCGGTGGGTTGAGTGGTCGAGGTGATTTCCACTGTTTCTGCTCTAGGAGGCAAGGGTGGGGGTGTGGGTGGTTGTGGCTCTGTGGACTCCTCATGGGTGATTGGGTGCTCTTGGCTAGCCGTTTCGGTTGCTTGGGAGGTTGTCCTAATAGGTTCAGATATAATAGTTGGCTCTTCTGCAGTTGTAATGGGAATCTGGATATTCTTACCTGAGCGTGGTTGTGTCTGGAACCTTCGTGGATCATATTGAACTGGAGACTTCCGAATGGCAGTGCGCACTGCTTCCACTACCCCATATGTTTCTGCCATCAATAAGAGACCTTCCCTATACTCTGAGTCAACTCCTGCTTCTTCCAACAACTGAGTCATGAGTACTCTGCTACTCTGTTCGGTGAGTAGTTGTTGCGATCGCACTCTTTCCATAATCTGATACAGCCTTCGGAGTTCTGCTGTATAGGCTGGGGCTTCAGTGGTCTCCTCTTCATACGCTCCTTCTTCTTCTAGGTGTCCTTGTTGTTGACCTTGCTGAGCGTCACTCCAATGTACATGTCGACCGTCTGTAGACTTTCTTCTTCTTCGTGAGGATGTGCCTTGTTCCTCTGCATCTGAATAAAACTCCACATCAGAGAATTGTGTACTTTGTAGGAATGCTTCGAAGTCCTGGGGGTCCATTCCTTCAGCATCTCCAGTGGCAGCGAATTCGAATTCTGGTGGAACAGGAGGAGCCGATGGGGTAGCTTGTGTCATAGTTTCAGATCCCGACCTGGGTATCCTAATGGTAAAGGGAGGTATAGTGGTCTCCCTTCGTGGCGATACCTCAGGAGTAGTCAGAACTTCCCTTGTCTGGACACAAGGGATCGCACCCCTCATGCGCTTGGATTGATGTGTGGACGTCTTGAGCTTCTTAAACATTTGTAATTGTGCCCAAGTTAAGGCACGTTCAATGGGAACATCGTATGCTAGGCACCGGTAAATAATGCGTGTGATTGCACAGCATCCGTTCACCACTAATTTCCTAGAAGACCGTTTGTTTGCTTCATACAATTGATCTATAATCCATACCGGTAGCTTAATGGGTAACGCACCTGCTTCCGCTGAGTAGAGAGCGAACCAGATTCTCTTGTGTGGTTGTGTGAAGCGGTCTTGGCCGGGAAAGGCGAAATGTTGCATGCACATGCGGAGAGGGATGGACACGTTTGGTGTGAGTGCTGCCATGTCTTTAAGCTTCAATAGTTTCCTATCCTTCATGTTAGTGGGAACAAGAGCATCCTTTTCAGAGGGTACATGCGTGCCGTGCATATTCAAAGCGTCGCTTACCAACTCCACAGTAAGTTCAAACCTCTTCAACTCGTTGTTGCCCAGCAAGGAGGGAAGAACAAATGATCCGGGTTTGTCCTTTTCTTCATTAGCTTGTAATGTGGAGACCAAATAGTAACATCGGAGGAGATCTGGTTTAGGTAGTGGGGCTTCAAAGTATTCTGCTAGCCCTGCTCGTTGCCATATAGTCTGGAGATCCTCGGTGTTCTGTAAAGTCTCAAACTCTTTGGAGAAAAATTGGAATCGAACCCATGATCTGTCATACTCGCACTTAGACTCCCAGATATACTTGGCCTCTCCTAATGGACCTGGCATGCCATTGAACCAATGAGAATTGGCATGAACTCTTTCTGTGATCCCTGTGGGTGGATCCGGCACCGGGATTTGCTGAAGGTGCTGCAGCTCCACTGGTCGTTCAGTTGGTGGCACATCCACAGGTAGACTATCCACATCAATTCCTGCAGTAAGTATCCCTACTTGTGAGCTCGAACCTGTCGCTTCTGCCATTTTACTTCTTGCCTTCTGATTCTGTGAGAATATAGAATCATGTGTTAACATCGTAATGGACAGAATAAATCTGTTGTTGTCCCCGTTACAACATTAACATGAGGTAGATGGTGAGTTAGTGGTTAGGAAGTGCACGAAGACAGTGTGTGTAGTTAATGCTTGGGTATTCCTAGGAGACTAATGCAGTTAGTAAGTGGGGGTGAATTTACAAGTTGGGGTCGGGGGGTTTATTACAGGTCTTAAGCTGCCAAATGCAGTGGATGGGTTTTTCTCTTGGTTTCGTAGAGACGCTAGAGAACATTATAGGTGTATCAGCTTGAACATGAGGCCTTTTAGGGACCCATTTACAAATGATTATGTTCGTGCTCATGGGCCTTGGTGTGTTCGTGAGTGTTGAAAACGAGTGGATGCCGGTTGTGCGAGTGAATGGGTTACGCTGTATAGGTTGTGGCTTCGGCGTAGCTATTTGCGCCCGCAAGCAAGCCTTAGGCACCCAAATTTGTCTTGATTGTGGGCTAGCCTTCATCGACTTCTTGGGCACCCAAATAGATTTCACGTTAGCAGAAGAATTTCCGAAAGACTTCTTATTAGTGTCGTGTTGTTGGTTACTAATAAGAGGCTTTGCCCGTGTGGTTGGCTTGAGTGCAACCGGGTGTTCGCCTTTCCGCACCCACACTTGTTTCACTTGCTGGGACATTGTGCTGCGCAGGTACTTTGGATCCCGGACATAGGTAGTACTCTGCTTCTTCTGCCTTTGATCCACCTTTGGTTGTTGCCTCCTTCTGGCCTTTGGAAAAGAAGGGAGTTCCTTTGCATCCCTGACTCCTTTTTTGCGAATATCATTCCTCTGCAACACATAGTTTTGGACAAGAACAACATGGTCATCTTCATGTGTATTCCTGGAAGGACCAGGAGTCTGTGCCTTTCCTAGTTCCTTGAGTGCTCCATTATCTAACTCTACTGTAATTCGACTATGATTGACCCAAACCTGAAGAAGTCCACTTCTTAAGTTTAAGTTGACTGCTTGGTCATAGATCCAATCTTGACCCAAGACAAGAGGTTCAGTGAGATCCTCGTCTTGACACACTAGTACTTTAACTGTTATAGCTTCATCATGAATATAGAGGGGAAGTTCCACCTCGCCCATGCAAGGGGTTTCCACGCCTCCCAATCCTATGAGATACGCTTCCACAGGATTGACAGTTAACTGCAACTCTTGACAGTAAGACAATTTAACAGCACTAGTGGCTGCACCTGAGTCAATCAAGGCTCTTACGGTCCTTGCACTCTTTCCTTGTCCTATATCTAGGGTTATGAAAGGACGTCGATCAATTATCCTATGCGAGCTTGTTCCTGCGACTTCACACATGGCCATAGGATATCCTTGATCTGCATAGTCATCTGTTCTAGTCTGATCTCGGCCTTGCCTTCGTAACTTCATCCTTCTGATGCGTTCTAAAGCTTCTGCTTGAGCTTCTTCTCGAATTCGCTTTTCTTCCTCTTTGCGTTTCTTAGCAGTGTTGAGTCGGCTGAGCATTTCCTCCGTGAGGGGTTCCTGATACAACTTGACTCTGCAACCGCTAATATAGTTTGGGAGAATATCACCCTCTAACGTGGCTAATTGTACTGCTCCACTCGTGGAGATCCTATTGATAATCATAGGTCCGTAGCCTCTCTTTTCTAGCTTCCTTGCGTGTTGTTTCAGTGTATAGACTAAAACTAGATCTCCTGCTTTCAAGCCCTTATCCTTCACATGGGCATCGAAATATGCCTTCTATCTCTTCTTGGCTGCATATATTCCTGCAGCGGCTCTCAGTCTTGTTTCCCCTAATCGTTCAAGGTCAAAGATCCTAGAGGAGAGCTCATGACCTGTCCATTCATGCTCTTGTGCTACTTTCAACGTAGGAATCAGGAAATCCAAGGGTAGCACAGCGTTTTGGCCGAATACCATCTGAAAGGGGGTGGCTTGGAGTACCGTTTTGTAGGCAACTCGGTATGCCCAAACAGCATGGTGTAGCTGTTTGTCCCAATCAGAGCGTTTAGTGTTCACTAATTTCGTCAGTACATTGCATAAGATCTTATTAGTGCTCTCAGCTTGTCCATTAGCTTGAGGGTGATAGGGGGCAGACTTCTTGTGTATTACCAAGAATTCTTGGAGTAGATTTTCAATCACTTCATTTAAGAAATGAGTGCCTCTATCACTTACAAGCTCTATAGGTAGCCCGTATCTTGTGAATACATTCTCAAACAAGAATTTGGCAATTGTTTGAGCATCGTTCTTTGTCGTAGCCTTTACCTCTACCCACTTGGTGAGATAATCTGTTGCAACAATGATGTATTCCGCATGAGAACCTTTAGCTGGGGGATTAATAGGACCTACGAAGTCTATTCCCCACTTAGAGAATGCACGTCCACCCATCATAGGTTTCAGTGGCATCTCATCTTTGCGTATAGGATACTGAGTCCTCTGACAGACATCACACCGTTTCACATAGGTATGTGCATCCATGTGAAGGGTAGGCCACCAGAAACCCGCAAATAGTATTGCCTTGATCACCCGATCCGGTCCAAAGTGTCCTCCTGCTACACCTTGGTGAGCAGTTTCTAAGATCTTAAGATATTCACTTTCATGGACACATAGCCTCAGGTAACCATCTTTACCACGCTTGTATAGATTATCACCAATGAGTGAGTAATCCAGGGCTTCTTGTTCTAAACTCCTTTTCCTAGCCAGAGTCATGTCTGGAGGGAATGCTTTCGTCCTTAGAAAGGATACTAGTGGTTCACTCCAATCTGGCACAATGGATACTTGATAAAGAGTGGCGTGTTCCACAGGTGGCTTAGTGCAACAGACTGGGCATTCCTTGCACAACTTTTGGACGTCAGCTTCCATAGTTGGCCAATGTACTCCGAGTCTCTTTAGGGTCTATAAAGTTCGTTGGTTTGAGTAGTGTTGCTCTAACGCACCTACATGTGCTAATTGCAACCATTTAGCGTACTCATCCTCTTCTACGCAACAAGCCAAGATCCCTTGATTTGTGTGCTTGTACATACTTCCTGCCATGATGTGGTACTTTTGGGCTTTTACAACCTCTCTATTCCGTGTGTTTACCACTGGGATGGTTAGGCCCGTATGTCAATACTGGTACCAATGGCTTAGCCCACTGCGGTACAACTTCCAAATTAAACAAGTAAGCATCAGGAAGGTCATCTGACACTCCTTGTGGGGCTTCTCCCGATGTGAGCCTAGAGAGGTGATCTGCTCTCAAGTGAGTTCTCCCTTTCCTTACCACAACCTCAAAATCATATTCCATTAGCAAGAGAAACCATCTCACTAATCTTCCTGTATTGCAAGGCTTGTTTACGAGGTATAGCAATGCTTGATGATCCGTAAAAAATTTAAACTTATTTGCAAGCAAATAGTGTCTAAATTTCTTAACTGCATATACCATGCCTAAACCTTCTCTCTCCGTAGTGGTGTAATTTCGTTCAGCTGCATTCAACTGTCTACTGGCATAGGCAATTGGAAGATCCATATTACCTTCACCAGTAGGTTGTGCAAGTACACATCCAATAGCATAATTGGATGCATCCACGTGAACATGGAATGGCTTATTCCAATCTGGTGTGGTCAAGCTTGGTGCTGAACATAATCTTCGTTTAAGCTCCTGGAAGGAATTCTCACATTCATCCGTCCACTCAAAGTTAGTCAGAAGCCCGTACATGGGCTTTGCAATGACAGCATACATGTGTATAAATCGTCGGTAATAACCACAATGCCCCATGAAAGCTTGTACTTCCTTGACATTCTTTGGCCTAGGTAGCTCTGCTATGGCTCTCACTTTTTCTTCGTCGGTAGATATGCCATTCTTTGACACTATGTGTCCTAGAATCTTGCCTTGCCTGACCATAAAAACGCACTTTTCTGGGTTCAGGCAGACTTGATATTCTCTACATTTGTCAAAGATTTGTCTGAGTTCAGGGATATGGGTTTGTCTAATGTTGGAATGAGCACAAAGATCATCAACGTAGACTTCTAAACTCTTCCTCAGGAACTCCTTAAACACATGGCACATCAGCCTCTGGAAGGTAGCTAGTGCATTGGTAAGCCCAAATGGCATTACTCTAAAAGCAAAAATGCCCCATTCTGTGGCAAAGGCTGTCTTATGCTGATCCTCTGGGGCTATGGCTACTTGATTGTAGCCCGAAAATCCATCAAGGAAGTTGTACACTTCCTTGCCTGCCACTCTTTCTAAGAGATGTTCTGTGATGGGAAGCGGATAGTTATCTCGAATTGTGGCTGCATTAACCTTTTTCAAGTTAATGCACACACGCAGCTTGCCATTCTTCTTGGGCACCACTACGATGGGGGATACCCATTCAGTGTGCTCAATTTCATAGATAAATCCAGCTTCAACCAATCTATCTATCTCTTCTTTGATCTTAGCAGCGTAATTATCGTTATAAGTATAGGGCTTTTGCTTAGAGGGTTTAGCATCTGAGGTCATGGGGATAGTGTGTGAGCATATATCGGGGTCAACACCTTTCAAATCCGTGTAACTCCAAGCGAATACATCTTTGTATTCTCTTAGCAAGGCTATCAACGCATGCTCTTCTTCCTCTGTTAGGTCATGGCCTATGTACGTGCATCTCTCCTCTCCTTCTTCTAGGGCCACTACTATTTTCTTGGTGGTTTCTTTGTTATCATAGGCCTCTTCTGATTGTGCCTCTCGTTTAGGCATTCTTATCATGACTCTCCTGTCATCTATCTCATACTTCTTAAAATTTTCTGGGACCTCAAACAAAGATTCTTCCTCTTCTGGTGAGGCTTCTCTCTTCTTTCGTTTCTTTCCTTCTTCCTTCGGGGTCACATGTGTTGCTAATCTTACATCATTTGTAACCTCTCCATGCCTCTGGGGTTGAAATTCTACTTCATGGAAGTATTCTTCATCTGATGCAAATGGTGGGTCCATAATGATTGACTCTAGATCGGAGTCACTTGCATCCTCAAATGCATCAGGGCTAGGTTCGCATTCTTCTAGAACTGCCTCTCCCATGATTGGCTCTATGGAGAAGACTGAAATGTCATAGCCATCCTCATCACAGTGAGGTGTCCATTGTTCTTCATGGATGGCTACGTCCATTGTTGCTAAAATTTCTGCCCAACCGTGAGGTTCAAATTCTTCGTCTGGAAAAACTACAGGTGCATAGGCTGGGTCTTGGATTGATCTATGGGTTTCTTTCGCACCTACCTCTCTGGCTTTCTCTCTCTTCTCTTCTTCTACTGCTACCTTGCACATCCATAAGTGAGTGTCTTCATGCATCCATGAGGATCCAGACCCTATGGAATGCACCGATTCTGTATCATCTTTGGCTCTATGGATGGGATTCCATTGGATAGGAGGGACATCTCTATGAGAATAATCCTTGAGATTGACTTTGGTCGTAACACCCAAGTGTTGCAAATACAAGGAGTTGGTTCCCCAATCCTGTACCACTTGCAACTGTCGCATAAATGGTCTTCCCAAAATCATCTCATAGGCATGATTTTTGCTGAAGTCACATATGGCAAATGTATGCTCAAACTCGACACCACAAGTGGTGAGAGTTATTCCTTCTAGCAATCCTAGGGGTCTCTCTATGTGACCATCGGCCATCTGCAATTTCATTCTCGTTGGCCTGAGTGCCGGCTTGCTCCAACGCTTCCATAGGGAAGTGGTGGCAATTGCAACTCCTGCACCTGAGTCCAAAATTGCCTTGGTGGTGTACTCCTGGTAGGTGATGGGAAGATAGGTGTTCCCTTCTTCGCCTTCACACATATCTCCTTTCTTATCCAAGGGAATTTCTGGCACTGTTCTATGGGATCCTACCTGGGAACGAGGTTTGGCTACTTCTGGTACTTGTTTGGCGACATGTTTCCATACTTCAGATCTAACCTTGAGTAGCTCTTCTAGCTTGAGATTGCACTGCACGTTAGTGTTCTTCACTACCTCTGTGTTCCTAGGTATGACTGAATCTTCGTTTCTTACCATGACTGTAGGTGCTCTCATACAAGTGGACTTTGCTTCCCATGGGCCTGTGAAGTGGGGTAGCTCTTGTATGGAATTAGACTCAAAGTCCAATCTCTCGTGAGACTGAGTACTCTCATGTTCCCCGTAAATAGATGGGATATCTTGTGGGAATTGGTCGTGTGCATCATCCACAAGTTCAAAGGGAGGGGCGACTTCACTTTCGTTATCCCATTTGTCTTCTTGAATCTCTCGTAGGAAGTCTGGTGCAAACCGATTCATAGAAGAAGAAGTGTCTGGCTCCGTAGAATTAGGCGCATAAGCAACCTGGGAAGGAGGGCTTATTCTATCGTTGGCTCTCTCCTCGTTCTCATAGATGGCTGGAGCACAAGCTTCCTGGGGAGGGTTACTTATTCTATTACTTTTCCGAACAGGCTCATACGCTCCCTGAGAAGGAATGTAGGCAACCTGTGGAGGTACGTAAGCTTTCGAGGGAGGCTCATCTGCTTTTTGGGGGGAAAGATAAGCTTCTTGAGGAGGCACATGGGCTTCCTGAAGAGGCTGGCTTATCTGTTCTCTTGCCCTTTCCTTTCTTTGAGGGGCAGGTTCCTTTTCTGATTGTGCAATTAGCCTCTCTATTCTTTCTAGGGAGGGGGGGTTGTCTGGTTCAGTGGAATTTGGCACATAAGCTTCCGGTGGGGGATGGGTCATGTTTTTGCTTGCTTTATCTTTCTCTTGATTTTTTTCTTCCTTGGCAGATCTTGCAATTATTCCCTCTAACTTCTCTAGGAGTCCATCCAAGTGTAATTGCGTCTTGGCTGAGCCCGAGTAATTGAAAAGGCGACTGGCTTCAAACATAGTCTGAGCCAATGCGACCATTTTCGCGCACAGCTTGGTTCTTTCTATCTCTAGGTCAGCTCTAGGATAGCACTTGTCATGATCCGTGATGTTTGGCCCTTCTTGGATTCTGGCCTGATATGCTTTAAGCATCATGTCTATGTCTTCAGGAGTGGGATCAGCTAATACTGATCCTGCTTGGGATGGTGGGTGGGTTACGTGGGGTGTCTTAGAGGGTGGAGGGATGGAGGGTGATGGGGATGGTAGCGGTGGGAATGTGTGAGAGTGCGGTTGAGATGTGATCTCTATGATTTTAGCCTTGGTTTCTCGTAGACTTTCCTCAAGTTCACTCATCTTCTTTGCCCATTGCCTTTTCATGCGTTCGCGGCTATCTCTCCAAGCTCTTGTTCTCTTTTTATTTTGGCTCTCAGTATCGCTAGTATCTGGGCTCTTTTCCTTGCCTACCCCTTGGTTTTGCTGCACTGCTTGAGCTCTTGTGACTACCTGTACGGGTGCAGTGGAAGTAACACTTCCGCTGGAATCTACCACTAACTCAATAACATTGATAGGCGTGATTTTTGGCATATTATTGGGGTTCTTTGGGCAATCTCGTAAGAGATGCTCTTTTCCACAATCTTGGCAGAAGCCTTGGTTCGTCACTGATTGGTTTTGTGTAAGTGGAGGTAAGGGGCAATCACAAATGAGGTGATCTCCTTGGCATCTGTAGCACGGTCCTCTTGGGAATGGAGGTCTTACTTGCCTAGGTTGAGGCCTAGGGTTGGGGTTTGCATACATGAAGTTCGTGTAATCTGACTCCCAACTAGGTTCGTTTGTCTCTTCGCTATAATAGGACTCACCATGCTCAGGAGACTGCATGTAGTAGGCCTGGGGGCTATCAACATGTGTAGAATCAAAGCTATGGTCACTCGGGTCACTTTCAGAAAGCAAGGATGTTACAGGGACTATAGCTCTATTCAGGTTCTCTTCTGCAGCAGTATACTTTACCGGAATCACATTAGCTGGGGCTGGGGGTTGTTGTGCTAGCACAGGCTGAGGCCTTTGTTGGTTTTGATATTGTGGTTGGAAATTTTGTTGTGGCCTGCCATATGGTTGTGGAGGGTACGGGTTCTGGTATCTTCCCTGCTGAGGGTATGGCTGAGGGTGGGGTTGCCTAACTGCCTGCTTGTTGTATGGGCAATCTTGTGCGGTGTGATTGGTGTATCTCCGTTCTATGGTGCAGTACTGGCTACTAGGATTTACTTGGGGCTGAGCCATAATGGGGCAGACATTCGCCATGTGGTCACCACCACAAGTGTAGCACCTTTTCACAGGGGCAAACCTTGGGATTTGTTTACTAGTTACCCCTAATTTCTGAGCTACTTTCTCTGCGAGTTCCTCAATTGATGTGGATTGCGTGGAAGAGTGACTAGATGCACTATCTGAATCTTTGTAGATTTTGGAAAGCTCTAGTTCTTCCCCTAGGTTATCTTCAATGTCAATGCACATGCGTACACACTCTTCTATAGTCCTAGGGTCTTTCAGATACACATAGGATCTCAATTTCGTACTCAGCAATCCATCAAGGAATAAGGCTACTTGTTTGGCAGATGTGGGTAGCTCCGAAACAGGACATCTTTCAAGGTATTGCCTAAATCTTCTTCCTGCAAGTCTCACAGTCTCTTGAGGGGTTTGCTTGAAGCTGTGAATCAGTGAGGAGGTATTGTGTCTTATGCCACTCTTGGAGAATTCAATAATAAATGCTTCTAGGAGTTGGTCTATGCTCCTGAACTGGCGCTCATCCAATGGCTGAAACCATGTAAGTGCTGTGTTCCTAAGGGTTAGACCGAAGGCATTGTACTGCGTGAATAGATCCTCCACTTGTTCAGCTCTCAAGACTTGCTTGAACTCCGCCACATGATCATAGGGATCTCCTGTGCCATCAAAGTAATTCTTCATGGACTTAACTAGCTGAGTCGGTCTCAGAGTTCTTGCGTGCTCTCTAGGTCTCGGCAGAGGGAATCCATCCACATTTCTTTGGTTCCTGTGAGCTCTAAGCACCTCAGGTTCTACCCTATTCGTCTCCGTCCTCGTTCTTTCTCTGCCCACTGGATTGGCAAAGCTTACTTCTGGTCTATCTCTACTTCTGTCTCTTTGCATTCCATGAGCTTGGGATGTTCCAGCTCCAGGGTGACCATAGGATACATTCGATCTTGGTTGAGGGAAAATGAATTCACCCTTCCAAGTGTAAGCATGCCTATCATTTTCTGTCACCACAAAGATCCTTTCCGAAGTGTGATCTAAGTAGGTCACTCTACCTGGGCTATCCGGATCCTTAAACTCATAGATCATGATAGTTTCTATATCAGTTGGCTGATTAGATTTATACCTCCAGAAGGCTTCGTCAGTTTCTCGATTGAGGAGCAACTCTATGCTCTTGTTGTCTTGGGGGACCCACTCAGGTGTGATAATCCTAGTGAGAACAGATTTGCCTCGTGGTGTTCTAGGTTCTACTCCCATGTTTCCTTGTTCCAAGTCACCTAAGTCCGCTTCTGAGATTACATTTCCAAATTCATCTGTCCTATCTGGGTGACTGGTGACTACGTATATGGTTCCTTCTTTGTCCAGGTATGCACCGTTTTCAAACTTGACAGCTGGGTGCTCTAGTCCTATGGATTGGTCAGGGTTTTTAATCTAGACCACGGATCTTCCTAGGCCGTCCTCATAGATGCTAGCACCTAATCGGTTGGTCCTAAGGTATTCCAACTGTGTTTTGTAAGGGCCTTCTACCCTGTGCAAGTAAGGCACTCCTGAACTTCCTGTAGGTCTGTCCATGCCTTGAGACATCTCTGACTCACTGGTCTCAGAGCTAGGGTAGTACGAGTGGTGGCTCAACTGCTGGGCCCAAGACCTAGCAGTGTGGTTAACACTGGCCTCTGAAGATCTGAGGCTTTGTCTCTCCCTTACTAGATGTCGTCCTGATCTAAGGTTCATATGCCTATCTAAGTAGCACAGTTCTTTGCCCAGAGTACAACCTCGTTGCTGGTTACTTTATATTAGTCGCTTGGTTCTTTTTAGTTATTTTATCGTGTTTAAGGTCTCATCTGATATCACGTCGTCAGGAATATTTGAATGTTGTTTCGCACTTACAGTTGATCGTTCCACGTTAAATTCTTTCCCTTTAAAATTCTTGACAGTACAAGGATTATGCCCTTAGCTTGAGCTTGAAAGTTTAGGTATGCTTCAACTTGATAGTTGCCTATCGTCGCCCTGACTTACTCCTACTTCTAATCGTTCTTAGCCTAAGCTAGGAATTGACGAAGAGGAGTTGAGAATATTCCGACCTTTCTTGTTGAACCTTGCTCTTTAGTGCTCGAGAAGTTGATTCTCAAGCTTGCGCAAAACCCTTGCTTGGACGCTCTCAATTGCTTCTCAATAGACCTGCATCAGTCTCAAGATTAGCTCCAAGTTGACCTTTCAATTGACACACAATTTATTTCAGACACTTTTTTAATGACCCTTGTTCCCCCTTTTGTGTTGCTAGAAATTTCCTCTAGAGCTCCCTTGGTGTTTCTACCCCTCTGTGTGTCAACTTCCAAATATCCTATCTGAAACTCAACGCGAGCTTTCCGACAAGCCCTAGAGCTCAAAAAATGGATTTCGTATGAAAAAGTTATGACCGTTCAGGGTTTAGGGGGTTAACTTAGACAAACAGAACCCTTCAGGGTTTTAATGCATTTTTTTAAGGCCTTTGCAAGTGTATGCGTATTTGAGAGTGCAACTATGCCCAAAGTTTAGCCTAAATTTCCAAAAAATTTACCCCTTAATTTTTGCCGAAAATGTCTGTCTGTCGCGATAGACGGTGTCTGTCGCGATGGACACAAACTATCGTGGGGGCTGTCTGTCGCGATAGACGGTGTCTGTCGCGATAGACAGTGTCTATCGTGGAATTTTGGTCTGTCGCGATAGACGGTGTCTGTCGCGATAGACGTTGTCTGTCGTCTGTCGTGATTTGGTCTGTCGCGATAGACGGTGTCTGTCGCGATAGACGGTGTCTATCGTGGAATTTTGGTCTGTCGCGATAGACGGTGTCTGTCGCGGATTTCTGTTTGTCGCGATAGACGGTGTCTATCGTGGAATTTCGGTCTGTCGCGATAGACGGTGTCTGTCGCGATAGACGCTGTCTGTCGTCAAATTTTGGTCTGTCGCGATAGACGGTGTCTGTCGCGATAGACGCTGTCTGTCGTCTGTCGTGATTTGGTCTGTCGCGATAGACGGTGTCTGTCGCGATAGACGGTGTCTGTCGCGATAGACAGTGTCTGTCGCGATAGACGGGGTCTATCGTGGGTCTCTGTCTGTCGCGATAGATGGTGTCTATCGTGGGTCTCTGTCTGTCGCGATAGATGGTGTCTGTCGCGATAGACAGTGTCTGTCGCGATAGACGGTGTCTGTCGCGATAGACTGAAAAAAACGCAAATTTTTGAGAAACTTCTAGTGATTTAGAGTGCCCTAATGGTGTAGGTTACCGTGCCAAACATGCATTCACAAAATTTTAAGTTTTTCTGTCTGTCGCGACAGACAGAGGTCGTCGTCCCGGGACCTGTGCAGAGTCTGTCATACCTGCGCACACTGCTGGAGGAGGTGGTACAGCAAGTTCCTGCAACAAAAGCTCAAAAACACACCAAAAACAGATAGCATGCAAGCTCTCTCTCGCTCTCTCTCACAATGAAATGAGGGAAATGAGGTGGGGGGTGTAATATGACCAAAAAACTGAAATTTTTTGTGGAGATGGAGATGGAGGTGGGAGATGGTGGAGATGATGATGGTGATGATGGTGATGCGAAAGTAAGGAAAAGATGAAGAAAAATTAAGAGAAAGAAGGATATTACCTATAACTCCAATGTCTCAACTCGACGTCTTACCATCACACGCTCGTCCTCAAAGCTCTCTCCCCAGCAACGGCGCCAAATTTGGTGTCACTCTAGCACAATGGTGAGTACCAACGTGAGAAGATTCACCTCATAATTGTCAATCCGTGGAGACGTGAGGACTAGTATGAAGACTATGAGCAAGTGAAGGCACAAGTGCGTGTGTGAGAAGCACACAAGCATGCACACACATACACACACACGCGCACACAAGGCAAGAACAAGGAGAGGAACAATGGAGTTCTTTGCATTAATCAAAAGGTCTCTTACATAAGCTCAATTCACAAACAATCTACCCCAAAAATGAGCTCTCTAGCTCTTTTTATAGTTTTCTAACTAGCTTTGGTCTTGTCCAGACCTAGTGTCCGGCCTAGTTAAAAATTAGGTTCTAGAGTCTATTTGAGGGCTCAAACAGAGTCTAAAAATTATAAAAATTGATATGTCGCTAGTTCCAATACTCCTCAAGCTCGACGACTCCTCGGCTTGCACAAAATGGAGTCTATTCTACCAAAAACGGGATTTACAATGTTTGTGTAGTGATTAAAATCACTTGAGTTGTAAATAATCCATGGGAAAAGATGATTTGGCCTTGTTGCCGTATTGTGCATGACTCCTCTGTTGCTTTGTATGCCAACAGCTAGTGTTAACCACACTGCTAGGTCTTGGGCCCAGCAGTTGAGTCACCACTCATACTACCCTAGCTCTGAGACTAGTGAATCAGAGATGTCTCAAGGCATGGACAGACCTACGGGAAGTTCAGGAGTGCCATACTTGCACAGGGTAGAAGGCCCGTACAAGATGCAGCTGGAATACCTTAGGACCAACCGATTAGGTGCTAGCATCTATGAGGACGGTCTAGGAAGATCTGTGGTACAGATTAAGAATCCTGATCAATCCATTGGATTAGAGCGCACAGCTGTCGAGTTCAAAAATGGAGCATACTTAGACAAGGAAGGGACAATATATGTAGTCACCAGTCATCCAGATAGGACTGATGAATTTGGGAATGAGATCCCAGGAACGGACTTAGGTGACCTAGAGCAGGGAAGCATGGGTGAAGAACCAAGGAACCCCCGAGGCAAATCTGTTCTCACTAGGATTATCACACCATAGTGGATTCCCCAAGATAATAAGAGCATAGATTTGCTTCTGAACCGAGGAACTGACGAAGCCTTTTGGAGGTATAAATTTGATCGACCAATTGATATAGGAACAATCATGATCTATGAGTTTAAGGATCCTGATAGCCCAGGCAGAGTGACCTACTTAGATCACGCTTCAGAGAGGATCTTTGTGGTGACAAAAAATGATAGGCATGCTTACACTTGGAAAGGTGAAATTATTTTCCCCCAACCAAGATCAAATGTGTCCTATGGTCACCCTGGAGCGGGAACATCCCAAGCTCATGGAACTCAAAGAGACAGAAGTAGAGATAGGCCAGAAGTAAGCTTTGCCAACACAGGGGGCAGAGAAAGAACGAGGACGGAAACAAACAGAGTCGAACCTGAGGTACTTAGAGCTCCCAGGAATCAAAGAAATGCGGATGAGTTCCCTCTACCACGACCTAGAGAGCACACAAGGACTCTGAGACCGACTCAGTTAGTCAAGTCCATGAAAAATTACTTCGATGGCACAGGAGACCCATACGATCATGTGGCAGAGTTTAGGCAAGTCTTGAGAGCAGAACAAGTGGAGGACCTATTCACACAATATAATGCCTTCGGTCTAACCCTTAGGAACACAGCCCTCACGTTGTTCCAACCATTGAATGAGAGACAGTTCAGGAGCATAGACCAACTCCTAGAGGCTTTCATTATTGAATTCTCTAAGAGTGGCATAAGACATAATACCTCCTCATTGATTCACAGCTTTAAGCAAACCCCTCAAGAAACCGTGAGACTTGCAGGAAGAAGATTTAGGCAATACTTGGAGAGATGCCCTGTACCTGAGCTACCCACACCAGCTAAGCAAGTGGCCCTATTCTTGGACGGACTGCTAAGTACCAAATTAAGATCATACGTGTACTTGAAGGACCCTAGGACCATAGAAGAGTGTGTATGCATGTGTATTGACATTGAGGATAACCTAGGGGAGGAGTTAGAGCTTTCCAAGATATACAAAGATTCAGATAGTGCCTCTAGCCTCTCTTCCACGCAATCCACATCAATTGAGGAACTTGCAGAGAAGGTAGCTCAAAAACTAGGTGTCTCTAGCAAACAAATTCCGAGATTTGCCCCAGTTAAGCGGTGCTACACTTGTGGAGGCGACCATATGGCGAATGTCTGTCCCATTATGGCTCAACCCCAAGTTAATCCTAGTAGCCAATACTGCACCATAGAACGAAGGTACACCAATCACACCGCGCAAGATTGTCCCTACAATAAGCAAACCGTTAGACAGACGTACCCACAACCATACCCTCAACAAGGAAGATACCAGAACCAGTACCCACCTCAGTAGTATGTGAGACCTCAACAAACCTACCAACCCTACCAAAACCAACTGAGACCCCAGCCAGTGCTAGCACAGCAACCACCTGCTCCTACTAATGTGATCCCAGTAAAATATGCAGCTGCAGAAGAGAACCTGAATAGAGCTATAGTCCCTGTAACACCATTGCTTTCTGAAAGTGACCCGAGTGACCATAGCTTTGATTCTACACATGTTGATAGCCCCCAGGCCTACTACATGCAGTCTCCTGAACATGGTGAGTCTTACTATAGTGAAGAGCCAAATGAACCTAGTTGGGAGTCAGATTACAAAAACGTCATGTATGCAAACCCCAACCCTAGGCCTCAACCTAGGCAAGTAAGACCCCCATTCCCTAAAGGACCATGCTATAGATGTCAGGGAGATCACCTCATTCGTGATTGCCCCATGCCTGCACCTACCCAAACCCAATCAGTGATGATCCAGGGCTATTGCCAGGAGTGTGGAAAGGAGCATCTCTTACGAGATTGCCCAAAGAATCCCAGCAATATGCCAAAAATAACTCCCATTAATGTTATTGGGTTAATTGTAGACTCCGCGGGAAGTGTGATGTCCACTACACCAGTGCAAGTGATCACTAGAGCTCAAGCATTGCAGCAAAACCAAGGGGTAGACCAGGAAAAGAGCCCAGATGTTAGTGAAACAGAGAGCATGACAAAGAAGAGGACTAGAGCTTGGAGAGATAGCCGTGAAAGAATGAAAAGGCAATGGGCAAAAAAGATGAGTGAACTCGAGGAAAGCCTCAGAGAAACAAAGGCCAGGATAACTGAACTCACATCTCAAACTCCCTCTCACACTACCCCACCTCCACCATTCCCAACTCCATCCGACCCTCCACCTTCCAACCCGCCTCAACTAATTCCACCACCCCCTAGAGTAGGATCAGTCCTAGCAGATCCCACTCCCGAAGACCTTAATATGATGCTTAAAGCATATCAGGCCAGAATCCAAGAAGGGCCAAACGTAACTGATCATGAAAAGTGTTACCCTAGAGCAGAACTAGAGCTGGAACGAACCAAAATTTGTGCTAAGATGGTGGAGTTGGCTCAGACCATGTTTGAAGCCAGTCGCCTATTTAACATCTCTAGTTCAGCGAAGACACAGTTACACTTTGATGGACTGTTAGAAAGAATAGAGAAGCTGATTGCACAATCAGAAAAGGAACCCGCCTCTCAACACAAGGACAAGGCAAGTGAAAGAGTAAGCATTCCTGCTCAGGAAGCCTATGTGCCTAACTCTACGGAGCCAGACACATCATCTTCTATGAATCGGTTTACACCAGAATTCCTACGCGAGATTCAAGAAGACAAATGGGCTAAAGAAAGTGAAGTCCCTCCTCCCATTGAACTTGTGGATGAGGCACATGGCCAATTCCCACAAGACATCCCATCCATTGATGAGGAGCAGGAGAGCACCCACTCTCAGGAAAGACTAGACTTTGAGTCTAATTCTTTACAAGAATTACCCCACTTCACAGGCCCATGGGAAGCTAAGTCTACTTGTATGAGAGCACCCACGGTCATGGTACGGATGAGGACTCACTCATACCAAGGAACACAAAGGTAGTGAAAAACACTAAAGTACAATGCAACCTCACCTTAGAAGAGCTACTCAAAGTAAGGCTAGAGCTATGGAAACATGTAGCCAAACAAGTACCAGAGATATCAAAACCTCGTTCCCAGGTAGGATCACATAGGACAGTGCCAGAGATACCCTTGGATAAGATAGGAGATATGTGTGAAGGTGAAGAAGGGAACACCTATCTTCCCATTACCTACCAGGAGTACACCACCAAGGCAATTTTGGACTCAGGTGCAGGAGTTGCAATTGCCACCACTTCCCTGTGGAAGCGTTGGGGCAAGCTAGCACTCAGGCCAACGAGAATGAAATTGCAAATGGCCGATGGTCATATTGAGAGACCCTTAGGATTGCTAGAAGGAATAACTCTCACCACCTGTGGTGTCGAGTTTGAGCATACATTTGCTATATGTGACTTCAGCAAAAATCATGACTATGAGATGATCTTGGGAAGACCCTTTATGCGACAGTTGCAAGTGGTACAGGACTGGGGAACCAACTCCTTGTACCTACAACACTTAGGTGTTACGACCAAAGTGAATCTCAAAGATTACTCTCATAGAGATGTCCCTCCCATCCAATGGAATCCCATCCATAAAGCCAAAGATGATACAGAATCGGTGCATTCCATAGGGTCAGGATCCTCATGGATGCATGAAGACACCCACTTATGGATGTGCAAAGTAGCAGTAGAAGAAGAGAAGAGAGAAAAAGCCAGAGAGGTAGGTGCAAAAGAAACACATAGATCAATTCAAGACCCAGCCTATGCACCTGTAGTCTTTCCGGACGAAGAATTTGAACCCCACGGTTGGGCAGAAATCCTAGCAACAATGGATGTAGCCATCAATGAAGAACAATGGACACCTCACTGTGATGAGGATGGCTATGACATTTCAGTTTTCTCCATAGAGCCAATCATGGGAGAGGCAGTGTTAGAAGAATGCGAACCTAGCCCTGATGCATTTAAGGATGTGAGTGACTCCGATCTAGAGTCAATCATTATGGACCCACCTTTTGCATCACATGCAGAATACTTCTATGAAGTAGAATTTCAACCCCAGAGGCATGGAGAGCTTACAAATGATGTGAGGCTAGCCACACATGTGACCCCGAAGGAAGAAGGAAAGAAAAGAAAGAAGAGAGAAGTCTCACCAGAAGAGGAAGAATCTTTGTTTGAGGTCCCGGAAAACTTTAAGAAGTATGAGATAGATGACAGGAGAGTCATGATCAGAATGCCTAAACGAGAGGCGCAATCAGGGGAGGCCTATGATAACAAAGAAACCACCAAGAAAATAGTTGTAGCTATGGAAGAAGGAGAAGAGAGATGCACGTACATAGGCCATGACCTGACAGAAGAGGAAGAACAAGAGCTAATAGCCTTGCTGAGAGAATACAGAGATGTATTCGCTTGGAGTTACAAGGATTTGAAAGGTGTTGATCCAGACATATGCTCACACACTATCCCCATGACCTCGGATGCCAAACCTTCTAAGCAAAAGCCATACACATATAATGATAATTATTCTGCTAAGATCAAAGAGGAGATAGATAAACTGGTTGAAGCTGGATTCATCTATGAAATTGAGCACACTAAGTGGGTATCCCCCATCGTAGTGGTGCCCAAGAAAAATGGAAAGCTGCGTGTATGCATTAACTTAAAGAAGTTCAATGCAGCCACAATTCGAGATAACTATCCGCTTCCGATCACAGAGCATCTCTTAGAAAGAGTAGCAGGCAAGGAAGTGTACAGCTTCCTTGATGGATTTTCGGGCTACAATCAAGTAGCCATAGCTCCAGAGGATCAGCATAAGACAGCTTTTGCCACAGAATGGGGCATATTCGCCTTTCGGGTAATGCCATTTGGGCTTACCAATGCACCAGCTACCTTCCAAAGGCTGATGTGCCATGTATTTAAGGAGTTCCTGAGGAAGAATTTAGAAGTCTATGTTGATGATCTTTGTGCTCATTCCAACATCAGACAAACCCATATTCCTGAACTCAGACAAATCTTTGACAAATGTAGAGAATATCAAGTCTGCCTGAACCCAGAAAAGTGCGTCTTTATGGTCAGGCAAGGCAAGATTCTAGGACACATAGTGTCAAAGAATGGCATATCCACTGATGAAGAGAAAGTGAGAGCCATAGCAGAGCTACCTAGGCCAAGGAATGTCAAGGAAGTACAAGCTTTCATGGGACATTGTGGTTACTACCGCCGGTTCATTCACATGTATGCTGTCATTGCAAAGCCCATGTATGGACTTTTGACTAACTTTGAGTGGACTGATGAATGCGAGAATTCCTTCCAGGAGCTTAAACGAAGATTATGTTCAGCACCAATCTTAACCACACCAGATTGGAATAAGCCATTCCATGTTCACGTGGATGCATCCAATTATGCTATTGGATGTGTACTCGCACAACCTACGGGTGAAGGTAATATGGATCTTCCGATTGCCTATGCTAGTAGACAATTGAATGGAGCTGAACGAAATTATACCACTACTGAGAGAGAAGGCTTAGGCATGGTATATGCAGTTAAGAAATTTAGACACTATTTGCTTGCAAACAAGTTTAAATTTTTTACTGACCACCAAGCATTGTTATATCTCGTGAACAAGCCATGCAATACAGGAAGATTAGTAAGATGGTTTCTCTTACTAATGGAATATGATTTCGAGGTTGTGGTGAGAAAAGGGGGGACTCATTTGAGAGCAGATCATCTCTCTAGGCTCACATCTGGAGAAGCCCCACAAGGAGTGTCAGATGACCTTCCTGATGCTTACTTGTTTAATTTGGAAGTGGTGCCGCAGTGGGCTAAGCCATTGGTACCAGTGTTGACATACGGACCTAACCACCGAGTAATAAACACACAGGATAGAGAGGTAGTAAAAGCCCAAAAGTATCACATCATGGCAGGAAGTATGTACAAGCACATAGATCAAGGGATCTTGGCTTGTTGTGTGGAAGAGGATGAGTACGCTAAATGGTTGCAATTAGCACATGTAGGTGCATTAGAGCAACACTACTCAAAACAACAAACCCTACAGACACTAAGGAGACTTGGAGTGCATTGGCCAACTATGGAAGCTGATGTCCAAAAGTTGTGCAAGGAATGCCCAATCTGCTGCACTAAACCACCTGTGGAACATGCCACTCTTTATCAAGTGTCCATAGTGCCGGATTGGAGTGAACCACTAGTATCTTTTCTGAGGACGAAAACATTCCCTCCAGACATGACTCTGGCTAGGAAAAGGAGTTTAGAGCAAGAAGCCCAGGATTACTCACTCATTGGTGATAATCTATACAAACGTGGTAAAGACGGTTACCTGAGACTATGTGTCCATGAGAGTGAATATCTCAAGATCTTGGACACTGCTCACCAAGGTGTAGAAGGAGGACACTTTGGACCAGATCGGGTGATCAAGGCAATACTATTTGCGGGCTTCTGGTGGCCGACCCTTCACATGGATGCACATACCTATGTGAAGTGCTGTGATGTCTGTCAGAGAACTCAATATCCTATACGTAAAGATGAGATGTCATTGAAACCTATGATGGGTGGACATGCATTCTCTAAGTGGGGAATAGACTTCGTAGGTCCTATTAATCCCCCAGCTAAGGGTTCCCATGCAGAATATATCATTGTTGCGACAGACTATCTAACAAAGTGGGTAGAGGTAAAAGCCACAACGAAGAACGATGCTCAAACAACAGCTAAGTTTTTATTTGAGAATGTGTTCACTAGATACGAGCTACCTATAGAGCTAGTTAGTGATAGAGGCACTCACTTCTTGAATGAAGTTATTGAAACTCTGCTCCAAGAATTCTTGGTAGTGCATAAGAAGTCGGCCCCCTATCACCCTCAAGCAAATGGCCAGGCTGAGAGCACCAACAAGATCTTATGCAATGTACTGACGAAATTAGTGAACAATAAACGCTCTGATTGGGATAAACAGCTACACCATGCTGTTTGGGCATACCGAGTCGCCTACAAAACGGTACTCCAAGCCACCCCCTTTCAGATGGTGTTTGGCCAAAACGCAGTGCTACCATTGGACTTCCTAATACCTACACTGAAAGTAGCACAAGAACACGAATGGATGGGTCATGAACTATCCTCTAGAATTTTTGACCTTGAACGATTAGGAGAAACAAGACTGAGGGCAGCTGCAGGGATATATGCAGCTAAGAAACGACAGAAGGCATATTTTGACGCCCATGTTAAGGATAAAGGTTTGAAGGCTGGCGACCTAGTACTAGTATACACGTTGAAACAACATGCAAGGAAACTAGAGAAGAGAGGCTACGGACCCATGATCATTAATAGAATCTCAACAAGTGGAGCAGTACAACTAGCCACATTAGAAGGTGACGTTCTCCCGAGCTACATAAGCGGATGCAGGGTCAAGTTATATCAGGAACCTCTCACAGAGGAAATGCTAAGCCGACTCAATACTGCTAAGAAACGCAAAGAAGAAGAAAAGCGAATTCGAGAAGAGGCCCAAGCAGAAGCTTTAGAACGCATCCGGAGAATGAAATTAAGAAGAAGAGGTAGAGAGTAACCTAGGCCAGATGCCGACGCAGACCAAGGATATCACATGGCTATGTGTGAAGTTTCACGTATCAGCTCTCATAGGATAATTGATCGACGTCCTTTTATAACCTTAGATATAGGACAAGGAAAAAGCGCAAGGACTGTAAGAGCCTTGATTGACTCAGGTGCAACCACTAGTGCTGTTCAATTGTCTTACTGTCAAGAGTTGAAATTAACTGTCAATCCTATAGAAGCATATCTCATAGGATTGGGAGGTGTGGAAACCCCTTGCCTGGGCGAGGTGGATCTTCCCATCTCCATTCAAGACGAAATGATGACAGTCAAAGTACTAGTGTGTCAAGATGAGGACCTCACTGAGCCTCTTGTCTTGGGTCAGGACTGGATCTATGATCATGCAGTCAACCTCAACCTAAGAAGTGGACTTCTTCAGGTATGGGTAGATCATAGCCGAATTACAGTTGAATTGGAAAAGGAGGCACTCAAGGAACTAGGTAAAGCACAAACTCCTGGTCCTTCCAGGGGTGCACCTGAAGTTGACAATGCTATTTTTGTCCAACACTGTATGATGCAAAAAGAGGCTTGTCTCAACAACGGAGCCAGGGAGAGGATGGAACTCCCTTCTTTTCCAAAGACCAGAAGGTTGCAACAACCAACGGAAGATCAAATACAGAAGAAGCAGAACACTACCGATACTGGATGCCAAAAAAAGGAGCAGAGCAGATTGTTTCATCCATGGAAACAAGTATGGAGGCGAAAAGGCGAATTCCCTGTTCAGACCAGGCCAACCCCACGCCCAAAACCTCTTATTAGTAATCAACAACACGACACTAATAAGAAGTCCTTCATTAATTCTTCTGCAAAAGTGAAGTCTATTTGGGTACCCAAGAAGTCACTGAAGGCCAGCCCACAATCACGACAAATCTGGGTGCCTAAGGCTTGCTTGCGGGCTCAAATAGCTACACCACGGCCGCAACCGGTACAACATGTTTCACTCACTCGAACATCTGAGGCCCAGTCTTACACCTCACGCACGGACACATATTCTTCCATGAGCACTAGTAGAATCATTGGTAAATGGGTCCCTAAAAAGCCTCATCTTCAAGCAGATACCCCTATCAAACTCTTCAGAGTCTCCACAAAATCAAGATCAAAGCCCATCCACTGCCTTTGGCAACCTAAAACTTGTAATAAACCCCCGGACCCCAGTTGTAAATCCATGCCCACCTACTAACTACGTCACTCTCACACTACATCATTCCACTTAGTTCTTAGGTCCAACCAATTCCTAACTACACACACAAGCACCGAGCACTTATTAACCTACTAATCTCTCCCGGACCTCATGGTAATGTTGTAATGAGGACAAAAACGATTCTAACTTGTCCTTTACAATGTTAACACATGTTTCTATATTCTCGACAGAACCAGCTAGCAAGCAATAACGATGGCAGAAGCTGGAGGCACCAGTTCCCAGGCAGGGTCCAGCGCACAGATTGTGGACATTGAAACTATTCTTCTGGAACCGCCACTCACCAAAAGGCCTCAAGAACTTCAAGCGGTGCATGTCCTTCCTATCCAGGACCCTCCTCAGGGGCACACTTCTCAAGTGGGGAAACATGCTCATTGGTTCCGTGATGTAGCAGGGCCATTGGGTGACGACACCTACTTTTGGGAAGCAGAAATTGAATTTAATGGCAAATGGGGATGCTACCACTTTTTTGCTCGGGAATTCGAGAACTATCAGAATGCAGAGGTAATGCGATCAGTTTGGACCAAGGCAGGCTGGATAGATATTTCAGAGCACACTTGCCTAAACCTGATTTTCTACGCTGCTCCTATTTCATAAGTACCATACCTCCTAGCAGGGTCAAGCCCTCAACCTGGTACGGGAGGCATTGAACATGCAAGGTATGCACATTCCCACCGAGAAAGAAACAATGGTTCCGGGTAGGATGAAGCATAAGGATCTCAATAAATTGAAGGACATGGTGGCAATGACGCCTACCATTGCTCTCCACTTACGAACTGTTATGCAACATTTTGCTTTTCCCGCACAAGAACGATTCACTATGCCCCCTAAGAAAATATGGTTCAGCTTATACTTGGCAGAAACAGAGAACCTCACCCTCAACATACCGCACTGGGTCATCGATCAGATACACCTAGCCCATCAGCGCTGGAATAAAAAGCAGAAAAATGTACTTCATGGCTGTTGTGCCCTAACAAGAATAATTTACAGGTGCCTAGCATATGACGTGCCCATTCAAAGAGCACTAGTGTGGTCCAGGGCCCAAGAATTCCAAAGGCGACTATCAACAGCGGGTCCTCCATCGAAGAAGATGAGAGGGGGAGTCCAATTACCATGTGCTCAACCAAGGGGAGCCACTACCACACCTGAGGTGACTCCTCCTCAAACTAGGCGTGTTCGGCCATTCACCATTCGTCTTCCCAGACCAAGTACAGAAGGACCCAACTTGGTGTTTCCCCCCATTCCATCAGACTTGGAATTTCCACAGGGATTTACTCTCAATGACCTCACGGATGAAGAAGTTGCCAGACTGATCTATGAATCTAATCTTGAAACAGAAGCAGACCAGACCCAGGAACCACACCCCACCACAACAACACCAGCCCCGACACAACCAGTCGTCGTAGAAGTCGAAGGAGATGAACAAGAGGCAGGAGGAGAAGAAGAAGAAGCCGACGAAGAACAATATCAAGAATATGATGAACTCTCAGAGCTAGCAAGTGCCCCAGCATATTCGGCACAAATAAAAAGATTGTACCAAACCATGAAGCGAGTTCAGGAACAACACAAAATGTCACTTGAATCAGGCAAGGTGCTCATGAGCCAACTATTGGCTGAGGAAGGTGTGGACAATATGTTTATCGAATCCATGAACCTACACGCAGAGGCAGTCGGCTTGGATGAGGCCATACATGAGGCCATGACATACATTAATCGATTTGAGAAACGTGTGCCTGCCCGCCCTAGGCGATCTGGAAAACAAATACACATCAATGTATCAGAACCGGAAGGCAACACGCAAACAGAAGAACATCAGGAGGAACCACTCTCCCCACCCACCTCACCTCTCGCTACACAATTCACCTCACCAACCGGCACGACCACGCCCTTTTCTACCACTACCACAGTTGTCATGGGAATTCCTCTCTCTCCCGGTATCCAATTTGGAGGAGTTTCCATGCCCACCTTCACGACACTCTTCACAAATATCACTTCCACCCCACCCACTGTCCCCATCTTTACAGTCACACACACATTTGACACAATGGAAACATCACCCGCCACAGTACCACCCCCACCCCCCACACAACCTCAATCTCCCATACCCCCTCCACCAACTTCACCACTTGATTCCACAGCATTCACAACTCCCTTCCCCATCCCCATCCCCCCTGCATCTTCATCTTTACTTGCATCCTTTAATGTAAATAGTATATTCCTATCATTACATCAGTGTGTATATCAACTTCAGCGTGAGTACAGGGATCTCGAAGGCCGCCATCAACAATTGACAACGAATCATCAGAACCTACAAAGAAGACTCACAACGCTAGAAGAAGAAAATGCGGAACTCAACCAGCGCTACACAACTCTCGAGCAAGCCCATCAAACACTCCTGGAGACACCCCAACCATCAGCAGAACCCGGTGTCAAACAACTTGAAGCCTTGCTGGAGGTGTACCAAACAGATAACCTGAGAGTCCGGCGTAATTTAACTCTACTTCGCAAGCATATGGCTACAGCACTTGAAGAAAATAAACGGTTGCAGAAACAAAATGAAGAAAACCTGGAAGCAGCCATGGAAGGGTCCCCCCATGAGATCGATCCAGAAAAGTTCAAAGCGGTTCCCACAGAAACAACGAAAACCATCTTGGAAAGTTATGCAGATTTATTAGACGCACATGATGATTTGGAAAGGGAACGAGATGAGCTACGTAGCCAGCTCAGGGAAAAGGAGGCTCCAACCAAGGTAATAGAAACGGCCTCGACTTCAGAGGAAGTAAAGGCATTGACAGAGCAGGTGGCTGAACTCCAGAAAAAGTTACTAGAATGGATTTAGTACCCATTGAGGTGGATGAAACATATGAGGAACCATACGTTCCGATGCCAATGCCAGGTGGTGCACAGACCTCAGAAGGACTGGACACATTAGAAGTTGAAGTACCTGAATGGCTCCAAACACTCGAGAAGACAGCAACAACCCATGAAGATAGAGTGGCCATTCAAATCCAATCTATGGCAAAGTTAGAAGACACCATCATTAAGTCTGAATAATTTCGAAGCATGTCTCGTCATAGATGGATTGACACCAACGATGATCAATATGTGCCATATTGTGTGCTCCTTGCGGATTACAATGCAGAGATTCAACGCAGTTGTGGAAAACCTCCAACTTTTGCCACACAATTTGGGCCAGAGGATATCCCAGAAAGTGCAAAGAAAGGCTCCATTTATCAACCAACCTGGAGAATCCGTCTGCTTGAAACCTACCCGGAAATGGTTCATACCTGGACTAACATGCCCCTTTTTATTAAATACAATCCTTGTTATGTTCCAGTATTCCGCCGGCGCACTTGGCTAGAGTTTACAATTGCTATCAAGAACGTCAAGGGTTGTGCAAAGTGGTTAAATTATGTTTATCTAGCACCGCCACAAGGCCCTCCCACTGTAAATTACATGATTTCTACCATCAGACACTGGAGCACTCGATTACGGAATACCCCCGACGTGATGGCACAAATGCGTATGAAAATCTTTGAACTAATGCTAATCACCTTCAGGACGTTCAAGAATATTAAAGACCCCCACTTCTCAGGTGTCGGATTTCTTATAGGAAACCAAGATCTGGTATACGACATGAGCACAACCCCATCCATAGAGGTAATATATGCTTGGCACGCCAGAATAAAGTACCTCCCAGCTTGTTTTAAACAGACATTCGAGGAGATGTTCATAACAGGATTCTGGGAATATCACTCAGAAATATTTGTACCCAGGCCCTCACATCTCCTCCACTTATTCGCTGTGGAGAGAACCATCTATTCAGAACAACTACGGGTGCCACATCCGGACGTACCAGGACCAGTGAATTGGGATGCATTATTAACAGATCTAGCACGGGGGCTCAGATTAGAAGAACATCACCTCGCGTCCGACGTTGTCCAATATTACGTTCAACGAGCATCTAGACAAGGGTCTGTCAGGGGCGACAGACGCGAGAGTGGGGGGGGTGTTGGCAGCAGTCAGGGAACCGAAGGAGCCACAAGGCAAAGAGGGTCGGAACGAAGAGATAGCACAAGCAGACACAGTAGCCAAAGAAGATCTGGCAAGTAGGCCATCTAAATTTTTCAGACATCAAGGAGTGGAGCACACAAGAAGAAAGAGCAAGTAGGGAGCTCAAAGATGTGTACGACAAACCAACAAAGAAAATCCCTACACAAATAGTGATTTTAATCACTAAAAACCATTGTAAATACCATTTCGTATTTTTGTAGCTCCATTTTGTGCAAGCCACGGAGTCCTTGAGCTTGAGGAGCCTTAGAAGTGCCTACATATCAATTTTCGTATTTTTTAGACTCCGTTTAAGCCCTCAAATTGGCCCTGGAACCTAATTTTTAACTAGGCCGGACACTAGGTCTGGACAGGGCCAAAACCTAGTCAAAAACTATAAATAGAGCTAGAGAGCTCATTTTTGAGGTTAGATTGTAATTGAAATGAACTTGTAAGAGCTTCTTGAAAGTGATCTAAGAACTCCATTGATTCTCACTCTTTGTTTTGCCGTGTGTGCGCGTCTGTGTGTATATGTGTGCATGTTTGTGTGCTTCTCACCCACGCACTTGTGCCTCCACTTGCTCGAGGTCTTCATACCATCCTCACGTCTTCCCGGATTGACATTAAAGGAGGTGCTACTCATCACTGAGCTACATAGAGCCTATTTCTATTCAATCTATTCCACATGAGCCTAAGAGCATACTACACACTCGAGAGAAACGGACAAGAAGACACTTATATAAAGAGTATCTAGTAAAGTGGAAAGATAGTTTAGAAGATAGTGCTACATGGGAGTGGATTAACACCCTTTGGGGATAGTTTCCCAATTTTAGATTTCCTTCCCAAGAGTCTTTTTAAGGGGAAGGATACAGGGAACACCACAAAGATATGACCATGTGCATCGGATTCATGGGATTTAGTGGGAGCATGTGACCTATGTTCTTTTACTTCCATTGAGTCTTCCAATACCATTTTTTTGAGGACAAAATGGACTTAAGGGGAAGGAAATGTTATCTGAGAGCTTTTGGAAGAGATGTATGAACTATCCCTTAGTTGGAAGTTACAGATGGGCTCTCATATGACTGCCAAGTGGTACTCATGTGAGAAGCCAATTAGATCCCTCAATTCGGAAGTGAAAGAATGTAATCCAGTATGCATGGTTGGGCATAATTAACAAGTGAATGCTCCATGTGTCTCTTAAGTAGATGACGAGCTTGTTGATGATGACCTCGAACTCTATGTTGTGCTCCCTCCAAAAGTAGGAGGGTTCATCTAAGAGTGCTTCAACAATATGCAAAAGAAAAAGTATTTAGGTTTACTTCATTCTTCAAGGCTTTTCTTTGAAAAGGTTGAAAACCATCGAATCACATTCCTCCTTTGAGCTACGTGCTTCTTTGATGTAGAGGACCACCAATGAATTTCTTATAAGTTCCTTCTTTTGAAGTGATAAGCTCTTTTGTTGATACCTTGTGAAGCCTTCATGTATTCAAGATCTCAATCTTCTCATTTTTCTTGTATGCTCTACTTCTAAGGACATGGCTAATTTTTCTCTTTAGCAAATCTTGGAAAAGATTTGCTTCACAATCTCCTTGTAAAATACCTCAAAGGACTCCAATATCTCTTGGACATGATAGGGAATGAGCTTCCTAATTGGATATGTAGTAGGCTCCACTATGCTATATGCAAATGCTTCTCAGAAAACTTAACAAGCACATTGTATATGGGAGCATGGCATGCTACGTGAGCTCTCAAATGGTTGTCTTCAATCCCATATGTGAGTGCTTTGTGCTTGTCATATGATATATAAACAAAAGAACTTCATTCTTTATTCACAAGTTAGAGAAGGATGGAGAGTTGAGCACCTCTCCAATCCTTCCACATCATGGATTATGCCTTGGAAAGCTGAGTGCATGTCCGGCTGTATGCTACAAGCTTTTGTGGGATGTAAGGGTTTATTCCCTCCACACCGCTTAAGGAGGGATCATACTAAACGTTCCTTTTAAGGATTTAAAGGGAGGGAAATAGAGCATTTGAAAACCTTTATCCAAGGGCACGAACTCTAAGGATAATCCATCAAGCAAGACCAATGCCCAATCTGAAACTATTAACATGAGAATGAGTTCTAGCTCTAGGTACAAGCCTAGCTCTTGATACCAATGTTGTGTAACTAAGTCCTACAAGTAGCAAGACTACACAATCAACTAGTCTAAACCACCAAGAGCAAGAGAGAGCACTTATCCACCCGACATGTTGACGACATGATTGCTCCTACATCATTTGCATTTGTATCTACACAAATGTAGCTCCATTTTGTATCTGTGAGACACTCCATTTCCATCTTATATCCATTTTATATTGTATCTATTTTGTATTTGGGTACCTCGCCATTTGCTTCTACCTGTGTATTCATTCTCCTTCAAGGGGAATTATCCCACATATGACATACTTTGGAGAGCCTCTCCCAACTCTATATAAAGAGGGCCTCTCCCCCCATTTGTAAATGGTTAGAAGATTGAGGAGCCTACTCCATGATTTTGGTAAACTCACTCTAATCCATGTGAATTTTCTCATTTCATGGTCTACTCAATTTGAGTCTCACAAGTTACTCTCGAGCAAAGTCAGCATCCTCACAAGAAACTATGATGAAAGTTAAGGGACCCTTCAACAAGGCAAAGCATATGAGTCCCAGCTCTAGGAACACATCTAAACAAGGTTCCAACAATTCATCAAGGAGATTTAGCTACAATTATTATGGTAAAATAGGGCACCTTGAGAAATTTTGCTACAAAAAGAAAAATGTCTCATAAGGCTTTAGCTCCAAGAACCAATCTAAATCCTCTCAGCATAGGTCTCACAATTTCAATGAAGATCTATTTATCTCCAGAGAAGCCAATTGTAATAAAGTAAGTCTATGATCCAAGGGTCTGGCCGGTTCAGACAGATCTGAAATCGGACACCGTTTGGTCATCCGTGTGTATGACCAAAGATCTTGAGTTTAGACTTACTAGGAGGTCTTGTGCTCTTGTGAATAAGTGATCCACTTAGCTAACTGGTTAAGTCTCAAGGATGTGAAGGAGGAGGTCTTGGGTTCAATCCCCATGGGGGACATGGGAAGAGTATTTTGCCCAAAGAGATCTAGAGCCTTCTAGAAGCATCCACTTGAGTTAACTCGAGTTAACTGGGACACTTGGCGCACATGCAGTTACATGGCCGACACATGGCTGGCTAGTATCCACCTGCCCAAGAAGGCAGTCCTCTGGAGAGAGCTATATATAGAGGCATTTGGTTGGGAGGAGAGTCATCTTTCTAGCATGTGGTGGTCGTAATTATTAGTTTATTGCATTGGTATCAGAGCCAAGCTTGCATGGTGATCTTGTGGGGATATCATTGTCTTCTCCATATTCTTATGTTTCTCTTATGGTGTGTGCTCTATTGTTCTCGGATCGAGATTTTATGCTTTGCGAGATTTAACGCTTTGCAAATCTTTCTTCTCGCATAATTTATGAAGAACAAAACAAGTCTATAGATGCTCAGACTTAGCGCATGATAATAAAGAACTCGATGCCGTGTCATACGCCTGGAAGTATGTTGCGCTAACTTGCTCGTGTAGATTGTTCCTTAACGATTGGAATAGATTTTTACTCATATTGCACAGATCATTTTCAAACTCATCACGCCACAGTTGCGAGGGTTCGCACCTAGTCAGGTTTGATGGACACGTTCTTCCCAAAGACCTGGGAGTATATGGAGTGTTTTCAGAAGATTATTCTTAGAGCTTATCAACTGCTACCAGAGGAAAGCCGAGTAAAGATCGCTTGTCCTATCCACGCACTCAGCGACCTCACATGGTGCGCCCATAATATTCAGCAAGATGCACAACGAGCAAAAATTATATGCTCCTTCACGTCTTTATTTGCGGATTTGATGTCGCAATCTGTGTATGCGATTCTACATGTAGCAAATCGAGCAAACATCAATGGAAGGTGCCTTTTTATCTCGGACGTCTGATGAGCTTTGTTATATCTGTTCACATATAGCACCTGAAGTATACTCTGATATAATCTTCTTCTTGTATCATCAAATTAGCAAAAGACTCTTTGGCGCCTACAGACGCATGTGTACATCAAAAATCGATCACTGTACAGAGTATTGGCAATCGGTCCACACATAAGAAATTCGCCTCTCAAATCTCCGTAAAACTTCAAGTTCACCCTCGCCGTACGCATAGCGATTGCACTCCTCATATGGCAATAGTGATTGCACTCCTCATACGGCACAGCGTTCAAGGTTTCGATCTCACGACCTACCAGAAGCTGACCTCTACTGTAGCCACGATCGCAATAGCCATAGTGGTGTTCATTTGTCGAAAAGATTTATCCTCGAGCACATTCGTCAATATTGAACGCTCTTCTGCATGGTTTTAGATGTACAAAAAAACCATCTCTTTACTGTATCTAGCAGTCAATTATAGGATTCGAGCACAAGTCTTTACTACACTTAAACACAGTTAGCAAAACAACACTCTTGAATTCTTTTTAAGAATGGAAGTAAATTTTGTATTCAAGGAGAGCGAGATGTACCTAGTGCACCTCTCATCTCATCTTTAGTCGAGACCTTTTGAGCATGTACAGGAGATCTTTTTGTTTTTTAGTCAATAATTTAGAGATGTTTTTTCCACTAACTTACCTAGAGGGCTACCACTTGAGAGAGGGGACATTGACCATGCTATTCAGGTAGTTACTAACACTAATCCTATATGTAAGACAACTTATAGGCTTAGTTTTTCTCAGCATGAGGAGGTAGAGAAGCAACTCCAAGATTATCTAGATAAAGGCTTCATTAGACCTAGTAACTCACCTTGGGCATTGCCAATGCCCCTGGTAAAGAAGAAAGAGGGCTCTATGAGACTAAGCAAGGTAACTATAAAAAATAGGTTTCCAATGCCTAGGTTAGAACTTAGAAGACCTATTTGATCAGTTACATCAAGATAGGTATTTACCAAGCTTGATCTTATATCAAGGTATCATCAAACTAGGATTAGGGTAGAGGATGTCCATAAAACTTTCTTTGGGACTAGATACAGGCACAACATGTTCTTGGTGATACATTTTGGCCTCACCAATGCTCCTACTACTTTCATGAAACTCAGGAATAGTGTATTATGGCCATATCTAGGGTAGTTTATAGTAGACTTTTTAGATGGTATTCTAATCTATAGTAGATCAAAAAAGGAACAATTGGAACACTTGAGGAAAGTATTCCAAGTGTTGAGGGAAAAATCACTGTTTGACAATGAGCCAAAGTGTGAATTTTTCAAAACAGAGGTTAGATATGTTCGGCATATAGTCTCGCAAGACAAAATCCAGATGGATCCTGATAAATTATGGGATATTATGGAATGTCCACATCCCAGGAACCTAGAAGAGATATAGATCTTCCTACGTTTATCAAGTTTCTATCAAAAATTCATAAAGAATTATGCCAAAATTGTTGTCTTGATGATAGAACACCTTAAAGGGAAAGAGAAAGCCTTTCATTGGGGATATGAACAGGGAGAAATCAAAGGTAGAAATTTCTACAGCTCCAGTTTTGCACATATCAAATCCCAATAAACCCTTTGTGGTTGAGCCTGACGTGAGTGATTTTGCTCTAGGAGCATTTTTTAGTTCAGGACGGTCAATCAATGACATTTGAAAGCAAGACACTAAAACCTACTCAAAATAATTACCCCATCTCTGAGAAGGAGTTGTATGCAATATTACATGCTTTGAAGAAGTGGCTTCATAACTTATATGGTGCCAAAATCACAATAGTGTTTGATCAAGAGAGCATTAATGTAATGGCTAGCTCACTTAGTCTCATGCCTATACTCAAGGGACTGAGTTTTACTCAGATCACCAATGAGCTACTTGATTCCATTAGAGGGAAATGTAGGCTTGATCTTGCATATTCTAAGATTTGGGAAACCATTTAGAAAGGGGATTGTGATGAATGGGTTTTCGATGAGGAGGGAGTATCGATAGGTACTCAAGAAGGATTCAAGCGGAAGAATTACAGTATCCATGATGGATATCTATGGTATAAAGGTAAGGTGTGCGTCCCTAGAGAATTTGAGATGAGACATCACATTTTGTATAGAATTCCTTTGGACGTTGTTTCTGATTAGGATAGGAAGTTTATTGGCCACTTCTAGAGAGCAGTCTTGAAGAGATTGGATACTAAACTTAACATAAGTATGGGCGAGCATCCACAGTTGGATGGGCAAACAGAGAGGGTTAACCAAATCCTAGAGAATATGCTTTGATCATATGTGAATGAAAGGCAAACTAATCGGGAAGAGTACTTACCTATAGTAGAGTTTGTATATAATAGTGCCAAGCATCCCACATATGACATACTTTGGAGAGCCTCTCCCAACTCTATATAAAGAGGGCCTCTCCCCCCATTTGTAAATGGTTAGAAGATTGAGGAGCCTACTCCATGATTTTGGTAAACTCACTCTAATCCATGTGAATTTTCTCATTTCATGGTCTACTCAATTTGAGTCTCACAAGTTACTCTCGAGCAAAGTCAGCATCCTCACAAGAAACTATGATGAAAGTTAAGGGACCCTTCAACAAGGCAAAGCATATGAGTCCCAGCTCTAGGAACACATCTAAACAAGGTTCCAACAATTCATCAAAGAAATTTAGCTACAATTATTATGGTAAAATAGGGCACCTTGAGAAATTTTGCTACAAAAAGAAGAATGTCTCCAAAGGCTTTAGCTCCAAGAACCAATCTAAATCCTCTCAGCATAGGTCTCACAATTTCAATGAAGATCTATTTATCTCTAGAGAAGCCAATTGTAATAAAGTAAGTCTATGATCCAAGGGTCTGGCCGGTTCAGACAGATCTGAAATCGGACACCGTTTGGTCATCCGTGTGTATGACCAAAGAACTCGAGTTTAGACTTACTAGGAGGTCTTGTGCTCTTGTGAATAAGTGATCCACTTAGCTGACTGGTTAAGTCTCAAGGATGTGAAGGAGGAGGTCTTGGGTTCAATCCCATGGGGGACATGGGAAGAGTATTTTGCCCAAACAGATCTAGAGCCTTCTAGAAGCATCCACTTGAGTTAACTCGAGTTAACTGGGAAACTTGGCGCACATGCAGTTACATGGCCGACACATGGCTGGCTAGTATCCACCTGCCCAAGAAGGCAGTCCTCTAGAGAGAGCTATATATAGAGGCATTTGGTTGGGAGGAGAGTCATCTTTCTAGCGTGTGGTGGTCGTAATTATTAGTTTATTGCATTGGTATCAGAGCCAAGCTTTCATGGTGACCTTGTGGGGATATCATCGTCTTCTCCATATTCTTATGTTTCTCTTATGGTGTGTGCTCTATTGTTCTCGGATCGAGATTTTATGCTTTGCGAGATTTAACGCTTTGCAAATCTTTCTTCTCGCATAATTTATGAAGAACAAAACAAGTCTATAGATGCTCAGACTTAGTGCATGATAATAAAGGACTTGATGCCGTGTCATACGCCTGGAAGTATGTTGCGCTAACTTGCTCGTGTAGATTGTTCCTTAACCATTGGAATAGATTTTTACTCCTATTGCACAGATCATTTTCGAACTCATCACACCACAGTTGCGAGGGTTCGCACCTAGTCAGGTTTGATGGACACGTTCTTCCCAAAGACCTGGGAGTATATGGAGTGTTTTCAGAAGATTATTCTTAGAGCTTATCAACTGCTACCAGAGGAAAGCCGAGTAAAGATCGCTTGTCCTATCCATGTAGGCAGCGACCTCACATGGTGCGCCCATAATATTGAGCAAGATGCACAACGAGCAAAAATTATATGCTCCTTCACGTCTTTATTTGCGGATTTGATGTCGCAATCTGTGTATGAGATTCTACATGTAGCGTCGCGCTAACATCAATGGAAGGTGCCTTTTTATCTCGGACGTCTGATGAGCTTTGTTATATCTGTTCAGATATAGCAGCTGAAGTATACTCTGATATAAGCTTCTTCTTGTATCATCAAATTAGCAAAAGACTCTTTGGTGCCTACAGACGCATGTGTACATCAGAAATCGATCACTATACAGAGTATTGGCAATCGGTCCACACAGAAGAAATTGGCCTCTCAAATCTCCGTAAAACTTCAAGTTCACCCTCGCCGTACGTATAGCGATTGCACTCCTCATATGGCAATAGTGATTGCACTCCTCATACGGCACAGCGTTCAAGGTTTCGATCTCACGACCTACAAGAAGCTGACCTCTGCTGTAGCCACGATCGCAATAGCCATAGTGGTGTTCATTTGTCGAAAAGATTTATCCTCGAGCACATTCGTCAATATTGAACGCTCTTCTGCATGGTTTTAGATGTACAAAAAAACCATCTCTTTACTGTATCTAGCAGTCAATTATAGGATTCGAGCACGAGTCTTTACTACACTTAAACACAGTTAGCAAAACAACACTCTTGAATTTATTAAGAATGGAAGTAAATTTTGTATTCAAGGAGAGCGAGATGTACCTAGTGCACCTCTCATCTCATCTTTAGTCGAGACCTTTTGAGCATGTACAGGAGATCTTTTTGTTTTTTAGTCAAGATCTCAATCATTGTATAGACATTTCATCTTATGTATATTTTCATGCTAGAAATGTAACTATGGACAGGAATTTGTATTATTCTTTCTTGCAAGAGTGTGTTGTTAAAGGTTTTAAGGATATTATGTTTGAATTTAGAGATGTTTTTTCCACTAACTTACCTAGAGGGCTACCACTTGAGAGAGGGGACATTGACCATGCTATTGAGGTAGTTACTAACACTAATCCTATATGTAAGACAACTTATAGGCTTAGTGTTTCTCAGCATGAGGAGGTAGAGAAGCAACTCCAAGATTATCTAGATAAAGGCTTCATTAGACCTAGTAACTCACCTTGGGCATTGCCAATGCCCCTGGTAAAGAAGAAAGAGGGCTCTATGAGACTTTATATATTTTATAGGACACTAAGCAAGGTAACTATAAAAAATAGGTTTCCAATGCCTAGGTTAGAACTTAGAAGACCTATTTGATCAGTTACATCAAGATAGGTATTTACCAAGCTTGATCTTATATCAAGGTATCATCAAACTAGGATTAGGGTAGAGGATGTCCATAAAACTTTCTTTGGGACTAGATACAGGCACAACATGTTCTTGGTGATACGTTTTGGCCTCACCAATGCTCCTACTACTTTCATGAAACTCAGGAATAGTGTATTATGGCCATATCTAGGGTAGTTTATAGTAGACTTTTTAGATGGTATTCTACTCTATAGTAGATCAAAAAAGGAACAATTAGAACACTTGAGGAAAGTATTCCAAGTGTTGAGGGAAAAATCACTGTTTGACAATGAGCCAAAGTGTGAATTTTTCAAAACGGAGGTTAGATATGTTGGGCATATAGTCTCGCAAGACAAAATCCAGATGGATCCTGATAAATTATGGGATATTATGGAATGTCCACATCCCAGGAACCTAGAAGAGATATAGATCTTCCTACGTTTATCAAGTTTCTATCAAAGATTCATAAAGAATTATGCCAAAATTGTTGTCTTGATGACAGAACACCTTAAAGGGAAAGAGAAAGCCTTTCATTGGGGATATGAACACAGGCAAAGTATGGAGAAATCAAAGGCAAAAATTTCTACAGCTCCAGTTTTGCACATATCAAATCCCAATAAACCCTTTGTGGTTGAGCCTGACGTGAGTGATTTTGCTATAGGAGCACTTTTTAGTTCAGGAGGGTCAATCAATGACATTTGAAAGCAAGAAACTAAAACCTACTCAAAATAATTACCCCATCTCTGAGAAGGAGTTGTATGCAATATTCCATGCTTTGAAGAAGTGGCTTCATAACTTATATGGTGCCAAAGTCACAATAGTGTTTGATCAAGAGAGCATTAATGTAGTGGCTAGCTCACTTAGTCTCATGCCTATACTCAAGGGACTGAGTTTTACTCAGATCACCAATGAGATACTTGATTCCATTAGAGGGAAATGTAGGCTTGATCTTGCATATTCTAAGATTTGGGAAACCATTTAGAAAGGGGATTCTGATGAATGGGTTTTCGATGAGGAGGGAGTATCGATAGGTACTCATGAAGGATTCAAGCGGAAGAATTACAGTATCCATGATGGATATCTATGGTATAAAGGTAAGGTGTGTGTCCCTAGAGAATTTGAGATGAGACATCACATTTTGTATAGAATTCCTTTGGACGTTGTTTCTGATTAGGATAGGAAGTTTATTGGCCACTTCTAGAGAGCAGTCTTGAAGACATTGGATACTAAACTTAACATAAGTATGGGCGAGCATCCACAGTTGGATGGGCAAACAGAGAGGGTTAACCAAATCCTAGAGAATATGCTTTGATCATATGTGAATGAAAGACAAATTAATCGGGAAGAGTACTTACCTATAGTAGAGTTTGTATATAATAGTGCCAAGCACTCTTCCACCGGGCATAGTCCATTCATGCTTATGTACAGGTTTCATCCAAGAGCTTCTTATGTAGCAGATTGTAGAATGAGAATGTCGAATTTGCAAAGGACTTCTTGGACGAGATGAATGATATGCTTAGGCTTGCCGAGGACATCATTTGAAGAGCTCAGGATAGGGCTAGAGCCTATGCTGACCCTCAAAAGAAAGACATCAACTTTGAGGTATGAGAGCAATTCTTTCTTTAGAGTTCCATCTAGTTCTCAAACCATGAAGATGAGACCTTGTCACCAAAAATTTATCCTAGGTATTTTGGACCATTCCCAATACTTAAGAGAATTGGAAACATGGCTTTCTAGCTCGAACTTCCAAAGAATAGTCCAATCCATCCAGTATTTCATGTTATTTGGCTTAAGAAAAGACTGGGTGAATCAAACAACATAATTCCATACAATGAGGTAGTAGAGCCTATTTCTATTCAATCTATTCCACATGAGCCTGAGAGCATACTACACACTCGAGAGAAACGGACAAGAAGACACTTATATAAAGAGTATCTACTAAAGTGGAAAGATAGTTTAGAAGATAGTGCTACATGGGAGTGGATTAACACCCTTTGGGGATAGTTTCCCAATTTTAGATTTCCTTCCCAAGAGTCTTTTTAAGGGGAAGGATACAGGGAACACCACAAAGATATGACCATGTGCATCGGATTCATGGGATTTAGTGGGAGCATGTGACCTATGTTCTTTTACTTCCATTGAGTCTTCCAATACCATTTTTTTGAGGACAAAATGGACTTAAGGGGAAGGAAATGTTATCTGAGAGCTTTTGGAAGAGATGTATGAACTATCCCTTAGTTGGAAGTTAAAGATGGGCTCTCATATGAGTGCCAAGTGGTACTCATGTGAGAAGCCAATTAGATCCCTCAATTCGGAAGTGAAAGAATGTAATCCAGTATGCATGGTTGGGCATAATTAACAAGTGAATGCTCCATGTGTCTCTTAAGTAGATGACGAGCTTGTTGATGATGACCTCGAACTCTATGTTGTGCTCCCTCCAAAAGTAGGAGGGTTCATCTAAGAGTGCTTCAACAATATGCAAAAGAAAAAGTATTTAGGTTTACTTCATTCTTCAAGGCTTTTCTTTGAAAAGGTTGAAAACCATCGAATCACATTCCTCCTTTGAGCTACGTGCTTCTTTGCTGTAGAGGACCACCAATGAATTTCTTATAAGTTCCTTCTTTTGAAGTGATAAGCTCTTTTGTTGATACCTTGTGAAGCCTTCATGTATTCAAGATCTCAATCTTCTCATTTTTCTTGTATGCTCTACTTCTAAGGACATGGCTAATTTTTCTCTTTAGCAAATCTTGGAAAAGATTTGCTTCACAATCTCCTTGTAAAATACCTCAGAGGACTCCAATATCTCTTGGACATGATAGGGAATGAGCTTCCTAATTGGATATGTAGTAGGCTCCACTATGCTATATGCAAATGCTTCTCAGAAAACTTAACAAGCACATTGTATATGGGAGCATCGCATGCTACGTGAGCTCTCAAATGGTTGTCTTCAATCCCATATGTGAGTGCTTTGTGCTTGTCATATGATATATAAACAAAAGAACTTCATTCTTTATTCACAAGTTAGAGAAGGATGGAGAGTTGAGCACCTCTCCAATCCTTCCACATCATGGATTATGCCTTGGAAAGCTGAGTGCATGTCCGGCTATATGCTACAAGCTTTTGTGGGATGTAAGGGTTTATTCCCTCCACACCGCTTAAGGAGGGATCATAATAAACGTTCCTTTTAAGGATTTAAAGGGAGGGAAATAGAGCATTTGAAAACCTTTATCCAAGGGCACGAACTCTAAGGATAATCCATCAAGCAAGACCAATGCCCAATCTAAACTATTAACATGAGAATGAGTTCTAGCTCTAGGTACAAGCCTAGCTCTTGATACCAATGTTGTGTAACTATGTCCTACAAGTAGCAAGACTACACAATCAACTAGTCTAAACCACCAAGAGCAAGAGAGAGCACTTATCCACCCAACATGTTGATGACATGATTGCTCCTACATCGTTTGCATTTGTATCTACACAAATGTAGCTCCATTTTGTATCTATGAGACACTCCATTTCCATCTTATATCCATTTTATATTGTATCTATTTTGTATTTGGGTACCTCGCCATTTGCTTCTACCTGTGTATTCATTCTCCTTCAAGGGGAATTATCCCACATATGACATACTTTGGAGAGCCTCTCCCAACTCTATATAAAGAGGGCCTCTCCCCCCATTTGTAAATGGTTAGAAGTTTGAGGAGCCTACTCCATGATTTTGGTAATCTCACTCTAATCCATGTGAATTTTCTCATTTCATGGTCTACTCAATTTGAGTCTCACAAGTTACTCTCGAGCAAAGTCAGCATCCTCACAAGAAACTATGATGAAAGTTAAGGGACCCTTCAACAAGGCAAAGCATATGAGTCCCAGCTCTAGGAACACATCTAAACAAGGTTCCAACAATTCATCAAAGAAATTTAGCTACAATTATTATGGTAAAATAGGGCACCTTGAGAAATTTTGCTACAAAAAGAAGAATGTCTCCAAAGGCTTTAGCTCCAAGAACCAATCTAAATCCTCTCAACATAGGTCTCAGAATTTCAATCAAGATCTATTTATCTCCAGAGAAGCCAATTGTAATAAAGTAAGTCTATGATCCAAGGGTCTGGCCGGTTCAGACAGATCTGAAATCGGACACCGTTTGGTCATCCGTCTGTATGACCAAAGATCTCGAGTTTAGACTTACTAGGAGGTCTTGTGCTCTTGTGAATAAGTGATCCACTTAGCTGACTGGTTAAGTCTCAAGGATGTGAAGGAGGAGGTCTTGGGTTCAATCCCCATGGGGGACATGGGAAGAGTATTTTGCCCAAAGAGATCTAGAGCCTTCTAGAAGCATCCACTTGAGTTAACTCGAGTTAACTGGGACACTTGGCGCACATGCAGTTACATGGCTGACACATGGCTGGCTAGTATCCACCTGCCCAAGAAGGCAGTCCTCTGGAGAGAACTATATATAGAGGCATTTGGTTGGGAGGAGAGTCATCTTTCTAGCATGTGGTGGTCGTAATTATTAGTTTATTGCATTGGTATCAGAGCCAAGCTTTCATGGTGTTCTTGTGGGGATATCATCGTCTTCTCCATATTCTTATGTTTCTCTTATGGTGTGTGCTCTATTGTTCTCGGATCGAGATTTTATGCTTTGCGAGATTTAACGCTTTGCAAATCTTTCTTCTCACATAATTTATGAAGAACAAAACAAGTCTAAAGATGCTCAGACTTAGCGCATGATAATAAAGGACTCGATGCCCTGTCATACGCTTGGAAGTATGTTGCGCTAACTTGCTCGTGTAGATTGTTCCTTAACGATTGGAATAGATTTTTACTCCTATTGCACAGATCATTTTCGAACTCATCACGCCACAGTTGCAAGGGTTCGCACCTAGTCAGGTTTGATGGACACGTTCTTCCCAAAGACATGGGAGTATATGGAGTGTTTTCATAAGATTATTCTTAGAGCTTATCAACTGCTACCAGAGGAAAGCCGAGTAAAGATCGCTTGTCCTATCCAGGCAGGCAGCGACCTCACATGGTGTGCCCATAATATTGAGCAAGATGCACAACGAGCAAAAATTATATGCTCCTTCACGTCTTTATTTGCGGATTTGATGTCGCAATCTGTGTATGAGATTCTACATGTAGCGTCGAGCAAACATCAATGGAAGGTGCCTTTTTATCTCGGACGTCTGATGAGCTTTGTTATATCTGTTCAGATATAGCAGCTAGAGTATACTCCGATATAAGCTTCTTCTTGTATCATCAAATTAGCAAAAGACTCTTTGGCGCCTACAGACGCATGTGTACATCAGAAACCGATTACTGTACAGAGTATTGGCAATCGGTCCACATAGAAGAAATTGGCCTCTCAAATCTCCGTAAAACTTCAAGTTCACCCTCGCCGTACGCATAGCGATTGCACTCCTCATATGGCAATAGTGATTGCACTCCTCATACGGCACAGCGTTCAAGGTTTCGATCTCACGACCTACCAGAAGCTGACCTCTGCTGTAGCCACGATCGCAATAGCCATAGTGGTGCTCATTTGTCGAAAAGATTTATCCTCGAGCACATTGGTCAATATTGAACGCTCTTCTGCATGGTTTTAGATGTACAAAAAAACCATCTCTTTACTGTATCTAGCAGTCAATTATAGGATTCGAGCACGAGTCTTTACTACACTTAAACACAGTTAGCAAAACAACACTCTTGAATTTATTAAGAATGGAAGTAAATTTTGTATTCAAGGAGAGCAAGATGTACCTAGTGCACCTCTCATCTCATCTTTAGTCGAGACCTTTTGAGCATGTACAGGAGATCTTTTTGTTTTTTAGTCAAGATCTCAATCATTGTATAGACATTTCATCTTATGTATATTTTCATGCTAGAAATGTAACTATGGACAGGAATTTGTATTATTCTTTCTTGCAAGAGTGTGTTGTTAAAGGTTTTAAGGATATTATGTTTGAATTTAGAGATGTTTTTTCCACTAACTTACCTAGAGGGCTACCACTTGAGAGAGGGGACATTGACCATGCTATTGAGGTAGTTACTAACACTAATCCTATATGTAAGACAACTTATAGGCTTATTGTTTCTCAGCATGAGGAGGTAGAGAAGCAACTCCAAGATTATCTAGATAAAGGCTTCATTAGACCTAGTAACTCACCTTGGGCATTGCCAATGCCCCTGGTAAAGAAGAAAGAGGGCTCTATGAGACTTTATATATTTTATAGGACACTAAGCAAGGTAACTATAAAAAATAGGTTTCCAATGCCTAGGTTAGAACTTAGAAGACCTATTTGATCAGTTACATCAAGATAGGTATTTACCAAGCTTGATCTTATATCAAGGTATCATCAAACTAGGATTAGGGTAGAGGATGTCCATAAAACTTTCTTTGGGACTAGATACAGGCACAACATGTTCTTGGTGATACGTTTTGGCCTCACCAATGCTCCTACTACTTTCATGAAACTCAGGAATAGTGTATTATGGCCATATCTAGGGTAGATTATAGTAGACTTTTTAGATGGTATTCTAATCTATAGAAGATCAAAAAAGGAACAATTAGAACACTTGAGGAAAGTATTCCAAGTGTTGAGGGAAAAATCACTGTTTAACAATGAGCCAAAGTGTGAATTTTTCAAAACAGAGGTTAGATATGTTGGGCATATAGTCTCGCAAGACAAAATCCAGATGGATCCTGATAAATTATGGGATATTATGGAATGTCCACATCCCAGGAACCTAGAAGAGATATAGATCTTCCTACGTTTATCAAGTTTCTATCAAAGATTCATAAAGAATTATGCCAAAATTGTTGTCTTGATGACAGAACACCTCAAAGGGAAAGAGAAAGCCTTTCATTGGGGATATGAACACAGACAAAGTATGGAGAAATCAAAGGTAGAAATTTCTATAGCTCCAGTTTTGCACATATCAAATCCCAATAAACCCTTTGTGGTTGAGCCTGACGTGAGTGATTTTGCTATAGGAGCACTTTTTAGTTCAGGAGGGTCAATCAATGACATTTTAAAGCAAGAAACTAAAACCTACTCAAAATAATTACCCCATCTCTGAGAAGGAGTTGTATGCAATATTCCATGCTTTGAAGAAGTGGCTTCATAACTTATATGGTGCCAAAGTCACAATAGTGTTTGATCAAGAGAGCATTAATGTAGTGGCTAGCTCACTTAGTCTCATGCCTATACTCAAGGGACTGAGTTTTACTCAGATCACCAATGAGCTACTTGATTCCATTAGAGGGAAATGTAGGCTTGATCTTGCATATTCTAAGATTTGGGAGACCATTTAGAAAGGGGTTTGTGATGAATGGGTTTTCGATGAGGAGGGAGTATCGATAGGTACTCAAGAAGGATTCAAGCGGAAGAATTACAGTATCCATGATGGATATCTATGGTATAAAGGTAAGGTGTGTGTCCCTAGAGAATTTGAGATGAGACATCACATTTTGTATAGAATTCCTTTGGACGTTGTTTCTGATTAGGATAGGAAGTTTATTGGCCACTTCTAGAGAGTAGTCTTGAAGACATTGGATACTAAACTTAACATAAGTATGGGCGAGCATCCACAGTTGGATGGGCAAACAGAGAGGGTTAACCAAATCCTAGAGAATATGCTTTGATCATATGTGAATGAAAGGCAAACTAATCGGGAAGAGTACTTACCTATAGTAGAGTTTGTATATAATAGTGCCAAGCACTCTTCCACCGGCCATAGTCCATTCATGCTTATGTACAGGTTTCATCCAAGAGCTTCTTATGTAGCAGGATTGTAGAATGAGAATGTCCAATTTGCAAAGGACTTCTTGGACGAGATGAATGATATGCTTTGGCTTGCCGAGGACATCATTTGAAGAGCTCAGGATAGGGCTAGAGCCTATGCTGACCCTCAAAAGAAAGACATCAACTTTGAGGTATGAGAGCAATTCTATCTTTAGAGTTCCATCTAGTTCTGAAACCATGAAGATGAGACCTTGTCACCAAAAATTTATCCTAGGTATTTTGGACCATTCCCAATACTTAAGAGAATTGGAATTATGGATTTCTAGCTCGAACTTCCAAAGAATAGTCCAATCCATCCAGTATTTCATGTTATTTGGCTTAAGAAAAGACTGGGTGAATCAAACAACATAATTCCATACAATGAGGTAGTAGAGCCTATTTCTATTCAATCTATTCCACATGAGCCTGAGAGCATACTACACACTCGAGAGAAACGGACAAGAAGACACTTATATAAAGAGTATCTAGTAAAGTGGAAAGATAGTTTAGAAGATAGTGCTACATGGGAGTGGATTAACACCCTTTGGGGATAGCTTCCCAATTTTAGATTTCCTTCCCAAGAGTCTTTTTAAGGGGAAGGATACAGGGAACACCACAAAGATATGACCATGTGCATCGGATTCATGGGATTTAGTGGGAGCATGTGACCTATGTTCTTTTACTTCCATTGAGTCTTCCAATACCATTTTTTTGAGGACAAAATGGACTTAAGGGGAAGGAAATGTTATCTGAGAGCTTTTGGAAGAGATGTATGAACTATCCCTTAGTTGGAAGTTACAGATGGGCTCTCATATGAGTGCCAAGTGGTACTCATGTGAGAAGCCAATTAGATCCCTCAATTCGAAAGTGAAAGAATGTAATCCAGTATGCATGGTTGGGCATAATTAACAAGTGAATGCTCCATGTGTCTCTTAAGTAGATGACGAGCTTGTTGATGATGACCTCGAACTCTATGTTGTGCTCCCTCCAAAAGTAGGAGGGTTCATCTAAGAGTGCTTCAACAATATGCAAAAGAAAAAGTATTTAGGTTTACTTCATTCTTCAAGGCTTTTCTTTGAAAAGGTTGAAAACCATCGAATCACATTCCTCCTTTGAGCTACGTGCTTCTTTGATGTAGAGGACCACCAATGAATTTCTTATAAGTTCCGTCTTTTGAAGTGATAAGCTCTTTTGTTGATACCTTGTGAAGCCTTCATGTATTCAAGATCTCAATCTTCTCATTTTTCTTGTATGCTCTACTTCTAAGGACATGGCTAATTTTTCTCTTTAGCAAATCTTGGAAAAGATTTGCTTCACAATCTCCTTGTAAAATACCTCAGAGGACTCCAATATCTCTTGGACATGATAGGGAATGAGCTTCCTAATTGGATATGTAGTAGGCTCCACTATGCTATATGCAAATGCTTCTCAGAAAACTTAACAAGCACATTGTATATGGGAGCATGGCATGCTACGTGAGCTCTCAAATGGTTGTCTTCAATCCCATATGTGAGTGCTTTGTGCTTGTCATATGATATATAAACAAAAGAACTTCATTCTTTATTCACAAGTTAGAGAAGGATGGAGAGTTGAGCACCTCTCCAATCCTTCCACATCATGAATTATGCCTTGGAAAGCTGAGTGCATGTCCGGCTGTATGCTACAAGCTTTTGTGGGATGTAAGGGTTTATTCCCTCCACACCGCTTAAGGAGGGATCATACTAAACGTTCCTTTTAAGGATTTAAAGGGAGGGAAATAGAGCATTTGAAAACCTTTATCCAAGGGCACGAACTCTAAGGATAATCCATCAAGCAAGACCAATGCCCAATCTGAAACTATTAACATGAGAATGAGTTCTAGCTCTAGGTACAAGCCTAGCTCTTGATACCAATGTTGTGTAACTAAGTCCTACAAGTAGCAAGACTACACAATCAACTAGTCTAAACCACCAAGAGCAAGAGAGAGCACTTATCCACCCAACATGTTGATCACATGATTGCTCCTACATCATTTGCATTTGTATCTACACAAATGTAGCTCCATTTTGTATCTATGAGACACTCCATTTCCATCTTATATCCATTTTATATTGTATCTATTTTGTATTTGGGTACCTCGCCATTTGCTTCTACCTGTGTATTCATTCTCCTTCAAGGGGAATTATCCCACATATGACATACTTTGGAGAGCCTCTCCCAACTCTATATAAAGAGGGCCTCTCCCCCCATTTGTAAATGGTTAGAAGATTGAGGAGCCTACTCCATGATTTTGGTAAACTCACTCTAATCCATGTGAATTTTCTCAGTTCATCGTCTACTCAATTTGAGTCTCACAAGTTACTCTCGAGCAAAGTCAGCATCCTCACAAGAAACTATGATGAAAGTTAAGGGACCCTTCAACAAGGCAAAGCATATGAGTCCCAACTCTAGGAACACATCTAAACAAGGTTCCAACAATTCATCAAAGAAATTTAGCTACAATTATTATGGTAAAATAGGGCACCTTGAGAAATTTTGCTACAAAAAGAAGAATGTCTCCAAAGGCTTTAGCTCCAAGAACCAATCTAAATCCTCTCAGCATAGGTCTCACAATTTCAATGACGATCTATTTATCTCCAGAGAAGCCAATTGTAATAAAGTAAGTCTATTATCCAAGGGTCTGGCCGGTTCAGACAGTTCTGAAATCGGACACCGTTTGGTCATCCGTGTGTATGACCAAAGATCTCGAGTTTAGACTTACTAGGAGGTCTTGTGCTCTTGTGAATAAGGGATCCACTTAGCTCACTGGTTAAGTCTCAAGGATGTGAAGGAGGAGGTCTTGGGTTCAATCCCCATGGGGGACATGGGAAGAGTATTTTGCCCAAAGAGATCTAGAGCCTTCTAGAAGCATCCACTTGAGTTAACTCGAGTTAACTGGGACACTTGGCGCACATGCAGTTACATGGCCGACACATGGCTGGCTAGTATCCACCTGCCCAAAAAGGCAGTCCTCTGGAGAGAGCTATATATAGAGGCATTTGGTTGGGAGGAGAGTCATCTTTCTAGCATGTGGTGGTCGTAATTATTAGTTTATTGCATTGGTATCAGAGCCAAGCTTTCATGGTGATCTTGTGGGGATATCATCGTCTTCTCCATATTCTTATGTTTCTCTTATGGTGTGTGCTCTATTGTTCTCGGATCTAGATTTTATGCTTTGCGAGATTTAACGCTTTGCAAATCTTTCTTCTCGCATAATTTATGAAGAACAAAACAAGTCTATAGATGCTCAGACTTAGCGCATGATAATAAAGGACTCGATGCCGTGTCATATGCCTGGAAGTATGTTGCGCTAACTTGCTCGTGTAGATTGTTCCTTAACGATTGGAATAGATTTTTACTCCTATTGCACAGATCATTTTCGAACTCATCACGCCACAGTTGGGAGGGTTCGCACCTAGTCAGGTTTGATGGACACGTTCTTCCTAAAGACCTGGGAGTATATGGAGTATTTTCAGAAGATTATTCTTAGAGCTTATCAACTGCTACCAGAGGAAAGCCGAGTAAAGATTGCTTGTCCTATCCACGCAGGCAGCGACCTCACATGGTGCGCCCATAATATTGAGCAAGATGCACAACAAGCAAAAATTATATGCTCCTTCACGTCTTTATTTGCGGATTTGATGTCGCAATCTGTGTATGAGATTCTACATGTAGCGTCGAGTAAACATCAATGGAAGGTGCCTTTTTATCTCGGACGTCTGATGAGCTTTGTTACATCCATTCAGATATAGTAGCTGAAGTATACTCTGATATAAGCTTCTTCTTGTATCATCAAATTAGCAAAAGACTCTTTGGCGCCTACAGACGCATGTGTACATCAGAAATCGATCACTATACAAAGTATTGGCAATCGGTCCACACAGAAGAAATTGGCCTCTCAAATCTTCGTAAAACTTCAAGTTCACCCTCGCCGTACGCATAGCGATTGCACTCCTCATATGGCAATAGTGATTGCACTCCTCATACGGCACAGCGTTCAAGGTTTCAATCTCACGACCTACCAGAAGCTGACCTCTGCTGTAGCCACGATCGCAATAGCCATAGTGGTGTTCATTTGTCGAAAAGATTTATCCTCGAGCACATTCGTCAATATTGAACGCTCTTCTGCATGGTTTTAGATGTACAAAAAAACCATCTCTTTACTGTATCTAGCAGTCAATTATAGGATTCGAGCACGAGTCTTTACTACACTTAAACACAGTTAGCAAAACAACACTCTTGAATTCTTTTTAAGAATGGAAGTAAATTTTGTATTCAAGGAGAGCGAGATGTACCTAGTGCACCTCTCATCTCATCTTTAGTGGAGACCTTTTGAGCATGTACAGGAGATCTTTTTGTTTTTTAGTCAAGATCTCAATCATTGTATAGACATTTCTAGGATTAGGGTAGAGGATGTCCATAAAACTTTCTTTGGGACTAGATACAGGCACAACATGTTCTTGGTGATACGTTTTGGCCTCACCAATGCTCCTACTACTTTCATGAAACTCAGGAATAGTGTATTATGGCCATATCTAGGGTAGTTTATAGTAGACTTTTTAGATGGTATTCTACTCTATAGTAGATCAAAAAAGGAACAATTGGAACACTTGAGGAAAGTATTTCAAGTGTTGAGGGAAAAATCACTGTTTGACAATGAGCCAAAGTGTGAATTTTTCAAAACAGAGGTTAGATATGTTGGGCATATAGTCTCGCAAGACAAAATCCATATGGATCCTGATAAATTATGGGATATTATGGAATGTCCACATCCCAGGAACCTAGAAGAGATATAGATCTTCCTACGTTTATCAAGTTTCTATCAAAGATTCATAAAGAATTATGCCAAAATTGTTGTCTTGATGACAGAACACCTTAAAGGGAAAGAGAAAGCCTTTCATTGGGGATATGAACACAGGCAAAGTATGGAGAAATCAAAGGTAGAAATTTCTACAGCTCCAGTTTTGCACATATCAAATCCCAATAAACCCTTTCTGGTTGAGCCTGACGTGAGTGATTTTGCTATAGGAGCACTTTTTAGTTCAGGAGGGTCAATCAATGACATTTGAAAGCAAGAAACTAAAACCTACTCAAAATAATTACCCCATCTCTGAGAAGGAGTTGTATGCAATATTCCATGCTTTGAAGAAGTGGCTTCATAACTTATATGGTGCCAAAGTCACAATAGTGTTTGATCAAGAGAGCATTAATGTAGTGGCTAGCTCACTTAGTCTCATGCCTATACTCAAGGGACTGAGTTTTACTCAGATCACCAATGAGCTACTTGATTCCATTAGAGGGAAATGTAGGCTTGATCTTGCATATTCTAAGATTTGGGAGACCATTTAGAAAGGGGATTGTGATGAATGGGTTTTCGATGAGGAGGGAGTATCGATAGGTACTCAAGAAGGATTCAAGCGGAATAATTACAGTATCCATGATGGATATCTATGGTATAAAGGTAAGGTGTGTGTCCCTAGAGAATTTGAGATGAGACATCACATTTTGTATAGAATTCCTTTGGACGTTGTTTCTGATTAGGATAGGAAGTTTATTGGCCACTTCTAGAGAGCAGTCTTGAAGACATTGGATACTAAACTTAACATAAGTATGGGAGAGCATCCGCAGTTGGATGGGCAAACAGAGAGGGTTAACCAAATCCAAGAGAATATGCTTTGATCATATGTGAATGAAAGGCAAACTAATCGGGAAGAGTACTTACCTATAGTGGAGTTTGTATATAATAGTGCCAAGCACTCTTCCACCGGGCATAGTCCATTCATGCTTATGTACAGGTTTCATCCAAGAGCTTCTTATGTAGCAGGATTGTAGAATGAGAATGTCCAAAGGACTTCTTGGACGAGATGAATGATATGCTTAGGCTTGCCGAGGACATCATTCGAAGAGCTCAGGATAGGGCTAGAGCCTATGCTGACCCTCAAAAGAAAGACATCAACTTTGAGGTATGAGAGCAATTCTATCTTTAGAGTTCCATCTAGTTCTGAAACCATGAAGATGAGACCTTGTCACCAAAAATTTATCCTAGGTATTTTGGACCATTCCCAATACTTAAGAGAATTGGAAACATGGCTTTCTAGCTCGAACTTCCAAAGAATAGTCCGATCCATCCAGTATTTCATGTTATTTGGCTTAAGAAAAGACTAGGTGAATCAAACAACATAATTCCATACAATGAGGTAGTAGAGCCTATTTCTATTCAATCTATTCCACATGAGCCTGAGAGCATACTACACACTCGAGAGAAACGGACAAGAAGACACTTATATAAAGAGTTTCTAGTAAAGTGGAAAGATAGTTTAGAAGATAGCGCTACATGGGAGTGGATTAACACCCTTTGGGGATAGTTTCCCAATTTTAGATTTCCTTCCCAAGAGTCTTTTTAAGGGGAAGGACACAGGGAACACCACAAAGATATGACCATGTGCATCGGATTCATGGGATTTAGTGGGAGCATGTGACCTATGTTCTTTTACTTCCATTGAGTCTTCCAATACCATTTTTTTGAGGAAAAAATGGACTTAAGGGGAAGGAAATGTTATCTGAGAGCTTTTGGAAGAGATGTATGAACTATCCCTTAGTTGGAAGTTACAGATGGGCTCTCATATGAGTGCCAAGTGGTACTCATGTGAGAAGCCAATTAGATCCCTCAATTCGGAAGTGAAAGAATGTAATCCAGTATGCATGGTTGGGCATAATTAACAAGTGAATGCTCCATGTGTCTCTTAAGTAGATGACGAGCTTGTTGATGATGACCTCGAACTCTATGTTGTGCTCCCTCCAAAAGTAGGAGGGTTCATCTAAGAGTGCTTCAACAATATGCAAAAGAAAAAGTATTTAGGTTTACTTCATTCTTCAAGGCTTTTCTTTGAAAAGGTTGAAAACCATCGAATCACATTCCTCCTTTGAGCTACGTGCTTCTTTGATGTAGAGGACCACCAATGAATTTCTTATAAGTTCCTTCTTTTGAAGTGATAAGCTCTTTTGTTGATACCTTGTGAAGCCTTCATGTATTCAAGATCTCAATCTTCTCATTTTTCTTGTATGCTCTACTTCTAAGGACATGGCTAATTTTTCTCTTTAGCAAATCTTGGAAAAGATTTGCTTCACAATCTCCTTGTAAAATACCTCAGAGGACTCCAATATCTCTTGGACATGATAGGGAATGAGCTTCCTAATTGGATATGTAGTAGGCTCCACTATGCTATATGCAAATGCTTCTCAAAAAACTTAACAAGCACATTGTATATGGGAGCATGGCATGCTACGTGAGCTCTCAAATGGTTGTCTTCAATCCCATATGTGAGTGCTTTGTGCTTGTCATATGATATATAAACAAAAGAACTTCATTCTTTATTCACAAGTTAGAGAAGGATGGAGAGTTGAGCACCTCTCCAATCCTTCCACATCATGGATTATGCCTTGGAAAGCTGAGTGCATGTCCGGCTGTATGCTACAAGCTTTTGTGGGATGTAAGGGTTTATTCCCTCCACACTGCTTAAGGAGGGATCATACTAAACATTCCTTTTAAGGATTTAAAGGGAGGGAAATAGAGCATTTGAAAACCTTTATCCAAGGGCACGAACTCTAAGGATAATCCATCAAGCAAGACCAATGCCCAATCTGAAACTATTAACATGAGAATGAGTTCTAGCTCTAGGTACAAGCCTAGCTCTTGATACCAATGTTGTGTAACTAAGTCCTACAAGTAGCAAGACTACACAATCAACTAGTCTAAACCACCAAGAGCAAGAGAGAGCACTTATCCACCCAACATGTTGACGACATGATTGCTCCTACATCATTTGCATTTGTATCTACACAAATGTAGCTCCATTTTGTATCTATGAGACACTCCATTTCCATCTTATATCCATTTTATATTGTATCTATTTTGTATTTGGGTACCTCGCCATTTGCTTCTACCTGTGTATTCATTCTCCTTCAAGGGGAATTATCCCACATATGACATACTTTGGAGAGCCTCTCCCAACTCTATATAAAGAGGTCCTCTCCCCCCATTTGTAAATAGTTAGAAGATTGAGGAGCCTACTCCATGATTTTGGTAAACTCACTCTAATCCATGTGAATTTTCTCATTTCATGGTCTACTCAATTTGAGTCTCACAAGTTACTCTCGAGCAAAGTCAGCATCCTCACAAGAAACTATGATGAAAGTTACGGGACCCTTCAACAAGGCAAAGCATATGAAACCGAACTCTAGGAACACATCTAAACAAGGTTCCAACAATTCATCAAAGAAATTTAGCTACAATTATTATGGTAAAATAGGGCACCTTGAGAAATTTTGCTACAAAAAGAAGAATGTCTCCAAAGGCTTTAGCTCCAAGAACCAATCTAAATCCTCTCAGCATAGGTCTCACAATTTCAATGAAGATCTATTTATCTCCAGAGAAGCCAATTGTAATAAAGTAAGTCTATGATCCAAGGGTCTGGCCGGTTCAGACAGATATGAAATCGGACACCGTTTGGTCATCTGTGTGTATGACCAAAGATCTCGAGTTTAGACTTACTACGAGGTCTTGTGCTCTTGTGAATAAGGGATCCACTTAGCTCACTGGTTAAGTCTCAAGGATGTGAAGGAGGAGGTCTTGGGTTCAATCCCCATGGGGGACATGGGAAGAGTATTTTTCCCAAAGAGATCTAGAGCCTTCTAGAAGCATCCACTTGAGTTAACTCGAGTTAACTGGGACACTTGGCGCACATGCAGTTACATGGCCGACACATGGCTGGCTAGTATCCACCTGCCCAAGAAGGCAGTCCTCTGGAGAGAGCTATATATAGAGGCATTTGGTTGGGAGGAGAGTCATCTTTCTAGCATGTGGTGGTCGTAATTATTAGTTTATTGCATTGGTATCAGAGCCAAGCTTTCATGGTGATCTTGTGAGGATATCATCGTCTTCTCCATATTCTTATGTTTCTCTTATGGTGTGTGCTCTATTGTTCTGGGATCGAGATTTTATGCTTTGCGAGATTTAACGCTTTGCAAATCTTTCTTCTCGCATAATTTATGAAGAACAAAACAAGTCTATAGATGCTCAGACTTAGCGCATGATAATAAAGGACTCGATGCCGTGTCATACGCCTGGAAGTATGTTGCGCTAACTTGCTCGTGTAGATTGTTCCTTAACGATTGGAATAGATTTTTACTCCTATTGCACAGATCATTTTCGAACTCATCACGCCACAGTTGCGAGGGTTTGCACCTAGTCAGGTTTGATGGACACGTTCTTCCTAAAGACCTGGGAGTATATGGAGTGTTTTCAGAAGATTATTCTTAGAGCTTATCAACTGCTACCAGAGGAAAGCCGAGTAAAGATTGCTTGTCCTATCCACGCAGGGAGCGACCTCACATGGTGCGCCCATAATATTGAGCAAGATGCACAACGAGCAAAAATTATATGCTCCTTCACGTCTTTATTTGCAGATTTGATGTCACAATCTGTGTATGAGATTCTACATGTAGCGTCGAGCAAACATCAATGGAAGGTGCCTTTTTATCTCGGACGTCTGATGAGCTTTGTTATATCTATTCAGATATAGTAGCTGAAGTATACTCTGATATAAGCTTCTTCTTGTATCATCAAATTAGCAAAAGACTCTTTGGCGCCTACAGACGCATGTGTACATCAGAAATCGATCACTATACAGAGTATTGGCAATCGGTCCACACAGAAGAAATTGGCCTCTCAAATCTTCGTAAAACTTCAAGTTCACCCTCGCCGTACGCATAGCGATTGCACTCCTCATATGGCAATAGTGATTGCACTCCTCATACGGCACAGCGTTCAAGGTTTCAATCTCACGACCTACCAGAAGCTGACCTCTGCTGTAGCCACGATCGCAATAGCCATAGTGGTGTTCATTTGTCGAAAAGATTTATCCTCGAGCACATTCGTCAATATTGAACGCTCTTCTGCATGGTTTTAGATGTACAAAAAAACCATCTCTTTACTGTATCTAGCAGTCAATTATAGGATTCGAGCACGAGTCTTTACTACACTTAAACACAGTTAGCAAAACAACACTCTTGAATTCTTTTTAAGAATGGAAGTAAATTTTGTATTCAAGGAGAGCGAGATGTACCTAGTGCACCTCTCATCTCATCTTTAGTCGAGACCTTTTGAGCATGTACAGGAGATCTTTTTGTTTTTTAGTCAAGATCTCAATCATTGTATAGACATTTCATCTTATGTATATTTTCATGCTAGAAATGTAACTATGGATAGGAATTTGTATTATTCTTTCTTGCAAGAGTGTGTTGTTAAAGGTTTTAAGGATATTATGTTCGAATTTAGAGATGTTTTCTCCACTAACTTACCTAGAGGGCTACCACTTGAGAGAGGGGACATTGACCATGCTATTGAGGTAGTTACTAACACTAATCCTATATGTAAGACAACTTATAGGCTTAGTGTTTCTCAGCATGAGGAGGTAGAGAAGCAACTCCAAGATTATCTAGATAAAGGCTTCATTAGACCTAGTAACTCACCTTGGGCATTGCCAATGCCCCTGGTAAAGAAGAAAGAGGGCTCTATGAGACTTTATATATTTTATAGGACACTAAGCAAGGTAACTATAAAAAATAGGTTTCCAATGCCTAGGTTAGAACTTAGAAGACCTATTTGATCAGTTACATCAAGATAGGTATTTACCAAGCTTGATCTTATATCAAGGTATCATCAAACTAGGATTAGGGTAGAGGATGTCCATAAAACTTTCTTTGGGACTAGATACAGGCACAACATGTTCTTGGTGATATGTTTTTGCCTCACCAATGCTCCTACTACTTTCATGAAACTCAGGAATAGTGTATTATGGCCATATCTAGGGTAGTTTATAGTAGACTTTTTAGATGGTATTCTAATCTATAGTAGATCAAAAAAGGAACAATTGGAACACTTGAGGAAAGTATTTCAAGTGTTGAGGGAAAAATCACTGTTTGACAATGAGCCAAAGTGTGAATTTTTCAAAACAAAGGTTAGATATGTTGGGCATATAGTCTCGCAAGACAAAATCCAGATGGATCCTGATAAATTATGGGATATTATGGAATGTCCACATCCCAGGAACCTAGAAGAGATATAGGTCTTCCTACGTTTATCAAGTTTCTATCAAAGATTCATAAAGAATTATGCCAAAATTGTTGTCTTGATGACAGAACACCTTAAAGGGAAAGAGAAAGCCTTTCATTGGGGATATGAACACAGGCAAAGTATGGAGAAATCAAAGGTAGAAATTTCCTCATGCCTATACTCAAGGGATTAAGCTTTACTCAAATCACCAATGAGCTACTTGATTCCATTAGAGGGAAATGTAGGCTTGATCTTGCATATTCTAAGATTTGGGAAACCATTTAGAAAGGGGATTGTGATGAATGGGTTTTCGATGAGGAGGGAGTATCGATAGGTACTCAAGAAGGATTCAAGCGGAAGAATTACAGTATCCATGATGGATATCTATGGTATAAAGGTAAGGTGTGTGTCCCTAGAGAATTTGAGATGAGACATCACATTCTGTATAGAATTCCTTTGGACGTTGTTTCTGATTAGGATAGGAAGTTTATTGGCCACTTGTAGAGAGCAGTCTTGAAGACATTGGATACTAAACTTAACATAAGTATGGGCGAGCATCCACAGTTGGATGGGCAAACAGAGAGGGTTAACCAAATCCAAGAGAATATGCTTTGATCATATGTGAATGAAAGGCAAACTAATCGGGAAGAGTACTTACCTATAGTAGAGTTTGTATATAATAGTGCCAAGCACTCTTCCACCGGGCATAGTCCATTCATGCTTATGTACATGTTTCATCCAAGAGCTTCGTATGTAGCAGGATTGTAGAATGAGAATGTCCAATTTGCAAAGGACTTCTTGGACGAGATGAATGATATGCTTAGGCATGTCGAGGACATCATTCTAAGAGCTCAAGATAGGGCTAGAGCCTATGCTGACCCTCAAAAGAAAGACATCAACTTTGAGGTATGAGAGCAATTCTATCTTTAGAGTTCCATCTAGTTCTGAAACCATGAAGATGAGACCTTGTCACCAAAAATTTATCCTAGGTATTTTGGACCATTCCCAATACTTAAGAGAATTGGAAACATGGCTTTCTAGCTCGAACTTCCAAAGAATAGTCCGATCCATCCAGTATTTCATGTTATTTGGCTTAAGAAAAGACTGGGTGAATCAAACAACATAATTCCATACAATGAGGTAGTAGAGCCTATTTCTATTCAATCTATTCCACATGAGCCTGAGAGCATACTACACACTCGAGAGAAACGGACAAGAAGACACTTATATAAAGAGTATCTAGTAAAGTGGAAAGATAGTTCAGAAGATAGTGCTACATGGGAGTGGATTAACACCCTTTGGGGATAGTTTCCCAATTTTAGATTTCCTTCCCAAGAGTCTTTTTAAGGGGAAGGATACAGGGAACACCACAAAGATATGACCATGTGCATCGGATTCATGGGATTTAGTGGGAGCATGTGACCTATGTTCTTTTACTTCCATTGAGTCTTCCAATACCATTTTTTTGAGGACAAAATGGACTTAAGGGGAAGGAAATGTTATCTGAGAGCTTTTGGAAGAGATGTATGAACTATCCCTTAGTTGGAAGTTACAGATGGGCTCTCATATGAGTGCCAAGTGGTACTCATGTGAGAAGCCAATTAGATCCCTCAATTCGGAAGTGAAAGAATGTAATCCAGTATGCATGGTTGGGCATAATTAACAAGTGAATGCTCCATGTGTCTCTTAAGTAGATGACGAGCTTGTTGATGATGACCTCCAACTCTATGTTGTGCTCCCTCCAAAAGTAGGAGGGTTCATCTAAGAGTGCTTCAACAATATGCAAAAGAAAAAGTATTTAGGTTTACTTCATTCTTCAAGGCTTTTCTTTGAAAAGGTTGAAAACCATCGAATCACATTCCTCCTTTGAGCTACGTGCTTCTTTGATGTAGAGGACCACCAATGAATTTCTTATAAGTTCCTTCTTTTGAAGTGATAAGCTCTTTTGTTGATACCTTGTGAAGCCTTCATGTATTCAAGATCTCAATCTTCTCATTTTTCTTGTATACTCTACTTCTAAGGACATGGCTAATTTTTCTCTTTAGCAAATCTTGGAAAAGGTTTGCTTCACAATCTCCTTGTAAAATACCTCAGAGGACTCCAATATCTCTTGGACATGATAGGGAATGAACTTCCTAATTGGATATGTAGTAGGCTCCACTATGCTATATGCAAATGCTTCTCAGAAAACTTAACAAGCACATTGTATATGGGAGCATGGCATGCTACGTGAGCTCTCAAATGGTTGTCTTCAATCCCATATGTGAGTGCTTTGTGCTTGTCATATGATATATAAACAAAAGAACTTCATTCTTTATTCACAAGTTAGAGAAGGATGGAGAGTTGAGCACCTCTCCAATCCTTCCACATCATGGATTAGTCCTTGGAAAGCTGAGTGCATGTCCGGCTGTATGCTACAAGCTTTTGTGGGATGTAAGGGTTTATTCCCTCCACACCGCTTAAGGAGGGATCATACTAAACGTTCCTTTTAAGGATTTAAAGGGAGGGAAATAGAGCATTTGAAAACCTTTATCCAAGGGCACGAACTCTAAGGATAATCCATCAAGCAAGACCAATGCCCAATCTGAAACTATTAACATGAGAATGAGTTCTAGCTCTAGGTACAAGCCTAGCTCTTGATACCAATGTTGTGTAACTAAGTCCTACAAGTAGCAAGACTACACAATCAACTAGTCTAAACCACCAAGAGCAAGAGAGAGCACTTATCCACCCAACATGCTCCTTCAAGGGGAATTATCCCACATATGACAATCTTTGGAGAGCCTCTCCCAACTCTATATAAAGAGGGCCTCTCCCCCCATTTGTAAATGGTTAGAAGATTGAGGAGCCTACTCCATGATTTTGGTAAACTCACTCTAATCCATGTGAATTTTCTCATTTCATGGTCTACTCAATTTGAGTCTCACAAAATATTCTCGAGCAAAGTCAGCATCCTCACAAGAAACTATGATGAAAGTTAAGGGACCCTTCAACAAGGCAAAGCATATGAGTCCCAGCTCTAGGAACACATCTAAACAAGGTTCCAACAATTCATCAAAGAAATTTAGCTACAATTATTATGGTAAAATAGGGCACCTTGAGAAATTTTGCTATAAAAAGAAGAATGTCTCCAAAGGCTTTAGCTCCAAGAACAAATCTAAATCCTCTCAGCATAGGTCTCACAATTTCAATGAAGATCTTTTTATCTCCAGAGAAGCCAATTGTAATAAAGTAAGTCTATGATCCAAGGGTCTGGCCGGTTCAGACAGATCTGAAATCGAACACCGTTTGGTCATCCGTGTGTATGACCAAAGATCTCGAGTTTAGACTTACTAGGAGGTCTTGTGCTCTTGTGAATAAGTGATCCACTTAGCTGACTGGTTAAGTCTCAAGGATGTGAAGGAGGAGGTCTTGGGTTCAATCCCCATGGGGGACATGGGAAGAGTATTTTGCCCAAAGAGATCTAGAGCCATCTAGAAGCATCCACTTGAGTTAACTCGAGTTAACTGGTACACTTGGCGCACATGCAGTTACATGGCCGACACATGGCTGGCTAGTATCCACCTTCCCAAGAAGGCAGTCCTCTGGAGAGAGCTATATATAGAGGCATTTGGTTGGGAGGAGAGTCATCTTTCTAGCATGTGGTGGTCGTAATTATTAGTTTATTGCATTGGTATCACAGCCAAGCTTTCATGGTGATCTTGTGGGGATATCATCGTCTTCTCCATATTCTTATGTTTCTCTTATGGTGTGTGCTCTATTGTTCTCGGATCAAGATTTTATGCTTTGCGAGATTTAACGCTTTGCAAATCTTTCTTCTCGCATAATTTATGAAGAACAAAACAAGTCTATAGATGCTCAGACTTAGCGCATGATAATAAAGGACTCGATGCCGTGTCATACGCCTGGAAGTATGTTGCGCTAACTTGCTCGTGTAGATTGTTCCTTAACGATTGGAATAGATTTTTACTCCTATTGCACAGATCATTTTCGAACTCATCACGCCACAGTTGCGAGGGTTCGCACCTAGTTAGGTTTGATGGACACATTCTTCCCAAAGACCTGGGAGTATATGGAGTGTTTTCAGAAGATTATTCTTAGAGCTTATCAACTGCTACCAGAGGAAAGCCGAGTAAAGATCGCTTGTCCTATCCACGCAGGCAGCGACCTCACATGGTGCGCCCATAATATTGAGCAAGATGCACAACGAGCAAAAATTATATGCTCCTTCACGTCTTTATTTGCGGATTTGATGTCGCAATCTGTTTATGAGATTCTACATGTAGCATCGAGCAAACATCAATGGAAGGTGCCTTTTTATCTCGGATGTCTAATGAGCTTTGTTATATCTGTTCAGATATAGCAGCTGAAGTATACTCTGATATAAGCTTCTTCTTGTATCATCAAATTAGCAAAAGACTCTTTGGCGCCTACAGACGCATGTGTACATCAGAAATCAATCACTCTACAGAGTATTGGCAATCGGTCCACACATAAGAAATTGGCCTCTCAAATCTCCGTAAAACTTCAAATTCACCCTCGCCGTACGCATAGCGATTGCACTCCTCATATGGCAATAGTGATTGCACTCCTCATACGGCACAGCGTTCAAGGTTTCGATCTCAGGACCTATCAGAAGCTGACCTCTGCTGTAGCCACGATCGCAATAGCCATAGTGGTGTTCATTTGTCGAAAAGATTTATCCTCGAGCACATTCTTCAATATTGAACGCTCTTCTGCATGGTTTTAGATGTACAAAAAAACCATCTCTTTACTGTATCTAGCAGTCAATTATAGTATTCGAGCACGAGTCTTTACTACACTTAAACACAGTTAGCAAAACAACACTCTTGAATTCTTTTTAAGAATGGAAGTAAATTTTGTATTCAAGGAGAGCGAGATGTACCTAGTGCACCTCTCATCTCATCTTTAGTCGAGACCTTTTGAGCATGTACAGGAGATCTTTTTGTCTTTTAGTCAAGATCTCAATCATTGTATAGACATTTCATCTTATGTATATGTTCATGCTAGAAATGTAACTATGGACAGGAATTTGTATTATTCTTTCCTGCAAGAGTGTGTTGTTAAAGGTTTTAAGGATATTATGTTTGAATTTAGAGATATATTTTCCACTAACTTACCTAGAGGGCTACCACTTGAGAGAGGGGACATTGACCATGCTATTGAGGTAGTTACTAACACTAATCCTATATGTAAGACAACTTATAGGCTTAGTGTTTCTAAGCATGAGGTAGAGAAGCAACTCCAAGATTATCTAGATAAAGGCTTCATTAGACCTAGTAACTCACCTTGGGCATTGCCAATGCCCTTGGTAAAGAAGAAAGAGGGCTCTATGAGACTTTATATATTTTATAGGACACTAAGCAAGGTAACTATAAAAAATAGGTTTCCAATGCCTAGGTTAGAACTTAGAAGACCTATTTGATCAGTTACATCAAGATAGGTATTTACCAAGCTTGATCTTATATCAAGGTATCATCAAACTAGGATTAGGGTAGAGGATGTCCATAAAACTTTCTTTGGGACTAGATACAGGCACAACATGTTCTTGGTTATACGTTTTGGCCTCACCAATGCTCCTACTACTTTCATGAAACTCAGGAATAGTGTATTATGCCCATATCTAGGGTAGTTTATAGTAGACTTTAAAGATGGTATTCTAATCTATAGTAGATCAAAAAAGGAACAATTGGAACACTTGACGAAAGTATTCCAAGTGTTGAGGGAAAAATCACTGTTTGACAATGAGCCAAAGTGTGAATTTTTCAAAACAAAGGTTAGATATGTTGGGCATATAGTCTCGCAAGACAAAATCCAGATGGATCCTGATAAATTATGGGATATTATGGAATGTCCACATCCCAGGAACCTAGAAGAGATATAGATCTTCCTACGTTTATCAAGTTTCTATCAAAGATTCATAAAGAATTATGCCAAAATTGTTGTCTTGATGACAGAACACCTTAAAGGGAAAGAGAAAGCCTTTCATTGGGGATATGAACACAGGCAAAGTATGGAGAAATCAAAGGTAGAAGTTTCTACAGCTCCAGTTTTGCACATATCAAATCCCAATAAACCCTTTGTGTTGAGCCTGACGTGAGTGATTTTGCTATAGGAGCACTTTTCAGTTCAGGAGGGTCAATCAATGACATTTGAAAGCAAGAAACTAAAACATACTCAAAATAATTACCCCATCTCTGAGAAGGAGTTGTATGCAATATTCCATGCTTTGAAGAAGTGGCTTCATAACTTATATGGTGCCAAAGTCACAATAGTGTTTGATCAAGAGAGCATTAATGTAGTGGCTAGCTCACTTAGTCTCATGCCTATACACAAGGGACTGAGTTTTACTCAGATCACCAATGAGCTACTTGATTCCATTAGAGGGAAATGTAGGCTTGATCTTGCATATTCTAAGATTTGGGAAACCATTTAGAAAGGGGATTGTGATGAATGGGTTTTCGATGAGGAGGGAGTATCGATAGGTACTCAAGAAGGATTCAAGCGGAAGAATTACGGTATCCATGATGGATATCTATGGTATAAAGGTAAGGTGTGTGTCCCTAGAGAATCTGAGATGAGACATCACATTTTGTATAGAATTCCTTTGGACATTGTTTCTGATTAGGATAATTACATACAATGAGGTAGTAGAGCCTATTTCTATTCAATCTATGAATTATCCCACATATGACATACTTTGGAGAGCCTCTCCCAACTCTATATAAAGAGGGCCTCTCCCCCCATTTGTAAATGGTTAGAAGATTGAGGAGCCTACTCCATGATTTTGGTAAACTCACTCTAATCCATGTGAATTTTCTCATTTCATGGTCTACTCAATTTGAGTCTCACAAGTTACTCTCGAGCAAAGTCAGCATCCTCACAAGAAACTATGATGAAAGTTAAGGGACCCTTCAACAAGGCAAAGCATATGAGTCCCAGCTCTAGGAACACATCTAAACAAGGTTCCAACAATTCATCAAAGAAATTTAGCTACAATTATTATGGTAAAATAGGGCACCTTGAGAAATTTTGCTACAAAAAGAAGAATGTCTCCAAAGGCTTTAGCTCCAAGAACCAATCTAAATCCTCTCAGCATAGGTCTCACAATTTCAATGAAGATCTATTTATCTCCAGAGAAGCCAATCGTAATAAAGTAAGTCTATGATCCAAGGGTCTGGCCGGTTCAGACAGATCTGAAATCGGACACCGTTTGGTCATCCGTGTGTATGACCAAAGATCTTGAGTTTAGACTTACTAGGAGGTCTTGTGCTCTTGTCAATAAGTGATCCACTTAGCTGACTGGTTAAGTCTCAAGGATGTTGAGGAGGAGGTCTTGGGTTCAATCCCCATGGGGGACATGGGAAGAGTATTTTGCCCAAAGAGATCTAGAGCCTTCTAGAAGCATCCACTTGAGTTAACTCGAGTTAACTGGGACACTTGGCGATCATGCAGTTACATGGCCGACACATGGCTGGCTAGTATCCACCTGCCCAAGAAGGCAGTCCTCTGGAGAGAGCTATATATAGAGGCATTTGGTTGGGAGGAGAGTCATCTTTCTAGCATGTGGTGGTCGTAATTATTAGTTTATTCCATTGGTATCACAGCCAAGCTTTCATGGTGATCTTGTGGGGATATCATCATCTTCTCCATATTCTTATGTTTCTCTTATGGTGTGTGCTCTATTGTTCTCGGATCGAGATTTTATGCTTTGCGAGATTTAACGCTTTGCAAATCTTTCTTCTCGCATAATTTATGAAGAACAAATCAAGTCTATAGATGCTCAGACTTAGCGCATGATAATAAAGGACTCGATGCTGTGTCATACGCCTGCAAGTATGTTGCGCTAACTTGCTCGTGTAGATTGTTCCTTAACGATTGGAATAGATTTTTACTCCTATTGCATAGATCATTTTCGAACTCATCACGCCACAGTTGCGAGGGTTCGCACCTACTCAGGTTTGATGGACACGTTCTTCCCAAAGACCTGGGAGTATATGGAGTGTTTTCAGAAGATTATTCTTAGAGCTTATCAACTGCTACCAGAGGAAAGCCGAGTAAAGATCGCTTGTCCTATCCACGCAGGCAGCGACCTCACATGGTGCGCCCATAATATTGAGCAAGATGCACAACGAGCAAAAATTATATGCTCCTTCACGTCTTTATTTGCGGATTTGATGTCGCAATCTGTGTATGAGATTCTACATGTAGTGTCGAGCAAACATCAATGGAAGGTGCCTTTTTATCTCGGACGTCTGATGAGCTTTGTTATATCTATTCAGATATAGCAGCTGAAGTATACTCTGATATAAGTTTCTTCTTGTATCATCAAATTAGCAAAAGACTCTTTGGCGCCTACAGACGCATGTGTACATCAGAAATCGATCACTGTACAGAGTATTGGCAATCGGTCCACACAGAAGAAATTGGCCTCTCAAATCTCCGTAAAACTTCAAGTTCACCCTCGCCGTACGCATAGCGATTGCACTCCTCATATGGCAATAGTGATTGCACTCCTCATACGGCACAGCGTTCAAGGTTTCGATCTCACGACCTTCCAGAAGCTGACCTCTGCTGTAGCCACGATCGCAATAGCCATAGTCATTTGTCGAAAAGATTTATCCTCGAGCACATTCATCAATATTGAACGCTCTTCTGCATGGTTTTAGATGTACAAAAAAACCATCTCTTTACTGTATCTAGTAGTCGATTATAGGATTCGAGCACGAGTCTTTACTACACTTAAACACAGTTAGCAAAACAACACTCTTGAATTCTTTTTAAGAATGGAAGTAAATTTTGTATTCAAGGAGAGCGAGATGTACCTAGTACACCTCTCATCTCATCTTTAGTCGAGACCTTTTGAGCATGTACAGGAGATCTTTTTGTTTTTTAGTCAAGATCTCAATCATTGTATAGACATTTCATCTTATGTATATTTTCATGCTAGAAATGTAACTATGGACAGGAATTTGTATTATTCTTTCTTGCAAGAAAGTGTTGTTAAAGGTTTTAAGGATATTATGTTTGAATTTAGAGATGTTTTTTCCACTTACTTACCTAGAGGGCTACCACTTGAGAGAGGGGACATTGACCATGCTATTGAGGTAGTTACTAACACTAATCCTATATGTAAGACAACTTATAGGCTTAGTGTTTCTCAGCATGAGGAGGTAGAGAAGCAACTCCAAGTTTATCTAGATAAAGGCTTCATTAGACCTAGTAATCACCTTGGGCATTGCCAATGCACCTGGTAAAGAAGAAAGAGGGCTCTATGAGACTTTATATATTTTATAGGACACTAAGCAAGGTAACTATAAAAAATAGGTTTCCAATGCCTAGGTTAGAACTTAGAAGACCTATTTGATCAGTTACATCAACATAGGTATTTACCAAGCTTGATCTTATATCAAGGTATCATCAAACTAGGATTAGGGTAGAGGATGTCCATAAAACTTTCTTTGGGACTAGATACAGGCACAACATGTTCTTGGTGATACGTTTTGGCCTCACCAATGCTCCTACTACTTTCATGAAACTCAGGAATAGTGTATTATGGCCATATCTAGGGTAGTTTATAGTAGACTTTTTAGATGGTATTCTAATCTATAGTAGATCAAAAAAGGAACAATTGGAACACTTGAGGAAAGTATTCCAAGTGTTGAGGGAAAAATCACTGTTTGACAATGAGCCAAAGTGTGAATTTTTCAAAACAGAGGTTAGATATGTTGGGCATATAGTCTCGCAAGACAAAATCCAGATGGATCTTGATAAATTATGGGATATTATGGAATGTCCTCATCCCAAGAACCTAGAAGAGATATAGATCTTCCTACGTTTATCAAGTTTCTATCAAAGATTCATAAAGAATTATGCCAAAATTGTTGTCTTGATAACAGAACACCTTAAAGGGAAAGAGAAAGCCTTTCATTGGGGATATGAATGCAGGCAAAGTATGGAGAAATCAAAGGTAGAAATTTCTACAGCTCCAGTTTTGCACATATCAAATCCCAATAAACCCTTTGTGGTTGAGCCTGACATGAGTGATTTTGCTATAGGAGCACTTTTTAGTTCAGGAGGGTCAATCAATGACATTTGAAAGCAAGAAACTAAAACCTACTCAAAATAATTACCCCATCTCTGAGAAGGAGTTGTATGCAATATTCCATGCTTTGAAGAAGTGGCTTCATAACTTATATGGTGCCAAAGTCACAATAGTGTTTGATCAAGAGAGCATTAATGTAGTGGCTAGCTCACTTAGTCTCATGCCTATACTCAAGGGACTGAGTTTTACTCAAATCACCAATGAGCTACTTGATTCCATTAGAGGGAAATGTAGGCTTGATCTTGCATATTCTAAGATTTGGGAAACCATTTAGAAAGGGGATTGTGATGAATGGGTTTTCGATGAGGAGGGAGTATCGATAGGTACTCAAGAAGGATTCAAGCGGAAGAATTACAGTATCCATGATGGATATCTATGGTATAAAGGTAAGGTGTGTGTCCCTAGAGAATTTGAGATGAGACATCACATTTTGTATAGAATTCCTTTGGACGTTGTTTCTAATTAGGATAGGAAGTTTATTGGCCACTTCTAGAGAGCAGTCTTGAAGACATTGGATACTAAACTTAACATAAGTATGGGCGAGCATCCACAGTTGGATGGGCAAACAAAGAGGGTTAACCAAATCCTAGAGAATATGCTTTGATCATTTGTGAATGAAAGGCAAACTAATCGGGAAGAGTACTTACCTATAGTAGAGTTTGTATATAATAGTGCCAAGCACTCTTCCACCGGGCATAGTCCATTCATGCTTATGTACAGGTTTCATCCAAGAGCTTCTTATAGAGCAGGATTGTAGAATGAGAATGTCCAATTTGCAAAGGACTTCTTGGACGAGATGAATGATATGCTTAGGCTTGCCGAGGACATCATTCGAAGAGCTCAAGATAGGGCTAGAGCCTATGCTGACCCTCAAAAGAAAGACATCAACTTTGAGGTATGAGAGCAATTCTATCTTTAGAGTTCCATCTAGTTCTGAAACCATGAAGATGAGACCTCGTCACCAAAAATTTATCCTAGGTATTTTGGACCATTCCCAATACTTAAGAGAATTGGAAACATGGCTTTCTAGCTCGAACTTCCAAAGAATAGTCCGATCCATCCAGTATTTCATGTTATTTGGCTTAAGAAAAGACTGGGTGAATCAAACAACATAATTCCATACAGTGAGGTAGTAGAGCCTATTTCTATTCAATCTATTCCACATGAGCCTGAGAGCATACTACACACTCGAGAGAAACGGACAAGAAGACACTTATATAAAGAGTATCTAGTAAAGTGGAAAGATAGTTCAGAAGATAGTGCTACATGGGAGTGGATTAACACCCTTTGGGGATAGTTTCCCAATTTTAGATTTCCTTCCCAAGAGTCTTTTTAAGGGGAAGGATACAGGGAACACCACAAAGATATGACCATGTGCATCGGATTCATGGGATTTAGTGGGAGCATGTGACCTATGTTCTTTTACTTCCATTGAGTCTTCCAATACCATTTTTTTGAGGACAAAATGGACTTAAGGGGAAGGAAATGTTATCTGAGAGCTTTTGGAAGAGATGTATGAACTATCCCTTAGTTGGAAGTTACAGATGGGCTCTCATATGAGTGCCAAGTGGTACTCATGTGAGAAGCCAATTAGATCCCTCAATTCGGAAGTGAAAGAATGTAATCCAGTATGCATGGTTGGGCATAATTAACAAGTGAATGCTCCATGTGTCTCTTAAGTAGATGACGAGCTTGTTGATGATGACCTCGAACTCTATGTTGTGCTCCCTCCAAAAGTAGGAGGGTTCATCTAAGAGTGCTTCAACAATATGCAAAAGAAAAAGTATTTAGGTTTACTTCATTCTTCAAGGCTTTTCTTTGAAAAGGTTGAAAACCATCGAATCACATTCCTCCTTTGAGCTACGTGCTTCTTTGATGTAGAGGACCACCAATGAATTTCTTATAAGTTCCTTCTTTTGAAGTGATAAGCTCTTTTGTTGATACCTTGTGAAGCCTTCATGTATTCAAGATCTCAATCTTCTCATTTTTCTTGTATGCTCTACTTCTAAGGACATGGCTAATTTTTCTCTTTAGCAAATCTTGGAAAAGATTTGCTTCACAATCTCCTTGTAAAATACCTCAGAGGACTCCAATATCTCTTGGACATGATAGGGAATGAGCTTCCTAATTGGATATGTAGTAGGCTCCACTATGCTATATGCAAATGCTTCTCAGAAAACTTAACAAGCACATTGTATATGGGAGCATGGCATGCTACGTGAGCTCTCAAATGGTTGTCTTCAATCCCATATGTGAGTGCTTTGTGCTTGTCATATGATATATAAACAAAAGAACTTCATTCTTTATTCACAAGTTAGAGAAGGATGGAGAGTTGAGCACCTCTCCAATCCTTCCACATCATGGATTATGCCTTGGAAAGCTGAGTGCATGTCCGGCTGTATGCTACAAGCTTTTGTGGGATGTAAGGGTTTATTCCCTCCACACCGCTTAAGGAGGGATCATACTAAACGTTCCTTTTAAGGATTTAAAGGGAGGGAAATAGAGCATTTGAAAACCTTTATCCAAGGGCACGAACTCTAAGGATAATCCATCAAGCAAGACCAATGCCCAATCTGAAACTATTAACATGAGAATGAGTTCTAGCTCTAGGTACAAGCCTAGCTCTTGATACCAATGTTGTGTAACTAAGTCCTACAAGTAGCAAGACTACACAATCAACTAGTCTAAACCACCAAGAGCAAGAGAGAGCACTTATCCACCCAACATGTTGACGACATGATTGCTCCTACATCATTTGCATTTGTATCTACACAAATGTAGCTCCATTTTGTATCTATGAGACACTCCATTTCCATCTTATATCCATTTTATATTGTATCTATTTTGTATTTGGGTACCTCGCCATTTGCTTCTACCTGTGTATTCATTCTCCTTCAAGGGGAATTATCCCACATATGACATACTTTGGAGAGCCTCTCCCAACTTTATATAAAGAGGGCCTCTCCCCCCATTTGTAAATGGTTAGAAGATTGAGGAGCCTACTCCATGATTTTGGTAAACTCACTCTAATCCATGTGAATTTTCTCATTTCATGGTCTACTCAATTTGAGTCTCACAAGTTACTCTCGAGCAAAGTCAGCATCCTCACAAGAAACTATGATGAAAGTTAAGGGACCCTTCAACAAGGCAAAGCATATGAGTCCCAGCTCTAGGAACACATCTAAACAAGGTTCCAACAATTCATCAAAGAAATTTAGCTACAATTATTATGGTAAAATAGGGCACCTTGAGAAATTTTGCTACAAAAAGAAGAATGTCTCCAAAGGCTTTAGCTCCAAGAACTTATCTAAATCCTCTCAGCATAGGTCTCACAATTTCAATGAAGATCTATTTATCTCCAGAGAAGCCAATTGTAATAAAGTAAGTCTATGATCCAAGGGTCTGGCCGGTTCAGACAGATCTGAAATCGGACACCGTTTGGTCATCCGTGTGTATGACCAAAGATCTCGAGTTTAGACTTACTAGGAGGTCTTGTGCTCTTGTGAATAAGTGATCCACTTAGCTGACTGGTTAAGTCTCAAGGATGTGAAGGAGGAGGTCTTGGGTTCAATCCCCATGGGGGACATGGGAAGAGTATTTTGCCCAAAGAGATCTAGAGCCTTCTAGAAGCATCCACTTGAGTTAACTCGAGTTAACTGGGACACTTGGTGCACATGCAGTTACATGACCGACACATGGCTGGCTAGTATCCACCTGCCCAAGAAGGCAGTCCTCTGGAGAGAGCTATATATAGAGGCATTTGGTTGGGAGGAGAGTCATCTTTCTAGCATGTGGTGGTTGTAATTATTAGTTTATTGCATTGGTATCACATCCAAGCTTTCATGGTGATCTTGTGGGGATATCATCGTCTTCTCTATATTCTTATGTTTCTCTTATGGTGTGTGCTCTATTGTTCTCGCATCGAGATTTTATGCTTTGCGAGATTTAACGCTTTGCAAATCTTTCTTCTCGCATAATTTATGAAGATTAAAACAAGTCTATAGATGCTCAAACTTAGCGCATGATCATAAAGGACTCGATGCCGTGTCATACGCCTGGAAGTATGTTGCGCTAACTTGCTCGTGTAGATTGTTCCTTAACGATTGGAATAGATTTTTACTCCTATTGCACAGATCATTTTCGAACTCATCACGCCACAGTTGCGAGGGTTCCCACCTAGTCAGGTTTGATGGACACGTTCTTCCCAAAGACCTGGGAGTATATGGAGTGTTTTCAGAAGATTATTCTTAGAGCTTATCAACTGCTACCAGAGGAAAGCCGAGTAAAGATCACTTGTCCTATCCACGCAGGCAGCGACCTCACATGGTGCGCCCATAATATTGAGCAAGATGCACAACGAGCAAAAATTATATGCTCCTTCACGTCTTTATTTGCGGATTTGATGTCGCAATCTGTGTATGAGATTCTACATGTAGCGTGGAGCAAACATCAATGGAAGGTGCCTTTTTATCTCGGACGTCTGATGAGCTTTGTTATATCTGTTCAGATGTAGCAGCTGAAGTATACTCTGATATAAGCTTCTTCTTGTATCATCAAATTAGCAAAGGACTCTTTGGCGCCTACAGACACATGTGTACATCAGAAATCGATCACTGTATAGAGTATTGGCAATCGGTCCACACAGAAGAAATTGGCCTCTCAAATCTCCGTAAAACTTCAAGTTCACCCTCGTCGTACGCATAGCGATTGCACTCCTCATATGGCAATAGTGATTGCACTCCTCATACGGCACAACGTTCAAGGTTTCGATCTCACGACCTACCAGAAGCTGACCTCTGCTGTAGCCACGATCGCAATAGCCATAGTGGTGTTCATTTGTCGAAAAGATTTATCCTCGAGCACATTCGTCAATATTGAACGCTCTTCTGCATGGTTTTAGATGTACAAAAAAACCATCTCTTTACTGTATCTAGCAGTCAATTATAGGATTCGAGCACGAGTCTTACTACACTTAAACACAGTTAGCAAAACAACACTCTTGAATTCTTTTTAAGAATGGAAGTAAATTTTGTATTCAAGGAGAGCGAGATGTACCTAGTGCACCTCTCATCTCATCTTTAGTCGAGACCTTTTGAGCATGTACAGGAGATCTTTTTGTTTTTTAGTCAAGATCTCAATCATTGTATAGACATTTCATCTTATGTATCATGCTAGAAATGTAACTATGGACAGGAATTTGTATTATTCTTTCTTGCAAGAGTGTGTTGTTAAAGGTTTTAAGGATATTATGTTTGAATTTAGAGATGTTTTTTCCACTAACTTACCTAGAGGGCTACCACTTGAGAGAGGGGACATTGACCATGCTATTGAGGTAGTTACTAACACTAATCCTATATGTAAAACAACTTATAGGCTTAGTGTTTCTCAGTATGAGGAGGTAGAGAAGCAACTCCAAGATTATCTAGATAAAGGCTTCATTAGACCTAGTAATCACCTTGGGCATTGCCAATGCCCCTGGTAAAGAAGAAAGAGGGCTCTATGAGACTTTATATATTTTATAGGACACTAAGCAAGGTAACTATAAAAAATAGGTTTCCAATGCCTAGGTTAGAACTTAGAAGACCTATTTGATCAGTTACATCAAGATAGGTATTTACCAAGCTTGATCTTATATCAAGGTATCATCAAACTAGGATTAGGGTAGAGGATGTCCATAAAACTTTCTTTGGGACTAGATACAGGCACAACATGTTCTTGGTGATACGTTTTGGCCTCACCAATGCTCCTACTACTTTCATGAAACTCAGGAATAGTGTATTATGGCCATATCTAGGGTAGTTTATAGTAGACTTTTTAGATGGTATTCTAATCTATAGTAGATCAAAAAAGGAACAATTGGAACACTGGAGGAAACTATTCCAAGTGTTGAGGGAAAAATCACTGTTTGACAGTTAGCCAAAGCGTGAATTTTTCAAAACAGAGGTTAGATATGTTGGGCATATAGTCTCGCAAGACAAAATCCAGATGGATCCTGATAAATTATGGGATATTATGGAATGTCCACATCCCAGGAACCTAGAAGAGATATAGATCTTCCTACGTTTATCAAGTTTCTATCAAAGATTCATAAAGAATTATGCCCAAATTGTTGTCTTGATGACAGAACACCTTTGTCACTCTAGCACAATGGTGAGTACCAACGTGAGGAGATACACCTCATAAATGTCAATCCATGGAGACGTGAGGACCGGTATGAAGACCGCGAGCAAGTGATGGCACAAGTGCGTGAGTGAAAGCACACAAACATGCACACACATACACACACACGCGTACAAGGTAAGAGCAAAGAGTGGAACAATGGAAAGCTTCGATTATCAAAGAGCTCTCTTACAAAACTGAAATCTACAACAAGCTCCCCCCAAAAATGAGCTCTCCAGCCCTTTTTATAGTTTTTGAGTGGTTTTGGCCCTGTCCAGACCTAGTGTCCGGCCTAGTTAAAAATTATGTTCTAGGGCTTATTTGGGGGCTCAAACGGAATCTAAAAATTATGAAAATTGGTAGTATGATACATCTAATACTCCTCAAGCTCAAGGACTCCTTGGCTTGAACAAAATGGAGCTGTAAAAATAGAAAATGGTATTTACAATGATATTTAGTGATAAAAATCACTATTTTTATAGGCTGTAAAAATAGAAAATGGTATTTACAATGATATTTAGTGATAAAAATCACTATTTTTATAGGGATTTCTTCTGAAAATTTGACATGTGAATCTTGGAGCTCCCTACTTGCTCCTTCTTCTCTTGTGTTCACTTCCTTGATGCGCTTCCATGCTTTGTCCTTGATCTTGAGCTGCAACACTCTCCCCCCTCTTGAGTCTGTCGTCCCTGATAGACCCTTGTTGTAGTGGTTGTTCCATGTAGTACATTGAGAGGTAGTGCCCTTCATGGGTCAACAGCACCGGTCCATCGTTCCAATGCAGCTTGGTCATTTGTCTGGTTCTTCACTTTGTCATTGCTGCCTTTGCATGGACTTCTTCCTTGTATTCCAGTTTGCTACTGTCTTTGTGAGCTTTCAAAAATTGTGAGCTACTCAAAAGGGGTTATCACTGTGGATTATGAGTAACTCTCATGGTGCATTGCTTCTACGCTTGTTGTTGTCACCGTGATGTCCGCTGGTTCGTCCAAAGATGGGGTTCCGTGTTTTCATGCCCAATACTTGTAACCCAGAAATGATGATGGGTAAGTGCTTTAGTGCGTGGGTTGAACAAAATATGTGCCTTGTGCAAGGCCTTGTAATGTGGCCCTACGTATGCGTACTTGGAAAATGCATGGCAAGAAGTATGGTGCAAGAGATTGGGTCTTGAGCTAAGTGCTCAAGGGTATGCTGACGAAGAGGTTTCCTAATCGATCATGGTTATAGTGTTGTTGAAGCATACACGTCTTACCATGGTGAAGGGTCCGTTGATCTTCATCTCTTCGTGTTGTATTCCATCATGGTGTTTGACCATCGGCTTGTCCATTTGTTGATGGATGTCCTTGCTGAAAGTTCGCTGATGAGCATTTTCAAGCACAGTCCTCTTCTTTGCCCCTTTTTTTTTTTTTTTTTACACACGATGGCATCAAACAAGAAGAAAGAGGTTAGTATCAATAATATATTTTGCATGTGAAAATTGTGTCTCCTGTGCCTGGGATTTCTCATTTGTGTCTATGCACGGCCATGTAAGGTGGCCCTATATTGATGCATACTTTGGAAATGCATGACCTGAATGGTGCAAACGACTGGGTTATGCCAAAGCACATGGTTGCTGCTAGTTGAGGCTTTTGATGTTACTTGCATACTTGATGAATTCTTTGATTGGAGGTGTCTATTGGATCTCGAAATGATGTAATCCTCCGGATTGAAACCCATTTTGGAATAGGGTTGGGTACTGTAGAGATCACCTCAAGCCACTTCATCTTTGTATGCTTTCCAAACTTGGGTATCCCGTGTGGTTGGCCTTTTGGTTCTGGGGATGTTGTTGGTGCTTTTGGCTTCCAAACCCATATCCTTGATGATTGCCTGCTTACCTTTGCAGAAGGGTTGGGTTTATCTTCGTATGTCAATCCGTGGAGACGTGAGGACCGGTATGAAGACCGCGAGCAAGTGATGGCACAAGTGCGTGAGTGAAAGCACACAAACATGCACACACATACACACACACGCGCACAAGGTAAGAGCAAAGAGTGGAACAATGGAAAGCTTCGATTACCAAAGAGCTCTCTTACAAAACTGAAATCTACAACAAGCTCCCCCCAAAAATGAGCTCTCCAGCCCTTTTTATAGTTTTTGAGTGGTTTTGGCCCTGTCCAGACCTAGTGTCCGGCCTAGTTAAAAATTATGTTCTAGGGCTTATTTGGGGGCTCAAACGGAATCTAAAAATTATGAAAATTGGTAGTATGATACATCTAATACTCCTCAAGCTCAAGGACTCCTTGGCTTGAACAAAATGGAGCTGTAAAAATAGAAAATGGTATTTACAATGATATTTAGTGATAAAAATCACTATTTTTATAGGGATTTCTTCTGAAAATTTGACATGTGAATCTTGGAGCTCCCTACTTGCTCCTTCTTCTCTTGTGTTCACTTCCTTGATGCGCTTCCATGCTTTGTCCTTGATCTTGAGCTGCAACAACCTTAAAGGGAAAGAGAAAGCCTTTCATTGGGGATATGAACACAGGCAAAGTATGGAGAAATCAAAGGTAGAAATTTCTACAACTCCAACACCTTAAAGGGAAAGAGAAAGCCTTTCATTGGGGATATGAACACAGGCAAAGTATGGAGAAATCAAAGGTAGAAATTTCTACAGCTCCAGTTTTGCACATATCAAATCCCAATAAGCCCTTTGTGGTTGAGCCTGACGTGAGTGATTTTGCTATAAGAGCACTTTTTAGTTCAGGAGGGTCAATCAATGACATTTGAAAGCAAGAAACTAAAACCTACTCAAAATAATTACCCCATCTCTGAGAAGGAGTTGTATGCAATATTCCATGCTTTGAAGAAGTGGCTTCATAACTTATATGGTGCCAAAGTCACAATAGTGTTTGATCAAGAGAGCATTAATGTAGTGGCTAGCTCACTTAGTCTCATGCCTATACTCAAGGGACTGAGTTTTACTCAGATCACCAATGAGCTACTTGATTCCATTAGAGGGAAATGTAGGCTTGATCTTGCATATTCTAAGATTTGGGAAACCATTTAGAAAGGGGATTGTGATGAATGGGTTTTCGATGAGGAGGGAGTATCGATAGGTACTCAAGAAGGATTCAAGCGGAAGAATTACAGTATCCATGATGGATATCTATGGTATAAAGGTAAGGTGTGTGTCCCTAGAGAATTTGAGATGAGACATCACATTTTGTATAGAATTCCTTTGGACGTTGTTTCTGATTAGGATAGGAAGTTTATTGGCCACTTCTAGAGAGCAGTCTTGAAGACATTGGATACTAAACTTAACATAAGTATGGGCGAGCATCCACAGTTGGATGGGCAAACAGAGAGGGTTAACCAAATCCTAGAGAATATGCTTTGATCATATGGGAATGAAAGGCAAACTAATCAGGAAGAGTACTTACCTATAGTAGAGTTTGTATATAATAGTGCCAAGCACTCTTCCACCGGGCATAGTCCATTCATGCTTATGTACAGGTTTCATCCAAGAGCTTCTTATGTAGCAGGATTGTAGAATGAGAATGTCCAATTTGCAAAGGACTTCTTGGACGAGATGAATGATATGCTTAGGCTTGCCGAGGACATCATTCGAAGAGCTCAAGATAGGGCTAGAGCCTATGCTGACCCTCAAAAGAAAGACATCAACTTTGAGGTATGAGAGCAATTCTATCTTTAGAGTTCCATCTAGTTCTGAAACCATGAAGATGCGACCTTGTCACCAAAAATTTATCCTAGGTATTTTGGACCATTCCCAATACTTAAGAGAATTGGAAACATGGCTTTCTAGCTCGAACTTCCAAAGAATAGTCCGATCCATCCAGTATTTCATGTTATTTGGCTTAAGAAAAGACTGGGTGAATCAAACAACATAATTACATACAATGAGGTAGTAGAGCCTATTTCTATTCAATCTATTCCACATGAGCCTGAGAGCATACTACACACTCGAGAGAAACGGACAAGAAGACACTTATATAAAGAGTATCTAGTAAAGTGGAAAGATAGTTTAGAAGATAGTGCTACATGGGAGTGGATTAACACCCTTTGGGGATAGTTTCCCAGTTTTAGATTTCCTTCCCAAGAGTCTTTTTAAGGGGAAGGATATAGGGAACACCACAAAGATATGACCATGTGCATCGGATCCATGGGATTTAGTGGGAGCATGTGACCTATGTTCTTTTACTTCCATTGAGTCTTCCAATACCATTTTTTTGAGGACAAAATGGACTTAAGGGAAAGGAAATGTTATCTGAGAGCTTTTGGAAGAGATGTATGAACTATCCCTTAGTTGGAAGTTATAGATGGGCTCTCATATGAGTGCCAAGTGGTACTCATGTGAGAAGCCAATTAGATCCCTCAATTCGGAAGTGAAAGAATGTAATCCAGTATGCATGGTTGGGCATAATTAACAAGTGAATGCTCCATGTGTCTCTTAAGTAGATGACGAGCTTGTTGATGATGACCTCCAACTCTATGTTGTGCTCCCTCCAAAAGTAGGAGGGTTCATCTAAGAGTGCTTCAACAATATGCAAAAGAAAAAGTATTTAGGTTTACTTCATTCTTCAAGGCTTTTCTTTGAAAAGGTTGAAAACCATCGAATCACATTCCTCCTTTGAGCTACGTGCTTCTTTGATGTAGAGGACCACCAATGAATTTCTTATAAGTTCCTTCTTTTGAAGTGATAAGCTCTTTTGTTGATACCTTCTGAAGCCTTCATGTATTCAAGATCTCAATCTTCTCATTTTTCTTGTATGCTCTACTTCTAAGGACATGGCTAATTTTTCTCTTTAGCAAATCTTGGAAAAGATTTGCTTCACAATCTCCTTGTAAAATACCTCAGAGGACTCCAATATCTCTTGGACATGATAGGGAATGAGCTTCCTAATTGGATATGTAGTAGGCTCCACTATGCTATATGCAAATGCTTCTCAGAAAACTTAACAAGCACATTGTATATGGGAGCATGGCATGCTACGTGAGCTCTCAAATGGTTGTCTTCAATCCCATATGTGAGTGCTTTGTGCTTGTCATATGATATATAAACAAAAGAACTTCATTCTTTATTCACAAGTTAGAGAAGGATGGAGAGTTGAGCACCTCTCCAATCCTTCCACATCATGGATTATGCCTTGGAAAGCTGAGTGCATGTCCGGCTGTATGCTACAAGCTTTTGTGGGATGTAAGGGTTTATTCCCTCCACACCGCTTAAGGAGGGATCATACTAAACGTTCCTTTTAAGGATTTAAAGGGAGGGAAATAGAGCATTTGAAAACCTTTATCCAAGGGCACGAACTCTAAGGATAATCCATCAAGCAAGACCAATGCCCAATCTGAAACTATTAACATGAGAATGAGTTCTAGCTCTAGGTACAAGCCTAGCTCTTGATACCAATGTTGTGTAACTAAGTCCTACAAGTAGCAAGACTACACAATCAACTAGTCTAAACCACCAAGAGCAAGAGAGAGCACTTATCCACCCAACATGTTGACGACATGATTGCTCCTACATCATTTGCATTTGTATCTACACAAATGTAGCTCCATTTTGTATCTATGAGACACTCCATTTCCATCTTATATCCATTTTATATTGTATCTATTTTGTATTTGGGTACCTCGCCATTTGCTTCTACCTGTGTATTCATTCTCCTTCAAGGGGAATTATCCCACATATGACATACTTTGGAGAGCCTCTCCCAACTCTATATAAAGAGGGCCTCTCCCCCCATTTGTAAATGGTTAGAAGATTGAGGAGCCTACTCCATGATTTTGGTAAACTCACTCTAATCCATGTGAATTTTCTCATTTCATGGTCTACTCAATTTGAGTCTCACAAGTTACTCTCGAGCAAAGTCAGCATCCTCACAAGAAACTATGATGAAAGTTAAGGGACCCTTCAACAAGGCAAAGCATATGAGTCCCAGCTCTAGGAACACATCTAAACAAGGTTCCAACAATTCATCAAAGAAATTTAGCTACAATTATTATGGTAAAATAGGGCACCTTGAGAAATTTTGCTACAAAAAGAAGAATGTCTCCAAAGGCTTTAGCTCCAAGAACCAATCTAAATCCTCTCAGCATAGGTCTCACAATTTCAATGAAGATCTATTTATCTCCAGAGAAGCCAATTGTAATAAAGTAAGTCTATGATCCAAGGGTCTGGCCGGTTCAGACAGATCTGAAATCGGACACCGTTTGGTCATCCGTGTGTATGACCAAAGATCTCGAGTTTAGACTTACTAGGAGGTCTTGTGCTCTTGTGAATAAGTGTTTCCACTAGCTGACTGGTTAAGTCTCAAGGATGTGAAGGAGGAGGTCTTGGGTTCAATCCCCATGGGGGACATGGGAAGAGTATTTTGCCCAAAGAGATCTAGAGCCTTCTAGAAGCATCCACTTGAGTTAACTCGAGTTAACTGGGACACTTGGCGCACATGCAGTTACATGGCCGACACATGGCTGGCTAGTATCCACCTGCCCAAGAAGGCAGTCCTCTGGAGAGAGCTATATATAGAGGCATGTGGTTGGGAGGAGAGTCATCTTTCTAGCATGTGGTGGTCGTAATTATTAGTTTATTGCATTGGTATCACAGCCAAGCTTTCATGGTGATCTTGTGGGGATATCATCCTCTTCTCCATATTCTTATGTTTCTCTTATGGTGTGTGCTCTATTGTTTTCGGATCGAGATTTTATGCTTTGCGAGATTTAACGCTTTGCAAATCTTTCTTCTCGCATAATTTATGAAGAACAAAACAAGTCTATAGATGCTTAGACTTAGCGCATGATAATAAAGGACTCGATGCCGTATCATACGCCTGGAAGTATGTTGCGCTAACTTGCTCGTGTAGATTGTTCCTTAACGATTGGAATAGATTTTTACTCCTATTGCACAGATCAGCCTATAGACGCATGTGTACATCAGAAATGGATCACTATACAGAGTATTGGCAATCGGTCCACACAGAAGAAATTGGCCTCTCAAATCTCCGTAAAACTTCAAGTTCACCCTCACCGTACGCATAGCGATTGCACTCCTCATATGGCAATAGTGATTGCACTCCTCATACGGCACAGCGTTCAAGGTTTTGATCTCACGACCTACCAGAAGCTGACCTCTGCTGTAGCCACGATCGCAATAGCCATAGTGGTGTTCATTTGTCGAAAAGATTTATCCTCGAGCACATTCGTCAATATTGAACGCTCTTCTGCATGGTTTTAGATGTACAAAAAAACCATCTCTTTACTGTATCTAGCAGTCAATTATAGGATTCGAGCACGAGTCTTTACTACATGGGCAGTATATCAGTCGGCTTCGTTATGTAGATTGCAATACAAATCATCATTAAATGAGCAAACATGTACGAATATTCCTTATCGTGTGAAGCCGTTACGTCATCCGAGTTCCTTTCATTAGCAGAAGATTCAATAATTCTGAATATGCTTCATAGAGGCGGCTACTGGGGATCGAACTTAGATCCTTCAGTTACTATGCAGTCAAGCTAGCCAAGACTCTGACATCACCCTGTACCCGAGCAGTTGTTCTAATGATAAATTCTTTGGCCAAAAGTTGCACCATTTGGGCAACAAACGGAATCGCTCTGTCCACACGGGCCTTCATAAGGGCTTTTTATTTATGATCTTTTTGTAGCAATTCATGAGAAGGATGCAAGCGGAGATCAAGATATACACGATTTTCTTCGATCTACGAGAATAATGTGCATAAAATATTCTTTTATGCATATTTATTTGTACTCTTGTATCCCACACTGCCCCATTATAGCTTCGGTCTACTAAGGAGGAACCTGAAAACAAAGTGAAACAACCTCTGGGCCAAGAGTATCAATGTTTTGGCATTCATTCCTCTTGGAGCGATAAAGGAAGGCTTCATTTCTTCAAAGATGAGGACAAGAGGAAGCAACGGTCTTTAAAAAGGAGTATGTAATTCTTCCTCATCGACCAAAGGATGGAGAACAGCTCTTCCCAAAGGTCAAGCGAAGGACGTAGCTTAGTTGGGAGATAAGTATTTTCCAAGTTAATGATTGGTTTCAATATTTGTATTTTCTCTCTGCTGTCATGTAGGATGCATTTTTATCATTGAAGTATGGTAGTAAACTTCATTTTTTGACAATCTTGATGCAAATTATGAAAACCTACATGAAACAACATAAAGATATTGAAACACTCATTAAACATAAGTATAGGCATGCATATATGAAAGATTGTTGGTGCATCTCTCCTTTCAAAAGAATGTTTTCAGGCACCATACACTTTTTTTTTTCCTTGCAAAAGAAATAGGATGCACTCAAGTCTGTGCACATGTATATTTATAACCTTTTGTAAGGTAGAGGATAAATTGTTTGTGCATGGATTATTGGATGCACATATGTCAAACTCAAGAATTGCTTGATTTAGGTTTGATGCATGAAAGGAGAATGCCAACATGTGCATGCACTCATATGCATTTGCATGCAAGAATAGATATTTTTATATGCATGATGGTTGGTTAAGCAGTTGAATACTTATATTAAGCACTTTTCTGAGGATGAGAAAAGTGTGCTTGGTTTTGTTTAAGCTAATTAGAGCTTAATGAAGAAACCCAAGTCAAATTAATCTTTGGGAATCAAGATATTTTCTAGAAGATATGTCAAAGTAATCTTTAGGAATTAAGCTACTTTCTAAAAGTTAAGCCAGTAAAGGAAATAGCCTAGTTAACTATCCTTAGTTAAAAAGGAATATCTTTTGGACAAGCAATAAAGCCTGAAGTCTTGTTCTTGTTCAATAGTCAAGATTTCTTTTAGAGAGATTATTCCAGTAAAACTAAGATTGGACTGGAAAGTAAAAAATTCCAAGATAAATCACTGGCTTAGTATTACTTGATTCCTTGACAGGAATCTAAAGTTATTGAAAGAAAAATCTCCCTCGATGTGAGACTGGAATCTTTGAAGTAAGTTTGATAGCAAGTAGTTCCAAGCAGTTCCCAAACCATCATTATTGGTGCTTAAGTCCAAAAATTGATATAACCTAAAGGTGTATCAAAATTTCTTAGCTTTGGAATCTGAGGGGCATCAGTGTATGCTTGGACTTGAGTAGGGAAAAGATCTCTAAAAGCCCATGGGTAAGCAAAAAAAGCTTAGAAAAGCTCAAGAGATCTTAATGATAAACACCGAGTCTTTAGTATATTGCATGATCAATAAGAATTGATTAATCTTGGCCATGGTTGTCCAAGAATTGGAGTTAAAACTACTATGAAATTTTCCCAAGTATTGGCAATCAAAATAGAAAGTTGCTCCAAGTTTGAACAGAGTAGATATTCCAAGTATGTAGTCTGCAACCGTGTCAACGGTAAATAAGTCTGTGAAAAGTGTAAGGTAAAAGTTTACCTATCTAACGGGATTTTGGTACAAATCTAGAAAGCATGAGTGGATGCTTAGACTTATGCAGTAGAGAGATTCCTGTAAAGTCCTGGCTAGGGTAACTATTTAAAGCTGCATAAGAAAGGAATCTAAAGACAAGAAGTAAAAAGCTCTTGTCGCTACAAATTGGTCAAGTATAATCAATTAGACTTGAATTTGATAAATTCATGAACTTGGAATGATGGTTGGTTTTCATTTGAAAACCCTTGCAAAGAAGGAGGGATATTCCGTCAAAAGATTTTCAAGTTCCCAAAGGAACGCACGAGATTGTGAAACGATCCTGTGAAGGGATCAAAAACCTTGAATATCTAGTTAGAGGTAATGCTTGAAACTTCAAAATTTTCGTAAAGAATTGAAGCAAGAAGGTACTCTAACAAGAGATGTTTTGACTTTAGGATAAGTATCACCCACACATTAATGTGAATAAAAAATAGGGTGGTATGGGACACCAGATTTTATACTCAGATTAATGTAGCAAAGATGGTATGGGACATCGGATCATGGGATGATAATTATCTTTTAGTCCTAGTTTCGATCTTGAAGTTAGGTTTGATCCTCAAAGGAATTCAGACTTCAAAGAAGGAGTTGAATTCAAGAAGGATGAAAGTAGGATCTCAAGATATTTCAAGATAACTTCAAGATCAAGGAAACAGCAGATATGAAGTAAGTAACTTCCAAGATTTTCTTGAAACACTTCAAGATAAAGTGTTGTTAAAAAGTTGGACTTTGATTTTGAGTTGATATTTTCAATCAAGAATATGATTGACTAAGTCAAGCATCAAGTTCCTAGTGTAACTTGGTAAATTCACTCTTTTGACTCAAAGAAATGCACAAGAATTGCATTCCCAATAAGGAGTTAGAAAGACTGAATATGACTTGAACTTAGTCTCAAGTGAAGCATTATTTGAATACAAAACTCATTAACAAAACCTCAGTGGGTCGACACACTGATGTCGGTTACCACACTAGTATCTTGTGGTTGGATGATGTTTTCGAGTTGTTTTGAATCTTTTTGAGAATCCAGCTTATTTCTCTTAAAGATAGAGAAAATGCTTCAATATCCTGTTGAAACAGATCTTTGAAAAGTTAAAATCCTGAGTCATCTAGACTTTGAATCATAGCAAGTTTACGTATCTTTGAAGTTTGAAATTGGTTGAACAGAGTTTTAGTCCTTTCTTTTCCACTTCCGAATCTTTTGGATTTGACTCATATATGGTATGTGATTCTTCACAAAAGTCAAGGGTTAGTCGCATACAGGTAACTAAATGAAACATCCTAGATAGATGTTCTGTACAAGAACCTTTTCAAAACATCGAAAGATGATAAGTTTAAGATTGACTTATTCATTTGAGTTGCTTCAAGTTATAGCATAAATGATTTATTAGAGTCCAGTATACTCTAGAATAGACAAGTTAGGAATTGCTCAACAGATTTATAATTCCCAAGAACTTTTAGTCTTTGAGAAAAGTGTTCTAAGTTGGAAAATTTTCATTGTGAATTTGAATTGATCAAGTTATAGTATGGTTGACTCAAAGAAAATGGTAAACTTTCTCCTACAATTTACATAGGATTTTTAAACTCACTAGGACAAAGTAGTCCTCTAGTCAGATGATAAAATCAAGTAACTGTTAGCTGGGAGTTAATCATTGAGCAAACATCCAAGTCAGATGTTAATCAAACTTCAAGTTTTCCAAACCAAATTCAAGTGAATCAAGAGTTCTCAAAATTTTTTGAGGGATAAGAATCCCGCCTTCATTACTAAATCCATGCACCAGCCATGCCTAGAAATGGACTAGTAAGCTGAATCCATCCAATTCACATGTTTATGCCTAGATCGCATATCGAGAAACTGTGAATTGGCTAGGATGTTTTTTAGTGTTGATATATTTAGGTAGTGATGTGTGTGAACACTCTAGGACCGCCGGGGCACTTTTTTCCCTCTTTAGGAGGTTTTTTTCCCCCGGCTTGTATATACGCCTATTGCCCTAATGGGCTACTTATCTTTGTACATTCTCTAGTAATACATTCAGTCTTGTGTGTTGTGCTCCAAGCTTCTTCTTCTTCCTTATGCTGTTCGCGTGCTTCCGCAGACGTCTAACTCCAACAATTGGTATCAGAGCAGGTCGTTGCTTCTTCTAGGGCGCCGTCGACACTCCTCCATTTGCAGTCTCAGATTCGCATGAAATTTGGTGAGCATACTCAGGGTGTTTCCTAGATCAAAACATCTTCGCTCTGTGGTGCCGAAATTGCGATCTGAGCTCGTTTCGGCCTCCGAACGCACTATCGCAGCGCTTGTGCACGCTATTTCGTCCTTTTGTGCCAAAGGTATATACCAGTTTCTGTTCGCCAGTTTAAGCGTCTCGAAGTCTGCTACAGGTCTAGCAGAACTCGTCTGGGCAGTTCCGTTCAACTTTTTGAGATACAGTCAATTTTCTGCATCAAGGTATTTTAGTCACCGGCCATGGCTGAAAGCAGTGATGTATTCCGTATGTTGGCTGTTGAGGATAAGTTGGATGGTACCAACTACCCATTATGGGCTTATATGATGCGACATGTACTGGTTGCAAAAGGATTGTGGAACATTGTGCAGGGTGTTGAAAGATGTCCTGTTACACCTGTAATGACAGGTACTGCAAATACAGGTGTTGGAGCTGATGAAGATGGTGTCGAAGATGATATTCCGCAGATTCCTGTTCGTGCTGCTGTTTCTGTTGCACCTACTGCAGAGCAGATTCGTTGGGATGGCAGAGATGCCCAGGCACATGCATTGATAGCTTTGTCTGTCAAACGTGCCATTATCCCTCACATTCGCTCTTGCAGAACAGCAAAGGATGCTTGGGATACACTTACCACTTTGTACCAGGCTAGGAATGAGGCTCGTGTTGCTTACCTCCGAAAACAGTTGGAGAGTGAGCACATGAATGAAGGTGATTCTATGGACAGTTTTCTTACAAAGATCAAAGACCTGAAGGAACAATTGATTTCTGCTGATGAGGTTATACCAGATAGCTCACTTGTGCAGACCGTTCTGAATGGCCTTCCTGATTCATATCAGAGTTTTGCCTCTACTCTTCGATTGATGATGAAAGGCAATCCGAATGCCTTGTCATTTGAGGAATTAGTCTCTGTTCTGTTGCAGGAAGATCAGTCCAGGCAGAACAGGTCCATTATGCGTGTTGCAGATCAAGCTTTCCTGGCTAGTCAGAAGGGCAAAGGAAAATGGAGCTCTTCTACTAGTAAGCAGAAATCTGCAAATGCTGCACAATCGAAGAACCAGGATAAAGATGAGAAGAAATCAGAAAAGCAGAAATTGTTCTGCAAGTACTGTAAAGGAAATGATCATATTATAAAGAACTGTCCAAAACTGGCTGCTAAAGAGGCAAAGAAGAAAGAGGCTGGAATGGTTGTTGCAGAGGCCTCTACACCAAAAACAGAGTCTGCAAATCTTGTGCAGGAAGAAGAATGGCCGTTTACTACTGTCTGCAGTTTTGACCCATCTTCTCATGATCAGTGCATGTCTGCAGTAGACTCAGATGTTTGGTACTTTGACAGTGGGGCGACCAAACATATTACCTCGCAGCGCAGTTTCTTCTCTTCACTCGAGCCTGCCCCTACAGGGAATACTGTCACATGCGCCAATAACTCCTCTTATCCTGTTATGGGAGTTGGTAAGATCATTTTGACTACTGCTGATGGTAGTTCTTTCACTTTGTCAGATGCTTTATTTGTGCCAGGGATCAAAAAGAACCTGTTATCAGTTTCTGCATTAGCCAAGATTGGCTTGGTTGTGAAATTCGTTGATGACAGGTGTACAGTCCATGATCTCTCAAATGGCGATGTGATTATTGCTTCTGGCATTTTATGTCGTGGGCTGTATAAGCTCATAGACTATGAAAGATCTGTGAATGATTCGGCATGTGCAGTTCATGATTCTCAGGCTATGTCAGATGCAAAGCTTTGGCATGCACGCTTTGGTCATCTGAATTTTGCTAGTTTGTTACGCCTGCAGAAATCTGAAATGGTGTCTTCTTTGCCCAAACTTGAGGCACCTGGAAAACATGTTTGTGAAGGCTGTATTTTGGGCAAAATGCAGCGTTCTTCCTTTCCAAAAGATGGTTCAGTTCGGGCTATGCAGAAATTGCAGCTTGTACATAGTGATGTCTGTGGTCCTATGCAGACACCCTCTTTTGGAAATTACCTTTACTTCGTGACTTTCATTGATGATTTTTCCAGGCATGCATGGGTATACCCACTCAAAGCAAAGTCCGAAGTGTTCATGTGCTTCAAACAGTTTTTGGTTTTGGCTGAAAATCTGTCAGCATGTAAAATGGGCACCCTCCGTTCTGATCGAGGGGGGGAATATATGTCTTCAGATTTTAATGCATTTCTGGCTGAACGTGGGATAAAACACCAGTGTACAGTGCCGTATACACCTCAACAGAATGGAGTTGCTGAACGAAAGAACAGGTCACTCATGGAGATGGCGAGGTGCATGGTCAAAAGTCAGGCTTTACCACATAGTTTCTGGCTTGAGGCTGTCATGTGTGCAGCATATGTACTGAACAGGTGTCCCACCAAAGCGTTGCAGTCTATCACTCCATATGAGGCTTGGCATGACCGCAAGCCATCTGTTGCTCATCTGCGTGTTTTTGGTTGTTTGGCATATGCATTAGTGCCTGAACAACATCGCAGAAAATTGGATGATAAGGCAGTAAAATGTATTTTTGTTGGGTACAGTTCTGAAAGTAAAGGCTATCGTCTGTATCATCCACAGACTAAACGCATTCTGGTTAGCCGTGATGTTGTCTTTGTGGAAGATGCTATTCAGCCATTGCTTTCATGTACTAAGGAGACATCTGTTAGCTCCAAAGACATGTATGATACTTTGATGCCTCTTTTTACAGGTGGACAGGCTAGTGCTGGTCCTAATGAGGCAACTTCTCAGCCTTTGCAGGTTTCATATGATGATGCAGATCATTCCATTTCTGATGCAGATTTACATGATGCACTTGTTGATGAGAGAGCTGATATTGAACAGGCAAAAACTATGCCAAAATGGCTGGTGCAGACTTTGCGTGACAGCAAATTAGATGCACCTTTGTCATATCGTACTCGTTCAGGCTCTCATAGTACCTCCTTTGCATCAGATTGCTATGCTATGGCTGCATCTAGTCTCTGTGATGAGAATGAGCCTGTTTCTTTTGATGAAGCACAAAATTCAGAAAATTGGATGGCTGCTATGCAATCTGAATATGATGCTATAATGAAGAATGGTACATGGTCTTTATGTGACTTGCCTCCTGGCAAGAAGGCCATTGGCACTAAGTGGGTATACAAGCTGAAGCGTAAACCTGATGGTACAGTTGACAGGTATAAGGCTAGGCTTGTTGCAAAGGGTTATGCGCAGGAAAGAGGCATTGATTTTGATGAGACCTTTGCACCTACATGCCGTATGACTACTGTTCGGAGCATTTGTGCACTTGCAGCCCATCATGGTTGGAATGTACATCAATTGGACATTAAAACAGCATTTCTAAATGGTGACTTGCATGAAGAAGTGTATGTTTTTCAGCCCCGTGGCTTTGTGCAGAAAGGGCATGAAAACCAGGTGTGCAGGTTAAAGAAGGTGTTATATGGTTTAAAGCAAGCACCACGTGCTTGGTATGAGAAGATACATGCCTATCTGATTGCACATGGTTTTGAGAACAGTCCAACTGAAAGCACCTTATATGTTAAGCGTGCTAATGATGTGCTTCTGATCATTGTTGTCTATGTAGACGACATGCTGCTCACTGGTCCTCTTGAGAAGCATATTGCTGATTTCAAGGCTGATTTGCATGCCTCATTTGAGATGTCTGATTTGGGGCATTTGCATCACTATTTGGGCATTCAATTTATGCAAGTTGATGGTGGAATGGCTTTGTGTCAAACGAAATATATTGACACATTATTGCAGCGTTTTGGCCTTGAAGACTGTAAGCCTATTGCCACTCCTATGGAGACAGGTTTACGATTGAGTCTTCATGATGCTGGAGATGCATTTGATGCTGTTCTCTATCAGCAGGCTGTTGGATGCTTGATTTACTTATGCATTACTCGGCCAGATATTCAGTTTGCTGTCTCACAGATGAGCAGGTTTATGCATTGCCCAAGAGTCACGCATTGGAAAGCGGTTAAGCGCATCTTTCGCTACTTGAGTGGTACTCGGCTACTTGGGTTGTTTTATCCCAAGGGGGGATCACCACCGCCAGATTTGCATGCTTTTTCTGACTCAGATTGGGCTGGTTGCTATGACACTCGTGTGTCCACCAGTGGTTTTTGCTTCATGCTTGGTAGCTCATGTATATCTTGGTTGAGCAAGAAGCAGCCTACTGTGGCCACTTCCAGTTGTGAGGCTGAGTATAGGGCAGCTTTCACAGCGACTGTTGAGTGTGTGTGGCTCAGACGCCTTATGGCTGATTTGGGTGTTGACCAGTCTTCTACCACCACCATCTTCACTGACAGTCAGAGCGCATTGGCAGTTGCGAGGAACCCTGTGTTCCATGCTCGCACTAAGCACATTGAGGTGCATTATCACTATGTCAGGGAGAGGTTCTCTGCTGGGGAGATCAGCTTGGCATATGTGCCCACGCAGGAGAACATTGCAGACCTTTTCACGAAGGCTCTGCCTAGGGAGAAGTTTGAAGCTTTCCGCAAAGCTTTGGGCTTACTTCCTTTTGTGGAGTGATTTCCACATAGCTCGGCACTTCCTTATACATGAGTGCCAGCTCCTTGTTCACCGCATCACTCCCAGGGGGGATTTGTTGATATATTTAGGTAGTGATGTGTGTGAACACTCTAGGACCGCCGGGGCACTTTTTTCCCTCTTTAGGAGGTTTTTTTCCCCCGGCTTGTATATACGCCTATTGCCCTAATGGGCTACTTATCTTTGTACATTCTCTAGTAATACATTCAGTCTTGTGTGTTGTGCTCCAAGCTTCCTCTTCTTCCTTGTGCTGTTCGCGTGCTTCCGCAGACGTCTAACTCCAACATTTAGATCCACCCTTATTATTCATTCACTACTTTGTACGTTGATCAATTTATCAAAATACAAAATGAGATAGCATTTTGAATCATTTGGGCAGGGACACCACCACAGAGATGAGACATGTTCTTCCAGTTTTAGAACATGACCATGTTTTTCTAGTTTTAGAACATGAGCCTCGGGGGTTGCCTACAGTATATATATAGCTCTATTTTTGAGGATGAAAATATTTTTCCAAGGGGGGAAGAATGTAATAAAGTAAGTCTATGATCCAAGGGTCTGGCCGGTTCAGACAGATCTGAAATCGGACACTGTTTGGTCATCCATGTGTATGACCAAAGATCTCGAGTTTAGACTTACTAGGAGGTCTTGTGCTCTTGTGAACAAGTGATCCACTTAGCTTAGTGCTTAAGTCTCAAGGATGTGAAGGAGGAGGTCTTGGGTTCAATCCCCATGGGGGACATGGGGAGAGTATTTTGCCCAAAGAGATCTAGAGCCTTCTAGAAGCATCCACTTTAGTTAACTCGAGTTACTGGGAAACTTGGCGCACATGCAGTTACATGGCTGGCTAGTATCCACCTACCCAAGAAGATAGTCCTCTGGAGAGAGCTACATATAGAGGCATTTGGTTGGGAGGAGAGTCATCTCTCTAGCATGTGGTGGTCGTAATTATTAGTTTGTTGCAACAATGCCCTAATTACTTCAATTTCCTCTCAAGAATGGATCTTTGATAGTGAAGACACATCTTATATGTGCAAAGATTATGACTCCTTCCAAGAGATAGAAGATCACACTGGTGAATTCTATCTAGGCAACAACAAAAGTCTCCCCATTGAAGGCAAAGGAAAAGTTCAAATCATCAATCATCACGAGGAATGTAAAGCTTTGTCTAATGTATTGTCTAACCCAAACTTGTGCATGAATCTACTCTTAGTTGAGGCCATCACCGACCACCACAAGCAAGTGTTGTTTGATAACACATCTATCAAGGTGATTGATCCTACAACTAAAGACATCATTGCACAAGGAATTGAGACAAAGGGATGTACAAGTTATCATGATTTTTTTCTAACGAGTCCCTTTCTAGCCTTTGACATCAAAGATACGGGCACATCTAATACTTAACCAAACTTTCTGCATCATAGATGGTTAAGGGATTGCCCAATATCGGGAAAGTACACGATATTTGCGAAGCTTGCACCCAAGACAAGCAACACACAGCTCCCATTTCCAAGGAGGCTTCCATTCCCAAGGAGGCTTCCAATCGAGCTAGGAATCCTCTAGCCCTAGTCCACATGGACCTTCGTGGACTAATGAATACCCCTTTACTAAGTGGATTCATCTACTTCTTTCTTCTAGTAGATGAACAATCAAGATACATTTGGATATACTTTTGAATTCCGATGTAGATACCTTTTCCAAGTCTTGAGAATGGATATCTTAAGCTAAGAATAAAGCATCCAGGTCGATCAAGACTATTTGATCAGATGGAGGTGGTGAGTTTATCAATCATGAATTTGATAATTTATTAAAGCAAAAGGGCATCAAGAGGCAAGTCACTCAACCTCACACTCCATCCCAGAATGGAGTGTCACTGAGCAAAAGACTTGAAATGTAATTGAAGTAATACATGCCACAGTTCACAACAAAGCATCACCATTCAAGTTTTGGGAAGAAGCAATCACACTGTAGTGCATATTATCAATAGAGGCTTCATAAGTGCATTACATAACAAGACTCCCTTTGAAGCCTACTATGGATGCAAGCCCAATGTCAATTACTTTAGAGTATTTGGAAGTGAAGCTTTTGTACATATGCTAAAAGAAGATCAAAGCAAGTTACAGCCCAAGTCCAAGAAACATACCTTCATTATAGGGAACAATCTAAAGCTTATGTATGATCTTGAGAACCACTCCATCACAATCTCAAAAGATGTAATATTTAATGAAGCTTCAACATACTCAACTAAAGATCCAATTGCAAGTTTGAGTCCACCCATCTACACTTTAGAGGGGGACACAATCTTTTCTAATCAAAACACAGAGGCAAGTACTCACTAACCAAGAAGATGTCAAAGCTTCATTGAAAAGAAGCAATGTGAACAAATTCACTATGTAAATTATGCACTTATGCATCATATTTGTTAGATTCCAAAGCCTTCCAACTACAAAGAAGCCCAAAGTCAACCTAAGAAGAAGCTATGTAAGTAGAAATGGATGCAATTGAGAAGAACAATACTTGGACACTTGTTCCTAACCCTTCAAATCATCAAGTCATAGGAGTTAAGTGGCTATACAAAGTCAAATACAAATCAGATGGTACATTGGACAAGTACAAAGCAAAACTTGTAGGTAAGGGATATAAGCAAAATCATGCCATTGATTATGAAGAAACCTTTGCCCCTATTGCAAGGTTTACAACTATAAGAATCATTCTTGCACTAAGTGCACACTTCAAATGGCCCATTTACCAACTCGATGTCAAAAGTGCTTTCCTCAATGGAGATCTTCAAGAAGAGGTATATGTTGATCAACGTGAAGGTTTCAAGATCAAAGGAAAGGAAGATCAAGTGTACAAGCTTCAAAAATCACTTTATGGACTTAAGCAAGCTCCTAGGGCCTAGTATGAAAAGATATACAAGTTCTTTGAAGCTAAAGGGTTTCAAAGGAGCACTATTGATGCTAACTCATACATTTATCAGAAAGAGACCTTAGTTGCAATAATCATCATCTATGTAGATGACTTGATCTTGATAGTTTTAGATGAAGAAGACATCCAATTCATCATCACACATCTTCACCTTGAGTAACCTATAACAAATCTTGGTCCACTTCACTACTTGTTAGGTATGGAAGTTTGGCAAATAAAAGAAGGCATAGTCCTATCACAGAAGAAGCACTATTGTGATCTTCTACCCAAATATAATATGGATCAATTTTGCTTAGCATCTACTCCACTTGATCTAAACATCAAGCTCACACTAGAGTATTCATCATCACTTGTCGATGTGCATACTTATGGACAACTTCTTGGCTCATTACTTTACCTAGATAACACTAGACCAAACATTGCCTATGCAGTTGGGATACTTAGTTAGTTTGCACATCAACCTCATCAGACACATTAGAATGTTGCATAGAGACTACTTCGATACCTTGCCCTCACCTGATATCATGGTCTTTGGTACAGTGGGGACATTGAACTTGTCAGATAATCAGATTTAGATTAGGCTGGTGATCTTGATTCTTGACGATCTACTTCTGGATACATATTCTTGCTTGGCTCAGGAATTATCTCTTGGGAAAGTAAGAAGTAGCCTACAATTGCTCTATCATCCACTAAGGCCAAGTAATGAGCATCCAAATTTGCAGCATGTGAGGCCATCTGGCTTTTGTTGGAGTTTGAGGTCTGTGGAAGCATGCGAACATCATAAGGAAGAAGAAGAAGCTTGGGGCACAACACTCACTACTGAATGTATTACCACTCGAATGTACAAATATAAGTAACTTGTCCGGGCAATAGGCATATATACAAGCCAGAGGAAAAAAACCTCCTAAAGAGGGAAAAAAGTGCCTTGATGGTCCTAGTGTGTTCACACACATCACTACCTAAATATATCAATAAATCCCCTCTGGGAGTGATGGGTGAACAAGGAGCTAGAACTCATGTAGAAGGAAATTCCAAGCTATGTGGAATCAATCCACGAAAGGAAGTAAGCCCAAAGCTTTGCCGAAAGCTTCAAATTTCTCCTTAGGTAGAGCCTTTGTGAAAAGCTCTGCAATGTTCTCTTATGTGAGCACATATGCCAAGCTGATTTCTCCAGTAGAGAACCTCTCCCCGACATAATGATAATGCACCTCAATGTGCTTAGTGCGAGCATGGAAAACAGGGCTCTTCGCAACTGCCAATGCGTTGTGACTGTTAGTGAAGATGGTGGTGGTAGAAGACTGACCAACACTCAAATTCAACCATAAGGCATCAGCCACACACACTCAACAGTCGCTGTGAAAGGTTCCCTATACTCAGCCTCACAACTGGAAGTGGCCACAATAGGCTGCTTCTTGCTCAACCAATGGGTACCAAGCATGAAGCAAAAACCACTCATGAACACATGAGTGTCATAGCAACCAGCCCAGTCAGAGTCAAAAAAAGCATGTAAATCTGGCAATAGTGATCCCCCTTGGGATAAAATTGTGGGGAATGAGTTCTCCTATATGCAACAGAAATGTGTAGTGAACCCTTGTATGTCTAGCACTTGGACAAACAATTGCACTTTAGATAGCTTGATGCTCTCAATACAAAACTCAAATGGACTTGTGTCTTTAGTCAATCAAAGTAGACAAAGAGAGATTTCTAACAATCTATAAATAACTTAATTTGGACAAGTTTTTATTAGGAAACGCAACTGACAAGATGAACTACCTATCCACACAAGTATGCTAAAGAATTGAACTTCACTCTCGGACTGATACCTCTCTGAATATATATCCTTTAAGACAGATATTTGGTCTACAGTAAGTAGACACATATAACTTTCCAACAAGCTAAAAAACAAGTACTTTGGATGAGCTTTGGTCAGGAAACTCAACTAACCAAAATAGACCACCTTCACACATAAATACACTGCAAAACTGGACTTCACTCTTTGATAGATATCTCATAGAATATAAACCTTCTAAATGTGATATTTGGGAATTAAATAAAGTACATGCCAAGTGCTTTCCAAAAATATAAAAATCATGCAATTTGGATATGTTTTGGTTGGGAAACTTAACCGACCAAGATAGACTACCTGTCTACACAGTTATACTAAAAAAATAGACTTCATTCTTTCACTGGTATCTCACACAATATATATGATTTCAAGGAGATATTTGGTATGAAAAAAGCGCACAAGATAAGCTTTCCAATGAATATTTACATGCAAGAAACGGTTACATAAACACCGAGATATGAGCTTCACAACAGAGCTATGTACAAACTGATGTGTGGCTGGAAGGAGTCTATGGGAAGATAAAATGACAAAATGACTAGATCCGACTGCTGGGAGCTCTTGCCTCTGTTTCTCCTTGTTTTAAACGTGCTCCCACTTCACTTTTATAACCAATGAACATGTGAAGAAGTTTGTGCCTCCTTAACTCACCACTTTCCCCACTACATGCCACTAACTACAAGGCAAGATATTCTATCTCTTACTCATCATGAATTTTGACTAGACTTTTTTCTTTTATTTTTTTCTTTTTTCTCTTCTTTTCCTTTATCTTTATATTTGGTAAATTTATCCAAGCATAGCTCATATGAAAATGAACTTGTACATTTATCTTAAACACCCCCCCTCAAGCTCATTTGGGAGTTATCTTCAACCATGTCCTGCAAATTTATCACATCCTTGAAACCTTTGAGTTTAGAAGCATCCAAGAACTTTGTAAACATATCTGCAACTTGCTCTTTGGTCCTGACGAACTTTATCTCCACATCTTTGCTCAATACCTTCTCCCTTACATAATGGTAGTGGACTGAAAGTGCAACAGTAGATTGTTTCTTTGAGCTCCATGTGATAGGTTTGCTTCCTATCATGAACACATAACCTGAGGTTGATCTTCTATCTTCCTTTGAACCTGTCCAATCAGCATCGCTAAAAGCCTTTGACCTGTAGTTCTTCATCAAACTTGTAAAACAAAGCATGATTAATTGTATGCTTTATGTATCTCAACACTCTCTTGGCTGAAATTAAGTGTTCACTTGTCGGAGCTTGCATAAACTGAGAAAGTACACCAAAAACATAAGATAAATCAGGTCTTTTAATGTTTGCATAGATCAATGATCCTACAATGCTTCTGTATGTCGTTACATCTTCCAATAGTTCTCCATTATTTGAGCAAATCTTTGTATTTGTGTCCATGGGTTGAGTGAGTGGTTTGCATTCACTCATTCCAAATTTGAAAAGAACATCCAACAAGTACTTCCTTTGCATCAAGTAGATGCCACTCTTTCCATAAAAAACTTCAATTCCTAAAAAATATTTCAGCTCTCCAAAATCTAAAATTGTAAACTCCTTACCAAGCTTCCTTTTGATATCTTTAATCCTTGTAACATCATTTCCTGTTATGATGAGGTCATCGACGTATATCCAAATATATACCTCTTTATTTTCTTCCTTCTTCATGTACAATGAAGGATCTGCACTACTTGGGTTGTATACACACTTAGTTAGATATTCTACCAATCTCTGATTCCATGCTCTTGGTGCTTGCTTCAAGCCATAAAGTGCCTTTTTCAACCTGCAAACAAAGTGTGGATGGTTTTGATCTTCAAATCCAACCAGCTGACTCATGTATACCTCTTCTTGTAGTTCTCCTTTAAGAAAAGCATTTTTGATGTCGAGTTGATATAATGGCCATCTCCTTGAAGCACCAATTGCTATTAATGTTCTGATAGTTCCCATCTTTGCAACAGGGCTGAAAACTTCATCATAATCTATGCCTTGTGTTTGTTTAAATCCTTTGGCAACTAATCTAGCTTTATATCTAGCTAGTGAACCATCAGCATTCCTCTTTACTTTAAACACCCATTTGTTTGGAACAATCTTCATACCGTCTTTCTTTGGCACCAGCTCCCATGTGTGATTATCTTTGAAAGCTTTGATCTCCTCTTTCATAGCTTGCTTCCATTCCTTTTGTGTGCAAGCTTCTTCATATGTCTCAGGCTCTTTGTCTTTGATAACGTGCATCATGTATGCAAAATGTGTCGCCATAAAACTATCATAAATCAACCTTTGAGTTGGATACCTTGTCCTTGAAGATCTTCTTTCTAGAAAGTTGCTTCTTTAACCTATTTAGCTTCTTCTTCACTTGCATCTACCTCACTATTTGGAGTAGCACTTGCTTCTTCGATTCTACTATGAGCTGAATTTGGATACACAGAATGACTCCCCCTCCATGTTGAATATTCTTCATTTGATGTAGATGCCTATGGACCTGAAACCTTTGTGCTTGATTGTTGAACTTCTCTTTGATTTGTTCCTGCATAATCATAACAATCTTTTTCAAGAATCTTTTCCTTTCCTTTATCTTCATACCATGGTCTTAGTTCATCAAAGACCACATCTCGCGAGACTCTTAATTCCGTTGTTCTAGGGTTGTAACACTTGTATCCTTTTTGCTCCGTCGAGTAGCCAATGAAAATGCATTTTTCTGATCTTGGTTCCATCTTTGTTCTAACTTCTTGTGGAATGTGAACAAATCAAACACATCCAAACACTTTGAGGTGTGTAAGATCAAGTTTATTACCGGAATATACCTCCTATGGAGTCGAGTGATGTATTCCCGATGTTGTGCATCTATTCATCAAGTAAATGGCGGTTGTGGTAGCTTCAGCCCAATAGTACAATGGTACCTTCATCTCGTTGAGCATGCATCTTGGAATTTCAGCAATTTGCCTATTTTTCCTCTCAGCTACTCCATTTTGTTGTGGTGTATACCTACAATCGAATTGCCTTTTGATCCCATTCTCTTGTAGAAAATCTGAAAATTCTTTGGAGAAGTATGCTCCTCCACCATCGGACCTTAAGGTTTTGATAGACCTTCCTGTTTCTTTTTCAACTTCAACTTTGAATCTTTTGAATATAGAAAATACCTCTAATTTTTGCTTCATACAAAACAGCCATACCTTTCTTGAGTGATCATCAATGAAGGTGACAAAAAATCTATTACCGGCCATTGATAGCGATTCAATACATAATTTGCACACATGACCGGTTCCATCCAAAGCTTATCAGGAAGATGCTTTCCTTTAATCATACATCGTGCCATTTCAAGTAGAGTTCTATTTTTACGCTCGACAACACCATTTTTTTGAGGTGTATATGGCACTGTACATTGGTGTGAAATACCTCTTTCACAAAGAAAAGCATTAAACTCACGTGACATGTATTCACCACTACGATCCGTGCGTAGAGTCAAAAGCTTTTGTGAAGAAAAATTTTCAACCATAGCTAAAAATGCTTTGAGCAAGAAAATACCTCATTCTTTGCTTTCATAGGATACACCCATGTATGGTGAGTAGCATCATCAATGAAGGTAACAAAATATACATGCTTCCCAAAAGATGGAGTCTTGACGGGACCACATACATCACTATGAACAAGCTGCAATTTTCTTGTAGTGTGTGTATGATCATCTTTTGGAAAAGAAGCACGATGCATTCTTCCAAGAATGCAACCTTCACATGCATGCTTTTCAATGGACTCAAGTGTAGACAAGCCAATAACCATGTCCTTCTTTTGCAAGTAGAGCAAACTATTGAAGTTCAAGTGACCAAAACGAGCATGCCAAAGCTCCATTTCAGCCATGGAACAAGTATGAGCAACTAAGGCATTCGAGCCAGCCCTCTTGTATGTATCCATGCGATAAAAACCATTACATAATGTACCGGACATCACGATAAAATCGCCATTGTTGAAATCATGAACCATACACTTATCATCAACAAAGTGTACATGAAGTCCAACTTTGGCAATCAACGAAACTGAAATTAAGTTCTTCTTGATACCGGGCACATACAATGCATTTTTCAAGAGAATCACACCTCCATTTGCAGTCATAAGCTCAATTTCTCCTACTCCAATGATAGGATAAGAGGCATTGTTTGCACACACCACATGTCCTCTTTTGGGTGCATCTTTCAAAGAGGCAAAAAATCTTTTGCATGATGTTATGTGCTTTGAAGCACCACTATCAAAGAACCAATCCGAATTAGCCTCACTCGCAACCATACATTTAGAATGTAAAGAAGCATCATAATGACATGTAACAACACATGCCCAAAAATCTTGAGCCATGTTAGCTTCATCATTCTTTGCAGTTGCTGAATTTTCAGCAATAGACATGCCAGATTCCTTCTTCTTTTCATTGTGTTTAGCAAGCTTTCTACACTCATCAATAGTATGACCAACCTTATAGAAATATTTGCACCTCTTCTTCTTTTGAAAATCACCATCATTAGAGGAATGAGTGGAAGAGGAAGCTTGAGGCTTTGGTTTTGATGAACCCAAAGCTAAACCATATTTGCTTTTCCCCTTTTGTGAGATAGCAAGTGCTTGTGTTCCCTCAATCAAACCACTCCTATTCACTCTAGATTGCTCTTCTTGCAAAAGAAGAGACACAAACTCATCAAATGCATATATATTAGGATTTCCTTTTGCAACCAAACGGAGTGTAGTAGCAAAGCTTTGAAAAGATTCCGGTAATCCTTTCAACAATATAGAAATGAGTGATGCATCCGGAATGATCTCATCTATGTTTGCCAATTGCTCTTTCAAGTCCTTGATGTGTGTCACATACAGATCCACTGACTCATTTTCAGCCATAGATACATCCTCAATTTGCTTCCTCAAGTATACAACACATGCTTCATTACGCATGGCATACAAAGAAGCAAGAGTGTCCCATGCATGTCTCGATGTAGAACATGACCGAATGTGTGGAACTATATGATGCTTCATTGAAAGTGCAATCAAAGCATGAGCTTGAGCATTTTTTCCATCCCATCTAAGCTGCTCCTATGTAGGTGGAGAAGGAGAAACCACTGTACTCGAAGAAGAAGCTCCATCTGTGACAGTAGACTGTGAAGTAGAAGCATTTGCCGGTCTTCGATCTACATCTACCACTATATTCCAAAGCTGTTTAGCAACAAGAACATGCTTCATCATGTAAGACCACATCGGATAGTTGGTCCCATCAAGCTTATCTTCAGCTTGAAGCATGCCAAACAAGTCATTGCTGCCTGCCATTTCACTAAGGAACAAGAATGTGACAAAATCTTCACTTCGACGAAAACTGAAATGAGTGCTGAAATTTCAGCTCACAAACTATCACTCTGATGGCAATTCTGACTACACAAATGGCTTTGAAATGGGGGTAAAACCCGAGCGCACCTGGTGGAAATGTTTCTTGGCTGCTAAAATTCACAGTTCTATGCTCTGAAGTCGATTTGCACTATTAAAAGTGCACGCTCGCCACGACACGAAAAACCAAAACTTGAGAAGAAGTTAAACCTTCTCTGATACCACTGTTGGGTGTGTATAGAAGTGTGAGAGACACACAAGAAGCACACATAAGGAGCACAAACGCAACAAGACACACGAAGAAGACGATGGCTGGAATAACTCTCTCTATTGATGATAAAATTGAACTGAAGTAAGAGCTGAATAATATCCCTAAGTACAAAGCACCACCACATATGAGAGTATCAAGTATGTGGTAACATGGGGAAAAAACCTCTAGCCAGCACTAGAGTAAAAAGTGCCCATGTATAGGGAAAAGGTTCACATCAAAGCTACTCGAGGAACACATAAGTGTAACACATATAACATTTGGTTGTGGCTGTCCTTTCCTTTGGTGCCACCAAAGCTAAGCTCTTATGTGACAAGATGAGGGATTAGTTGTTCAAAACTTGGATATGCATCTTTCAAGTTAATGGAAGTTATAAAAGGCTTCCATCTTTCATCTTCTCTCAATCCATTGAGAGTATAACACACAAGATCTTCGTCTTCAACCGTTGTGCCAATAGAAGCTAAAGCATCGCTTAGCTCCTTAATCTTCAAAGTATATTCAGCTATGGATTGACTCAAACTTTTCTTGATTGTGTTCAACTCATTCTTGAGTTGAAGTTTCCTAGCTTTGGTATTTGTTGAATACATCCTTTCAAGAGCTTCCCAGGCATCCTTAGCTTTCTCTAGATGTTGAATATGCCCTACCATGGCATTAGTAATGACTTGAAAAATGAGGAACATGACTCTCCTATTCCTCTCTTCCCATTCTTTTGCTTGCCTCCTTTGGACTTCGGTGGCCATAGCTTGATTGATTTGAGGTTGAGAATCATCACCGCTCACAATACCCCATAAGCCTTTGCCCATTAGGTAGTTCATCATTCTAAACTTCCACATGGGATAGTTATCCTTATCCAACTTCTCTACTTGTTGACCCAAGTCAACCATTGAAGAGTATCAAAGACTTTGAGAGTTATCTCGAATAGTTATATTGTCCTTTGCTACTTGTTTTATAGCTCTTTTGCTTTACTTTATCTCCAGCTCTATTGGTGAAGCTTCAGCACCAAGTTTGCTCTGATACCAACTCTGGAGAATGAGTTCTCCTATGCGCAACGAAAATGTATAGTGAACCCTTGTATGTCCAGCACTTGGACAAACAACTGCACCGTAGATAGCTTGCTGCTCTCAATACAAATTTCAAATGGACTTGTGCCTTTAGTCAATCAAATTAGACAAAGAAAGCTTTCTAAAAAGCTATAAATAACTTAATTTGGACAAGTTTTGATTAGGAAATGCAACTAACAAAGATGAACTACCTGTTCACACAAGTATGCTGAAGAACTGAACTTCGCTCTCGGACTGATACCTCTTTGAATATCTATATCCTTTAAGAAAGATATTTGGTGCATAGTAAGTAGACACATATAGCTTTCCAACAAGCTAAAAAACAAGTACTTTGGATGATTTTTGGTCAAGAAACTCAACTGACCAAAATAGACCACCTGCACACATAAGTACACTGTAAGAGCTTTCCAACAAGAAAAAATCATGCAATTTGGATATGTTTTGGTCGGGAAACTTAACCGACTAAAATAGACTACCTATCTACACAGGTATATTGAAAAACTGGACTTCACTCTTTCCCTGATATCTCATAGAATATATAAGCTTTCAAGGAGATATTTGGTATGCAGAAAGTACATGAGATAAGCTTTCCAATGAATGTTTAAAGATAAGAAATGGTTACATAAACACCGAGATATGAGCTTCACAACAGAGTTATGTACAAATTGACATGCGGCTGGAAGGAGTCTATGGGAAGACAAAATGACAAAATGACTAGATCTAACTACTAGGAGCTCTTGACTCTTTCTCTCCTTGTTTTGAACGTGCTCTGACCTCACTTTTATAACCAATGAGCATGTGAAGAAGTTTGTGCCTCCTTCTTAACTCACCACTTTCCCCACTACATGCCACTAACTACAAGGCAAGATATTGTATCCCTTACTCATCATGAATTTTGACTATACTTTGTTCTTTTATTTTTTTCTTTTTTCTCTTCTTTTCCTTTATCTTTATATTTGGTAAATTTATCCAAGCATAGCTCATATGAAAATGAGCTTGTACATTTATCTTCAACAAAAACAATCTAAGTAGCTGAGTACCACTCAAGTAGCAATAGGCATATATACAAGCCATGGAAAAAAAACCTCCTAAAGGGGGAAAAAAGTGCCCCGATAGTCCTATTGTGTTCACACTCATCACTACCTAAATATATCAACAACTTTGACATTTATTATTTGACATTGATGTTTTGTAGGTTCGCCAAGAATCCAATGTTCCATGCTCAGACGAAGCAAATCAAGATCCAGTACCATTTCATCCACGAGAAGTTCATGTCTAAGGAGATTACTCTAGAGCAATGTACCTCTCAGGAGAACTTGGCGGACATGTTCACAGAGGCTCTACCTTGAGTTTCGCTCCAATGCTTAGTAGGCCTCTATAGCATTTAGTCACTCCGAAATGGAGCTGCAGACTAGGGGGTGTTGATGACATGATTGCTCCTACATCATTTCCATTTGTATTTGCATGAGTGCATCTTCATTTTTTATCTAGGAGGCACTCCATTTCCATCTTATATCCATTTTATGTTGTATCTATTTTGTATTTGGGTCTTCTACTTGTGTATTCATTCTCCTGAATCAAGGGAAATTACCCAAGTATGATGTACTTTGGAGAGCCCCTCCCAACTCATATAAGGAGGGACTCTCCTCCCATTTGTACTTGGTTAGAAGCTTGAGGAGCCTACTCCATGCTCTTGGCAAGCTCACTCTAATCCATGTGAGTTCTCCCATTTCATGGTCTACTCACTTTGAGGTTTACACTCTTTCTTTTTGTGAGTACACTCTTCATTTCATTATGTTTCTGCACGTGTATTCTCCACAAGCCAACTCCACCCATATATATACCTGTAGCACAAGGGGTTGCATGTCATTGGACACTTCCAAGTGTCCCTCTAAGTGTCCCTCATGTCATTCCAAGGTCTCACTAGGAGAGGCTTTTCCCAAGACTAAGGTTCCCACACCTGAAGATAAATCAATCTTAAGGTTGAGACTATTCAAATGGAAGCTCAAATGATTTAAATAACTCAAGGCTTCATGGATATACTTAGAGATACTTTCCCAAGGGTTTCTCATAGAACTTCACGGGTTCTCGAAACAATTTTGGACCATTAAAACCCATGCTTAGACCCATAATTATACAACATGTAGCAAGGCCAATAAAGATTAGGATTAACAAGGGGGAATGTGTTTTTTGTGACAAAGTGGAGGATTTCTCCAACCTTGTCATCAATTGCATACATGCCAAAAGATTCTAGATTTTGCTCATGCCCTACTGCATTAGGGCTAAAAATCATTCTTTAGGGTATCATGAGATTCTTCTTGGTGTTTCCAATAGGATGGACACTATGCTTTGGCATCTCTGGAAAACTAATATCCTCCGGAACATATGGACTAGTAGGAATGACAAAGTTTTTAGCAAAGGAAATAAAGACCTCCTTCATTTTTGCAAAAGAATTATGAGAAGTGCGAGTATGATGAGCATAAAATCCATCAATGATGCTCGTCTTGTTGACACCCCCGATCGATCACGTCTTCAAAGAGAAACACCTTAACTAATGGAGTACTGACTTGCTCTCTTTGTACTCTTCGGAGGGATTTGAAATGGTCTTTTCTCTTTCATGAGAAGTTTAATTTTTGTATTGTCCAACAATTATGCTATTGTAATGTTCCTAGTGTATTGGAGACCTTGTATGATTATTATGCCATGAATCCTGCTCATTGTAAGATCCTCTTGAGCCATGGTTCTGATTGGATGGTGGGATCCTCCCCTTTGTACATGATGTGACTTTGTTTTTTAAAATGGAGGTTCAGCCGAAGCCTACTCCCTCGAGCTTTAACTTCAAAACTGCAGCTGTACAAGTGAATGGGCATAGTACACATGAAATTCCGCGTATTTCACAAAGCACATGTTAGACTACCAGTATGCGACGTATGAAAGAATTGCCTGAAGGCAACTGATTTCAACTTGTTACTACGTGGTTACACTGACCTTAAGCCCACAAGGTGTTCTGTCGTAGATGGAGATTAAACCTTCGCCATGCCGCAAGAGACAAAAGGTCCATCCAGCCAAGCTAACGTGATCGGACATGATTAGACTTTTTTCTCTCCTTTCATTAAAAAAAAAATTAACTCTCATATGACATTTTGTACTGACCTCGTCGAATTTAGGTCTTCGCGCTGATATTTGCAGAAGAATATCTATATATTTTTTTTAGTAATGCATGTGTAATGTGCCGTGTCAATGGACAGCGAACAGTTTGTACGTGTTTATGGTTTTTTATTGAATCTGCTACATCCTCGGAATCACCATCTATCTCCACGCAGCCGCCCACGATTTTTGATTGGAGAAGAATAGCTCAGCATGGTCTGAGCTGACCTAAATATGTCATTTCCCTGCGCTTTTTTTTCTCCTTTTCGAGCTCTGTGTTTTGATCCTGGTAGCTATGGCTTTGCCCACGCTACATGCTTCCTGCAATCATGGAGCGTCTCTGCACACGAAGCATATCGTCTCAGGCGGGCATGACCGGATATATTTACTTGAATCTTCTTTTTTGGCTCGTCAAAGCTTCCGTTGCACCTCAGGTACCCAACGCCTGTCAGCAGAAAAGCCTCGTAAGAGCTTCAGCCGCATCGCTTGGGCTGCGGCCGAAACAGACATTTTTACCGCCACTGCTGATTTCCAAGAACTAGAGATTCCGTCCTTCCCTCGCCCGACTCCTCCGCAGAGCTTCAAGTCCAGGTTTGCAGATGATCAGCCTCGAAAAGGATCTGACATTCTCGTTGAGGCTCTTGAGAGGGAAGGTGTCACCGATGTGTTCGCATATCCTGGTGGGGCATCCATGGAAATCCATCAGGCGCTAACAAGGTCTAGCTCAATTAGGAATGTGCTCTGCCGCCATGAACAGGGGGAGGTCTTTGCAGCTGAAGGCTATGCTCGTGCTTCAGGCAAAGTTGGGGTTTGCATTGCCACATCCGGCCCAGGCGCAACGAATTTGGTAACAGGCCTCGCTGATGCTATGCTGGATAGCATTCCCATGGTGGCTATAACTGGGCAGGTGCCCCGTCGCATGATAGGTACCGATGCATTCCAAGAAACCCCAATTGTTGAGGTAACTCGATCCATCACCAAACACAACTACCTTATACTGAACATTGAAGATATTCCCCGCCTCATAAGGGAGGCCTTTTACCTTGCGTCATCAGGTAGGCCTGGCCCTGTACTTGTCGACATTCCCAAAGATGTGCAGCAACAGATGAGCATCCCTGATTGGAATCAGCCAATGAAGCTGCAAGGCTATTTGGAACGTCTCCCTAAGCCCCCTCAGCTTTCACAGTTGGAGCAGATTCTTCGCTTAATTAGCAATTCAAGGAGACCAGTGGTTTACTGTGGAGGGGGGTGCATGAATTCTAGCAAAGAGCTTAGGGAGTTCATTGATCTCACGGGCATACCAGTCACTACTACTTTAATGGGCTTGGGTGTGTTTCCATCCTCTGATGAGCGATGCCTTCACATGTTAGGCATGCATGGTACTGTTTATGCAAACTACTCGGTAGACAAAGCCGACCTCCTCCTTGCATTTGGTGTGCGCTTTGATGATAGAGTGACAGGCAAGCTTGAGACATTTGCCAGCCGTGCTAGCATTGTTCACATTGACGTTGACTCGGCAGAGATAGGGAAAAATAAGCAGCCACATGTCTCATTGTGTGCCGATATTCAGCCTGCACTAGTTGGAATCAATCATCTCATTAAGAGTCGTAATCTATCCTTTGATTTTTCTGCCTGGATGAAGGAACTGAATGAGCAAAAGCTGAAGTGGCCATTGAACTATCCCAAGGATGAGGATTTTATCTGTCCACAACAAGCGATTGAGCTGTTGCATGAAGTCACTCAAGGAAATGCTATCATCACAACTGGTGTTGGGCAACATCAAATGTGGGCAGCACAATGGTTCAAGTATGATAAACCTAGGCAGTGGTTATCATCAGGTGGTCTAGGAGCTATGGGTTTTGGTTTACCTGCAGCATTGGGTGCTGCTGTAGCAAATCCAGGTGTACCTGTTGTGGACATAGATGGAGATGGTAGCTTTCTTATGAATATTCAAGAATTGGCTACTATTTATGTTGAGCAGTTGCCTGTGAAGATCATGATTCTGAATAATCAACACCTTGGTATGGTTGTGCAATGGGAGGATAGATTCTATAAGGGGAACAGAGCACACACCTATTTGGGTGACCCAAGGAATGAGGAGACCATTTTTCCTGATTTCTTAAAGATGGCAGAGGGATGTAAGGTTCCATCTGCTCGTGTTGTGAAAAAATCTGACTTGCGAAAGGCTATAGAGCTCATGCTAGAGACACCAGGGCCTTATTTGCTTGATGTTATTGTGCCTCATCAAGAACATGTGCTTCCCATGATTCCTAGTGGTGGGTCATTCAATGACATCATCACAGAAGGAGATGGGCGGAGAATATACTGAGTGCCTCTTTTGAACAGTTGTTTCGATTTTGCTGCGTTATCAAGTCACTTGACTCTAAACGTAGTGTGAAGTTAATAGTTGCTTCTGACAATAGTCAATACAATTGAGTGTCTTATTCTAGAATCATGTTTTTCTTCCAGAGCCAGATCAAGTCCAGATCCATGTGTCTATATAGTATGAGCATGTATTGTCAAGAATCGCCAACAATCTTCAATGTCTCTGGTCTAGTGTGCCTAGAATGTCTGATGAATGGCTTCTATTGATAAAATCAAAAGGGGTATTTGTTTTTGATGCACAGTGATTAAGCTAGTCATCAACATGTCTAGACGTTTTGAATGTAATGCTTATGCGATGCAAAATTGCAGTTTTATAGATGCTTTCATTTACATTCGTGAAATGAAGCTTTGATGAGCACCATCACGGATAAAACCATGACGTCTGTAATGTTGCACTCTAAACAGTCATGGTCCTCAGTGTTGAGGTTTGAGTCATAAAGTTCTAATGCATGCTGAGATCTCTGTCGATCTTGCACTCTGTGGAATCAAGTGTGTTCTCCAATCCTTGAAGTGCAACTCCTGATACAGGTTCCTCTTCAGAACACTGTACTGAAGGCTGAGAGGACAGGGAATAAATAATTCTTCTCGTCTTTATGTGATCCATAGCTCCAAGTGGGGACTAGAGTTAGTGCATGTTGTGGGGTGCAGATGCAGAGACTGCTGAAAGTGCAAACCCTATTGCTGTCATGATCCCATTGTTGCATATGCTCTTTATTATTGCCTATGTGGACTTCCTTTTCTTTGGAACATGTTGAACCCTTTGAATTCTCAACAATAAGCGGATTGAAAAATACTTTTCTTCAACTATTATTGTCTCTCTATGTTTTGTGAAGTTTTACTTTTTTGTTATTTGTTATTGCTTAGTAGGTTTGATTGTTGTGGGGCAGTGGCTTGGAGTTCATGGTGGTGTATGTGTTTTTAAAGCGGTCTCGGGTTGTCCTTCAGAAGAGGTTTTATTTTTGTTGCCTCTTTGCATGATTCTCCATTTGCTTCCTCCAGTAGAGGCTAGATCAGACAACTTTTCCCCCTGGATGTGAATTTATCTCCAAATTGGTATTCTTTTATTTATGTTTCCAACAGCATACTTGTTGATGAGAGGGTGGATCCATTAGCTGTTCTTCTAGGGAGGGTTTATGTTAGAATTTTGGCAAGCTACGTTGTGAAGTTTATGGATATAAGGGTCATTAAGGCCAAGGTCTCTTGTTTGTAGTATCTTAGGGGATTTTTGGGAGGGTTCCTAGAGAGAGACAATGGGGAGGGCTATGAATGGATCAGAGGTGAGACTATGCAAATCTTTTCCAATATTACACTTATAACAGTGATATAAGAGTGCTCGTTTTTTCATTTCTATCAGAGCTGGGAGATGGCGGTTATCTTAAGAGGTATTTTTTCAGAAGAATCGAGGAAAAAAGTTACCTAAGTTTTTGGAGAGAATAAGACCCTACTAGTGGGGCAAGAAAAGGAGGAAAAAAGGGGAGAGAGAGAGAGAGAGAGAGAGAGAGAGAGAGAGAGAGAGAGAGAGAGAGAGAGAGAGAGAGAGAGAGAGAGAGAGAGAGAGGTGCCATGAGTGCTAAGGAGAAGAACAAAGAGGAAGAAAGGAAGAAGAAAGAAGACAGGGAGAGGAAGAGAAAGGAACAGGGAAAAAATCTGCTCTATGATAGTGGTTGCTCCATGCAAAGACGTGGTTGGTTGGAGAAGAAGAGAAGGCACTTTGATTTTCTTGGTGCGCTGACCATGGTCTCTGTTGAAGTGGTGAAGATACACCAGTATTCAACAGTCAGTATGAAGTTTGTAGTAGAGTTTATATGGTCATATCTATATAACAATGCATGCATCTACACAATGTAAGCTCTTCAAACTCTAGGTAGTATTTTGAGCATGCATGGAGTTTTCAAGGCATCCACATATTGAGGTATGTAAAACTATTTAGGTTTGTAACTTGTATTTAACTTTCATGTTTGACAAATGCATCCTCTTTGAACTTCCATCCTTTGCAATGACATCCTCTTTTCTAGATAGTGAGATATTTAGGTTTGTAGCATGTCGTCAGCCATATTTTATGATGGCACTATGTATTCGTCCATCAAATATATAAAACCTACACTGTGTTTCCTCGTTGATATTACTATCCTATACTGTGGGGAAACACGGGCTGAGAATTAGGATGAATCCGTATACATCCATTGCAAATTAACCAAACCTACTTTAACTTCATATACACAGTTGTCCGTTCAGTAAGTAGCTGAAGGAATTTTGGAATTTGAGACTTAAATTGATGAACACTTCACGAATGAATTTTGTTTTAGGCGGTCTTGTTTTTTCAAACTTACTTTCTATACGAAAGTGATATTGCTTAAATATCTTGGGGTTAATAAGGATCTTAAGAGCGGAAATAGATATCTTATCAAACGAATAGTGAAAAAAAAATGTAGCTTGATCAATTTTTTGTATGTAGTAGTTGTCGACCATATGAGCAAGCAATTTGTCAGAAATTCAAGTGCGTGCACTATTGTGTATGCATGTGTAAATAAATGGCACACATGCTTTTTTCCCCCTAAAATTTCCTTTTTTGTTTGCTTTTATAATATATTTGGGTTTTGTAACTCCATCATATCGTACCTAAATTTGGAGAAAATGTCATTTTAATTCACAAAATTAAATACATTTTTGTTTGAAAATATAAGGCAATAGGTGAAATGTTCAAAGCCAATAGGCTACTGAACTTAAGCCTTTTAGAGCTTAAGTACTGAAGAAAAAGGAGCATCCCTTTAATTTTTCTTCAGTACTTAAGCCTTTTAGAGCTTAAGTACTGAAGAAAAAGGAGCATCCCTTTAATTTTTCATTTTTGGCACACATGTTATAGGCATCTTATAGAGTCCTCTGGTATAAAAGTCTCTACCAAATACTTTATATTTTGAAGGAAAAATATGCTTGGGTTTTGTAAATCGAAAGGCCAGGTATGATTTCACAAAGTTTGAAAAGTTAAATGAGATTAATAAAGTGGGAAAATAAGAAAAAAAGGACGTTAGATACATCTGTCCATATATACAAATGGATTGTCTCGTCTAAGAGTTAAAATCTAATAGATAAAGAAGCTTCTCTTTTTTCTTCTCTTTTAAAGCTGATTGAGTATTTTTCAACTAATTAGGTTTACTTGGGACCTTGTGTCCAATAAAACCCTAATTTTAGTTCCTTTATGTTGCATTGGAATTACTAGCATATGACCTACCACAGTGTTAGAGATTACCTCTCAAATGAGGATGATAGCTAATATTCCCACTCCAACGCTCTCAACTTTTCATTGGTTGTCTTGGGGTTCTTTGTATCTACTTCAGGTGCTTCTTCTTCTTCTCCACACACAATAGGCTAGTGTCCTCATATCATAGTCGGATACTCTAGATCTTTGTGAGAACTGGAAAATGACATACTTGGGACTCACCTCCCTACCTATTTATAGACCTTGCCTAAGTCGCCATCTAGAGTTCTCTCTAAGGTCCCTCTACTCATCTGACCATCAAGAGTAGGTTTGGAATATAACACTCTCTTCCCGCGCAAAAGATCATTGTCCTCAATGATATAGAAGGATCTATAAACCTTGGATTCAAAATCTATTATTCCAACTAATAAGAGTAGAGTATGTTGGGTGTCTGAAATACTCGATGCTCAAAAGTTGTTAGACCATGACCTTATTCAAAAACATTTTAGAACGAAATATGTATTGTTTTAAATACTAGGAAATATAAGAAGTATGTATTGTTATGTTTATGAGAACTATGTATTGTTCTAAATGCTAAGAGCGAAGAGATTTAGCTCGCTAACATTTGAAAGGCTAGAAATTTTTATTTGAACAAGCATATTTGAAACAAAAAAATTGATCAGTGAAATCAATATAAGAATGATGTCTTGAATAAGAAAACACATGGTTATTGGCTTTCTGTGTTAGGGGCATCATCCTCCTCTTTGAGCCCTTGCAAAGAGAGGCTCCGGCTTCCTTTGTACCTTGCCCCAATAAACTTTGAGTTTAACACATTCTTTGATATGGGGCCAATTTATTTCAACTTAAGTATCTTTGTGCATAAATTTGATATTGCTGTGTGAAGGCATACTATTCTTTTCTTTAGGTTTGTTTAGTTCTTGACAATGAACTCTTTTTATATGACAACCAATGAGCATGTGAAAAAAATGATCTTTTGAATATCATATATTATGATTTGAGTTCTACAAGCTCAAAAGATATTCTACTACTTAATGAAGATGATCTTTATTTTTCATTGCATTGTATTTCTTTTTGTACACCTGTATTACCAAGCTTTCTTTCTTTTTGTCAACTCCATGATAGGGTCGTTGGCCTTCTTTACCATTTCTCAATGTTATACATTCATTTTATGAACGTGAACCTTGACTTCACATATTTTGTTTTTTTTCATACAAAAATGATGTTGCATGCAATATCAAGCATTTCTTCAACAAACCATCACTAACAAACCATTAAAGAGCTATAAGATTTTCACATGTTGTTGATAATTTTGTACTAAATACTATAAATCCAATGAGGATCCAAAGGTCAAGTTCTTTAAAAGCTTGGAAATGTGCTTGGACCAATTGTGTGTTTGTATTATTATTCCACAGTTTTTAGTGTTGCATATGGTTTTTGTACACTTGCATATGAATGGAAATTCTATGCACAATTTGTAATGTGATTTTTCACCTTTTCATGTAAAAAATATGTAGACCAAAGAGAGAGAGAGAGAGAGAGAGAGAGAGAGAGAGAGAGAGAGAGAGGATTAGTGAAAAGAAGTGTGAATGAGTTGGAAGGAGAAATAAAGGGGAAGATTAGAAGTTTCATAGTATGTTGAGTCATATAAGAACATCGATAATGTTTTCTAAAAGGTAAAGATTTGAACAATATTCATATTAAATTCTTGACAATGATGTTTTAGTGAGAGAGTGAAGGTTCCTTGATCACATATGCCACTTTGAAAATGTACAATGTTTCAAAAGTAAAGTTGTACTTAGCTTTTGGATAAAATTACTCATTTACCTTCCATTTTTATTTCATGGCCGAATTTGGCTCAAAAGTAGGCTTCTCTAAGCTTCCAAAATAAGAGGTCCATGAGGAGTACAAAAGCTCATGATTGTCGGGTGTGTGTAGACATAAGAAGCATACACAAGAAGCATAAACACAACAAGACACATGGAGAAGATTGATGACTGGAATAGCTCTCTACTGATGATGAACAAAATTGAAGTAAGAGCTAAATAATATTCCTAAGTACAAAGTAGTACCACATATGAGTGTATCATGCATGTGGTAACATGGGAAAAAACCTCTAACCAATACGAGTAAAAAGTGCTCATGTATAGGGGAAAGGTTACATCAAAGCTACTTGAGGAACACATAGGTGTAACAAAGCCCCCTGGAGTGAATGATGTGCACACATACAGGGAGTGAGAGATAAACCCCCACTGGGCAATAAGCCTAAAGCTTTGTGAAAAGCTTCAAACTTTCCTCGTGGAAGAGATTTAGTGAATATGTTTGCCACATTATCTTGTGTAGGCACATATACTAATTCAATATCTCTTGCATGAAGGTGCTCTCTCACATAGTGATAATGCACCATAATATGTTTGGTCCGTGCATGAAACACTGGATTTTGTGCAACAACCAATGCACTCTTACTATCAGTGAGAATATGCATAGGAGCATCATCCATGAAAGATCCATCAATAGGCATCTCAAACATATACACTCCACTGTGAATTGCCCTATACTCAACTTCACAACTTGATGTTTCCATTGTAGATTGCTTCTTACTCAACCAAGATATGAATGAGCCTCCAAGGAAAAAGCAATCACCACTACTAGACACGCAAGTATCATAACAACTAGCCCAATCACTATCTGTAAAAGCATGGCTAAATTTCTCTCCCATTAAAGAGACCTAAAATCAAAGTGCCTTTGAGATATCTAAGCATGTGTTTCACTGCTTGTCAATGCTTAGTGCTAGGGCTATGCATAAATCGACTCAAATGAGAAACTGCATATTGTATAATCGGCCTTGTGTTGCATGCATATATAATGCCACAACTTGTTGATAAAGAGAAGTGTCAAATGCATCACTGGAATTATCAACTGAGAACCTAAATCCTATCTCCACTTATGTGGAGACTGGCTTACAATCCTCAAATTCAAAACTCAGAAGTATTTTTTCAACATAATTTCCTTGATCCATAACAATCGCCCCCCTCAATAGATATGAACTTGATGCCAAGATACTAGCTCAAAAGACCAAGATTAGTGACATCAAAAGTATGCTGCAAAACAGAGAGGATGTCAAGTTTTGCATCACATGATGGAGTCAAGATTAGGTCATCAATATAAAGAACAAGAACTGTAAGATCAGCCCCATCTTTGCATACATAGAGTACGCTTTCAATGGGACTACATATGAAGCTAAGAGAAATCAAGTGCTTATGGATTTTGTCATACCATACATGTGGAGCTTGCTTGAGACCATATAAGGCTTTATGCAAGTGACACACCATATGCTCTTGCCTTTTCATGGAAAATCCAAGAGGTTGTTTCACATAAACCTCTTCTTGCAAATCACCATTCAAGAAATCTGTTTTTATGTCCAACTGATGTACTTTCCAATCTTGTTTGGGCAGCCAATGCAACCATGGTATGAATGGTAGTCATGGATGAAGTAGGTGCAAAAGTTTTCTCATAGTAAATACCATATTGTTGCGCATACCCTTTGGCAACCAATCTAGCTTTGTATCGATCAATGCTACCATCTGATTTTCTTTTAATCTTGTAAACCCACTTTGTACCAATATCATTTTTTCCTTTTGGCAATTCACATAACTCCAAAGTACAATTCCTCTGTATGGAATCCATTTTTTATTGCATAGCACTCATCCAATGTGGGTCATCACATGCATTTTAAAAGTGGCTCTTCATTACATGTTGCAATAAGAGAATAATCCACAAGGTTACTTGATGCAAGGTGAGAACTTGATCTTGTTCTATCAAGTAAAGATGCACTCAATTTACTACGCTACATAGTTTTTTTTCAACCACTTTGGCATGGTTTATGCACTCTTGATGGACATCTGTTCATTATGTAATATATCATCAACATGTATATCATTGTGGGCTGAATTTCATGCTCATTTTTTAGTTATATTTTGACAAAAATGTTCAGCCATATATGGCTAGAAAATTTCAGGCATGTTTGGCTAGAAATTCTCTACATTTTCAGCTCTATTTTGCTAGAATTTTTCAACCCTTAGAACCTCACTTCGCTGATCTACATGGCCATAGTCAATCAAACCACTTTGGAACAAAGGCATACGTGTATCAAACACATCTTGAGAGCTAAATGTTCGCTATTTTTTGCATTCAAGTAGAGGGAAATTTGAATTTTCAATAGATACCACATCTCGAGTCACAATAACTGTGTCCATCAATGGATGGTAAAAATGATATTCCTTAATTTCAACACTATAACCAACAAATATATACTCCTTTAATTTATCTTAAAGTTTGTGACATGGTTATGATGGCACAAGAGCATATGAAAAACAACCAAACATAGTGCATATGAATAACCATAAGTTTATGTCCATTCCAAGCCTAATAACAAGTGATGATTGTCAATGCTTTTGTAGGGTGGCAATTCAACACCCTTTTGCAACAAAATGGAGTGTAGTAAAAAAGTCTTGAAAAGATTATGGTAATTCTTTGACAATGTAGAGAAGAGTAAGCATCCATAATAATCTTCTATGTTTGTCGATTGCTCTTTCAAGTCCTTGATGCATGTTACATACACATCCACATACTCATTTTTAGCCATACGTACATCCTCAAGTTGTTTCCTCAAGTATGCAACACATGCTTCATTACACAGGACATATAAAGAAGCAAAAGTGTCCCATGCTTGTCTTGATGTAGAACATGACCAAATGTCTGGAACTATATGAAGCTTCACAGAAAGCGCAATTAAATCATGAGCTTGAGCATCTTTTCCATCCCATCTAAGTTGCTCTCATGTAGGTTGAGAAGGAGTAACCATGTACTTGAAGAAGAAGCTCCATCTGTGACAATAGAATGTGAAGTACAAGAATTTGGAGGGTTTTGATCTACATCTACCACTATGTTTCATCATGTAAAATCACATCGGATATTTGGTCCCATCAAGCTTAGCTTCATCTTGAAGCATGCCAAACAAGTCAATGTTGCTCGTCATTACTAAAGAACAAAAATGTGACGAGATCTTTACTTCAATGAAAGCTGAAATGTATGTTGAAATTTTTAACTCACAATCCTTCACTCTGATGGAAAATTTGACTACATGAATGGGTTCAAAATGGGGATGAAAATCTAGTGCAATTTTTAGAAATGCTTTTTGGTTGCTGAAAATCAATGTTTTTTACTCCGAAGTTGATTTGCACTGTTAAAAGTGCATGTGTGCCACAACACAAAAAAATGAAACTTAAGAAGAAGCTGAACCTGATCTAATACCACTATTGTCTGTAGAAGTTCCAGAGACACACAAGAAGCACATACAAGGAGCACGAACCTAGCAAGACACACAGAGAAGACAGATGCTGGAATTATTCGCTCTATTGATGACGAACGTAACTCAAGTAAGAGTTGAATAATATCCCTAAGTACAAAGTACCACCACATATGAGTGTATCATGTATGTGGTAACATGGGGAAAAAAAAATCTAGCCAGCACTAGTGTAAAAAGTGCCCATGTATAGGGAAGAGGTTCACATCAAAGCTACTCAAGGAATAGATAAGTGTAACAATGATGGTACGGGTTTCTTGTTTTTAATCTTTTGGGTATTTTTAGCTAGCATATACACATAAATAATATCCAAAACATAAATTTTAACACCATAACTTGCAGAATCCATTCAAGGAGGAAAATGGACAGCAAACCACATAATCATGGTAGGGATACTCTAATATTTCTTCTAAAAAATTTTCATTATAGTTTTCGTTATTACTTCCAAAAAATTAAAGTGTTTGAAGTGATTTTCCTTAAGGATTAAAAATGGAATTAAAGAACAATATTTGGTTCCTTGATCATTGGATTTGGGCTTCATTTGGGCCTCTAATTAATACTGCTAACTTTATTGTCATAGAGCAGTTGAGTTTGTAATAAGCCAACAATCTCAATAATGCATGTGTCTCCTTTTGAAGTATTTAATTAATATGAATTTATATAATATCTTTACACTTGATTGTGTTTGAAATTTTTGAAGAGGTAAAAAAGAAATGAAAAAATTATACATTTCTTGCATGTGCTGTGATTTTCTATAGGTTGCTTATCTGGACCACAAGCATGTGGTCCATAAGTGGTTTTTATTGGTCCATATCTCTATTTTATTTAAGGATCGCCATTCCTAATATCATAATATCATATGAATAATTGGTTTGTGTTCTTTTATGCATATGTGCATATTTCGTAGCATATGCAAGTAGTTTTTAGTCTGAGCATGAGAAACTTCTCCAAGTTGATTTCCCATGCAATTTAAGATTATTAATACTAAAGTGTATTATAATCCTTTGAAGACGTGTATTACCACAATGCTCGTTGGTTTTTTAATCTTGCATTCCAATTATTTTTTCCTGCAAACAACTTAGTTATATTGACTCAAAGTGATTGCATTATATTTAGTTATATATAGTTATATTTATGCTTATTTCAAGCATGCCAGACAATCCCCTACACATTGTTCTAGACTTGCAAATGCATTGGAAATGCTCTTGCTCTTGCATCTATAACTAAAATACATGTGCATTATGATCATTTGAAAGTAATACCACTGGTTAAATCTACTTCTCTTTAATTTGCACTCAATTCAAATAAACCGTACAATTCATAAGAAGAAGCACTCTTAGCTTACACACACATGAAAGGAACCACTATTAGCTTGAACACACACACACACAAACAAACAAACACACTCACATATGCAAGCATGCACACACATACAAAAACTTGCACATACACATGTATATGTTCATTCATTCATTCATTCATACATACATACATACATACATACATACATACATACATACATACATACATACATACATACATACATACATACATACATACATACATACATACATACATACATACATACATACATACATACATATTTCCTCACAATATTTAGTCTTTATTTTGTAGGACATAACATTATCTTGAACAAAAGAAGAAGCCAGGTGATAATGAGAATTCTATGATGATGGAAGCATTTTGAAAAGACATGATACTTAAGAATTTTTGGGAAGATGCTTATGAAATGCTAAAGGATTCGGATAGCCATAATCGAATTAAACAATATTTTGAAGTAAAACAATATAATCATTGTAGAAAGTTTCCCGCTTAGCCATATATTTTGACCCAAAGTAAAGGGAAATATTGTATCAAATTTAACCACAATGATGTAATGGATGATTTTTTAAATAATATAATCAAGATCTTACTCAGATATAGATCCCTAAATTTCATTTAACCTTTTTGGTTTATTTCTAGTTAAGATGTGAGTAGAGTATGGTTTAGAATGAACAAAAAGTTCAATGAAGAGTTGAACTATTGAACTCTACCAACTAAGAAACGTGGTCATTAATGACTTATAACATGGACTTCATTGTTGAGTTAATAAAAATTCCAATGAAATGAGGTTTTACCTCATTCCCTTACATTTCCTTTTGCCCAATTTGCATACATGAATGCTTTAGTAACACATTTGATAGATATAACTATGATAATATCCTTCATGCTCATTAGCTATTATGTATATGATTTACTCTGTTTCTAATATATGGGTGGGAAATCTCCTTGTTTTTGCAAACACATTCGGGGATCAATGATTGGAAGTCACTATGGCTTCTACTTTGTATAATGCAATTGTTACCATGGACATTCTATCTAGATATTTGCCCATCTTTTACTATCTCACAAAATTATTACTACAAAAGGACACATGCTATGTATGTAATCTGTCTATTATTTTCCAAAAAGGTGCTATTAATCTACGCAAAGCCTAAACAAACAAAGAATGAGCTTGCATATAGAATGTATAAATGATACTTGGGTTTTGCACAAAATAATAATTCATCATAAAGACTTTGCAATTCCTAAGAGTTACACAAAACTGTTCAACTAGATTATTTTGTAATTAAGGAAAGGATTTACAAATTTGAGAGTTTATGCAAGTGAGGAATAAGGACTAAATTTGATACCTATTTTTTAGTACGTATTTTCATTCCACCTCCAAGTTGAGCATGTAGTAGTTTATTCTTGTAGTAAGCACTCTTGGTCATGGAGCGAAGATTGTGGAACACTTCTCAAAAAACCCTACTGCAAAGGCTTCTTCAAAGGTCTACATGTATTGTGAAGGCAAACACATCAACCATGAATAATAACCATAGAGCCATTGCTTGCTAGGAACCATGCACTTTGGCCTAGTGTGAAATCTATTGCCTCTTTAAGTCAAGAAGTTATTGATTTTCAAATGCTATAAGGCAAACTTGTAACATATTCAAGGTTTTTTTTATCATCTTGATTATGAGATCTGGTACTATCAATAGTTATCAATATAATTGATTATACGTAACACACAAGCACGTGACGGATAATTGGGTATGGGTGGTGTGGTGGCTATAAGTTCCACCATTTCAGGTGCATATATGTGAAAGGCTTCCTCATGTACATTGCTTGGTCCATCTTGATCATCAATGGGTTGGTGAGACACTTTTATTGGAGGATTGGAGGTAGATGTTTGCCACTTGAAGGTGTTGCCCCCTCTCTAGTTGGTTACATTTTTATTGGTGCTTTTGTTGGTTTGGTCTTCATTGTAGATTTTTTGTTTCTTAAAGCAAAATAAGATAAATTAAAAGAGAGAAGATTACATCAGTACCACATAGGTGGGAAACCATAAAAGTCCTAAAAAAAGGGAAAATGAGCACTAGCTTACTATTTATAATTATGTTTTGTTGTTTGTAGTGGTACTTATGGCTTGAATGATCGAAAGGCTTGGGACATCTCTTCCCATCCTTCTCATTGTGTTTTTAATGCTTCAATACGATCCTCAGTAGGCTTCTTTCTTCTTGATGTTTAACTTCTCTTTTTATTAAACTTTTTGCTATTTTCTTTCATGGAAGAGTTGCTAAAAGCTCATCACTTTAAGCAATTCTCTCATATATGATCCATGTATTTGCAAAGATTCCCACAATGAATCTGTGAGTTTCATAAGGTTCAATTTTTTGTACACAAGCAAGACCATATCTAAGGTGTCGTTTGACTTCCTTGAGGTATGAGTAAAAGATATACCATAATCTTTGATGGCCTTTTATGGCTACTAAAGTGGTTCATACTAAAATGTACATGGGAAATTCCCACAAGAACCAACTCAAAGATTATCAACCGATTCAAAGAAGGCCACAACCAGGAAACCTCAGAATGAAGAAGCAAAAGGACAATTTTGACATTAGAGCAACAATTCAATTCAAGGATGATTCAAATTTGGGTACCGAAGAAGATCATGGATGCTCAAAGACAATGGCAATAAATTTGGGTACTTAAACAAACCTTGAAAGAAGTAAATACCACTCTACAAGCATGGAATCAAGGAAGAATTCACAAATTGAAGATTCAATCAAGGATGCCAACAAACCAAAGGACACCAAGGAAAAGCAACCTAAAGAAAAATGATGGGAATATGGAAGGAAAATGTGGAGACCAAAAGTTGTTCAATCATATCAATAGATTGAGAAGCTTTGTATTTCTTGCACACATACTGATCTGAATGTATCTAGAGTATGCACAATAGGGCCACCCTACAAGGCCTAACATTCAACACATTGCTTCTCTAAGTGGGTTTAATGGTGCACGATTCCTCAAGAGGGAATAGATCTTCACTTGTACTATATTAGTGTAGGTTTCTTACTAACATTAACTATTCTTTCTCTTCGTTCATTGCTAATGTTTATTTTTCTTGAGATAAAAATCACAAAAATTATATCTCAAAGATCAATTATAGCTACAATGACCTCATTGTCACATTCCTCCCCTTTCTTCACCCATCACCCATCACGTTTCCCGCACCACACATATCACACCATTGTGCACACACTCGTGCACTAGTGTACACACATTCTTCACAATCATGATAATTGCATCCCTTACCATCACCTCCATCAAAACATCCCCACCAATCACTGAAGCACCACGGCCACCTCCCCCAACCCCCCCTTCCTCCTCCTCCTCCTTCCCCCTACTCCCCACCAACTCAAACTTTCCTTTCCTTCCCCTTTGAAATCCTATTTCCGTCATCTTCCTTCCTACCAATCGATCTTGTCTTCACACTGTCATCTAACCCTATGGGCTCCACTTTAAACGAGACAGAAGAATATCAGCCACTGTCTCACCTGAACAGTACACTCGAGTGCAAATGAGTTCTTTACCATCACAAATGAATTCCCGCTCATGCTCGAAAATCCGACTCTTAACAACTATTGCACCAAGCTAAAAGAGGTCCACCAAGCACTTGAAACACAAGCTAGGACAACCTCAAGGTAGAGTTACAGCAAGCTGAAGATTCTCTTAGAGACGTTCGCACTCAGAACACACATTTATCTCGAAACATTAGTCTTCTAAAGAGACATCTCACGACTCCTCATGAAGAAAACATTTGCGTATACGACATCAGAATTAGGAGAACCTCAACACGTTTACAGAGGAAACCAAAGAATCAATCACCCCTCACGATATGCAACAACGCCCTTGAATACCATGAAGATTGTCCTCCATGATTACACCTTGTTACTCAAAGCATGTGATGCACAAACGGAAGAGTTACAAATGCACTAAAGCCCGAGATGGCCTCCGCCATGACCTACAAAGGCTATCGTTGATAGATTTGAGGAAGTAAAAGAGCTCGAACAACATGTAAAGGTACTGCATGTGCAAGTAAAAGCATGTGCAATGACTCTATCCCTAACTCATGACCAGCCACCCTCACCAAAACCACCCCCTCCTTGAAGGGAACAACTTCAAAAAGCAACCAACTGTGGAAGGAAGAGCAACCGAAAAGGTCGTGACATTCAAGAAGTTCCAAGAGTGGATTAGCTTACTGAAGTGGGGACATGGGGCCGCACCCATTGGTGAAAGTCGAATATCGAATGGTACAAGCCAATTTCGAAGATACGGTTTTGCGTTCAAAGTTTTTTCAAAGATCGGTTAACTCGCGTTTCATAAAAATGCGAGATATCCAATAGAATTCATTTTTCAAGCTTTACGATGACTACGCCAAGAAGATAATGAAAATAGCGGGCCACCCTCCTACATTTGCTACACAATTCCTGGAAGAAGATTTATTGGAATGGGCAGCAAGAGGCACAATTTCAACCCCAATGGCAAAGTGACTTCTTGCAGCATTACCCAAAAAAGACGACTACATGGCATGGAAGCACATACCTATGCATATTATCTACAATCCTTGCTACTGCCATGTCCCCCATCGCACATCTTTCAAAACTTTTCTTATCAAGGTACAAAGGAACAAAAGATGTTGGCTTAATTATTCGTTCATTGTTGGGCCACAAGTTGAGCCATTAGGGATTACATGTTAGAAACCTTCCGTTTTTAGGAAGGCCATGTTCATAATGTACCGGATATTGCTTGCCAAATGATGTTGAGCTCTTTTAATATTATGCATGTAGTTTTAACAATATTCAAGAAAGTCGAAAGGCCACACATCGATGTGCCAAGTTTTGAATTCGGCAACAATGACCTTGTATACGATCTGAGCACCACACCAGTAGATCGGGAAAAAACCTTCTAAAGTTGGACCGAAAGAGACTCGCGGTTTTAAATTCCCAGATTCAAGAATTATTTTATAGTTTAAATGACACAATCAAGGCTTTTTTCAGAAGTCCTCTAACGAGTGCATGATGAAAATTCTCTCTACACTCTCAATCAAGCAGCAGAGAGTAATGAGCAACAATAGAGGTCATAAGCTACTGACTCTCAATCAAGCAGCGGAGAGTAATGAGCAACAATAGAGGTCATAAGCTACTGTTGTGGGAGTGTTCTTGTTTATGCTCGGTGCTCACTTCAATAAAATGTTGATAATGAGAACAGTGGCAAGAATACATAAAAAAAGAGTTTAATGGAACCACCCCAATCACAAGAGAATAAGATTTGTTTATCTTTCCACTGCAAGAGGTTGAAGCACTGAAAGGCCGACAAGAAGGTGATCTCTCTCAAAATTCACCACCAAAATTGGTAAGAGATTATGAACCACAAAAGAGAAATTATTGCTGCTACAAGAATAAAGTGCCACCTTGAACTGCAATTAAGCTTTACACAGGTGTACAGCAACAAATAGGCAAAAAAGATGGGAAGATGGAAAAAGCGAGTACAAGGATGTTAAGCATTTAAAAGCATTCTTGAAGCATGACAATGATGAGAAGTTGCTCCATGTTAAAGAAGACAAACACAAGAACCAAGTTGACAGAAGAACTACACCATTACTAGGCACATTCTAATACCATGTATAGAGTGCACACTGAAGCTAAAAGAAACACACATACAGACAAGGAAAATGTGAAGCACAATCATGAATAAACCATGAGAAATAAAAGCTTACAATTGGATTATAGTTTGTCCAGAACCCTAGCAAAATCAGTGGTAACTTTTGGACCCGGGACTGTAAGGTCCAGGGTTCAAGTCCTGGAATGTGGCCTCATGTATAACCCCTGGAAACTGGGGGACAAAGGGGTCCCCAGGGTGTGTGAGTCGTTTATTTCTTCAATCTTTCAAGTTAGATGGAAAAGTATGGTCAATGACCGAACTTTCACAAAAAAAAGAATTAGCAACAAAATCACCCGCTAAAAGCAGGATGCATTGGTTATTTTTATTGTTGTCTCCCGGTGTAGAATTCTCAATATTCTTACCATGCTAAGGGGGTGCTTGTGTGTTCAATATAGTATGAGAAATAACTCAGGTCAACAGGAAGATAAGTTGGAAATGCCTTCTCTAATATAACAATATGATGGTAATAAAAAATGATCAGGCACAACATCCTCCAACAATTAAATATGACAGGCTACATACAATATGCACACAATTTTGAGATCTCCGCTTATTCAGGTGCTTCAACTTTGAAGCTCTCATCTGCCCTTACAATAGGTCCCTTTTTTTTTGGGGGGGGGGGGGGGGGGGGGGGGAGGGGGGGAGGAAACAGAGGGGGAGAAAGATCACTGGCTTGCTTTCTGTTACAAGGGGCACAACTGCGGAAAATTTTCACGAAACAGGAGCAAAGAAAGAGCAAAGACAAGAAAACAAAAGAAAAGGAATAGAAGTTTGTATGATATATCAGGTTCTGATTTCATAGTTTGCAGCCTTGCTTACAGCACGAAAACCCTTGTGAGGACTGTATGTTACATTTCGGACATCTGTTCTGTCAATCCTTAGGCCAGACATGGCAATACCCATGATCTTAAATTTTACCAGCAAAGTTGGAAATTCTTCTAGATGATCCATTCCCTTTTCAAGGTGCATTGTACCAGACAGGCAGGGTGACTTGTCCTTGGGCATCTTTCCGATTGTCCATGTCAATGTCTGGATTAATGTCAATGAGAAAGGTCCGCAGAATTCAAGAAACAAAAAACACCACAGATAAAGACGTGCAAAAAAAATTGATTGCAACAAGAATACCTTTGATCCAGGTGAACTAGAGATGTTTCCATGATTTGCTGTTAGGTCCCAAGAAGCAACTGATGATGGCAATGGAAATTCAAGTGTTGTATAGTCAATCTGCTTGCCAGGATCATTGCGTATACCAACTAATATACTCACACGACACAGGCCACCAGTAGAGCTGAACTGAGGCTTCACATATATTGGAGTATTCTTCAATTTTTTCACTCTGCATCGACAAAATCCCAAGAGCTTCATAAATGTGCTGACATGCAATATGTAAATGACAAACAATCTGAAGGTGGAACAGTGAAACTAAGCATACAGATTAGACAGGCATCTCTAAGGACAAAGAAACCAAAACTAAGATTGACGATTCTAACACTTCTTTTCAGTCAGATAAGGGCAGGCATATGGTTGGTGACACAAAACACAGTGGGAAAAGTATGTCTGTGCTATGTTGGTCCATTTGTTGTATTTCTGTGTCAGCTTTCAAGGCATTCTCAGCTGACAAATTTCGAAATATGGAACAGCGCCTTGCTGCTGTTTCCATCCTGGTCACCCAACAACCACTCAGATTCAATCAATCATCACCCCACACATATCCCAGGATGAATCGAGGCAAACCTCAAATTCATCCCAAAATGAAAGTGCAACTATAAGCTCATGGTAATCAAATACAAGACTACAAAGGCATCAGCTCTATTATGCATAGTATTGACTAAATACCATGACATCCCCACTAATGTCATCAGTGCCCACTGCCCAACAGAAGATAAAGAACTAAGAATGAACACATACTCACATGCACACCCACAATGTGCACGCATGTGACACCACAAGCATGTACTCATAAAAAGCTCTGCAAAGTGAACTTCTGTGAATTCCATAAGGGCGAACTCGACCATAATGAAGATGCAAGCTAAAGAAAGGAAAAAAACAAAACAAATGCATAGTTGATACTTGGTAGGGTATACACACCTATCAATTAGCCACCACTCAAACAAAGACTCCACAAGTGAAAACTGCATGTCCACTGATACAGCAAACATATATACGGAGATGAGTCCAATCAAACCCCAAATTTGTCCCAAAGTGAAAGCACAACTATACGATCATGGTGGTCAACCACAACACTACCTAGCCATAAGTTCCATTATGCAGAGTATCAACTATATACTATGACATACCCACTTATATCATCAATGACCAATAGTAGGTAGAGAACTAAGAATGAAAACCTGGTCATGCACACACCCCACAATGTACACACCACAAGCATGAACTCAAAGGAAGCTCGAGTTTCTATCACTTCCAGCAGTGATGAGCAAACTCAACCATATAACGAAGTCTAGCGCAAAATGCAAGCTAAAGCTAGGGAGAATTAAAACAAATGCGTAGCTGATAGGATATAGAAACCTATCAACTGGCTTCAACTCGGATGAAGATTCCAAAGTTCTATGATGAGTAACACAGCAAACATCTTTGTGCACTACCTCAGATGCTTCTTGGTGTGTTTTGCCAAATTTCACTAACACAGCAAACATCCTTGTGCAGTACCTCAGATGCTTCTCGTTGTGTTTTGTCAAATGTCACACGACACAAAACAAAAAACAGACAGCTGTGCTGACAAGCATTTGTGCTGTTTACAGACTGGCAAGCCACTCTGTGCTCTCTCAAAAGGGCTTCACAAAGCCACAGATATATGGATTGCCATTGAAATAGGCGACAAGTTGCAAATGGTCTCAAGTTCTTGATGCTTTGCAGAAGTTTGTGTTGTAGCTGTGCTTGTATAGGCTCAAATGTATGTGTCCCAAAATCTGGTTATCAGAGGTGTTCAAATATAATACACATGCGTCCCAAATATTTGGCTCAGTGACCAGAAAAGGTACATCCAGACACCTGACTAGATATGCACATGCCCCCACAGAGACAGAGTCAGAGTCAGAGACAGAGACAGAGACAGAGACAGAGACAGAGACAGAGACAGAGACAGAGACAGAGACAGAGACAGAGACAGAGACAGAGACAGAGACAGAGACAGAGACAGAGACAGAGACAGAGACAGAGACAGAGACAGAGACAGAGACAGAGACAGACACAGAGAGAAAAAGAAAGAAAGAAAGAAAGAAAGACTTTTTAACGTCTATTAGAGGCCAAAATCAGCCTATGAGACAAAACATATACATTAGTATGGTCTAATCCACTGTGATCCCAAAAGGAAAATAAACTGAGTACAAAACAAAGTATAAAAGGAGTGGATAATAGCTGGCATCGAGGGTGTGGGGTGCTATGGGCATGCACTCTATATGCTCAATAGGTGAGATATAAATATGATATGCATAGGGAGGGGAGGCTCCGTGGTGTCATAACCCTCTAAAATGCCTGGAGAGGGTGTAGGATATAATGCATCGGTGGGAAAGGCATCGTGGCTATCCTCAAAATGCTCTGCACGTCGAGATCAACAGGCTTGCGCTGCTGATGTCTCCGTATCTCCATGTCATGGCGTGCGCGAATCGCCTGAATCTCTCTCTGGTGGGGACGGGCTCTCCGGAGTGGGGGTCTCGGTCATCGGCGCTGTCGTCTAAGCTCCTCTGCTCTCTGTAATGTGACACCCTACGTCGAGCTGGGTCCTCGAACGGCTGTGGGTCTGAAAATATCTATAAGGTGAGTCTAGGGGGTTGGGAGTATCTCCAACTGCTGGAGAAGTGAGGCACGGCGACGCTGGAGCTCTCCTAGGAAACGACCTAGAGGGTCTCTGGTCCTCCGTGTCCAATAAAGCCTTGATCTCTCTGGGCCCCCTGAAGAGTTGTGGGTAGCGGTCTCTGATATCCTCATATGCCTGGCATCTACATGTGTAGTGCCTCGTCCTCCACCTCCTCTAGACATATCCTGCATAATCTCTCTTCTTTGGGGGTATGTGTCGTTCGCCCAACCTCAATCTCTAGTTGGTGTGATGATACTCTAAGCTGCCCGATGGCCACTCTCTCTGTTGGTGCCATGTATGTATCCATGTATCGTGGTCTCTGAATGAAACCATCCGTTGTCACTGTCAGGAAGTGCTCTCTGTAGTGTTGCCTCTTTGTGGGAAGAGGCTCCCGTGGTGCTATCCATGTCTCCTTGACGTGTATCTGTAGTAGGTCCTGGCGGATGATCTTGTTCCTCTCCGAACGAGAGAGGGTAATGTAGGGGGAAGAGAGGTCATATTGAAAAGGGGGAAGCTCGATAATGCTCATGCCATGGTTTGCCAACCATCGGTAGGTCTGTGCATACCATACTCTCTCATGCCCTGTCTCTTCCAAATGTCTAGAGCTCTCAAATGCAATCCTGGTGAGTCGACTGGTTGGGAGCTCTCTGACTCGCAGAATAAAGGTCACCAGCTGAAAGAGGGCCTCCACTAGCATCGGTGGTGTGCCAAGCTCAGCTCGTATAATGTCATGTGGAACGGAGGGCTTGCTGTAGAGCAAGTGTGAGATCATGGTGACCTGGGCCCTCTCAATCTGTGTCCACATCGCCTCCGTGATTCCTGGTGCCCAAACTGCCGCCGCGTACATCAGTGCGGGTGTCACTAGAGTATCAAAGACCGGGGCTCCTAAAAATGTGTCTGAAAGCATTGTCTCTCCAATCCAGCAAGCGCCGCATAGCCTCGCATCAATCTATCTCTAGCTGCCTGTGCCACGGAGAATATCCCTGTGGTGCCCGAGAAGGTGACACCTAAGTAGACGTAGGAGTCCACTACCTCTATCTGTCCTCCGGCTGCGGTGAAAGAGGCGCGATGGCGTACTGTCCTCGAGGTATGGAAGATCATGACCTTGGTCTTGCCAAGGTTCACAGTGAGTCCTGTCTCCATGCAGAAGGTATCGAGTGCCTGTAAATGTGGTTGCAGCCCCTGCTCGGACTCTGAAAGCAAGACAATGTCATCAGCATATAATAGGATGTGTACTGGCATACCTCCGAGGTCTCCTCCTAGCCCTCCTTGCTGCTGTATATACTCCGTGACAAGGCTGTCTGATAGGCCGCCGAGGCAACGCACCCTGCCTATGACTCGTGCATACAAAGCATGAATAGCCCATAGCATGTCTGATGGTAGCTGCAACTGGTGGAGCCTCCGTAGTAGTCTCTCTCGAGGGACCATGTCAAAGGCTTTGCGGAAATCCACAAAGCAGTAGTGGAGTCTCTGCTGCATCGCCTTCGCACTCTCAATCAAGCAACGGGGAGGGGGGGGGGGGGGGGGGGGGGAGAGAGAGAGAGAGAGAGAGAGAGAGAGAGAGAGAGAGAGAGAGAGAGAGAGAGAGAGAGAGAGAGAGAGAGAGAGAGAGAGAGAGAGAGAGAGAGAGAGAAGGTGATTTGTCTCTCTATTGCGTGAAAATGATGTGCATAAGTAGATGGGCTGCTCTCCATGATTGCTGAATTTGCACCTATCATCTTCTTCAATGGAGGCGCTGCTGAGTAAAGAACACTCTGTGGCTTGATGCATGATGCAGAGGATCTTGAAAGTTGCAGAAACTTATTGAACAATGATACATGCAGAGACAATCTATATGACCCATTTGTTAGGTTATAGTTTCTCTTCCCTCCGGCAATTCAACCAAGTCCCAAGTATCATTAGCATGGAAGGCTTTAATCTCTTCCTGCATAACAAGCTCTCCCTTCTTCTCATGCTCATATGACTTTATATGTAAGAGCTCTCCCTCATCAGATAGCATAATGTAACGCAAAGAGGAGCCATATTTGTGCACATGCCTCCATCTAATCTCTCTCTCTCTCTCTCTCTCTCTCTCTCTCTCTCTCTCTCTCTCTCTCTCTCTCTCTCTCTCTCTCTCTCTCTCTCTCTCTCTCTCTCTCTCTCTCTCTCTCTCTCTCTCTCTCTCTCTCTCTCTCTCTCTACCCCCGCCGTGCATGCATGCCGAGAATACACCAAGCTCGCAAAGAAGGAAAGAAGGCAAGAAGGCTTCATACAGAGATAGTCGTGTCATCATTGATGGCAAGGCCATCCCATAGGGATTCACGGCCTGTGAGACACTCGAGGAGATACACCTTGGAGTTTGGAACTGCAATGGAGATCTATGGACACACCCAAAGAGGTCGGAAGAGGTGCGCAAAGGCAAAGACATCATTATGCTCACAGAGACACATGAGAGCCCGGACCGGGGCCTACCTCGAGTCCACGGTTTTCAATGGGAGTCCACATACAGAGAGTGTACGCGTAAGCACACTACCAGAGGGTCAGGAGGAGTAGCCATGCTCTTCAGAGATGGACTTTAGAGCAGGATACACATAGTCATACGTGATTCACAGGCCAGATATCTTTGGATTTGCCTCCGGCTCTCACAAGAGCGGATCATCTTCATAGCATTATGCTACTTTGCTCCTTCTAGCTCGCGGTTCACTATCATAGATCGAGAGGAGGACTCACCTTACACTTGCTTGTCAGAAGAGATTACAGAGTACTCTGCACTAGGGGAAGTTTTCCTTATGGGAGACTTCAATGCAAGGACAGGCAATGATCAGTGTGAAATATTTGACCCAAAAGACCCACAGATACTACGTACCTTAGAGGATGAGTCTACAGCTCGAGCCTTAGCTCAGCTGACTCTACACACACTCATTATGGCACTCACTTACTCAGACTAGGCTCTCGACATAATCTCGTTATCTATAGCGGGATGTCTCAGTGGCCTACCTCAGGAGGATTGACATGCATACCACACTCAGTCACAGATGGAAGGGGAAGTACAATAGATTACGTCATGGGATCTAGAGAGGCCATCCACCTACTTACCTCATTCACCATCCCACCCATACCCATTGGGGCCGATCACACATACCTCGCGCTCTCCCTCGAGGGAGACACCGCTACACGCACACCTCCAGCACGCATCCCACACACCACCATCCACTTCACACTCGAGCTAGCTCACATATATGCGGCTCAAGTCGAGAAGAGTCTTCTCTAGCTTCATCCTGACACTCCACTATCCCTACTCACCTCATAGATAGCATCAGTTCTTCAAACATCAGCCATCAGCTCCTTCCCACACAGCATCCATTCTGGTCACACACCTCCTCCTTGTAGGATTTGAACTCATGATCTACCTGCTAGGAGTATGATGGGCTAACCACTTGCCCCAAAAGCCATGGTTTGGATTACTTCCTAATCCTCTTAGGGTGTGGTTCAACCATCTCCTTCCGGTTATATCTTGAGTCTAACACTCTCTTCCCCTTCTAGAGATCATTGTCCTCAATGATCAATCCTTGCTCTCCCCTTGGATTGATGTCCTCACCCTCGCACAGTCTCTTGAACCATCTTGTCCTCATCCTTGGTCTCTTGAGCCTTGCCTTTCCGCTTCTTGGCCACTTTGCCTACAGACTTGCCTTGCTCTCAACCTTGGTGTCTTGAGCCTTGCTTTTCCGCTTCTTGGCCACTTGCCTACGGACTTGCCTTGCTCTCAACCTTGGTATCTTGAACCTTGCCTTTCCGCTTCTTGGCAACTAGCGTACAGACTTGCTTTGCTCTCAAACTCGGTCTCTTGAACCTGGTTCTCACCCACGCTAGGTATCTTGGATCCCCAATCTAGTGTGTCCATTGGAATGCTCGTTCTGAGAGCTTTCCAACCGTATATTACACGTCGAAATCCGACCTACGGATTGGGAGATACACTCAAATCTTTGTTAAGCTTACCTTTGAAATCGACGCGCGCACCTTCCATCTGCCTTGCCCAAGTCTACTTCCTTAGCTCTGATACCAATTGTGGGATTTGAACTCATGACCTACCAGCTAGGAGTATGATGGGCTAACCACTTGCCCCAAAAGCCATGGTTGAGGATTACTTCCTAATCCTCCCTCTTAGGGTGTGGTTCAACCATCTCCTGCCGGTTACATCTTGAGTCTAACACTCCTGGGACTATGCTACAACATCGTTGGTATGACGAGGAGTGCAGAGATATTTACTGCCAACTACGAGCTCAGCGAGCATTGGGAGAGATCACAGAGAGACAAGCAAAGGGACGGATGAAGAATCTCACACGTCGGAAGAGGCGAGCCTTTGAGGAGGCAAAGGAGCTTGAGCTATACCATCTCTTTATGAGTATGGACAGTGCGGCTGCATGGCATACCATACGAGAGCCACACCCGACCATACCTATTGGGGACCTACACACATGGCATGATTATGCTCAGAGATTATATGAGGTACCTGGGCTGCCTCCCATTCTCAGCCACTTGAGCCTCGCCCTACTAGTTCTTCTCTCTTCACAGAAGAGATGGTTGAGAGGGCCATAGGACGACTACGACATGGATGCTCAACAGACCACACGTGATTGCAGAGCGAGCATCTCATATATGCAACCTCCACTATAGCCCCGTTGATTGCACATGTCTTCAACCGGGCTATAGGGGAGGGCTTCCCAGAGGAGTGAACTAGGTACACCATTGTGCCTATCCACAAATCTGGCGACACCTGGACCCAGGGAACTATAAGACCATCATGATTGGCCACACCATGGCCAAACTGTACGGTGCCATACTTGAGGCAGAGCTGAGCTCATATGCAGAGACTGAGGGGCTACGACACGAGGTCAGGCAGGTTTTCGACGAGCTTTCTCTACTATTGATCACATCTTCATTTTGCGCTGCCTCATTGATGGGGCAAGGGTGCGAAAGAAGAGACTATATTGCTGCTTTATGGACTTCCGCAAAGCTTTTGATATAATGCCGCGAGAGAGGCTCTTCCAACGCCTCCACAGCTTAGGAGTACCATCAGGGATGATTTGGGCCATCTATGCACTCTATGAGAAGGTGACAGGGAGGGTACAGTGTCAAGGAGGTATGTCTGAGGCCATTGCTAGCACCATCGGTGTTAAGCAAGGCTGCCCACTCTCTCCCACTCTATTTGGTCTCTACATCGACGAGATTGAGGACTGCATTCTCCGAGCTGGAGGAGAGGATGCAGACCTCGCAGGTACACATGTCCACATTTTATTATATGCCGATGACATTGTCTTGATTTCAGAGTCACCCGAGGGATTACAGCGCCACCTAGATGCCCTGGATGAGTTTTGTACACACAGGGGCTTGACAATAAACCTTGGCAAGACCAAGGTCATGATCTTCCACACCTCCCCCATGGTGAGGAATGGAGCAGGATTCACAGCCGGTGGTGGACAGATTGAGGTGGTCACTTCCTATGTCTACCTCGGAGTCGCATTCACGAGCTCTCCTTGCCCCTTCAGTATGAGACAGGCAGCCACCGATAGACTCACACGAGGATATGCAGCTTTAGCCATGTTAGAGCAGAGATGTCACCAGGCACACTTCCAATAGCCCCGCACGAAGGGGTGGCTATTTGACACACTAGTCAGAACAGCTATGATGTATGATGTGACAGTTTGGGCCCCAGGCCTCACAATCACCCAGTGGAGTGCGATCGAGAGGCCACAGGTACGTATGATCTTGCGACTATTTCACGGGAAACAGTCGGTACCACATGACATCATCAAGGAAGAGCTAGCTGCACCACCCATGGTAGTAGATGCACTATTCCATACTATCTCCTTTATTCAGAGGGTGAGGGAGCTCCCTACAGACAGACTCACACACACAGCTTTTGAGGCATCTATACAGATATCAGAGTCAGGATATGAGAGAGTTTGGTACACTCGGGTTAGAGTCTGGTTTGATAGTCATGGACTTGATATGGACAGATTGCCGCCTTTTCAGTATGACCCAAAATCACCTCACATCCACCTCTCTCGTCATGAGAGGAATGTTGTGCTCAGACAGGATCTCCGGCAGTTCTACATTAGTCAGACATGGCACACACCACACATGGGATCGAGACTATCACACTACCGAGACCAGTTCTTAGACATACTAGCGGACGGTTTCATCCCGCGACCACGTTACATGGATACTTGCATGCCTCATAGCTTGAGGGTAGCGATTGGCCAGTTGAGAGTCTCATCACACATACTAGAGATTGAGACGGGCAGAGCTGCAGCCATTCCCAGAGAGGAGCGGATATGCAGGGTATGCAGAGTAGAGATGGAGGATGAAGAACACTTTGTATGCAGACGTAGCGCATATGATGGCATCAAAGGCAGATACGAGACTCTGTTTACAGGGCAGCCCATCCTCGGAGAGATCATGGACTCTAAAGACCAGCGACAGCTCGGGCAATTCTTACTAGAGATACAGAGTCACAGAGATTCCCTACTCCAGCCTACTGTAGCCGCCCATACAGGAGGGAGACAGAGTCAGCTCACTGAGTTCTTTGTTCCACGACATGTTGCAGCCCTCCCCTCCTCAGCCCACACACCGAGAGGGCTGACTCTTCAGCAGGCTAAGACTTCTCGAGCTAGCAGACGACCCCGTGCTATAGGATATCGGGCCCTGAGACTTCACCGACACCAGATTGCAGGGATCCAGGCTCGTGACCATCGCGCCATGGAGGAGATACGATCCCAGATGATGGTTGATCCCACTGCAGCCATCTTGATGGCCTTGACTCCACCTCCACCTATGTATCACATCTTACACCCGCCCACTAGCACAGGATGGAGCTAGTTAGTCGTTTCACATGCATTCTCATGCTTGTTGTACTACCCTTTTGCATATAGAATATCATAGCTATCACACTCCATACACCCCCCCACTTTCATGAGTATCTCCACATGCATACTATGGAGATATGTATCAGCTTTACCACTTTTTTTCAGCACTTTAATCTTCTCTGATAGACAGAAGATACACGATACACCCATGTACATCGATTTGTCTCATAGGCCGAGTTCGGCCTCCTAATAGACGTAAAAACACTTTCTCTCTCTCTCTCTCTCTCTCTCTCTCTCTCTCTCTCTCTCTCTCTCTCTCTCTCTCTCTCTCTCTCTCTCTCTCTCTCTCTCTCTCTCACACACACACACACACACACACACACTCTCTATACTACTGTGGCATGCATGTCCTCTAGCCTTTTTGGTTCTTTTTCTCTGCAATGCTAGAGTAGCCACGCACAAAACTTCTCTCATGTGCCTCTCTACATTAGTCATCCCATGTAACTCTGTGTACATACTCCTTGCCAGCGATTATTGAGCACAGATAGATGCTTCTTGGCAAAACACATGACTGCACCTGCAATACATTGGGGCTTCATTCCTTGAGCTTCAACAGCCCCAATTATTCTTCCAATGAATGCGAGCTTCTAGAAGTTCCAAGCTTTTCTTCGTGCAAGAAACACGGACCTTACTGGACACACACACCCCATTTTCTTCAGCCTTTCCACCTTTCTCAAGACACACAGTAAGAGAGACTCCAGCCTCAGCCTCTTCTGGCGTTAATAGTAGGCTAGTCGCTACAACTCTCTGCAACTGATGGGCAGCTAGTGGATTATGCATAGATGCCTTCTTGTTGGCATCTTTCCACAGTCAGTAGAGAGCATCTCTCCATTCTGTCACACCCTAGCTAACAGTGCACAGCAAGACAAGGCAGCAGTACGGTAATGGTGATGTGCATCACTCTCAGACAACATAATGTTTTCTGTTTCCGTAATGATAAAGCAGCCATTCTGCTTCTATGTCTCTACTTGATGTGACTCTTAGAAGAGCTTTGAAGAACAATCAACCTCAGAAGGTGCTGCGACATGTTCTCTCTCTCACTTTGACAGCCTATGGAAGGCACACATTTCTCTCTCTTTCTCTTCATGGGTATAGAGAGTGGGGGTGGAGTTATGTCTTCTCTTTCTCCTGAGAAGTGCAAAGCATTCTCTCTCCTGTTGGCTGGCTGAGGATCAAGATGAGAGAGCTTCAGTGCAAGGACTTCTACTGTGTTTTTTTGGTTGTGCTACTCTGAAGATGTGCATGGCCAAAACATAATGACAGCTACTCAGGAGCTGCATCACCCCCTTGGTAGATCATTGAGGGGACCCGCAAAGCTGGAAAGATCTTCTACTAGACCGGTATCAAACGATGTTGGGTAGCGATGGCTGGCAGACGATGCATATCATGTGTTATAGAAGTACATTGCTCTCCAGAATTTTCGAAGTGACGAGATGGCTGCCTCCATTATGAGTAAACAACTATTCCTACAAAGGTTGGTCTTGTTGCATAGACAATAACAAAGAGGATTCCATGCTCACACTATATGACAAGGAGAGGGATTCCAAGAGAAGGTGCCACTATGGACAATCATTGACAGTGAAGTGAGCACAAGAAACTGTTGGACATCAATGTCACATCAGTCCAAAATCCTATTAAGGCAGAAAAACCCTAATTTTGGTACTTAGTCATTTTTGGCACAAAATTTGGGTAAAATTTTTATGAGCCTATCTTGTAGAGCTCGAAGAGAGCTTTCTAAAGGTATATGACATGAAGTCATCAAAGATCAGATTTGAGAGAAAACCCTAACCCTAATTTTCTGCTGATTTAGGGCTTTTACCTCATTTGATAGCTCTCAGCTGGCAGGTCATAAAAATGTCTTCAGTTCATTCATCAGGTGGTCAGAGATGTGAAAAAGCAAGTCAAAAGAGTTTTTTAAGCGATAGCCAAAAGCTAGTTAAAATAAAGCTAAAATAAAGCAAAAGCTACTAAAAATTTGCGATAGAAGTTTCTAAAAACTACGATCAGCTTTATTCTATGATCAACAGCTTTTTAGCAAGATTTTCGCATGAGATCGCTAAGAGATCATGTGGCCTATAAATTAAAGGCTTGAGGTCACTTTGAAGAACATCCAACACAAGCTAATGCTAGCTTAGGCCACTATTTGAGGTGGTGGTGCTGTAGCACTCATGGGGCAGCCATGGTGCACTTTAGGGGCAGCTATGGAGCTATGTTGAGGAGCAGTCGTAGAGTTCTTCTTGGAGAAGAGTGTGCTCACACTCTCGCTTATGGAGAAGACTTATCTATCTACAGCTTGTTGGTTTGGATCATCCATCTACATGATGTATTTGAAGATTGTCTTCTGCATGAAGATTCTGGAGTACTTCAAAGACACTGGATGGAGCTTAACATAAGATTGCATCTTATGTTAACTATTCTGGTACATATTCTCTTTATGCACACATGTACTACTTGGAGCTTATGGAGGCGGTGACATTCATATCTGGAGGAGTCCTATTCGGCATACATAAAGGAGAATCAGTACATGCATGCTACATGCATCAGATGAGGTGTTAGAGAAGGTGTTTCCACATGAGTATGAGGATTTCTGTCAGCAACATGTTAGCATTCTATGCTAATTCCGTAAGTATGTGATCTATCACACACACATCTGATTTAGGGTCTTCCATAGCCTAAATTCAGATTAGGGTTTGCTGAATATCAGTTTCAAACTGATCTTTCCTCTTTCTGTCACTCATATTCACTCTTCTACAACCTATCAGGTCATACATCTCATACATATTCAGATTTCTGTCCCTACATCTGAATATTCTTGTAATTTTGTACATATACTCTTCCATCTATTTTTGGTCATATAGAGTGGTTGAGGTTTTGACCCCCACATTGTAAATTGACATTTGTATATATGATGGTGTAAGTAAGCAGTGGCCAGTGTTGCATACGCAACGCGTTGTGAACCTTCGCAACGTACGCAACGCAACGTCGCGTTGCGTACGCGTTCGCAACGCGTTGCGTATAAATTTAAAAAAAAAGGGCCCTTCCAGCGGGCCGAAAACGGCCCGCTGGAGGGCCCTTTCTCATTTCATTCCAGACTCCAGAGGACTCAGCAGGGCTGCGGGCAGACTCCAGAGACAAGGAGAGAGAGAGAGAGAGAGAGAGAGAGAGAGTTTAGAGAGAGAGTTTACAGCAGTGAGCAGTCATTGAACCATCATGCCTAGAGCTAAACAAGGCTGTTGGCAATATGTCACGAGCCAAGGAAAGTTTGGAACAGGAGGTAGTGAGAGATGGACCTGCAATTTGTGTGGGTACAAAGGGACAGGAGGGGCAGATAGAATAAAAGCACATTTAGCACGTTTTGGAGGTATAGGAGTTGGTCCTTGCTCTAAACCAATGCCAGAGAAGATGAAAGAAGAGCTTTTGGAATGGGTTGCAGCACGGGAAATGAGAAGAGGGGTTAGAGCATCAACAGAAACACATAGTAGTGCACAGAGCTCTATTCCTCCAGGACATTCATCCCATGCATCTCAAGGGGAGTTTCCTTCAGCCCCTCTTGTTGAGGACTTGGAGACAGAGGAGGTAGCACATGCATCAGAGCAGCAGCAAAAGAGACCACGGGAGAGTCAGAGCATTGCTACAGGTCGTGGCAGCCTACATGCATCATCCATACGGGCTAGTTTGCAAAAGCAAGGGAAGCAGGAGGCCACCCAAGGTATTATGAGGCTCTTCATTAAATGTGGTTTAAGTTTTAATGTGGTGCGCACTCCCGCATGGAAAGAGGCCATGAAAATGGTGAGTAGGCTTGGGGTTGAGTGGGAAGGGCCTTCTTATGAAGAGCTAAGAGGAAGTGAGCTGAGAAGAACAAAAGAAATTGTGCAAAAGCAATTGGAGCCTATGGCGGAGACCTGGAAGAAATATGGCTGCACTTTGATGTGTGATGGATGGACAGACATTAGGAAAAGAAATGTATATAATATACTTGTTCATTGTTGCAAAGGTACCATGTTCCTACGTGCCATTGATGCATCTACTCCAGGCCTATCCATCACAGGGGAGTACATTTTTGGACATATCAGTAAGGCAGTCTTGGAGATTGGAGTGCAGAATGTTGTCCAAGTCATAACGGACAACAGAAGTAATTGTGTTTCCAAAGGGCGGATGTTAGAGCAGGAGTTCCCATCCATTGTATGGACTCCATGTGCAGCTCATAGCATAGACTTATTGATTGAGGATGTTGGGAAGGTCCCTTGGATACATGAGATTTTTTCCACATGTCAGAGAGTGGTCACCTTGTTCACGAAGAGGCCAAAGTTGCTTTCCATTTTCAAATCATACAGTGATTTGGAGCTTCTTAGGCCAGCAAAGACCAGATTTGCTTATATGTGCATTGTGATGGAGAGATTGCTTCGAGTGAGGCAATCACTTATGCAGACAGTTGTTTCTCAGGAGTGGCTTGCATGGAGTGGCCATACATGCAGTAAAGCAGAGTCAGTACGCATTACATGTTTGAGTGACAGTTTTTGGAGAGAGGTAGAGGCTTTGGTGGGAGTGATGCAGCCTCTATACTCCATGCTACGCATTGTTGACATGGAGGGGAGTACTATAGGCCTCGTTTACGAGTATATGGACCGTGTTGGGGAGTCCCTTGCTCGATGCACTTCTATTTCTTCAGACAGGTATGCCATATGCATTTTGATAATGTTACATTCAAATTTTATTATTCTTATTTATATTACCAATCATCAATGACATGTCACCTGCATTCACATTGATTCTTGATTCTTGACTCTTGGATAAATAGGCTTGATGAGATTAGATCTATATGAAGGGATCGATGGGGTTGGTTCCATCGACCGATTCATGGTATGGCTCACATTCTACACCCATTATGGAGAACTGAGAGGCAGATGTTGGATCATGAGCTTGACAGTGCATGGACTTCATACATAGGTAGATTATATCCTGATGATATTGATATGCGCTTGACACTTGAGGATCAGCTCCTACTATTCCGGAACTATGGGGGTAGTTTTGGGAAAGATACCGCCATGCTCCGGTCTAGTCAGTTGTCACCTGTGTCTTGGTGGGAGAAATATGGCCTATCTGCACCTGAGTTGGTAAGTAGTAAGTACAAACTTCATTTAAATTTTAATTCATAATTTTGAACTCATAATTCAAGCAAATAATGCATACTTTTTATGGAACATGCAGAGATCAGTTGCCATCCGCGTTCTTTCACAGGACTGTAGCGCTAGTCCATGTGAAAGAAATTGGAGCACTTGGGCCCTCTTCCACACAAAGAAGAGGAATCGCTTATCTACTGCACAGTTGGAGCGGCTAGTATATTGCCACTGCAACTTGCGCCTTTTGGAGAGCGGAGGTCATACAGCAGATGTGCGACAGGTCAACATTGACCACATTGACATAGAGAAGGTCCATGAGATGCCTACTATACCTTCAGAGGAGTTGGACCTTTACAGCATGTTATATCATGAGTTGACCGAGCCACAGCATCATACTCGCTCCCAGAGACGTACTCGATCACGAGCCGTAGCATTTGCAGGGGCCTCTACTAGTTCCGCTCCACATGGTAGAGAGGATGAGGATGAGGATGAGCCTGATGAGGATGAGTTTTCATCAGATACTGAGTCAGATTCTGATGATTGACTCTTGGACTGACTTATATTTGTATATTTATTTGGACATGTCACATGAGTCATGACTCATGACTGATGAGTCATTGATCAGTCATCAGTGGTTATGGACATTGGATATGTATTTATGACATCAGACATTTAGATGATAGTATGATTGTCTTGACTCTTGACTTTTATTTTGACTCTTTGAGATGACTCATGTACCTAGATTTTGCATTATAATTGATTATTGTATTTTGTGGCATGTGCTCATTGCTCACTTCCAAGTTCCATCTCCATTCTTGTCACTTGAGTATTTAAGTTTTAAGGGTGATTTGTGAATTTATTGAGTATTCCTATGAAGTTTGAAATGTGATCTATATTAAAAGTTAATGTGCATTCACATTGTGATCAAATTTCTAAGTTGAAATGCAGGTCAGGTGTCGACGTCAAATGATCTATATATGAAATGTTTAAACGTTGATATATAATGCTTATGTGTGTTTTTGCATATATTAAAGCATTTATAAGAGGATTTATACAGTTAGGGTATTGAAAATCTTAAAAAATAATAAAAAATTGATAAAAAAAATTGAATTATAGGCAACTTTATCGCAACTTTAGGTTCGCAACTTCATCACGTTGCTAACGCGTTGCTAACGCGTTGCCTACGACGTTGCCATCCCGTTGCTAACCACACTGGCAGTGGCTTACGTAACACTTTGAACATGTTGTCTAATCTCTCTCTATCTTTGTCTCATCATTGCTTGATTACCTAATTTCCAACAGAAACACAGCTTTTGTTGAGTGACTGCAGCTGATATTTAAATGACATCTACTAAACGAAAAAAATGGACAAGCTAGCAATGCATATAGATATTAGATTTGCATAAAGAAAAGACAAGGACCTAAACTTAAGAAGATGACCTATGCTCTTATACCATGTTGAGAAACGTGGTCAAAGACACATACAAAATATTAAATTAACTATGGAAGTTCAAAGTAAATAAAAACAACACTATGTTGAAATAATAAACTAAATAATGAAATGAAATGAGAAACTTACATAGAATGCTTTATGAGCATGGAAACTCCATGCGGAAAGAGTGGACACTCTTGGCAATGAACTAGAATGAAATGAGTTTGAGAGGAGTGAAGTGATGGCCTCTCATATGGAGTAGAGGGCAGATTTCTTTGCATATGGGATTTGTGTGCTTGTATGAGAATGCAAGAAGCTTTGGACAAAAGAGTAGAGCATGGACATCTCTACAACTTAAAACAACAATTCTCACATAGAGGACAAGACCTGCAGGTTGGTAAAATCATCGAAAGCATATTAAATAGGCAACCTTGCACTAGGGGAAGCCCAACCTACAAGTCTAGATCGTGGTTAAAATTGCTCAAAACAATGGTTAAAAATAGTCAATTTGAGCAATCATTGGACAAGAATGGTAAGAAATGGAAATGGTCGATGGTCAAAATATTGACAAAAATATTTTTCACATATTCATATAGAGCACAATAAGAGCTATCCAGCCATGTATAGCACTTAAGTGTGTGGATTAATGTTATATCCATAGCAGACTTGAGCTCACTAAGAGTTTGATGGGCTAACCACATGCACCAAAAGCCATGGTCAAAGATTACTTCCTAATAGTGTAGTTCAACCATCTCCTTCCTGTTATTTCTTGAATCCAACACTCTCTCCCCCTTCTAGAGATCATTGTCCTTGAACTCCCTAGGTGAACTCCCTAGGTGCCCTTGAATTATGCCCTCACTCTCACAAAGTCTCTTGAAGTTTTTTTTGTTCGCAACATTGATGTCTTGAATCCTGTTCTCAACCTCAATGTTTTTTAACCTTTCTTGTTCGCAACCTTGGTGTCTTGAACCCTTGTTCTCAACTTGGTGTCTTGAACCTTCTTGTTCACAATCTTAATGTCCTAAACACTTGTTCTCAACCTAAGTATGTTGAACTTCATGCTCACCCAAGTACGGTATCTTGAACCCTCAGTCAAGTTTTATTAAAGAAAGTCTATTCCAAGAGCTTCACAACAACACCTTACACATCTCAACTCGACCTATGAATTGGGAGATATAGTCCATCTTTTGTAGGACAAATTTCTCAAGACGATGCATGCTTTTTATTTTGGTACCTTTTCAAATAATAGAGTGCCTAAGCGCCTTTTCTAAAGGCTATTGGGTGCCCACAACCTTTGTGGAATCCATCCATCTTGCTCAAGCCTACTTCTCAACTCTGGTACCAATGTTGTATATAATGGAAAGCAACATTTTCACAACAATGGCAACGGGTTAGCAATGCAACAATGTTTGAAGCAAGGAGTTGCGATAAAGTGATTTATGTTTCAAAATTTTTTATGTATATTGTTTTGATATTTTGGATCTTCTGACATATATAAGATGGGATATAACTAAATATATCGTAAATTAAGTAGAAAGCGCATTAGAAGGAGAACATGGAAAATCCAAAATACCAATCTATCTCAAGATGATAAAGCCCAAAAGGAATCATACATGAATGAATCTCTACTCTTTCATAGTTTTATTATGTCTTCCTCATTCTCGACATTTTTTGTATTGCATGTATTGGAGATTTCGAACCAAATTATAGAAAATTTCTTATCACTCCTAAGAAAAATTTATTTTTTCGCATTTTTTTCCATTAAACAAAAATGAATGCAAAGCAACACGTTGACAACATCACAATGTTGTGAAGTTGTGGCGAAGTTGCGAATCGTTTGGAGCGTGTTGCAATGCAACTATGTTAAATATTACTTACTAATCCTCCTTCTTAGGGTGTGATTCAACCATCTCCTTCCTGTCATTTCTTGAATCCAACAATTAATTGTGAACAAGTGGTACAGAATGTTTGGTACGACATGTACGATACATGTATGAAATGTGATTCTGCACCAAACATAAAGATATGGAATGTTGTGGAATGTTATCTCATATATATATATATATATATATATATATATATATATATATATATATATATATATATATATATATATATATATATATATATATATATATATATATATATATATATATGTGTGTGTGTGTGTGTATATTTATTTATTTATTTATTTATTTATATTTTTAAATTTGATCATTTAAATAGTTATTTAATTATTGATTGTTTATTTCCATACCAAAATTCAAACATTAATCATGCACATGCCACATTCCATAAATGCATAGTACATATAACGTGCATACATGCATGTCACATGCATGTCACATGCAATGTATTATGTGCATACACACTTGCATACATGCATGGAGTATATGTGTGTCATTATTGTGTGTCATTATTCATGCATACATACATGCACAATGAACATGCACATGCCATATTCCATATCATAATACATAGAATGTGCATACATACATATATCATACATGCCATGCATACATGCATGGTACATACGTTTGTACATTGCATACATGCATACAGCATATGTGTGTCATCATTCAGACATGCATACATGACACAAAGCACATGCACATGCCACATTTCATACATGGATAGTACATACAATGTACATCCAATGTATTATTTGCATACACACATTGCTCAATGTTCATACACGCAATGTACATTGATGATTGTGCATACATGCATGTAAAGTGCATACATTCAATGTGCATTGTGTCATCATTCATGCATACATACATATAAGATAGTACCTAATGGAATGTGTGTTCCGAATGTTCCATACACGTTTGAAACACGTTCCAATCCAACCATGATTGTCAAGGTCAAAAGTCAAACCCTAACTTCCTATCAATAAGTCAAAAAACATATTTTTTATGGGAAAAGCATACACTTGTCAAAACCAAATTGAACCTTGTATATTTGATCCAACGCTCCTTACTAAAAACATGTCGTATTCCAAAAAGCTCACAAGAATTTATAAAAAGGCAATTCCGTGATTTACAAAAACCTTAATTAGGGTTTTCACAAAACGCTTGTGATTTTAGCTTTTTAAATGTTTTTCGTGGAGCTTTTAACAAAGCATATGTGCCTACATAAACCTCATGCTATAGATACTTATTATCACTTCAACAACTTGAAGCTATGCAACTATTGACTTCTTTCTTGTGAGTATTATTCAATATGCTTGCTTTGAGAAGATTGATATTTTGGAGGGGAATCATATTTCAACTATTGGAGATTTTAAAAGATATTGAACAGCTTGTAATTAGTAGCTTGTACATCAAGTGCATATTCTATGCTATCTTGTAATTTCTAGTTCGTAATGTAATGACTAATTTGGAGCATGGCTCCTTAAATCTCTCTCATACGGAGTCTATTATTCCTTTTGTCTCTATGTTTTCTCTATCTCTATATCAATTGTTGCATATTTGTTAACAATTTGGTATCTCAATAGGAAAATATAGAGGAATAAAGCCACATGTAGGAAGATAAAATCTTCATGGTAGATGCAAATCAAACTCAACAATATATTCAGCAATGGACATCAAGTGGTCAATCTATATGAAGAAACTGAAAATTATTTTTAAGAGTTTCACTCCAAGAGGGATGGTATTGAAGAACAACAGGAGAGGACTCAGTTATTACAATAGCAACAGTGTTGTGAGCATCTTACATACAAAAAAAGTGCAGGAAATTCATGTTTAATGCTGGAATTTTCTACCAATTTGTTGGATAGATATCATTGGGTTTAAAATCAACATTGTAGTGCTCCTTGGAGTTAGTTAACCTTGTATATGTGTTTGGAAACAAGTCTTGGTGATCCTGAAGGAAGATTAAGTGTAAAAAGCAAGGAGAGGTTCTACATGAAGATACTTAGGATGAGGATCAACATGTGGGAGACAATGTGTTTAACTTCTTCTTGTGATGTGTGTGTATGTTTGTGCTCCTAGGTGTAGATGAGAACAAGTAACCTTGATTTGAAAGGTTTGGCCAACCTTCGTAGTCTTGGAAGTATATTTTAGTCTATATTTATCTTTGCAATAACATCCTTTTTATTGTCTCTATCTTTCCAAGTAATACTTGGTTGAGAAGAGTACGAGATGTGGGAATACTCTTTGTGATTTGTGTTGGAGAGTGCTCTTCATGTTAAAGGTCCTTATGTGTGCTTGTAAATACTTCACATGATATGTGAAAATTATACATGTACTAGAATCTTCAACAAATATACCTACCAAGTATATGCCACTAGTGTTAGGTTAGGAGGGGATTTTTTTTTCTTTAAGAGGAAGTTCAGCCGAAGCTTACTCTCCCTAGCTTGAATTGATTGAAAGAACAATTGTACAAATGAATGGGCATAGTACCCAAGGGACTCCCTGTATCCCACATAGCAAGGGTTAAGATGGCCCGAAGGCAATAAGGAAGCTAGATTTGAGACTCGCCTAATGCCAAATACATGTCATCAAAAATATATTAAATGGGGAACTTCGACTAGATGGTGGTTAAATTTGCTCAAAACAATGGTTAAAAATAATCAATTTGAACAATCATTGCAAAAGAATGGTTAGAAACAAAAATGGTCAATGGTCAAAATGTTGACAAAAGAAATATTTCATAATAAAAATGGGAAAAGAAAGAGATATTTGTCAAAATCCTATTAAACCTTGTATGTATGACCCAAAGGTCCATATTGAAGACATGGCATTACAATAAAAAGAAGGCAGTTCGGTAATTTACAAAAAGCCCTAATTAGGGTTTTCATAATAAGCTTGCCATTTTAGCTTTTTTTTTTAAGTGTTTTTCTTGGAGCTTTTTACAAAGCATGTGTGCTTATATAAACCCCATGCTATAGACACTTATTATCACTTTCTGGAGAGCTCTTCTCTACTAGAGCTTGGTAGCGGTCTCCTTCTACTTGGAGGTGGTGGAGGCTCTTCTTCAACAACTTCAAGGTGTGCAATTATTGACTTCTTTCTAGCGAGTATTATTCAATATACTTGATTGGAGGAGATTATTAATTTGGAGAAGAATCATACTTCAGCCTTTCGAAATTTCAAAAGTTATTAGAGGGCTTGTAATCAACAGCTTATACATCAAGAGCATATTCTATGTTATCTTGTAATTTCTTGTAATGTAATGATTGATTTGGAGCATGGCTATTTACATCTCTTCTCATAAGAAGTCTATTCTTCATATTGTCTCTATTTTCTCTATGTCTGCAGAGGGAACTCTTGTTTTTCTTGAGCTCGAGGTGGGTTCTTTTACTCAGTGGAGTATGCACTATGTGTATGCTTTGCACAGAACAACAAAGATACGATTAAAATGAAACAACTTCAAACATGAACCATCAAGATAAGAGGCATTCAAGCAATAATTTATTGATATCATGCATGGAAGAGGTGCAAGGTAACTATACACGTACAAGAAAACAATAGTTAAAATAGTAGCTTCAATGCACTGCCGAATCACACAAGCCCTTTCTGGACTCACTTTGCCTTGTTCCTCAATTTCTTCTCTTTACATAACCCATCTATGCCAGGCGGTTACTCCACTACTCCTCTGCCTGACTTTTTTGGTACTCTGTCAAGTCCGGTACTCTAGCAAGTCCGGACCCCGGTACTCAGTCACTTCAAGTCACCACTTTCTCTGCCCAACTAAGCCATACTCATGCTTTTGGTGGGTCCTTGGCTGGTAGTGGGCTAATAAAGACTTGTTGTTTGCATACCGGTTCCAAGGAAATTAGAAGATGAGTTTGTGGAAAATTGGTCTTTTAGACCAATTTGGGAATAGACCATGAGACCAATTTCGGAATTAGACCATGAGACTTATGTCGGAATTATACCATGAGACTAATTTAGGAATTAGTCCATGAGACTAATTTCGGAATTAGTTCATGAGACTAATTTTGGAATTAGACCATCATACCAATTTCGGAATTAGTACATTAGATCAATTTCAAAATTAGTCCATGAGATCAATTTCGAAATTAGTCCCTCATACCAATTTCGGAAATAGTCCATGAGACCAATTTTTGAATTAGATCATGAGACTAATTTTGGAATTAGACCATGAGACTTATTTTGGAATCAGACCATGAGACTAATTTCGGAATTAGTCCATAAGACCAATTTTGGGGACATAAGTCTCTCCCGCCTCAAATTACACCAATGAGACCAATTATGGAGAAATTGGTCTCTCTTTTGAAATTAGACTAGAATACTCTAGTTGTACGAAAAAAGAAATTGTAGGGCCCTTAAATTAGGTTATACAGATTGCCTGCCACTGCTTCACTCTACGTCTCCGAGAGTGCCTCTACTGTGCCTTAATGTGTTGATGCTTCTGCCTCTTTCTTTTTGGGAGGTGGGAGGGGGGGGGGGGGGGGGGGGGGGGGGGGGGGGGGGGGATTTATGCAACCATAGTGAGATAAGAATAGGTTGACCATGCAACAAAGGCATGGCCTTGTATTACTTAGATAGCGGAGTTGAGCAATCACAAGTAGGTTACGAATCTAGTATTCTTCCTCCCCCTCTTGATCATCGCCTCCTTCTGCACCAACTTCCTCATAGTCCTTCTCTAGAGGAGCTAGATCTTCCCGTGCCTCAGAGCATCCATGTCTTCACCAACATACCAATATACAAATGAAGGCTTGGCATACATGAGATAAAATTTGTGATCAATGCAAGAGAATACTTCAGCCACTCTTGTAAAATTAGAGATCATACAAATTTCCCTCCAGACTTTTGCTAAATCGCCGCTAGGGACTACTATAGGTGGCTGATAGTTGATTTTGCACTTGAACCCCGTTGGACAACAATCCACAAACTGAATAGTTCTTTTTGTCTTAATGGTGGCCACATCAACATTAACATCTTTGGGAACAACATTTCCTCTATACATTAGACAAGAAACCATGTACTTCACATGCCTTGAATCACATTTTGCCATCATTGATGATGGTTCAAATGCACTGTTCGTAATTTCAGCAACAAAGAATTGCTCATGGTATGCTTTTGCAATGGATATAACTGGGCGTAAGAGGGGAGTTTAAAGTGAATCCTAGAATAAGGGACTAAGTTGGTTTGGAATTTCGTGACATCCACATTTAATGTTCCATCAAAACGCAGAGATGCAATCAAGGATGATATCAACCAAGATACAAGGGTGCTTAAGTTAGTGTAAGTAGGCCTATCAATGTTTGAAGAGCTCTTGCATATGTCATAAATGGCTTCATTATCAAGTAACACTACAACATCTGTGCACTCGAGGAGAGAATGAGTCGACAAGACACTGTGTTAAGGCTAAACCACTAAAGTCAAGCTTGAGGAGATGGATATACAATAAATCCAAGCTTAGAAGTCTTGACATAGTTGATGAAAAGCCTTTCCAGGAGCAAAGATCCAAGTCTCGAACCGGTCCCACCCCCTACTGCACCGAAGACAAGAAACCCTTAAAGACCAGTAGAATTATCTACAAGTTTATGGATCTGATCCAGACAAAGATCTACAATCTTCTTTTTACAGCCTCTCCATATTTGGGGTTGAGTCTATATATCCTTCCTCGGATAGGTTTAGCATCTTCAACGAGAGGGATGGTGCGCCCTCCCAAATGTGTAGCTATCCCTTCTAGACTCTCACAAGTCCATTGAAAGACATTTTTTAATTTTTGCATAACTGTGATTACCTCTGTTAGTAGACTAGGATGCTTCCACAGCCAAGATGCAATGAGACAAGTCTGAGGCTTTTCATTTGTTCCCAAATTAACCTGCTTCACAAGTTCGGAAGATAAAATGGACTGTGGACTCATGGGAAAAAACATCGTCTAGGTAATATGAAGATTCATCCAAGACTACATCTTATCTTGAGGTTCCTCTTGAAAGAACTACCATCCGTAGTAGTCAGAATGATCTTACCAACTCCCATTGGCGAATCGAAACCTGTATATATGTTTGGCACAAAAGGGCAAAATTGCCTGCACAAGCACTGCGATAGTGATTTTGGAGGCCGAAACGAGCTCAGATCGAAATTACGACACCACATAGCGAAGCTGTTTCAAACTCCTAATCACCCTAAGCATGCTCACCAATTTTCGTGCGAATCTGAGACTGTGACTAGAGGCGTGTCGATGACGCCCTAGATGAAGCGACAACATGCTCTGATACCAATTCTTGGAGTTTGAGGTTTGAGAAAGCACACAAACGGCACAAGGAAGAAGAAGACGCTTGGAGCACAAGACAACATCGAATGAATTACCAAGAGATTGTACAAAGATAAGTGATTCGTTAGGGTTATAGGCGTATGTACAAGCCGGGGGGGCAAAACCTCCTAAAAAGGGAAAAAAGTGCCCCGATGGTCCTAAGTATGTCGACACATCACTACCGAAATATATCAACAACGGGATTGTTGGTAAACAATGTCAATATGACCTAAAACCAACAAAACCTAATTTCAAAAATTGTCGAAATCGTTAAGTCAACATGATCAATCAAGTCAAAGTGTTCTTAAATATTTTAATAGCTATCTCCAAGAGCTTTCTTTTGACATATGACACTTGACCATCTATTATATTTAGGGTGTCAAGACCATAACCCTAATTTTCAAGCAATCCATTTTCAAGAAGTGAGCACTTTATCAGAAAGGTCTTTTCTCCCTTATTCATAAAAGCTACATTTTGTAGGTATTTAAGTGCATAAGCCTAGATATTTAAGGAAATTTATTATTTTGTCAAAAAAGAGACTAAAAGTTCCTTAAATTACAGAAATTCTCCACATGGCACTTACAAATTTTCTTTTTGGTAGAGCTTTTGGAAAAGCTATCGTGGGACTATGCTAATACTATATAAGGAGGTTGTTAACACTGTTATTTCAAATCAACTTCTTTCAAGTCAAGTTAAACTCTAGGGTTTTGAGCTTCTGTGGAGAGTTCCTTGTTGCTGATTTTTGGTATCTGTTGGAGTTTGCCGCCGCGCCCTCTTTTATTTGGAGTTTGCTTCTACTACCTACTTCCTTTTAACTACATCTTGCTGCTAACTATCATCTCCTACCACTTCAAGACTTGAAGACCTTCAGCTGCTCCTTATTTCCAAGAGTTCATTTCTGTACATGGTGTGCTGTTGCATATTGTTTCTAGCTTTTTGACTATTCTCGGTCAAATATTCTTCCAAATATAGCACAAACACTTTCTTATTACTCTTAGGCACTCTTCTTTAATTTTTGGTAGCTAGAACCCTTTTAGTCCAGCCTATATTCAGTTTGTATATTCATTCACATTGTAGAGACATTATTTCATTAAGCATTTATTTTTAAGCAGCCTTAACTGCTCTTTACACATTTCTCTTGTCTCTTGTCTATTGTCATTCTCTTTGTCATTCATCCACCTTATTTGGTTCAAGAGGTGTATGTGTTAGGTTATTAGTGTTGGAAAGATCCTCTGGGTATTTATTAGGACTACCTCACTTCCAACAATTATTTAGAGCTACTTATTTAAATTCTCTTGTCCCTTGTCTATTTCTTGTAGTCAGTCATCTATCTTATTTGATTCAAGGCATGTGTTTGCTTAAGGTTCCAGTGTTGGAAAGATCCTGTGGAATTTATATTGGTCTACTTCACTTCCAACGTATTTTCGGTTAGTTCTTCACGTCTTTCTTATATGAGAGAAGAACCCTATTTTCTCTTAGCGTTGCAGAAATTTATTCTAATTGCAGCACATAGGCAGTTTTTCTTACAAACACTCCTATTTTACATCATAGGGTTGCAGAAATTTAATCTAGTCACAGCAGATAGGCAGTTTTTCCTTCACACAGTCCTATTTTACTCCATATTTCAACGGACCCTCACTTTCTCTTAACTCTTACGCACAATTCTCTATTATTTATATACCTAGATCCATCTACATTTAGCCTTATCAAAAATTTGTATGTTACACACATTGTAGAGTTAGTTTTCTATCAAGTACTATTATTAAGACTAGCAATTTAGCTACTCATTTCAAATCTCTTGTCACTTGTCTTATTTTGTAATCATTCATCTATCTTATTCAGTTCAAGGCTTGTATGTGCTCAAAGTTATAAGTGTTGGAAAGATCATGGAATTAATACTAGGTATACCTTACTTCCTAGCATTGACAATATTCCACAAGTCCTTGAAAACTAGCAAATTCATCATCATGAAACTCCACATTGGACATTCCATCAAGCTTATCTTCTTGTTCCAAGCTACCTCTATAATCACTCATCTTGGGAACAAGTTATGTATGTGCAAAAGGCTCTAAGACCAAATGTTGGAAGTGAGGTAGGTCCAATAAATAACCACCAGATCTTTCCAACACTTAGAACCTTAACACATACACCCATTGACCAAAGAAGGTAGATTAATGACAAAGAGAATAGAAAAGAGACAAAGAGAAATGTGTTACTCAAAAACAAATGCCTAATGTCTCCACAATGTAAATGGATATACAGACCGAATATAGGCTAAAAAAAGGGTTCTAGGTACAGAAATTAGAAAAGAGTGCCTAAGAGTAATAAGAATGTGTTTATGCTGTATTTGGAAGAATATTTGACTATGATAAGTATTTGGAAGAATATTTGACTATGTATACAATCAAAAAGCTGGAAAAAATATACAACAGCAGACCATGTACAGAAATGAACTCCTGGAAATAAGCAACAGCTGACGGTCTTCAAGTTTTGAAGAGGTAGATAATACTCATAATACAGCACCAAGATCTGAAGATAACAAAAAATTGCAGCAAACTTATGAATTCCAGCTGGACACATTATAGTGTCCAAAGAAATGATAGGTAGCAGCAACGTGGTTAAAGCTAGGCGGCAGCAGCAGCAGCAAACTCCAAATAGAAGAGGGCAGCAGCAGCAAAATCCAACAAATACCAACAATCAGCAACAAGGGGGAACTCTCCACAGCAGCAACAAAGTGTGCCAATAAACCCCTCATAAAGTGTTGACATAGGCGTGCGATAGCTCTTCCAAAACGCTCCACGAAAAAGCAAATTCATAAGTGCCACATGGAGAATTCCCCTAATCTATGGAACTTTTAGTTGTTTTTCTAACAAAAAAAGAATTGCTAAAAATATCTTGGCTAATGCACTTGAATACCTACAAAATGTAACTTTTATGAATGAGGGAGAAAAGACCTATCTGATGATCTGCTCACTTTCTGAAAATGAACTGTCTGAAAATTAGGGTTAGGGTTTTGACACCCTAAATGTAGTGAAATGGTCGTGTCATATGTTGAATCATGGTTGCACTAGTACAATGGACGAGTAAACTCGTCCAGTATGTCTAGTCCAGTCCCGTCCAGTACAGTTACGTACAACTCGTACGATGTACATTCTGTCGGACCTCGATTTGAACTCAAATGCATATTTTGTTGTGTTTTTTTTTTTACTTTTGCCTCGCATTCGTGAGTCTTCCCACTCTCAGCTTGAGCCAAGACCACTCAACAACCCTACACTCCCTTCAGCTCATATCCTTGAGCCTTTGGCACCCCCTCTAACTTGTGAACTTTCAAACTTCTCCTCACAAAGACTTAGCATACATCGGCATCCAGCTTAGCTCCTAGACACCTCTAGAGGCCAACTTCCAAGGCTATCTGTTATCATCTATCTATGTAGTATGCATTATGTACATTGTAAGATTTATGAAATGTCACATATGTAATAATATATGTATGTACTATGTATAACTATATATGCACTAATAACTTTATATATACTATGTACTATCTGATATGTATGTAGGACATATGTAGTCCGTAATGTGCATGGAATATGTATCTATATTCTATCTTTTATACATATACATATACACATATCATATACATATACATATACATATACATATACATATACATATACATATACATATACATATACATTTATACATACACATACACATACACATACAATGTATATATCAAAGTCACATGGGGACGGGGACGCGTCCTAGGAACGATGGTGTCCCCGGGACGGGGACGGAGCTTAGGGTGTCCTGGGGACACAACACTAAAAAAGTGCTGATTTTTTAAAAATAATCAAATGAAAGTTATTTACAATGAATGTGGTAACACATGAGATGACCAATAACAACAAAACCTTAGAGAAAAGGTTGTTCTTTAAGTAGAAATATGTACAAAGCACGTTTAACATTTAAAGTTGACTCCAAAAGGGACAAGTGACAAGTCATATGTATTTCATTAAGTCAAAAACAAGATTATAAATCATGATCATAATATGAGAATTCCATATACATGAAAAGAGCTAAGGCTCAAGAGTCAATCATCATCTAACATACATGATATGGAATAATCATGAGAACAAAAAGATCTTAAATCATACCCTTGATCGACAAAATGACTACATATGGCTTGAACATAAATGTCCAGACTACAACATAAATGTGATGAATGTAGGGAATCCAAGTGGGGACTCTCATTTTTTGCAGCACAATCAATGGCTTCTTCATGTTCTTTATTTGCCACTTGATTTGACCCCCATGCGACCTCCCATTCTTTGAAAAGGTCTCCCTTCATGCAATGGACCCTTGTTAAAGCCTTCAAAGTTCACACACATGAAATGCTTGAGTGATGCTATGAAGCCTCTAAGTGAACGTGTGGCTGGATGAGCTCAAATGAGGCCTATCTATGCTTGTTCATGAGTCTTAAACGACCTTCTAGATGTCTTAAAAGAAGGCACGAATAGATAGTATTAAGTTGTCGCTCCGATGAGCTCCCCAGTTTTGGCTTGTTCCTGCTCGACTATCGAGGTCGTCTGCTCAGAAGTGAGTGCGCACGGAGATACTTCGAATGTCCGCCCAGCCGCGTAGTCCATCATTAGTTACCCTCTCTCTCTCTTCATAATTGAGTCATCCCCACACATGGCTTCACACATGGGTGCCACATGGCATTCATGTATGAGCCCATCTAATCATAAACTTAGAGGTGGTTCACACCTCCCTTAGGGGTACTCCATGACATTTCCTTCCCCTTAACTCCATTTTTGTCCTCAAAAATGGTATTGGAAGGTGTAATAGAAAGAGAGAACTAATAATACACTACTCCCACTATATCCCCATGTATAAAAATACATGGTCCTGTCTCCGTGTTGTTTCCCCATATCCTTCCCCTTAAGAAAACTCTTGGGAAGGTAAACTGAAACTGGGAAACCGTCTCTGTAGGGTGCTAACCCGCTCCCATGTGGCACTATCTTCTGAACTATCTTTCCACTTAACTAGACACTCTTTATACAAGTGACTCCTCGTCCGTTTCTCTCGAGTGCATAGTATGCTCTCTGGCTCATGTGGAATAGATTGAACAGAAATAGGCTCTACTATCTCACTAACTGGAATGAGGTTGTCAGATTCACCCAGCCTTTTCTTAAGCCGGCTAACATGAAAAACTGGATGGATTTGACTATTCTCTGGAAGTTGGAGCTGGTAAGCCATCTTTCCTATTCTCTTAAGTATTTGGAAAGGTCCACAATACCTAGGAGATAATTTTGGACAAGGTCCCATCTTCATGGTTTCAGACCTAGATGGAACTCTAAGATAGACTTGTTCTCCTACCTCAAAGTTGATATCTCTTCTTTGAGGGTCAGCATAGGCTCTAGCCCTATCCTGAGCTCTCCTAATGCTGTCCTTAGCAAGTCTAAGCATATCATTCATTTATTCCAAGAAGTCCTTTGCAGCTTGAACTTTTTCATTCTGCAAGCCAACTGCATAAGGAGCCCTTGGCTGAAACCCATACATAAGCATAAATGGACTATGCCCAGTGGAAGAGTGCTTGGCACTGTTATATGCAAACTCTACTATAGGTAAGTACTCTTCCCAATTAGTTTTCCTTTCATTCACATATGCTCGAAGCATATCCTCTAGGATTTGGTTAACCCTTTCTGTTTGCCCATCCGACTGTGGATGCTCGGCCGTACTCATGCTAAGCTTTGTATCCAGCCTTTTGAAGACCGCTCTCCAAAAGTGGCTAGTAAACTTCCTACCCCGATCAGAAACTATGTCTAAAGGACGACCATATAACCGGTATAGGTTCTCAACAAAGAGTCTAGCCAACTCCGGTGTCTTCACTGTAGTACGTGTTGGAATAAACCTAGCCATTTTGGTTAACCTATCCACAATTACCCAGACCGAGTCGTGCCCTCTCTGTGTCTTAGGTAATCCGACTATAAAGTCCATGGAGATACTCTCCCACTTCCCATTGGGAATATCAAATGGGTGGAGTAGCCCTCCAATCCTCAACCTCTCAGCTTTGTTGACCTGGCATTTATTGCACTTAAGCACATATTCTAGGACGTCCTTATGAAGTCCAGGCCAATAAAACTGCCTCTTAACAAGATCATAAGTCTTGTTAACTCCTGGGTGTCCCGCATTAGGTGTGTCATGACACTCATATAAAATATGCCGTCTCATCTCAGTATCTCTAGGGACACACACTTTACCTTTATATAATAGATATCCATCATGGACACTGTAATTCTTCCACTTGAATCCTTCTTGAGTACCCGTCGATACTTCATCCTCACTGGAAACCCGTATATCACGATCCCCATTCTCTATGGCTTCCCAAATCTCGGAATATGCAGGATCAAGCCTACATTTCCCTCTAAGAGACTCAAGTAGCTCACTAGTGATCTGAGTAAAACTCAGTCCATTGAGCATAGGCATGCGGCTAAGTGAATCAGCCACCACATTAAACTTTCCCTTCCTATACCTAAGCTCATAATCAAACTCTTGAAGGGTCTCTGCCCATCGGGCCTTACGACCTTTAAGGTCTGTTTGATTAGAGAGCCACTTAATGCTCTCTTGATCAAACACTATCGTAACTTTGGCACCATATAAATAATGACGCCACTTTTTCAAAGCATGGACTATTGCATACAACTCCTTCTCATAGACGGAGTAATTCTTTTGAGCCGGTTCTAGTTTCTTGCTCTCAAAAGCCACTGGTCGACCATCCTGTACTAAAACCGCTCCTATAGCAAAATCACTCGCGTCAGTCTCAACCACAAATGGTTTATTGGGATCTGCTATATGTAAAAGTGGAGCTGTAGCAATTGCTACCTTCAACTTTTCCATACTTTGCTTCTGTTGGTCTCCCCAATGAAAGGCTTTCCCTTTCCCTTTAAGCTGTTCCGTCATCGGGACAGCAATTTTGGCATAGTTCTTAATGAATCTTCGATAGAAACCTGATAAACCTAGGAAGATCTGCAGCTCCTCCAGGTTCCGTGGATGTGGCCATTCCATAATAGCCCTTACTTTTTCAGGATCCATCTGGATTCCATCTTGGGAGACTATATGCCCAAGATATCTAACTTCTTTCTTGAAGAATTCACACTTTGACTCTTTAGCAAAGAGTGAATTTTCCCTTAGCACTTGAAATACTTTTCTCAAGTGTTCCAAGTGCTCCTGTTCTGATGCACTATAGATCAGAATGTCATCTAAAAAGTCTACTACAAAGTGTCCTAGATAAGGCCGTAAAACACTATTCATGAGTTTCATGAAAGTGGCAGGAGCATTGGTGAGACCAAAAGGCATCACCAAAAACTCATAATGCCCATATCTAGTCCTAAATGCAGTCTTAGGGACATCCTCTGCCCTAATTCTAATCTGATGATATCCTGATATAAGGTCAAGCTTGGTAAAATACCTAGCTTGATGTAACTGATCAAATAGATCTTCCAACCTAGGCATTGGAAATCTATTTTTGATAGTTACCTTATTAAGTGCTCTATAATCTATACATAGTCTCATAGAGCCATCTTTCTTTTTAACTAGGAGCATTGGCGATGCCCATGGTGAGTTACTAGGTTTGATGAAGCCTTTATCTAAATAATCCTGCAATTGCTTCTCAACCTCCTCATGCTGAGAAACACTAAGCCTATAAGGTGGTCTACAAATAGGGTTAGTGTTAGTAACAACCTCTATGGCATGGTCAATGTCCCCTCTCTCAGGTGGTAGCCCTCTAGGTAAGTCAGTGGGAAAAACATCTCTGTACTCAAACATAAGATCCTTAAAACTTTTAACTACACACTCTTGCAAAAAAGAATAGTAGAAAGTCCTGTTCATATTTACATTCAAAGCATGAAAATATACATCAGATGAGCTGTCTGTACAATGCTCCATATCATGACTATACAATAAAAACATATCCTGTACATGCTGTGAACAACAGAGACTATACAACTCTAATGATGAGATGAGAGGTGCACTAGGTACATCTCTCTCCCACTGAATATAAACTTTACTTCCATTCTTTTCAAACTCGAGTGTGTTATTTTGATAGCTGCGTTTAAGTGTATCTCCCAACCCCCATAGCCACTCTCTTCCTAAGACTAGATCTGTCCTCTCCATATTCATAATTTGGAAGTCCATATGATCTGTATAATCCTGCATGTTGACTTCCAAATTGGATACCATAGTATCCCATATTCTTTTATCTTGCCCTTGCATCATAGATACAATGTATTTATGCGCACTAGGCTGCTGGGGAATCTTCAATTTCTTGACCAAAGCATAGTTTATGAAGTTATGAGTGGCAGAGTCATCTATCATGACTCGCACCCTGGTCCCGTATACACTACCATGTAGCTTGACCAAGTCATGTGGTCCAAACTACGGTGACCACAATGACTGAGTCAAACAACACGTGTGCTCTATATCCTTGTGCATCACCTCCACTCCCTTGAAGCTAGAGCTGCCATGAATGGGAAGGGTCTGCACTAGGTGGACCGCCTTTTTGCCCCTTTCAGGAGCCGTACTAGACTCTGGTCCTTTCTTCTTTTCTTCCCCCTTCTTGAGTGGACAGTTCCACTGCGAATGACTAGGGGATAGGCACCTAAAACACAGGTTCTCTCTTTTGGCCTTCTCAAACTGGTCTGTGGATAACTTAGGCCCTTGTGATCTTTGTTTTTTTAATAAAAACCTTGTTTTTTCCAAAAGGTAACTTTTTCTTAAATTTAGTGGTACTAAGAGGTTTAAGGGGCTGATCCGTCTCCATAGGAGTATACTGAGGACGGTTATGGTCCTCATATATCTGTGCATATTTGATCGCCTCCTCAAACGTCTTAGGCGCATTCCTCGTGACTTCCCTCTTTATGGCTTTATCCAAGCCCCTAACAAACCCTCTAGTCTTCTGAAAATCATCTAGACCCTTAAACTTCAAAGTGATCTCTCTATAGTGGGATAGATAAACTGAAAGAGGCCTGCCTCTTTGAGTAATCCTATCCCACTCATCCCAATTCCTCTCCTCTTCATTTTCAGGAAGAAACTCTTTTAGGAAAAGAGTCTCAAACTTAGTCCAGTCAGTAGGGATAGAGTTCGCCTCCTTAAGACTCATCCACCACTTATAAGCACGCGGGCCGAGGGAGAGACTCGCCTCTAGCACACAATACTCAGGTGGGGTGCCCTTCAATTGATGCAAATCATGCCACTTTTGTAAAAAAGTGTAGATTGCATCCTTATTCCTATCTCGGTCATCCCCCGTGAAGGTAGGTGGTTTCAAATCTTTCAGGAGGGGAGCTTCCCTAGAGCTCTCTCCTTTATGTTTACTAGGAAGAGAGGTCTCTTTCCTAGTAATCTCTAGAGGAATGGTAGGAGTCTCTCTTTCCTTCCTAGCTAGGAAAGAGGTGACACTAGTCTCAAGGGAGATCATTTGAGACTTAAGCTGCTGTATAAGAGATGTAATGCTACCCAAATCTTTCTCTAACTTAAGGGTTTGTTCTTTCAAATCAATGAATTGGTCATGAGTGACAAATTCATCTATAAACTCTTCATAAGTATACTCTTGCTGTGAATGCTCTTTTTCTTCTACATTCTCTTCTATTTCTTGTCCTAACTCTACTTCTTCCATCCTAGCATCCGGATCCTCTAGTTGCTCTCTAGGTGGAGAAGTGGTCTCAACTACTTGTTTGCCTTTAGTTTCCATGTTTAAGTACCCTTCCCCCGTTTGCTAACTAGAGAGTATGAAAATGAATGGAAGTAGAGTTTAAATATGCAAGAAGAAGAGAAATATAACACAAGAGCACTTCCCTGATACAAAGTAGAGTTGCGGAAGCGTAATCCAAGTGGTCTTTGATGCTTCAAGCCGCTGATTTTGATTCCTCGCCAGTCCCAAAAGAAAATTGGAAATGTCCGCTTGGTCCGGGGAGGTTCTAGAGACCATAAACCATCCAAAACAACACCAAAAGTGCGTAGGAAAAACCCCAAACGGGCAAACTGAGTGTAACTGAACAATTTCAGAGATTTTCCAATCCTCGCCAGTCCACAAATTGTTGCCCAGCACTTGCACTTCAAGAATTTGAGACTATCCCAAGTGAAAAAAATTGGATTTGGAGTCCGGATGACGAAAAACTAGGCCCGGGAGTGGCCGCCTAGTTCCTGCTGAAGCGCTGCAGAGAGATTTTGATGGGGCAAATCTCGTCCAAATCCAACACCGATGGTCTCCGAGCGAAGCTTGGAAACGTAGCTTCGAAACGTGACCAAGATTTTTAAAATCCGATATGGTATGAAGAAGATATGGTCCGGAGAAGTGAGGTATGTCACCGGTGGGAGGTAAAAAGGTAACCCTCTTGAAGTAGAGACTTTGAAGAGCTCCAAACTGAAGGACTGAAGCTTTTCAATGAAAACCCAAACCCCTAAACCCTTCTCCACAGCCCGTAATACATATGTGCATCCTCATTTAGCCAATATCTTGATCCAAGCCATCATCTTCATGCTCCAAAGTTTATTAAAAACCTCAAATTTTTTTTCTACAATTGGCAATCTCTGTTCCTTCAAAAGAAAAAAATGGAGATACCTGTCGACAGAGAGCTTTATCCCATATACGCGTGGGTTGCAAGCTTTTTAGAGGTATAAGTAGAAAGCTCTAAAGAGCTTTGGTCATCCAGGAGTGGGGAAGGAGGAGCAAGCCCCCCCCCCCCTTGGACTGGCGGACGCCTGCGGGCTCTCCTCTCTGCGCACGGCGGTGATTGCCGGTCGTCTGGCGTGGGCGCCTCGTTCGATGTGCCTGTGGGCCGTCCGTCGCACGTGCGGCGTCTGCTGGCGCTATCCTGCTCCGATACCAATATTAAGTTGTCGCTCCGATGAGCTCCCCAGTTTTGGCTTGTTCCTTCTCGACTATCGAGGTCGTCTGCTCAGAAGTGAGTGCGCACGGATATACTTCGAATGTCCGCCCAGCCGCGTAGTCCATCATTAGTTACCCTCTCTCTCTCTTCATAATTGAGAGTCATCCCCCCACATGGCTTCACACATGGGTGCCACATGGCATTCATGTATGAGCCAATCTAATCATAAACTTAGAGGTGGTTCACACCTCCCTTAGGGGTACTCCATGACAGATAGGTAAGCAAAATGGCAAGTGGAACTCAATTTTAGCTCCTAAAAAGTCTCCCTCCAAACTTCCATCGCATGAAAATGTCCCGGGGATGGATGGCTGTTACAGATTTGTGTGGGGGGACGGATGGCGTCCCCATTTGGTGTCCCACCTCCAATCACGTCGCGGACGGCGTCCCTGCGTCCCTAGGGCCCAAGGACACGTCCCCATGTGACATTGGTATATATACATATATACATACACAAACACATACATATACATATACATATACATATTCACATACATATACACATACATATTACGTATATATACATATATACATACACAAACACATACATATACATATACATATACATATTCACATACATATACACATACATATTACGTATACATATACATATACATATACACATACACATACATATACATATACATATACATATACATATACACATACATATACATATACATATACATATACACATACATATTACATATACATATATGTATATAATGTATCGTACGCATCGTACGCAGAAAGCTTAGTACGATCGCGTACTGTACATGAACCATACTGGACGCATCGTACTGGACAGCACGTGACTACCTAATGTTGAATAAAAGCTCCTGGCGATAGCTATTAGAATATGTAAGAATACTTTAACTTGGTTGACCATATTGACCACTTAACCATTTTGACAATTTCTGAAATTAAGGTTCGCTAGTTTTAGATCATGTTGAAATTGTTTACCAAAAAAACCCTCCCTCATTGTCATATTGGCATAAGATTCAGTAATCTGCAAATTTCTGATGTTTTTCTATTATCCAATCAAGCCTTTCTCCTCATCTAATTTGAGCAATGTGTTATCAATAGGGTACTAGTGAGAACAATCAAACCAGATGGCTTGTTTAGTCAAAACTAGATATGTGCTAGACATCCATGCATCCATAGTCAAGGGAACATACTTCCATCTCCAATTTCAGTGCTTGAATGATATAAGAACTCCAAATGTTTGGATCAATCCACTCTAGTAAAGATCGTCCTAGTGTTTACACTCCCTTCCATCATGACCCTAATTTGAGGGATACGTGGAGAAAACTCATAGGAATTTATATCAATGGTATCCATCCATTGCCAATCATCCATTGGACATGCAAAAGATTCCTCAATTATGTCAATGCAGATGGATCTATTCCTTAAGAAATTATTATAAACAAATTCTTTTTTAGGGAGAATAATCACAGCTCAAGAGACATCACGGCCATTTCCTTTCCTTGCTTCAAGCTTTATTTCTATTGACTGCCATTGCTCGTATTTTGAAAAAAGGGTAATTTACACCCTTTAAGAAGCCCATCTCTATTATTGTTAACTTGTTAATTTCTCCAGCCACCTATCCCCAATTCTTTCAAAGAAGCACCAACTACAAAGATGCACATGAGGGTATCAATTGAGACAAATTTAATTTAGCAAAAAGAACTTATCAAATACCTGTAGCTCATGAGTTTGAACTCCCCATCAGGTGGGACAAAAGTAAGCTGTTGATGAGTCTCCCAAGGTCTGAATTGCACACAAGGATGGAAACTCACATCATTTATGATTGAAGGATTGGCAAAGGTCATTGTCAACTCTGGTACTCCTGAGAGACGTGCAATCACACGTATCTCACCATACACCTCGTACTTAATAAGGAATCCATCCCTGTTCATTATGGCCAAATTTATTTTAATAACCTTCTGACTATAGTCACCAGTATATATCACACAAAAGTATGCCCACCTGTTAACAATAACATCCATTTCTTCAACGAGGTCAAAATATACCTCATTATTGGAATATTTCACATCAGTGCTGCGCCATGGCCAATTTGAGGTGGTTGCGATGGGCAACACTGTGTTCATGTTTGATGACCCCCCTGTGACTACGCTTAGCATTCTGCTCACAATATTTGGGGGAGCAATCATATCCTTGAGAGTATTTATCTCAGTTGTTAGAGGGAATCCATTATCCATCATCTCATCAAGAAGCTGGCAAGAAAAATCAAGCAGAAATAAAGAGCCTATGAGGCACATACTCCAAATGACATGTAATCACAAATTTTCATGGTTTAACAGAACATTTGCACAACTTGACACAGAAATTAGTTATGATGGTTTTCATTCTCCAGCCTTTCCATAAGAATCTTCAATCATGTAAAGTTTAGTGAAAGCAAAACAACCCTTTTGATGATCATGAAGATATATGCATAGCAGCATTCATTTAGGGAGATCAAGATGCTTCCATGTGCATATTCATGATGGAGCTTGACTCATTGTATTGATGCGAATCCTATATGTACGAAACTCATTGCCACAAAAATTGAGTGTACCTGGTAAACAATAACAAAGTTATCTTTAATAAGGTCCTCTGTAATACCTCCAAGATATT
>CM035432.1:118011560-118074060 GCA_020310875.1 Ceratopteris richardii | reverse complement strand
CTCCTGCTAATCAATACGTTATTCATGGCACGTTATTGTACTTATTCGAGAGACAGAATCACGATTCAATAGGCCGAAGGAACCTTATATCGTGCAAGGGATCAGTGACGAGGTGCTTCAATCATGTAGATCTATAACATTAAAAAATACAACAAAAGTTAAATTGGAAACAGCTCTGGAAACAAGAGACCAGCTAGTGGATCAGGTTCGAAAACTTAGACCCGAGACATAGAGTTACCCTCGAGGAATGGACTCTTCTGCAAGGCAGGTGTTTAGCGTGGGACCGCTAAACTACCCGCCTTCTCTGCGGACAGGATCTTCCTTGTTTGGAGGGCCTCAAATGGAGTAATGGTAAGAAACTATCCAGAATCCCCAACTTCAAAGAGAACTTAGATGTTCATCACACCCTTAACAAGATGTGGTGCCTTTCTTGAACCAAACGTCGATGGGAACTAAAGTTCATGTCTATTTGGCACCCCTTAATTGAGATCAAAAAGTCCATTCTCATGTGGCAGATCTTGCATAAGGGCATCTGGTCCAATGCAATGGCTAACAAAATCTGTGGTGTGCCTCCATGGTGCAAGCATTGCCATCGATGAATCGAAGATTTAGTTCACGTGTTCTTCGATTGCCCCAAGTCCCGTGTTATCTACACGCGTCACGTGACGCGGGTATTGAGACTCACGAACCAAATCAATTGGCAACAGGCGTTGTTGGGTGAGGTGGTTGGTTGCTCATCAAGGTTGTGGAATGCCATCAGGGGTGAGACTCTTTGGAAGATTTGGAGGGAGCGATGTGCTGTCAATTTTGGCCAAACTCCAAAGGAATGGTCAATTGAGAAATCCTTGTTTCTTCTAGGTAAAAGAATCTCTCGAGATAAGAGATCTCCACCATTTAGACATCACTGTATTTATCTCCTCGAAAATAACAAGCTGAAACCCAAACAGGTCCCACATGAGGGAGATGATAGATTTGTCCGCCTCATTTGTAATACCCTCTTAGCTTGCCGTACTCCTTCCCTGCAGTGTGGGATTCGAGGGGTCCCATGGGCACTAGTCCCATTCACTTGTAACTTTTCCGCTTTATTTTAATTAAAGTCCAGGATAATAGGCCAAGGGCAAACTTCCTTTTAATTAAAGTCCAGGATAATAGGCCAAGGGCAAACTTCCTTTTAATTAAAGTCCAGGATAATAGGCCAAGGGCAAACTTCCTTTTATAAATAATACCCTCTTAGCTTGCCGTACTCCTTCCCTGCAGTGTGGGATTCGAGGGGTCCCATGGGCACTAGTCCCATTCACTTGTAACTTTTCCGCTTTATTTTAATTAAAGTCCAGGATAATAGGCCAAGGGCAAACTTCCTTTTATGCTTTTATTAGGGAGATACAGATGAGGATTACCCTAGGGTGGAGTTGGAAATTTGGAAGAATAAACAATCACCATGAGGGATCCCTTTATTCCCACATCATTAGTTCAATGGATCCACTCCTCCTTCAAACTTTGTTTATTCAAACAAAATGTTTTTAGCACTAAATGGAGAGAAATACAAGAGACTTAGAGAGAGCTACAAAGAAAATTAAGGAGCTTTTTTCCCTTTCATGTGGAATCCATTTGTTTTTTAGCTTGTTATTCTAAAAAACAAACACCCCTTGTTACAACTTGAAGGGGGGAAGGAGGGGGGGTGGGGGGGCTCTTTTGGTTTTTAATTCGGTTGCCTAAGCAATTTAGGGACTTCTTTATGGACCACTCTTTGGAGGATCCACCAAAGTTGACAGTGCATCTTTCCTTCCAGATTTTTCAAAAGGCTTCACCTTTGATCATGTTCCAAGGGGCAACGGAGCAACCAACTGCCTCATCAAGCAGAGCTTGCTTCCAACTAATCGATTGATCCTGAGTGAGGGTTCTACACACCCCAATCCAAACATTGGTGTTTTTTGGACAAGAAAAAAAAAGGTTCCTAATGTCTTGCCTTCCACCGATACATCTTTTGCACCAGAGAGGGGCACTCCATATTTTGTTGGATCTAGCATTAGTCTAGATGCCTTAATGGACAATTTTACCAAAGAAGAACGGCTTTCTTTTGCTCTACCAAAGAGTGCCGAATCTCTTTGAATTTAAGTTCTTACCTAATCTAAGACCAAGAGGTGCACAATTTTTTTTTTTATTGAGATTGCAATGAAATTCCAATTTTCCATTAAATGTACAAAGATAAGTCACCCGTTAGAGTTATAATCGTATAAACAAGCTACGGGGAAAAAACCTCCTACCAAGGGAAAAAAATGCCTTGACAGTCCTAAGTGTATTCACACACATCACTACCAAAATATAGCAACACCTAATCTAGTCTCTTTTAGTTTAAACCAATAAATGCTTCCACTTACTAAAGACCTTGGACCAAAGTTTTTTGGCTCTTTGGCTATTTTCTTTATCAACTTCTAATTCCAACAGCCCACTTCCATTAGCCAATGATACAACAATGGGGCTTTATTTTGTTCCAAGCTTTCCACATACAATAAACCAATCCGAGCCTTTAGGAATAGAGGAATGGAGGAAAACAAGAGCATAATGAGATCTAGGTTATTTCATCATGGAGGGCATGAGAGTTTCAATAATTGTTTGTTTCTGAATATAAGCTTCGACCACAATTCAACCATTGTTTAAAATATATTTCATGTTCCTCAAATTACTTGAAATCTGATATAATTGATTAGCTATAAAACCTCAACTAAAAGATAGTTTTTTATGCATATTCATTTCCATTAGCAATGGTATCACAAACCTTTTGAAAGGCTCTAAATATAATTTGTTGTTAGCTTCTACATCCTAAAAAAAATATTACTCATAATTATAATGCAACCTATGGTAGCTTTTTGGCATAGCCAAATGGGCTACATATCCAAAAAGGGATGCAAGGTGATTTAATGCATGGTGTTGCCTTGTGTTTTGTGGATCTGATGAAGACTGTATATAGACTTTTCCAACCCTTGGAGCCTTCACAAAATCTCATTCTTTGTTAGGAATATTTTAAAACACAAGGGATAAAAGTTATATAGTGTTCTATTAAATATCATGATCTAACCATCCTCGTCCATAGCTTTAACATGTCCATGAATTCCTTTAGTGTAGCGTGGAGGTCCATCCCAAAGTGACCAGCCATTGTCTAGCCCACTTTGGCATACTTTGGTCCATGCAAGAACTCCAATACCAATCATGAAATAGAGATAAGTAATTTTTTTTACAATCCACCACATATGCCAATGTGTATATTTTTGAGACATTCTTAAAGTGGATAGAACGTTTTTATTCGTATATTACCCATAGTTAGAACAAGGTATGTTGAGTTATTTTTATTCAATTTTGACCTTGTATTTGTGGTACCTTCTTCAAACACAATGAACTTATTCTTATTCATCTCAGATTCTCCTCAATATTTTTAAGTAATTCCATGTGATGATTTATCATCATAATCAGCTAGAATCGGACCAATCTTCTCAGGATGTATAGCCATAGAGGTCCCATTTCAAAATGACATTTTGTTCCACAAATGAAGTCTCCTACCTTATGCAAAGATGGTAAGTTTTTTGTTATCTTATCAAGTAAGATTTTCAAGGTTACAAGGACCACATGAGATAGGAAACATTGGCCACATTATATGGATGATTTGTTAGCCATTTTTTAGAGACCTTATTCCCATATAGTTTTTCTTTTTGCAAGCAACAAATTTTCCCAGACCTTAGTCAGACAAATTCTACTATTGCAAGCAGCAAAATTTCCCAAGATATATCTTTACGTTTGTTTTTCAAAATCTTTGCTAAAACTATATTAAAAAAAGTAGAACAAGGGAATTGGGGGAGGTATAAAGGAGCCTCATGAGCATTTCATCCCCTTCATGCAAGATCCATCTTCTTTTGAGCTAATTATCTTGAATTACAAAAACCTTTTTGTGCTTCAAAAGGTCTTACTATTGTGGTTTTTGGAGGAAGCATGAGCAACCAAAGAATTTGAGTTAGCCATTTTGTATGTATCCAAGTGATACAAACCATTGCATAATGTACCCGACATCACGATAATATCACCATTGTTGAAATCATGACCATACACTTATCATCAACAAATTGTACATGAATTCCAACTTTGGCAATCAAAGTAACTGAAGTTCTTCTTGATATCAGGTACACACAATACATTTTTTAAGAGTATCACACCTCCATTTGCAGTCATAAATTCAATTTCTCCCACTCCAATGATAGGATAATGGCATTGTTTATACACATCACATGTCCTAGATTGGGTGCATCTTTCAAAGATGCAGAAAACTTTTTGCATGAAGTTTTGTACTTTGAAGCACCACTATCAAAGAACCAATCCAAATTAGCCTCATTCACAACCATACATTTGGAATGCAATGATGCATCATAATGGCATGCAACAACACATGCCCAAAAATCTTGAGCCATGTTGGCTTGATCATTGTTTGCATTTGAAGAATTTTTAGCAATAGAGATGTCATCTCCCTTATTCTTTTCATTGCACTAAGCAAGATTTCTACGCTCATCAATTGTATGGCAAGCCTTCCAATAATATTTGCATCTCTTCTTCTTTTGCAAATTACCATCATTAGAGGAATGAGTGGAAGAGGAAGGTTGAGGCTTTGATTTTGATGAACCCAAATCTCAACCATATTTTTTTTTCCTTTTTGTGAGATAGCAAGTGCTTGTGTTCCCTCAATCAAACCACTTCTATTCACTCTAGACTGCTCTTCTTGCAAAAGAAGAGACACAATCTTATCAAATGCATACATATTTGGATTCCCTTTTCAACCAAATGGAGTGTACTTGCAAAGCTTTGAAAAGATTCTGGTAATCCTTTCAACAATTAGAAATGAGTGATGCATCTCTCAAATAATCTCAATTATGTTTTCCAATTGCTCTTTCAAGTCTTTGATGTGTATCACATACACATCCACATACTTATTTTCATCCATACATACATGCTCAAGTTTTTTCCTCAAGTATGCAAGATGTGCTTCATTATGCATGACATACAAAGAAGCAAGAGTTTCTCATGCATTTCTTGATGTAGAACATGATCGAATGTGTGGAACTATCTGACACTTCCTAGAAAGCGCAATCAATGCATGCACTTAAGCATCTTTGCCATCCCACCTAATTTGCTCCTATATAGGTTGAGGAGTAACCATTATAATTGAATAGGAAGATCCATCTATGATAGTAGATTGTGAAGTAGAAGAGCTTGGGGGTCTTCGATCTATGATAGTAGATTGTGAAGTAGAAGAACCTAGGGTCTTTGATCTACAACCACAATTATTTTGCAACAAGAAAATGTTTCATCATGTGAGACCACATTGGATAGTTGGTCCCATCGAGCTTATCTTCAGTTGGAAGCATGCCAAACAATTCATTGTTGCCTCACATTTCACTAAAGAACAAGAATGTGACAAGATCTTTACTTCAATGGAAGCTAAAATGAATGCTGAAAATTTAGCTCCCAATATGTTACTTTGATGGAAATTTTGAATTCATGAATGTCTTTGAAATGGGGGTAAAACCTTAGTGAAACTGGTGTAAATGCTTTGTGCCTGTTGAAAATCAATGTTCTATGCTTCAAAGTGGATTTGTGTTGTTAAAAGTGCATGCATGCCACAACACAAAAAAGCGAAACTTGAGAAGGATCTGAACTTGCTCTAATATCACCATTGGGTGTGTGTAGAAGTGCAAGAGACACAAAAGGAGCAGAAATGTAGCAAGACACACAAGGAAGACAGATGGTTGGAATAGCTCTCTCTATTGATAATGAATAGAATTGAAGTAAGAGCTGAATAATATCCCTAAGTATAAAGTACCACCACAAATGAGTGTATTATGACTATGGTAACATGGGAGAAAACCTCTAGCCAACACTATAGTAAAAAGTGCCCATGTATAGAGAAAAGGTTCACATCAAAGCTACTCTAGGAACACATAAGTATACATCCCAATGATGGGAAACCAAATGAACTCATTTTGTCTAAGACATGTTTCCCATTTCAAATCAACACTTCGAAAAAATGAGGTTTCATTGTAATCCAAGCTTTTCACAAATTAAAAAAAAGCCCCAAACCTTTTGGGATCATTGAAACTAACAAGAAAAGAAGCATGATCATGCCATTTTGTCTTCATCTTGAGATCCTTGAAAGTGAGAGGTTTTGGATGTTCCCCTACCCATAAAGAATACCATACTCAATCACCCCTGCCTAATCACCCTTCTCCATAAAGAATACCATACTCAATGGTTCCTTTGACATACTTGAGTATCCGCATGCATGTCTTCCAATGTGTTAAGCACGGCTTATTAGAGAACCTGCTTACTATGCCAACATCATAAGAGATATCTGGTCTGCTTTTACACAAACAAATGAGACTTTCGACTAATCTCTTGTATTTTTTTATATCTACCAGAGGTGAAGTATCGTCAATAGATAATTTTGTGTTGACTTCCATTGCTGTAGAAATTTCTTTGCAATCCTCCATGTCAAATGCCTTCAACACCTTCTTTGCATACTTTTGTTGGGAAATAAAGATCTTCCCTGGTTCATGTCAAACTTCAAGACCTAAAAAATAATGCATTAAGCCCAAATCCGTCATCTCAAGTTCTGAACTCAAGGCATCTTTTGTGTGTTTGAGAAGTGCATTATCATTTTCGGAGATTGCAAGATTGTCTACATAGAGTACAAGCGCAATTTTCTTCCCTCCTTTCTTTAGAACATACAAATTAACATCAGAAGCACATCTTTTGAATCCTATATCCAAAAAATATATCTGCTGGTACCATGCTCTCGGGGTTTGTTTCAGCCCGTATAATGCCTTTTTTAGCTTACATACTTTGTTCTCTAAATGGGAAGCCTCAAATCATGGTGGCTGAGACACATATACCTCCTCCTTGAGGTCTCCATTTACGAACATTGATTTGACATCCATGTGATACACTGCCCATTATTTATGTGGAGCTATAGGTAGTACTAGCCGAATAGTAGTCATCCTTGCCATTGGAGCAAATGATTCACCGAAGTCGATGTCTTCGACTTGGGAATAGCCTTGTGCAATAAGTCCAGCTTTGTACTTCTCTAAAGTACCATCTGCCTTGTATTTTAGCTTCCAAATCCACTTGGTGTCGATGACCTTTTGCTTTGGAGTCGCTTCACTAGCTCGCAAGTTCCATTCTTCATAATATTATTCTATTCTGTTTGCATAGCCGCTCTCCAATTTGGATTTCATAGTGCTTCTTCCGCACTTGTTGGCTCCTTTGTTTGTTTGCCGATAATCTTAGCCATCAATGTTGAGTTTACAGTATGAGCCTCTACTCATTTATGTTCCTCTATTCTCTATGATAGCCTTGGACCATCCTCAATATGTTCAATAGATTGTGGAATGGGATTTGCGGAATCATAAAGCTGCCTCACCCAGCGTGGCAATGGCTTTTCCACTTGAGTGAAAGTCAAGGCAATGCACACTTCCAACATGGAAGCTTATGCATGTTGAAGGACCTTATTCGGACCACCCTTTTTTTTACCATTCTTTTACAAGGGACATTCTCTTATTTTGTGACCTTGGGTGCCACAATGGAAGCATGCATTGGGATGGTTTTTGAAGGTGATTTCTTGCTCTAACATTTCTTCTTTTCCAATGTCAATCTTGATTTATTTCAAGAGTTATTGCTAATTTCTTCCTCCATACATATTTATATCATTGAATGAGTGAGAGAAACCCTTGTAGATAAGCCCCCGGGCATCACCTTTTGTGATCAAAGGCTGATCAAGTGGGGCAATGATATCATTTATAATCTTATAGAGATAGAATGCAAGAGTGGGAAGCTTAGAACTTTGTAGGTTTTGATTTGTATGGAGAAAATTATAGGAACCACTTGAATATGAACATCATGGTAGATTGGACCTATAGAAGAGCTCCATTTACCTTTGCCCTTCTAATTAGCAAGGAAATCTTGATTTGCAACACACATAATGGTCATGTTTTGCCTAGACTAATCTTCTTGCAACAGAACAGAGACTAACTCCTCAAATGTTAAGGCATTTGGATTGCCTTTCATCATCAATCAAAGAGTAGAAGCGAAACTCTAATATAAATATGGAAGAGCATTCAGAACAGTCTGCACAAGTGAACTATCAGGCAAGACTTCATCAGCAAAAGTCAACTGCTCCTTCAAATCTTTGATCTTTGTTAAAAAACTATCCATGGAATCTCCTTCATTCATGTGCTCCCTCTCCAATTGTTTTCAGAGGTAAGCAACATGAGCCTCATTCCTTGCCTGGTATAAAGTGGTAAGTGTATCATAAGCATCCTTTGTTGTTCTGTAAGAGCGAATGTGAGGAATAATGGCATGTTTGACAGACAAGACTGTCAATTGCCACTCCTATGGAAATAGGTTTGACAACACCTTAGATGAAGTGGCGATCTGATCTGATACCAATTGTTGGAGTTTGAGGTCTACGAAAGCACGTGAACAACATAAGGAAAAAGAAGAAGCTTGGAGCAGAACACAAAATACTGAATGTATTACCAAGAGAATGAACAAAGATAAGTTATGCATTAGGGTTATAGGCATATATACAATCGAGAAAAAAACCCTCCTAAAGAGGGAAAAAAGTGTCCGGGTCCTAGTGTGTTTACACACATCATTACCTAAATATATCAAAATTTTGAGTGTCATGAAACCTAATGTAGTTGCTAAAAACTAATGTAGTTGCTGAAAGTCATAGGTAACTAGAGATGATATTTACCATAGTCTTAGATTCTCTTTACTTGATGAAGCTAGGGTCTTGCAAGTATAATTGAATAGGATCCTTCCTTAGGAATACTCATTAACATAGTCTACAATATAAATTTACACTTTTGAACAATAGTAGGAACCATTTCCATTTTACCCAAGGGTTGAACCTTGTGTTGGTATGAAAATGTCATTCCAAATGGCTCGTCCTTAAAAACGACAAGATATAAGGTTCCAATGTTAAAATCAAGAATCATATCTATTTTGATGCTTGATTCACATTAATGAATTTTGCTATCCATACCTTCTCAACATACATCGAATAAATATCTAGGGAATGTAGGTGGAAATTCTATGAAAAATTGCTTTTTGTTCCATCTACGAATGCCTTTTTAGTATAATTCAATAGTGATGTGTGTGAACACACTTATGATAGTTGGGGAACTTATTTCTCTCTTTAGGAGGTTTTCTTTCCTTGGATTGTATATATTTTTATACCCCTAATGGGCTACTAATATGTTGTACATTCACTTAGAAATACACTTAGTGCTATGCTCCAATGTCGAGGAGGCTTGGTGATTAGCTTGTTTAGTGGTATAGCCAGATGAAAGCTCTCCTTGACACTCAATGGTGTTTCCTCCAATTCCTATCATGTATGCTTTCGCTGGATTAATTTTTGCCTTCAATTCCTTTGCCATCGAGGCTCTTATGCAACTCAATGTAGCTTCGATGTCAATCAATCAGTCTACTAATTGATAGTCATCTACACTGATGCCTAGGTTAAAATTGTTGGAACATCAAGATTTCATTATGCTTGAAGTGGACATGATCTTCATCAAAATCATCATTGGAATGATTCTACATACTCCTTGTAGAGTTTATTTAAATTCATTTGTTGTATTGAGAGTTTGATCATAGGATCACCCTCTTATATAAGTTGCAAAGCATTTAACTTTGTAAAACGGAAAAGTGAAAGGCCTAGAAGCCACAAATTAGAAGTGGTTGGGATTGGTTCTCAATCAAGGTAGATGTGATTTCAAATTTCCCTTTTCCTAGATTGTAGGAAATGATTCCAATCAATCTTAGCTTAGAAATCCACCTAATTGCAAATTCAAATCCTTGACAAAAAGGCATCACCATGTACTCAAGAGCCTATATAAAGACTCCAAAACATTTGTACACTAAGTAGAATGATGATTTGAAGCAATACGTATACTTCTTGTTCATTGCTTGGTGCCACTTTAGTTTACTACTCCTTCTTCCTTAGATTTAGTCAACTAGTGTTGCTCTCTCTACAGAGCTCCAAATCTAGTGATTAAGGTCTCACTAGAAAGGTATTATAGAAAGTTATTACTATCTAGTTGATGTGTTTAAAGTTTCAGATCATTCAATTCATTACTTTGAGATATATTGAAGATTTTCAATCTCAGGGTCGTTCTCTACAACTCCTTGAAATTTTGGGATGACACTAGTTCAGTGTTAAGGTGATTGCTCCTTGTATAGTTCATATAAATTAGGGCTTTTATGCATTATAGCAAGCCAAACCTATGTATCACATTCCCTTAAGAGGAATTTTTCAATTGTTAGTGTACTAGCTGCTCTCAGTGTTTGAAGTCGTAACTTTTATCCATTTTTAGAAAGTTCTTGTGAGCTAATCATGGTGCAAGTTATCCGTTTTACATCAACTTGTTCTTGTTAATGTTCCAGAGTACCTATTGGGTTTTATTTCACTAACCATAAGCCCACAAGGTCTATTTTACATATCCAAAGAGCTAGGGCTAGTCCTATGCTAGTTTGCTAGACCAACTTCACCACTTGACAACTCATCTTTCTAAGGCTCTCCAAGCTTCTCCAGCTTCTTTCCGTGGTACCAGAGCAACTTCAAGATGGGATATGGCTTTCCATAAATGATTGAGAAGCTTGATAGACACAATTATGCTGCTTGGCAAATCAGAATGGGAGCTTATTTGTAAGGAAGAAACCTATATGGGATTGTATCAGGTGATGAAGCAATGCCTATTCCAAGATCCAAGGAGGATGTACTCAAGAGGAAACAGATAGGCTCACACTTTGGTGTGCAAGGGATGCTCAAGCAAGGTCATACATGAAAGAACTTGGAGAAGCTTGTAGAAGGTAGAAAAATGCGTTTCGAAACGACGAAGTTTGGTCAAGCCAACCGGCACAAGACCAGCCCTTGAGCTTATGGAGACTCAAATAGACCTTATAGGCATGCGATAAGTGCAAAGAAACACACTATGTACTTTGGAGCATCAAGGAGAATGAGTCCATACAAAACAGATAGGTTCGCAGGTCGACTAGCTCAAAAACTTACTATCTATGGAAGAGACAATGAACTTCAAATGCCCATAGCCACCAGCGTGATTACAATTAGAAAAAATCCTTTTATGGGAGTGATACACATAGGGTTAAGTTTATAGAATGCACAAAAGTATAAGGAATAAGAAAAATATGCTATAGGAATGAATGCGACATTCATCGGTGGTACTTCCTATTTTTCAGGAATACGTAGAGATTGACCCTGAGACAGAAAAACTCAGATTTCTCCCAATCTACTAAAAAAAATGCTTTGAAAATTTATAGGCATAAACTAGACACTAATATCTTTCCAATGAGCCATCTTGCACTCAATTTGGAGCTTTGGAGCAACAGCCTTTGCAAGATTACTGTTGGCGAAGAAGATGATGCAGAGAATTGAAGGAGCAAGACAATGATGGTCACAAGTGTATGTATATTGCTTCCATGTATTGTAAAAGTGATTTCAAGTCTTTATATAGACTCCAAGAGTGTTCTACAACTTCTACAAGTGAAGTTTGAATTCAAATGAAGGTGGGAATGGTTGTTGGAGGGAATCAATTCACTTTCCTACAATCTAGGAAAAGTGAAGATCTAGTTTGATCTACTTTTAGGTGATTGATTGCTTGATTGAATGCAACTTCAACCACCACAAATTCGTGGATTTGGGCTCTATCTTTCTAGCTTTACATGTGTCCTCAAGGCTTTTACAACGGTAAATGAACCATCAAAAAATCTCTCAAAAAATGCAATAAATGAGCATAAGAAAAAAAACTCTTCAACATATATTCTTTCGACGCGATAGCCTTTGATGTAGATCAAATCCACCTCAAGCATAGTGTAAGATTGATGTTCCAACAGCTCTCCCTCAAGCTAAAGTATGCTTGAGTCTTCATTCTCTGATAGGTTGAATACCTGCCATAGCTTTGAATCTACAAAGCTTTATTCCATCAAGTGCCTTTGTCATCATATCTGCTACTTGCTTTTCACTAGGAACAAAAGAAATGTCAATCTCCTTTGCCATGAGCTTCTCCTTGATGAAGTGGTAATGGACTTCTATGTGCTTGGTTCTCGCATGGAAAATAGGATTTGCTGCTAGATGCATGGAAGTTACATTATCTCCAAATATGTGAGGTTTGGAACTCACAAGTCCCAAATCTGTATACAATGCTTTTAACCATATTGCCTCTTGAGTTGCTATGGTCAATCCTCTGTACTCTGCTTCAGTTGAGGATAAAGCAACTGTTGGTTGCTTGTTGGAACTCCATGACACTAGCTTCGAATCGGCAAATGCTAAGTAACCAGAAGTACTTTTTCTATCATCCTTAGCTCCTGCCCAATCTGCATCTGAGTAGATTTTGATATCCAAATGTGAAGAGTAAGGATAGAATATAACTTCATTGATTGTACCTTTGAGATACTTAAGTACTCTCTTAGCCGCATCCATGTGTGGTCTTCTCAGTGAGTGCATGAACTGACTAAGCACTCCCACACTATATGAGATGCCTGCCCTTGTATGAGTAGCATATATCAAGCTACCTACCAAGCTTTGGTATTCTTTAATGTCTTCAATTTTCTCACCTTCATAAACACTTAGTTTATGATTCATCTCCAAAGGTGTACCTACAGGTTTAGTGTTCTACATTTTGAGCTTGAGAAGAAGATCTTGAATGTACCTTCTTTGAGTCAAATACATTCCTTCATCTGTATATATCACCTGCATACCTAGGAAATATGTGAGCTCACCTAGGTCACTGATTTTGAACTCCTCTTGCATGTGTCCCTTGATCCTTTGAATGCCATTTAGATCATCACCTGTCACAATAAATCATCTACATATACACATAGATAGATAACCTCATTGTGATCCCTTTTGATGAATAGAGAAGGATCTGAGCTGCTAGCTTTGAACCCTTGATCTTGAATATATGTAACCAACCTGTAATTCCAAGCTCTTGGAGCTTGTTTCAATCCATACAATGTTGTCTTAAGTCTGCAAACATAAGATGGATGATTAGGGTTTTCAAAACCTGGTGGTTGTGACATGTATACCTCTTCACTTATCCAACCATTTAAGAATGCATTTTTCACATCAAGTTGGAGGAGTCTCCAATTCCTTGCAGCAGCTACACTTATCAATGTCCTGATTGTAGTCATTTTTGCAGTTGGTGAGAATGTTTCCTCATAGTCTATACCATGAGTTTGTGAGCATCCTTTGGCAACTAATCTTGCCTTGTACCTGCAAACTGATCCATCTGAATTTCTTTTAACTTTATATACCCATCTGCAACCAATTACCTTTTGATTCGGTGACATTGGAACCAAATCCCAAGTGTCCATTTCCTTCAATGCATCTATCTCTTCTTTCTCCACTTAGGGTTTCCCTTTGCCTCTTCATAGGTTGAGGGTTCTTCTGAAATAGATTCTTTTGCCAAGTATATTGAATGCTTCGCAACAAATGTGGAATCATATCCATACCTTTCTGGTTGTTTCTTCTCTCTTGCTGATCTTCTAGGTGCTTTTTTGGAGCATTCTCCAACCTCTTGCATCTTTGCTTTGCCTCTTGACTTCCATAGCTTGTAATCCTTTTCTCTTTCATCTTGGTCATCGTCTGTATCGCTTCTTGGATCCTGGACCTGTGTATCATTCTTGCTTCCTAATTGATAAGAGTCAGGATCAAGATCATATGGTAGTGTTACCTTTTGTTTGTCTTCATCATACCAAGACCTGTGTTCTTCAAACACAACATCTCTACTTGTAGTGAATTGCTTGGTTGAAGGATTGAAGAACTTGTAACCCATCTGAGTCGAATCATATCCAATAAACACTGCCTTTGTTGCCCTTTCATCTAGCTTACCTCTTATTTGTGATGGTACATGAACATAAGCTAAACAACCAAAAACCTTGCAATGTCCAAGACTAGGTTTTCTTCCATGCCATGCTTCATAAGGAGTCATACCTTGAAGTGATTTGGATGGTAGTCTATTGACAAGGTACACAACAGTTGAAATAGCTTCTGCCCATAGATAATGTGGCAACTTCTTCTCTTCAAGCATTGTTCGGGCTGATCTAACCAATGTCTTGTTTCTCCTCTCTACAATTCCATTTAGTTGAGGAGAGCACCTAGTAGTCACTTCCCTTTTGATACCTTTTTCCTGCAAGAACTCATCAAACTCTTTGGAGAATTATTCTCCCCCTACATCAAATCTGAGCTTCTTTAGTGATCTACTCGTATGATTCTCCACATGTGCAAGATACTTCTTGAAGCAATCAAATACTTCATTCTTACTCTTGATAAAGTATAGAACAGTCCATCTACTATGGTCGTCAATAAATGAGACATAATACCTTGATCCTACCAATGAAGGTTCTTGACTTGGTCCCCATACATCTGTATGTACTAAGTCCAATAAGCTATTGTGGATGTAGCCTTTGTGGTTGAATGGTTGTCTTTGTGCCTTCCCAATCTGACATGCATCACACCTGTTGATCATGTGTTGCTTTGATATGTTCGGCAGTCCTAGAACGCTTTGATCCTTGCATATATCCTTCAAGGTCCTTTCATTCACATGAGCAAGTCTCTTATGCCACACTTCAAGCTCACTTAGGGTTTGAGACCCAAAGTTGAATAGAGCTATGTTCCTGGTTTCTCCTACTTCAAAAGTAAAGATCCTACCATGCTTCTCACCTCGGGCTACCTTTTTGAAGCCTTAACATGGATCTTCCACAAAAGCTCCATGTTGGGTGAACCTAACTTGCAAGCCTTTTTCAACTATTTGGCCTACACTTATTAGGTTTTTAGTGATAGTGGGTACATAGAGAACCTTACTTAGAATGTTTTTCCTGCCATTGGAGCTTTGACATTACCAATCTTCTCCACATTGTGCTTTGTGTCATCCCCTGTTTGCACTTCATGTATATGCTTTGGACTTTCCAAATCAGATAGAAGAGCAATGTTGCCTGCAACATGATTTGAACATCCTGAATCTATGTAGAACAAATGGTCATCTTCGTTACCTTCTTTGTGGCTTAGATTCATAAGAAGCAATGAGTCTTCATGTGATTGATCTTCTGAATAATTGTTGTAGTCCCTTCTATTATAGCTTCTATTGTTATTGTTGAAGTTGTGTCCACCTCTGCCTCTATTGGTGCCATATCCACCTCTTCCACTTCCTTTCCGCGTCTTCCCATTGAACCAGCAATTCTGAGTGGTGTGGTTGGTCTTATCGCATATAGCACAAGGTTGAACATTCTGACCTTTGGCTTTGTCTTGCTTTGGACCTTTCTTCTTCCCTTTCCACTTGCCCTTGCTTGCAAAGTTGGCTTGGGAAGTCTCTTCTTCATCTTCTTCCTTCTTCTTGCCTTTTTGCTTCTTATCCTTCTTATCTGCATATAGAGCACTAGTTGAATTACCATGATAAGAGTTACCTTCCTTTATGCTACTGTTGGCTTCTTGATTTGAAGAGTTGTCCAAGAAAGATGTTGAAGTCTGGAGTTTGCACATCCATGATGAGATCATAAGCCATCATGAAGGATTTCCATTGCTTATCACTACAAATGCCATTGGGAATTTGCCTCATGATGACGTCTTCTTCAATCAGCTCTCCAATGGATGCTAACTGATCCGCAACCTCCTTGAACTTGGTAAAAAAACTCTGTGATGGTTTGTTTAGGTGTCTTCTTCATTTGGTTGAACTCGTTCCAAAGATGATTCTTTCTTGCTTTGGTACTAGCAGAAAAGAAAGTCTCGACGGCATCCCAAGTCTCTTGAGATGTCTTGCATCCTCTAATATGTGGTCATAGAAAGTAAGAGATAGAGTTTAGTATGTACGACCTTGCTTGAGCATCCCTTGCGCACCAAAGTGTGAGCTTATCTGTCTCCTCTTGTGTAGGTCCTCCTTTGGATCTTGGGATACGCATAGCTTCATCACCTGCTACAATTCCATAAAGATTTCTACCTTGCAAATAGGCCTCTATTCTGATTTTCCAAGCCACGTAGTTGTGTCGATCAAGCTTCTCGATCATTGAGGGAAATCCGTCACCCATCTTGATCTAGCTCTGATACCATTGAAAGAACTTGGAGAAGCTTATAGAAGGTAGAAAAATGCATTTCAAAGCGACAAAGTTTGGTCAAGCCAACCGGAACAAGACCAACCCTTGAGCTTATGGAGACTCAAATAGACATTATAGGCATGCAATAAGTGCAAGGAACCACACTATGTACTTTGGAGCATCAAGGAGAATGTGTCGATACAAAACAGATAGGTTCGCGGGTCGACTAACTCAAAAAACTTACTATCTATGGAAGAGACAATGAACTTCAAATGCCCATAGAGACCAGCGTGATTACAATTAGAAAAAATCCTTTTATGGGAGTGATAAAAATAGGGTTAAGTGTATAGAATGCACAAAAGTATAAGGAATAAGCAAAATATGCTATAGGAATGAATGCAACATTCACTGGTGGTACTTCCTATTTTCAGGAATACGTAGAGATTGACCCCGAGATAGAAAAACACAGATTTCTCCCAATCTACTGAACAAAATGCTTTGAAAATTTATAGGCATAAAATATGCACTAATACTTTCCAATGAGCCATCTTGCACTCAATTTGGAGCTCTGGAGAGATAGCAACAGCCTCTGCAAGATTACTATTGGCGAAGAAGATGATGCAGAGAATTGAAGGAGCAAGACAATGATGGTCACAAGTGTATGTATATTGCTTCCATGTATTGTACAAGTGATTTAAAGTCTTTATATAGACTCTAGGAGTGTTCCACGACTTCTACAAGTTAAGTTTGAATTCAAATGAAGGTGGGAATGGTTGTTGGAGGGAATCAATTCACTTTCCTACAATCTAGGGAAAGTGAAGATCTAGTTTGATCTACTTTTAAGTGATTGATTGCTTGATTGAATGCAACTTCAACCACCACAAATTCGTGGGATTTGGGCTCTATCTTTCTACCTTTACATGTGTAAAGCTCAAGGCTTTTACAATGGTAAATGAACCATCAAAAAATCTCTCAAAAAATACAATAAATGAGCATAAGAAAAAAAACTCTCCAACGGATATTCTTTCGACGCAATAGCCTTTGATGTAGATCAAATCCACCTCAAGCATAGTGTAAGCTTGATGTTCCAACAATACATACTCAACTCTACCTCTGATTTTCTATTACCACATATTAGAGGATGCAAGACATCTCAAGATACTTGGGATGCCCTAGAGACTTTCTTTTCTACTATACAAATGCAAGGAAGAACCATCTTTGGAATGAGTTCAACCAAATGAAGAAGAGTCCAAAACAAACCATCAGCGAGTTTGTTACAAAGGTCAAGGAGGTTGTTGATCAATTGGTATCCATTTGAGAGCTGATTGAAGAAGAAGCCATCATAAGGCAAATTCTCAATGTGATTAGAGGTGACAAGAAATGGCAATCTTTCACCATAGCCTATGATCTCATCATGGATGTGCAAACTCCAGACTTCAACATCTTTCTTGGAAAACTCTTCAATCAAGAGGCCAACAATAGCATCAAGGAAGTTAACTTCTATCATGGTAATTCAACTAGTTCTCTATATGTAGATAAGAAGGACAAGAAGCTGAAAGGCAAGAAGAAGGAAGAAGATGAAGAGGAGACTTCCCAAGCCAAATTTCCAGGCAAGAGCAAGTGGAAAGGGAAGAAGAAAGGATCAAAGCATGACAAGAACAAAAGCCAAAATGTTCAACCTTGTGCCATTTGTGATAAGACCAACCACACCACTCAAAATTGTTGTTTCAATGGGAAGACCCAGAAAGGAAGTGGAAGAGGTGGATATGGCAGCAATAGAGACAGAGGTGGACACAACTTCAACAATAACAATAGAGGCCATAACAGAAGGGACTACAACAATTATTCTGAAGATCAACAACATGAGACTCATTTCTCTTGATGAATCTAAGCCACAAGGAAGGTAAAGAGGATGATCATTTATTCTACATAGATTCAAGATGTTCAAATCATGTTGCAGGCAACATAACTCTCTTATATGATTTGGAAAGTCCAAAGCATAGACATGAAGTTCAAACAGGGGATGATACTAAGCACAATGTGGAGAAGATTGGTAATGTCAAAGCTTCCAATGGCAAGACAAATATTCTGAGCAAGGTACTCTATGTTCCAACTATCACTAAAAACCTAATAAGTGTAGGCCAAATAGTTGAAAAAGACTTGCAAGCTAGGTTCACCCAATATGGAGCTTTTGTGGAAGATCCATGTCAAGGCTTCAAGAAGATAGCCAAAGGTGAGAAGCATGGTAGGATCTTTACTTTTGAAGTAGAAGAAACCAAAAACATAGCTCTACTCAACTTTGGGTCTCAAAACCTAAGTGACCTTGAAGTGTGGTATAAGAGGCTAGCTCATGTGAATGAAAGAACCTTGAAAGATATATGTAGGGATCAAAGTGTCTAGGACTGCCAAACATATCAAAGCAACACATGATCAATAGATGTGACGCATGTCAGATTGGGAAGGCACAAAGACAACCATTCAACCACAAAGACTACTTCCACAACTTATTGGACTTAGTACATACAGATGTATGGGTACCAAGTCAAGAACCTTCATTGGCAAGATCAAGCCAGTTGCAAAGATGAATACAATCAAAACATTGATAAGTGTAGATGCTGCAAGAAATTGGAGACTCCTCCAACTTGATGTAAAAAATGCATTTCTAAATGGTTGGATAAGTGAAGAGGTATACATGTCACAACCTCCAGGTTTTGAAAACCCTAATCATGCATCTTATGTTTGCATACTTAAGAAACATTGTATGGATCGAAACAAGCTCCTAGAGCTTGGAATTACAGGTTGGTTACATACCTTCAAGATCAAGGGCTCAAACTTAACAATTTAGATCCTTCCTTATTCATTGATCACAATGAGGTTATCTATCTATGTGTATATGTAGATGATATTATTGTGACACCTGATGATCTAAATGGCATTCAAAGGATCAAGAGACACATGCAAGAGGAGTTCAAAATCAGTGACTTAGGTGAGCTCACATACTTCCTTGGTATGCAAGTGATTTATACAGATGAAGGGATGTATCTCACTCAAAGAAGATATATGAGAGACCTACTTCTCAAGTTTAGAATGGAGAACACAAAGATTGTAGGTATACCTTTGGAGATGAATGATAAACTTAGTGTTTATGAAGGTGAGAAAATTGAAGACATTAGAGAATATCAAAGCTTGGTAGGTATGCTACTCATACAAGACCAGACATATCATATAGTGTGGGAGTGCTTAGTGAGTTCATGAACTCGCCTAGAAGACCACACATGGATGCAGTTAAGAGAGTACTTAAGTATCTCAAAGGTACAATCAATGAAGGTATATCCTATCCTTACTCCTCAGATTTGGATATCAAAATCTATTCAGATGCGGATTGGGCAGGAGCTAAGGACGGTAGAAGAAGTGCCTCTGGTTACTTAGCATTTGCAGGTTCAAAGCTAGTGTCATGGAGTTCCAAGAAGCAACCAAACAATTGCTTTATCCTCAATAGCAAAGTACAGAGGTTTGACCATAGCAACTCAAGAGGCGATATGATTAAAAGCAATGTATACAAAATTTGGGACTTGTAAGTTCCAAACCTCATAATGTAAGTTCCATGCATTTGGCTACAAATCCAATTTTTCATGCAAGGAAAAAGCACATAGAAGTCCACTAACACTTTTTAAGAGAGAAGCTTATGGAAAAGAAAATTGATGTTTCATTTGTTCCTACTGAGAAGCAAATAGCAGACATGATGACAAAGGCACTTGATGGGATAAAGCTTTCTAGATTCAAAGCTATGGCAAGTATTCAACCTATCAGAGAATGAAGATTCAAGCATAATTTACGTTGAGGGGGACCTGTTGGAACATCAAGCTTTCATTATGTTTGAAGTAGACATGATCTTCATCAAACTCATGATTGCAATGATGCCACATATACCCCTTGTAGAGTTTTATTTACATTCATTTGTTGTATTGAGAGTTTGATCATAGGATCACCCTCTTATGTAAGTTGCAAAGCATTTAACTTTGTAAAAGGGAAATTAAAAGGTGTAGAAGCCATGAGTTAGAAGTGGTTGGGATTGATTCTCAATCAATCAATCAAAAGGTAGATGTGAATTCAAATTTCCCTTTTCCTAGATTGTAGGAAATGATTCCAATCAATTTAAACTTAGAAATCCACCTAATTTTGAATTCAAATCCTTGAAGAAAAGATGTGGCCATGTACTCAAGAGTTTATGTAAAGACTCCACAACATTTTTACACTAAGTAGCATGATGATTTGAAGCAATACATATACTTCTTGTTCATTGCTTGGTGCCACTTCAGTTTACTGCTCCTTCTTCCTCAGATTTAGTCAGCTTGCAGAGAGTGTTGCTCTCTCTACAAAACTCCAAATCCAGTGATTAAGGATCATTAGAAAGGTATTACTATCTGGAGTGTGTTTGCAAATTTTTAGATCATTTGGTTCATTAATTTCAGAGATATTGAAGAGTTTTATTCTCGGGGTCATTCTCTACAACTCCCTAAAATTTCAAGATGACACTAGTTTAGTGTTAAGGTGATTGCTCCTTGTATAGTTCATATAAATTAGGGATTTTATGCATTATAGCAAGCCAACCCTATGTATGAAGGTTTTGTGATTGCATAATTCCTTCTTGTTGTTCTTATTGATCCTATGATTTGGTCCATGAGTGAGTATTGAGATCAATTTTTCTACCCATTTTGGACATAATTCTAGATTGAAGAGGTATGTCCAGTAGATCATCTGCTACTCCTGTGGGTGGTTCTCCATGCATCATTCTAGACAAGTGGTCAAATCTTACATGAGTGTTTCCCTTTTTCACTACTACTTCGAAATCGAATTCCATCAATAATAGAAACCAACTCACTAGCCTTCCCATATTACAGGGTTTATTAACCAAGTACAATAGTGCTTGGTGATCAATAAAGAACTTAAATTTGTTGGTTAGGAGGTAATGTTTGAATTTTTTACCACATACACCATTCCTAAACCTTCTCATTCGGTGGTCGTATAATTTCTTTCTACTTGGCTCAATTGTCTACTCGTGTATGCTATTGGGTGATCAAATTTTCCTTCATCTGTAGGTTGTGCTAAGATACCCCAATTGCGAAGTTGGACGCATCCACAAGAATATGGAAGGGCTTATTCCAATTTGGCACTTTCCAGATGGGTGCTAAACTTAGCCTTTTCTTCAGCTCATTAAATGTCGTTTCACACTCTTTTATCCATGTAAATTGTGTCAACAATCCATATAGGGGCTTTGCAATTATGGCATACATGTGAATGAATCATTGATAATACCCACAATGTCCCATAAAGGCTTGTACTTCTTTTGCATTCTTACGTCTGGGTAATTCTAAGATTACTTTGATTTTATCTTCATCAATCGAGATGTCATTCTTGGATACAATGTATCCCAAAATTTTACCTTGTCTTACCATAATTTCAGGATTTAAACATGCCTTGTATTGTCTACATTTTTTGAATATCTTTCTTAACTCCATGATATGTTCAATTTGTTGAGAGGAGTATGTGCATAGGTCATCTACATAGACCTCCATGCTCTTCCTCAGAAATTCCTTGAATACATAACACATTAATCTTTCGAAAGTTGCAGGAACATTTGTAAGTCCAAAAGGCATCACTCTAAAGGCATATACTCCCATTCAGTAGAAAATGGAGTTTTTCTTTGTCCTCAATAGCAATTGCTACCTGGTTCTAACCAGAGAATTCATCAAGAAAGTTGTAGGCTTCCTTGCCTGCTACTCTTTCCAGAAGGTGGTCTGTTATGGGTAATGGTAACTGTCCCAAATCATTGCGGCATTAACCTTCTTCAAATTGATGCATACCCTAAGTTTCCCATTCTTCTTAGGCACTAGCACTAAAGCTGATAACCCATTCCATATGTTCAATCTCGTAAATAAATTTGACTGCTAATACTTTGTCGATTTCTTCCTTGATTTTTGTCAAATAAACATCATTATGGGTGTAAGGCCTTTGTTTAGAGGGTTTTGCATCTGGGATAATGGGGATTCAATGAGAATAGATGGAAGGATCCACTTCTTTAAGGTCTTTGTACGTCCAGACAATCACATCTCTATATTCCCGAATCAACTCTATCAATTCTTGTTCCTCTTTCGTGGATACACCCTTTCCTATGTATGTACATCTCTCTTCTTCTCCTTCCATGGTCACTATAACCTTCTTAGTTTTTTCTTTTTTGTCATATGCTTCTCCTTCTTGAGCATCTCTCTTTGGCATTTGAATATCTATTTTTCTTTCCTCTACCTCATACCACTTAAAACGTTCTGGCACTTCAAATTGGTCAAGATGTTGACCTTCCCGAACTTGAACTTTCTCCTCCTTATATTCCTCTTGACACCTTTCTATGACAAGTAATCTAGGTTCTTCTTGGTCTTCTTCTTGAGTTCCTCTCAAGTATTTCTCTTCTTTAATCAAATTCAGGTTCCATTTCAATGTTCTCATAGTCCTCTCTTCATTTATTTCTCTAGCCGTTCTCCAACTTCTACTTCTTGGAGGAATGCCATGTATAGGCTTACATCGCACCCTTCTTCTTCTATGCATTCATTCATCTTCAAGACTTCCTCATTCATGCAAAAATCTAATGTGGCTAATATTTCCATCTATCCATGGGGTTCGAACACTCCATTTGGAAATATTTGTGGCATGTATGCTCGGTCTTCTATAGGTCTATAGTTTTCATGCCCTATCGCCCACAAATGTGCCTTCCTTTCTTCTTGTTTGGCTTCCTTACACATCCAGAATTGGACATCTTCATTCATCTAGGATTGATCACTCGATCTGACACTATGAATGGACACATCATCTTCCCCTCTATGGACATGGTTCAACTGCAAAGGAGGTACATCTCTATATGCGAAGGTATGCAAATTTATTTTTTGTGGTGGCTCCCCGATGTTGGAGGTACAAAGCATCTCTTCCCCAATCTTGTACTACTCTCAATTGTCTCATGAAGGGTCTGCCTAGAATCATTTCATAATTGTTTGCTTTTCCAAACTAACGTATAGCTAGGGTATGCTCAAATTCCACTCCGCACGTAATCAACATGATCTTTTCTAGAATTCCTAAATGTCTTTCAACATGACCATCTGCCAATTGAAGTTTCATTCGTGTGGGTTGTAAGGCTGGCTTACCCCATTTCTCCCATATCTCTTTAGTGGCTATTCCTACTCTAGCTCCTGTGCCTAAAATTGACGTGGTCATGTATCCATTGAAGGTGATGGGAAGACAAGTGTTTCCTTCATCTCCCTCACTGAATTCTCCTACTTTGTCTACTAGTATTTGAATTGTGGGTGGTGCCTCTTCTTCTTTCTTCTCCTTGGGTTGATCTTCCATTTCTATCTTTAATTGTTCAGCCAAGTGTTTCCACAGCTGGGGTTTAATCTGTAGTAGCTCTTCTATTGTTAAAGAGCATTGGACTTTTGTTTTCTTGAGTTTTGATAATGTGTGAGATGCTTCATCTTGTTGCTTTCTTTATTTGTCCCTACTTGTAGGAGCATGAAATAATTTTGACCTCTTCTCATATTCCCCCATGTAATTGGGAAGTGTGGACATACTATTTATTTCCTCTCTATTTCGATCCAAAATTGATATTTCTCCGTATATCTCCTCAGTTTCCACTGCAGGTAGATTCCCAATGATGTTTAGTTCTTCAAACGATGGTGGTGCATTTCCACTTCTCTTCCATCAATCTTCTTGAATTCTAGCCCAAAGGTTGCCAAGCCAAGAAGCTTCCATTTTCAGGATTACCGAATCTTGTTCCTTCCCTTTACTATTGGCATTTTCTTTTCTCTTGTCATCTTGTTGTCTTTCTTTGTGTTCTTGATCGGCAACATCTAAATATTTTTGGAGTTGATTTTCTGGTATCCTAGTCTTCGGAAGGGTTGATATAGAGTTCTCAAGTGTGGTTTGAGAGATCTCAATCAATTTTTTGCTTATTTCCCATCTTTCCTTCTCCAAATCTCCCCTAGGATAACTTCTTTCATGTTGTTCTATGTTAGGTCTTGTCTCTATCCTAGATTGATAGGCCTTCAGCCACATGCTTAGGTCTTCAAGCATGGGATCCGATAGAATTGATCTTGCCAATACTTTCTCCGACTCTGTGGTCACCTGGTGAGCCTTTTCGTGTGTCTGTTGATTTTCACCTACCTTAGCTTCTTGTAAATTTTTCTCTTTCTCCTCAATCTTCCTTTTAATCCATTTGTTTTTAATTTTTTTCTCACCTTGACTTCCATCTTTGAGTCTTTTTACTATTAGTGGTCTCCTCTAAGTCCTCGACTCTCTAGGTTTCAGATTCTTGTTCCTTCCCACCCTTTGGATGGTTCAATACTCCTTTTTCTAATTTCTCTTTGGCTTTGGCTTGGGTAATTGCCTTTAGTGGCATAGTGTATTCTTTATCATTCCCTGATGATTGAACCACTTCAATCACATTGATTTGTGTAGTAGGGGAGACCTTATTGGGATTCTTAGGGCAATCTCTAAACAAATGCTCTTTATCACATTCATTACAATAGCCTTCCCACACACGAGGGGGTGGTAGGTTATAGGGTAAGGTGCATTCCCTAATGAAATGATCTCCTCCACATCTATAGCATGGTCCCCTTGGTGTAGGCTGTCTAGTTGGGGGTCTAACGAGAACTGAGGCTCTAGGTGCGATGTACATAAGAATTGCATTTTGGTCCATAAGAGTTGTCATATCCCTCATATCCATAGTAATGTTGCTCGTAGGCTTGATCATATTTATAAGACAATAGTTACACAATATAACATAAGAGCAGTAGCAGAGAAGATAACAGATATAGGAGAATCCCAACAATTTTTTTTACTAACAAGAAGTACAAAGATGATGGCGTTGTCCACCCATGCACTCTCAAGGTAGAGCTTAAATGGTGATCTAGACAACTCTAGATAGGGAGATACAAGGTAGAGGTATGTTGGCTCGATTCGATGTCTCTGGTAGTCCAAAAGTCATGTATATATAGGATAATGGGTAGCCTTCCACAGCGGCTATACATGGGTCGTAGAAGGTGGGCGGCCACCAATCGTGTAGTTGCCATACACGCCTTAGGTCGGTTAAACCAACCTAAAAAATATAAATGAATTCTGACTTTTAGATGGAATATTCCTTTTATCGTTGCACCAGAGGCATTGCCCTCGGACCCCCACCAGGGGGCCCATTGGCCCCCTAGGACCCCAGCTAGGGGGCCCGCTGGCCCCCTTGGACCTCCTAGCCGAGGCTGCTCATTGCTACCCCCAACCCCACAATTGGGGAGCGATGTAACTCCCTTTCCTTACAATACCTTACATGGTCTAATATGACCTTCATCCAACATGCAAGTTGGGATTCCCATCAATTGGGTAATGCACACTTGGCTTCTCCTCATAATGGGCGCCTTAACACTAGTTTTGTACTAGGACACTTGAGTGTCCTAGGACACTTAAGTGTCCTGCTTTTACACTAAATTGATTGATTTTTCTTGATGATACCCTTGAGGCTTTGATGGCATACTCACTTGGATTTGATAGCCCTCACCATGTAATTTTAGAGAAAAATATAATATTTAACATTTTACAACTTCACATGAGTTATTAAATGAAGAAGAAAATGGGAATTTTTAAAAACTCAACTTTTACAACATAATTCAAACCATTTGACAAATTGGATATGTTTTAGGAAATGGAAAGCTATCATTGACTTTGGCAGTGTAAAGCTATTGTTTAGGGATCTTTGGAGAAGGTTGAACACTTCCATAAGTGATAAACATGGACTCAAAACTTGTCTTCTCTAGAGCACTACCATTTATCGCACCTTTTAAAGAATGGCTCACTATAATTTGTGTGTAAGTGAGATTGCAGAGAATTGGCAAGTTATCAATGGATAACCTTCATACTAATTGAATGCATAATTTTATTCAATGTTAGAAGGCCTCCGCTTTGAACTATTAGCCATTACATTTGGTGCTGACTTTCATGTTGAATTTTCAAAGCATACATTTATATGTTCATGAAAAGAACATAGCTCCAAAGGTGGAATAAAAAATTATGATAAAAAATAATATTATTTAAATGCTATTCTAAGTATTAAACCTTCCAAAATATTCTTTCATGCCCTGTTTCATTCTCAATCTCGTCAAATAGTATGTGATCTGCAATGGTGATTGTGATAAGAATGAACAAAATTGGCAATCATATTTCATTTGACAAAAAGAAGATGGCATCCATGATCGAAATAATTAAATGCTTTCAAATGATCCTTATCATCTTATGATATAGGAGATTATATCAAAGAGTTTTGAGTATTATCTTTAGTATGTGTTGATGTGTGCAAGGGATTGTGTGTTTATGCATATAAAAACTATCAAAAAAATATTTTTACTAAATATGTTAAAACTATATATTCTTTTGATCCTATATGTACGTGACTATTGTTTCTTGGTAGGACAGTTTATTTCCTTGAATATCAAGCTAAATGTTTGTACTTTGGCATTATTTCAATTGGATGTTAATATTTGTATGTGGATATATTGGTTGGTGTCCACACATATATCTACTTTGTTTGGTGTACATAGATATGAAAAACTTGGTTGATTTTAATAGATTGATAGTTCCCTTATGTGTACACCTTGTTTTGATGTCTTATTTTCTTGCTTCATGTGAAGAAACTCAATCCCTTCCATAATTGTACATGCTTTGTTATGTGTCCACAAACTATTCATGATTGTATCTGTAGAATTTGGTTGATGCCCACACAATAGAAGATTCTTCATTGTGTCCAAAGACGTGAAAATTTTGGTGGATTTCAATAATTTATTTAGCTTCGTATATGTAAACTTTGGTTTGTTATGTCACACATTTTCTACTTGGTAAGTTGAATGTGTACACCTTGGATGATGTCCATAAATTCTTTTGAGTCATATATGTAGGATTTAGTTTTTTTGTTTTTGGTGACTAGAGTCATAGCAATTGATTTTATATGTGTATACCTTAATTGTTTTCTTCATACCTTGTTTGATTGTTGACATATTTGTACACTTCTATGGATTCCCATAAGTTTGTTTGAACCATGTTTAGAACTAGTTGCCGTTTTTGGTGTACAAAGTCAAAATAATTGATTTGATTTGAATTGAAATGATTTTTCTAAGTGAGTTTGAGGTTCATACTATGTGATCTATGTTTCAAGAAATGTGTAATTTTTTCTTTCATATGATGATTTTTTTTCTCTTGATAAAAATACATTTGATTAAAAATTTTCATCCTATTCATTACCATAGCATCTTGAGAGGCTATTTACATAACACAAAACATGATTTATTGTGTTTTATAATTTTTTATTAACCTTTGAATTATATTTAATATGTGTGTTAAACGATTTTTTCAAATTCTCTTCGTAGAAGTTGTGTGATTTTTTGGAAAGTTGTCAAAAAAGGACACTTAAGTGTCCTATTTTGGTACCAAACTAGTGTTAAAAAATGTGCATACAATCATGAGGGGTAGACATTGATCATATACCAACACCATCCCTCAATGTTTACCGAATGATAAATCAAGTAGGTCTCAATCCTATGCCCATCTGTTGAAGATGCCTGTTGGGTTGTTCTCTTCCAAGTGCCTTAGTGAATATGTTAGCACAATTTGCCTCTGTTGGGCAATATTCTAGCTCCACAATTTCATCTTCAATTAGCTCATGAACATAGTGGTATTGTACTTCTATATGCTTGGTGCGAGCATGAAATACTGGGTTCTTTGCAATGTCCATACAACTTTCATTATTGCACTTGAGTACAACCACTATATTTGATGGAAAGCCTAGATTTGCAAGAATTCTCCTTAATCAGAATGCCTCACAAGAAGCAAAACAAGCTGCTTTGTACTTTGTTTCAGTGGAGGAGAGTGTGAGATTTGGTTGCTTCCTACTTACCCAAGAAAATATTCCTTAACCAAGTGAGAAATAATATCAAAAAATTGATTTTCTAGAATCACAATCTCCAAACCAATCTGAATCACAATATCCTTGAAGTGTATCACCTATGGTATAAAAAATACCAAAATCCAAGGTTTTTGCAATCTACCTTAGAATTCACATTCCAATATTCCAATGACTCTCTTAGGTCTGTTGGAAAACCTGCTTAACACTTAACAACATAGCAAATGTCTGATCTAGTGTTGCACAGAAAAATAAGACTTCCAACAAGCTTGCTATACTTCTTAGCATCTACATCAAGCATGTTATCATCCATACATAGCTTATGATTTACCTCCATAGGTGTGCTAGTTGGTTTGCAGTCCATCATTCAAAATGCCTTGAGAATTTCTTTGGCATATTTTTGTTGTGAGATGAAAATGCCATCCTTTCTTTGCCATACTTCAATTCCCAATAAAAAATGGAGTAGACCTAAGTCTTTCATTTCAAACTCAGTTCCCAATCTTATCTGAGTTTAATTGATGAGTTCCTGATGATCTCTTGTACTGATCAAATCATCTACATACAATGACAACAACTAGCTTGCTATCCCTTTTCATTACATACAAGTTAGCATAAGAAGTACCTCTTTCAAAACCCATATTTTTGAAAAAATTATCTATCCGTTGGTACCAAGCTCGTGGTGCTTGCTTAAGTCCATACAAAGCTTTTTCAACCTGCAAACTTTTTTTTTTTTTGAATTGGGAACCTCAAAACTTGGTGATTTAGATAGATATACCTCCTCCTTGAGGTGACCATTCAAAAATGCAGATTTGACATCCATATGAAAAATAGGCCAGGAATTTTGTGCAACTTCTGCAAGTGTCGTCCGAATAGTGGTCATGTGTGCTGTTGGTGCAAAATTTTCTTGAACATCAAATCGTTCAATTTGTGAAAAACCCTATGCAACTAATCTTGCCTTATACTTTTCTAATGTGCCATCTGCTTTATACTTAGCTTTCTAAATCCATTTAGTACCTATTACCTTCTTCTTTGGTGGCAAGTCGATTAGATCCCATGTATCATCTTTTAGTATACTATCACTGCATTGCTGCTCTCCAACCTAGATCATCAAGGGCTTCTTCAATGGTGGTAGGTTCCTTTATTGAGCCCATGATATCTGCCATTAGAGCCATGTTGACAATGTGTTCTGGGGCTCTTCTTTGCTCCTCTATTCTCTTTGATCTTTGTAATCCATCCGAGGATGATTCTGGTACATCAACATGTGGATTACGATCATCAAAGAGCTGTTGTGCCCACTTTGGTAGTGGCTTACACTGTGCAGCTACAACTGGTTGGCTTTTTACTGAGGAAATTTCACCATCAAATGTTTCCTCCTCCTCAACTTTAACCTGTCTTTTGATAGGCACAAGGTGAGATATTTCTCTGTTTGATGAGATAGTAGATTTACCTTTATCTTCTACTAAGTGTGGTCTTTCATCAAACACCACATCTCAGCTGACAAAAATCTTCCTTGCCTCAGGATCCCACAACCTGTATGCTTTAGACTCTTCACTATATCCTAGGAAGACACACTTTTGCTTTTTGAATCCAACTTTGATCTTGTTGAATTAGGAATATGTGCATAACAGATTCTGAAATGCAAAACTGAAGGCTTTTTAACAGAATATGCTTCTTGAGAAGTCATCTCCTTCAATGCTTTCGTGTAGCTTTGATTAAGGATGTAGACTACAGTATTGACTGCTTCTGCCCAGAATCAATCATGCATGTCTTGAGCTTTTAACATACAACAATCCATTTCAACAAATGTCCTGTTCCTATGCTCAACAATGCCATATTTGTTGAGGTGTATGAGTTGTGGTAAGTTGCCTTTTCACACCATGCTCCTTATAGTAATTATTGAATTATGTTGACAAGAATTCACCTCCTCTATCTATTTTGAATTTCTTCAATTTCTTTCTTGATTCATTTTACACATACTTAAGCCACGTTTTCAATTTTTCAAAAGCAATGAGCCTCCTCTCGAATGAAATAAACCCACATCTTTCTACTATAATCGTCAACTAACATAAAAAAGTAGAAAGATCCTCCTAAAGTAGGTGTAGACATTTTACTACAGAGGTCAGCATTTACCAACTCTAGAAGAGCTTGAGATTGATTGCTGGTCTCTCGTGGAAATGCCTTTCATTGTTGCTTGCCCATCATGCAAGCTTCAGAAGGTTCCTGCAACTCTGAAAATGTAGGCAAATGAACAACCATCCCTGTTCTTTGCATCTCCTTCAAAACTACAAATCCGAGATGCCCAAATTGTTGGTTCCATAACCTGCTTACATCTTTATCTTCTATAGCAGTTAATGCACTTAACTCATACAAGTTATCACATCTTATGCCTTTTTCTACTACATTACCTGATGAATCCATGATTTCTGTGCCACTCTTATTGAAGTGAACTTCGAGTCCACCATCTATTATTGCAGAAACTAACAACAAATTTCTTTTAAGTGTAGGTACATATAGAACATCGGATATTGCTGGATCTGAACTTCTAGAGTGTATAGTTGGTTCCATCAAGCTTCCCTTCAGTGACTGTAGGTGGACGAATTCGAATAGGTGCAAAGTTAACATTAGCTAGAGCACCAAGACTAGTGTTTGAGGATGACGCCATCATGTAATCACTCTAATGATGTACTCATATTCTAGTCTACTAGTAGGCTGGAATAATGATACTTCTCAAGCTATTCAAACCTTATGGCTCTGATACCATGCAAGACAATAGTTATGCCATATAACACAAGAGTAGTAGCAGAGAAGATAATAGATATAAGAGAATCTCAACAATTTTTTTACTAACAACAAGTACAAAGATGATGGCATTGTCCACCTGTGCGCTCTTAAGGAAGAGCTTAAATGGTGATCTAGACAACTCTAGATAGGGAGATACAAGGTAGAGGTATTCTGGCTGGATTCGATGTCTTAGGTAGTCCAGAAGTCATGTATATATAGGATAATGAGTAGCCTTCCATGAACGGCTATACATGGGTGGCCGTTGCTCGCGTAGTTGCCATACACAGCTTAGGTGGTTATACCAACCTAACAAATATAAATGACTTTCAACTTTGATAGGGAACATTCCATGGAATATTCCCTTTACCGTCGCACCAAGGGGCCCGCTGGCCCCCTTGGACTGCCCGCTAGGGTTGCTCACCGCTACCCTGAACCTTGCAATTGGGAACCTTGGTAACTCCCTTTCCTTACGATACCTTACATGGTCCAATATGACCTTCATCCAACATGCAAGTTGGGATTCCCATCAATTGGGTAATTCACGCTTGACTTCTCCTCATAATGGGGGGCTTACAAAATGTGCATACAATCATGAGGGGTAGACATTGATCTTATACTAACAATATTCAGTAAGACTTGTACCATATGGATAGTATTCCCCATGTGTTTGATCAAATCCTAGGCTTATGTTTTCTGTGCTGGTCAAAGGTGTGGCTGGCACTATGGCTCTTTCTGGATTTCCCTCTGGTTGTGTGTACTTTACTAGTATTACGTTCTATGAGTGTGGTGGTTGTTGCCCTAACATGGGTTATCATTAGCGGAAAAAATGAACCCTGCATGGGCCTTGTAAGGATCCCTAATTTTTAGGGATTAAGCTTAATTCTGTTCTTGTTTAAGGGGACAAAGTGCATTTAAGAGGGCACTTTTTAGTAGGCTAGAGTAGGCTTTTTTTTAGGCTTTAGTAGGCCTCTCTCTCTTCTAGAGAGAGAGAAAGAGGATCTACTTTCCACATCATCAAACTCGTGCATGTATTTGAATAAAAAAATGAGTTTTTTTTTTAAGTCTCATTTTTAGTGTATATTAACTCAAAAGGGCCTATTTTTTAATATATATGTCAAAAGTCACTTTTTTGGGCCCATTTTTTGAAGTTTCTTTTAGAAAAAGTATAATTTTCAAACTCCCTCCAAAAGTAAGTGCCACATCATCAAATCCGTGACTATGCTTCCCACAAATCGACGGGGCTGTTGGGTCAAGGTTCCGAAATTGGGCAAATAAGGAGGACAACAAATCACCAAGCCACCACCTGCGCACCTCTGCCAACGCCTCGCAATCTAGCAAAATATGCACTAACGAGCCCTGTGCCTCTACCCTTTGACAAAGCGGACACACGCTCCTCCCTCTGCGCCTCTCCACCTTATCAGCAAGCCAAAGCCCCCCTATTCTTGCCAACATAAGCATCCTACCCACGGTTTGTGAGATTAAGCAACTACTGGCATTCCGATGCAAGTATTTCCGGGTAGCACCAAGGGTGAATTGTTCATAAGGTCTTAGAGCCACGCTATCATGTCTACAATCCCACTGATCCCAGATATGATAGCGGATAGAAGACATCTCGACACCTAGGACGTACCTTGCCAACCAATACCGAGTTCATGACGTCGAAGTCCACCGCCTAAACCTAGATTCAAGCGGTAGTCTCAAAAAATCACCCAACCAAGTCTTACTGGCAAGGAACTTCACATACAATCGAGCCCTCATCCCCCCAAAGAAGGCCGACAACGAAGGAATGTGAAATTCTCTGTGCATGATGGCCACAGCCACAAAGGTGGATTTGGCACACTTGCCGCAAATCATACGCATTCCCATCGCGACCAACCCTTCGAGAGGTTGAAGAAGCTTCTGGTCATAGCCCCCCATGATCTCAACGCCATAAGTAATAAGCGGAAGGATACAAGCCTTGAGAATAGCCAACCTGGTCCACACGGGAAAGGCACGATTACACAACAGATGCTGGCAGGCAAAGAGACTCTTCCTTCCCTTTTCAAGCCTACCACGGATGATAGATTCTATAGAGAACTTGGAGTCTACCTCCAATCCGAGGTAAGTGTACTTTTCCCCCACTGGCAAGCAAGCACCCCCTAGCTTTGGCGCCAATCTCCTAACTTCATCTAAGTCACCGTAAAAAACCAACCATAAATGTCATTAGAGACTTACATCTTGAAGCCTATCTTCATCATCTCCTCTTCCCATTGCATCTAGTGGAATCGATGAGTGGGCCATGCCACTTTGCTCCACAACAGGGGATGTTGGAATCTTCTTCTCCAAAATTCTTTCCCTTGCTCCGGCACGATCTTCTTCAATGGCATCTTGGTTGGCATGGCTCAAAATCTCTTCACACACAAATGCAATGGTGTCCGCAACAGACTCACCAAGTGGAATTGTTGCCTTTTCGATAATGTCAGAAGCGTTGTCCATGGGAACATCCGAGGTTGAGTAGAAAATACTAAGGCATTCATCGGGGCATAGATCGAATGCCTTCTCAATCCTCAATAGAGTGAGGGGTTTTCATTCTTTGAGTATGTAAAAGCAATCTCAATTAGTGAGTGCTCATACCATTCAAAGTATTGAGATCAATTTCTACACAAATGGTTTCTCTCTCAAGCTAGACATATATCCACATAATGTTTGTATATCAAGGGAAGAAGAATCATGTTCAATGCCTCTCTTTCAGAGTTCACCAGAGAATTCATACATTAGGTCATTTAAGATATTGAAAAGGAATCAATTATGAGAGGTGATATATATATATATATATATATATATATATATATATATATATGTGTGTGTGTGTGTGTGTGTGTGTGTGTGTGTACTATAAGATTTTCTTAATGTACAGTAATAAAGAAATTTAAATACTCCCAATGACATGACAACATTCCTTTCCAAAAAATAATGTCAGAGCAATAATCACCAACATCAGGCCATTGGATTCATATTGGGTAAAAATTTATATGATATGCTCTACTCTCTTAATTTGTTAAGATTTGTTACATCATTATAAGGATCACTAACACCATCATAGCAACTTCTCATGCACTTTAGCACCTAAGATAATCAAAGAAATCTTCCAAGTTCTTGAGGCCTTTGTCTTGGATTCCCCATAGGTTTCATTTGGTTATGAGTTTCTCTCATATTTCTCCCTCACCTTTCATCTCTCACCCTAATTGCTAGGAGTTCTCCTTGTGATCTTCATACTTCTTCTATGTCTTTTTGGACTTATCCATATATTCTAGATGTAAGCATGAAGTATCTTGATTCTTGTATTCATAGATGGTTACTCTTATTGCACTCTAATCACAAGAAATTAATCTAGTATATTTGATTGATGGTGCGGTATATGCATAATGCTCTCCAAGTGCTATAAATTGGAAATGGTCAAGCTCGCGTTATATTTGGAAAGTAGATTATAGCAATACTTATTTTGAGAGAGGAATATTCCTTCTTTCAACTCCTAAGCTTTCATACCAAGGAAGTGGTGAAGCAAGCCAAGATCTATCATCGAAAACTCCAGGTGAAGCTTGATTAATGATGAACTGAATGCAATCCTCATCTAAATCTTTCAAGATCAAGTAATCTTTACATAAAGAATGATGATGGCTACTAAGACTCTTTCTTATAGATGTAGAGGTTTGTATTGGTAGTGCTTCAATGGAATCCTTTGTCTTCAAAGAACCTGTGTATTATCTCATACTAGGCCCATGGGGCTATTGAGTCCATAAATTTCTTTGTGTAGTTTGTACACATAATCTTCTTTACCTTTGATTTGGACCTTCATGTTGTTCCACACTTCCTCTCAAAATTTTCCATTTAGGAAAGCACTTTTTACATCTATTTGATAGATGTGCCATTTGAAATGAGCACTTAAGTCAAGGATTACTCGAATGGTTGTGAACCTTACAATAGGGGGGAAATGTTTCTTCATAGTCTATGTCGTGATTTTGTTTGTATCCTTTTGCAACTAGTTGTGCTTTTTATTTTTCCAAAGTTCCATCTGACTTGTTCTTGATTTTATAAAGCCACTTGACTCCTATGACTTGATGATTCGATGGCTAAGGTACAAGTTTTTGAGTATTGTCCTTGTGAGTTGCATCCATCTCAATCTTCGTTGTTTCTTCCCATTCTAGTTGGAATTGAGCTTCTTTAAAGCTATAAGGCTTTTGAATCTATTGGATCTGATGCATATGTGCATAGTTTACATAATGACTTGTTCTCTTTGTTGCTTCTCAATAAGTCTTGGAGACATTCTAGGCTATTGGGAAGTACCTGCTTCTAAACTATGCTTGGAAATGATTGTGTCCTCCTCTCAAGTGTGGATGGATGGACTAGAGCTTGAGCTTGGATCTTTAGGTGAGTACTTAGAAGACTCATCAAAGACTACATCCTTTGTGATATTTATGGAGTGCATTTCCATATCATAAAATATATATGCTTTAGATTTTTCATTCTACCCAATGAAGATATGCTTCTTGGACTTGGACGATAGCTTGTTCCATTCTTCCTTAGGCACATGGAAAAATGCATCACTTCCAAATACTCTAAAGTAGTTGACATTAGGCTTTCTTCCAAAGAAGACCTGAAATGAGTTTCATTATGAAGCCCATTTCTAAAGCCTCTACTGATGATGTGTTCAACAATGTTTACAATTCCATCCCAAAATTTGAAAGGTAAAGCCTTGTTATAAAGCATGGTGCATGCCATCTTCATGACACTGCATATCTTCCTTTCATCTACTCCATTTTGTGAGGGAGTATGAGGATATTTGACTTGACATTTGATTCCCTTCTACTTAGAGAAACTATCAAACTCATGGTTTATCAATGTTGATATATTTTGTTAGTGATGTGTGTGAACACACTTAGGACTTCCACATAATGTGAGCTTGCATTGATAGTCTTCAAAGGTGGCAATGAATTTGATGACAATGTCCTGGGTCCTACTTGCTAGGTTATGAAATCCAACTTTGAAGGCATAAATTTTGGATGGAGTTTTATCTTCATACAAGTCTTGAAGTATGCTCCAAGCTTTATGAGATGTTTTACAAGAGGAAATGTGACCTTTGGTGAAATTTTCACAAGCTAACAAGATTTGCCCTATGGCTTGCTTATCATTAACGTTCCATATGTTTCATGCAATGGGATAACTATCCTTCTCAGGTTATGATTCAATGGCATCTACAACTTCATATAAGAGGTTTGTATAAAAATAAGTTTTGATAGTATCTCTCACAAGTTATAATTTGTGCCATTCAATCATTACTCTTTGGGCATAAACATTGATGTGAACGACACTAAATACAATATGCTTGATGAAGTCACATTGGAAAGTGAAGAAATCAAATCATATAGCCATTGATGAAGATTATAAAACTTCAAGTAATTTCACACCACACTTGCAAAAAATAGTTGGTGATGACACCAAATACTGGGGGCTTAGTAGCCCTATTTGCACTTGAGACCATTGGGAGGCTTAAACAGCCTTCCCAATCACCCACACACACACAAATTGTTGCTATATTGCTTGGATTTATAATTGTTGTATAGAAATCAGTGGCAAATTGTGCCAAAAAATGAGGGTTGATACCTTTGGAAAATAGAAAGGAAATCTTTAGTGAGTAAATGATGGTTAGTTATTGCCAAAAATTGTTAAAAAATTAAGGGTCATATAGAGGGATATAATTCCGAAGTTGTGGGTAGGAGAGTGGCCATATAATTTTCATGCTTAGGGTCTAAGTTCCTTTGGAAATTACAAGATAACCCCTTAGTGAGGGAGTACAATGATGGGCACTTGGTATCAAGAATAGTGCTAGAAAATGTGCCCAAAAACAAAGATATTAGGATCTAATGGAGCAAGAGTTTTGGAATGTCATGTAGATGCAAGATGGAGAGAGATTGTTATGGACCACTATGAATATACTTTGATGGATGTCTAGTAAACTGTGTGGAAGAATGGCTTGCAAAATGTTTGGAAGATTTTTTTTGAAGAAATGCAATGTAAGCCTCTTCAAATGTTTTTTCTTAAACGTTTAGGAAGAGAAGGAAAGTAAATCAACAAATTTGTGGCCAAGAAAGGTAGAATTCACCAAGATGGATTTGAGTTGCATAGTAGTGGCTACCAAATGTGCACACATGTTATCATATTTTGTATGGAAAACTTGAGCCTAAAAAAAATCACTGATGACATCAATGATGACGTAAGCACACTCTAGATTCTCGTGATTTTAGTGAAGATATTTCCAATTAGATGGAGTTATCCCTATTCTCTCTCTCTCTCTAGTGAAGAGAGTGCTGCAAATGCATACTCCTCACAACATTTGTCTACCTATTTTTTTCATGCAAAGGTTTAATGTAGAAGATATTTTGAAGCAAAGTGTGTGGCACTATCTTTTAGAGAAGGTCTTAGACAAAGAGAAAGCACTCTTGAGTCTATCTCTTTCTCTTGCCCTAAAAGTCCATCTCTGATTCTCTAGTTGCTGTAGTCGAGAATATTGAGCTCAGAGTAGATAACTTGTTTAGAGAGATGGATGCACACATAGATGGTAGAATATTTGTTGTGTTATGGTTCAAATAGCCTCATTCTAGCCATAACTATGTGGAATTCTCTTCCTGAAGCCCCTCATCAATCAAATTCATTCACATCTGTGGGATCTAGGAACAATAGAGTTCTATGCTGGGAGCGAATCTCACAAACTAACTCATGTGCACATAATAATTCACTTTGTAGTGAATTGAGTGCAAAACGAGGTGTAGATGCACTATGTATGATGTGGCATATCTAGACATAGAATGAACCTGCTACTGACAAAATTTCATAGCCAAGAATGAGAGTGTGTTGTGGCTTTGTCTTCTAGCTTTCTTTCTCCTAGTCCTCCACACCACACATAGCCTATGGACACAAAAAAGAAGCTCCATGTTGGTTTCATCATGTGAGGTAGAGAAAAAGAAAGGTGGAGCAATTTGTATGGCTATTGTCCTAAGGCTGATTGAGTGTCATGTTGAACTTGAGAAGGTGTGCTACGTGCCGATTCACATCTTGATGAAAGCTCGCTCTAGCTGTAGCAATGGAAGGACAATTGGTTGGATGGAGTTACAAACCAAACAGGTTATGGAAGCCCAAGAAATAAAGACGAATGAAGCAAATCATGAGTAGTAGGAATGCATCTTAGAATGTGTGAAGTAAATTATTTGTTGTTGCAATAAAATGGATAGCACCTTTAGCTGAAGCTTTCTCAGCTCATATTAAGCAGTCAATCAACATATTAAGCTCATATTAAGCAGTCAATCAGCATCATCATGATCATAAGAATGATAGGTTATTAGAGATGAACACCAATGTTCGTTGACTACTCACAAGGCGAGATAGAGTTCAAAGCACTCGGAGAAGCCTAAAAATCTCACCAAATTTAGGATGAAACAGTAAATATGCCACCAAAATGAGTGAGAAACCTCCAAATAACTTCACAAGAGTGTTTATAAACACTTCAATGTTGTGGTGAAAATTTTCAAAGTGAATTCAAGAGTGTTTTTAAACACTACAAGATGTGAGATCCACCAAATTGAATTCAAAATGTATGCATTGCCAAATGCAATGGTGAGAGTATGGGAAAGAGCGGGAGGGTGGGAAACTAGATGGAATGGAGTGGGAGGGCCGAAAAATGAACATAATGTTGTTACCCAATATGCTCTATGAGCATGAGATTGATACCGAAAAGGTTCTTCTCTATGAGAAGGAAGCATTACCATCAACAAATTAGGAAAAAAAAGGAGCCCGGGATGGGCTTCGTAAGAGTTGCTAATTTTTCGTGATTAAAATTGATATTGCAAGGGATTAAGGGGACAAACAATACCACTAGAAGGAAGCATTACCATCAACAAATTAGGAAAAAAAAGGAGCCCGGGATGGGCTTCGTAAGAGTTGCTAATTTTTCGTGATTAAAATTGATATTGCAAGGGATTAAGGGGACAAACAATACCACTAGTGGTTTTCTATATTAAAATATACAGAGAAAGAACCTTTGAAATGAGTGCTTTGTCATACTCAATGCAAGCCATTAGATCTACCGTACGAATGGCCACGATCAAAACTGGCACACGGAAGATCCATAGGCACAATCATTGCTTGGAAGGTTACAGTAGCATAGTAGAGAGAGAATGCTTAAGTTGGAGTCAATCGAGGTCCTTCATTTGTCCACATCTAATGGCATGAAATGATTGGCACTGTTTCGAAAATCAGAGTTCCTCAGATCCATCCGATTTTGAGATGATCAAACGGTACAACATGTTTCTCGCTCATCCAAAAATCACCTTTAATTTGGGCTATAGGATGAGCTCGAGATCCAATGGACCACAAGAAAAGGCGCTCTTCCTCCCATCCATTGATGCAGAGCCATTAGATATTGGGACGATCCAAGGGTGCAAAAAAAAGCGCACTTTTTAAAGATAGATAATTTGCAGCCCTTCGATGGGAAATAAGATCGGACAATCCGAATAGTTTGGTGCATTTTTTTAAGTTCATTGAAGCCATATGATGTTAGCTTGATCCAAGGGTCTAGCTTTACGGATGCCTTGACTTTTCCAATATAACACCATCCATTGGATCTTTTGGTGCATCCAATGGTTGTGATTGAAAGACTTGAGATCTCAAACCACTCTCCTTGCGAAATCCAAAAATTTGTGGCGGTTTTGAGTGATTTGACCATTAGAAACCAAAGGAAACCTAGTCCTAGTCTATTGGATTAAGAAATTAGACTGTGTCCACTGCTCTCTCCTCATTGGTGGATCACTAATCAAGCCTTAATCCAAAAGGCCCAAAGAGGGTTCATTTTTTTCCCTAATGAACAAGCATCACCACCACCAAATGAACCACCAAAAGAATCATCAAGACCTCCACCTAGTGCTCTGATATGATATAGAGAGTACACATGAAGAAGAAAAATAAAATGAACAATGTAATCAAAAAATGAAAAGAGTGTGAGACTCAAAGTGAGTAAGCCATGAAATGGGAAAACTCACATGGATTAGAGAGAGCTTGCCAAGAGCATGAAGTACGGTCTTCAAGCTTCTAACCAAGTACAAAGTGGGGGAGGGGCCCTTCTTATATAGAGTTGGAGGAGGCTCTCCAAAATACATCATATATGGGATATTTCCCCTTGAAGGAGAATGGTTACAAGGTAAAGAAAATGGCAAGGTACCCAATACAACAAGACACAACGAAATAAATATGAAATCGAGTGTCTCTTAGATACAAAATAGAGATGCACTCATATGGATACAAAAGGAAATGGGATACATGAAATCATGTCGTCCAGAATTGCCATGCTAGGGGGGTGGTGACCCACCCAAGAAAATACCCTCTACTGGAATCTACCTTCTACTATGCCATTCCGTGGAGTGAAAACCATGTCAAGAGGCACCTTTTTCACTCCTCCAAGACTTCCTCTATAGATGCAGAGCTACTCATATGGCTTGTATCTATATAACCAACAACGTGGCACTCATTTGGGACCACTACAGTTGGGAGGATGATCTCTACTACATGTGTGTAGGCAGAGACCTTTGTGCATAAACTTTCAGGAAAAAAGTATGCAAAGGTACAACCAAGTGATCTAAGTACTTGTGCATTTAGATTTTGCATCACTTCTTAACCTTAGCCTAGTGACTTTCTCCTGTGCACCCTTGCACTGAAGCCTCCAATAAGATTGAATTCCTGGTCACTTCTACTCTTGACATGCAACACCTCTTGGATAGCATTATGGTCACACCCTAGTTGCCTTCTACCTCAAACAAAGAGCATATAATATTCTCTTTGTTAATCCTTGACTCTCAAGTTCTTTGCAATCTTTGTCTCTCTGCACACTCTCCACACACCATGTTCTCTTTGCAAGTTTGTATCTCCCGTGTCTCTTTATGTCTTCATGCTTAGGCTCTTTCCTATATTCATCACTTGGCTTGTCAAATCCTTTGTGTACACCACTTCACTTGAATTGAATCCATATGTGTATCCAAGATCTTAGTCCTTGATGGGCAACCCATTTCCCCATCCGAGGGGCACATAGTTCTCAACTCATTATATTCCTCATGATGCTTTTTCTTGTTGTATCCAAGAATCTTCTCACGTGGAGACTAACAATACCCTATTTTATCTTGTGACTTTATAGAAAACAAAAAGTTTTAATTCGGTGCCACACATGGGATTTTTCACTTTACATAACTTCTTCACTTTTGACCTAGAATCCTCCAAATTATTTACATAAGGGAGGGTTCATCTGAACCTTCCAAACACTTTAAAACTCGTAAAAAACTTTCAAGAGAACCTTTGCAACTTGTAATCAAATTCATCGATAAGATAATTGTGAGCATACACATTGTGAACTACTTGTGCACCCATTGTTTGACAATCCCTTGGCCACATGTGCATGACCTGCACCACTTTGCCAATTAGCACTACAACAGGCTCAAGATTTGCCCAACATTGAATGGGCTCTCAATCCTAGATAGCAAAATGCAAGACCATGAGCAATTGAGGTGCCACCCCAACACAATTTGTTGTAGAGCCTTGGAAAGTATATTTGGGCAATCGCGCTTAAGAAGAGAAAAGGAAACCTCTAGAAAGGAATGTCACCAAAAATTGATCATTGCTAAAAGTGGGATCTTTTTAGACCAAGTAGCCAAGATGGATGAAGATATTTGATGAGTGGAATCATGGGGAAAGAGGAAGAGAGCGGGGAAAGGTTGAGTAAGGAAGGGGGCTGGTGGGGTTGGTGGAGAGGCCAAAATCGGGGAAAAAGTAAGAAAAGAGCAAATACTAGCGGTGCGGGGAAATAAAGAGTGAATAGACCATGTGGAACATGTGCAATTGAAAATCACCTATACAATGTGAAAAAAACGAAGAGGGTTTGACCAAAACAAGGAAATGGGTTCGGAATTTGGGGAATATAATGATGAGAATATATCCAAATACATCAGAAACATGAAATTGACCCTAGAATTGAAAAAATCCACCATCAGGGGCACAATCTAGAGCAGTGAACATTTCATATAAAAAAAGGTTTTCATAACATAGTATGAAATTTTATACTATAGTAGTTTTTTGGGGGAGAGAGAGAGAAAGGGGGGGAGAGAGAGAGAGAGAGAGAGAGAGAGAGAGAGAGAGAGAGAGAGAGAGAGAGAGAGAGAGAGAGAGGAAATGGAGCTTTCGAGCATAAGGAAGGGTCCCTTTTTTCTAAATTGTAAAGGGGAAGACTAAGGGGGGCCTTCTCTGTCTTTTCATGTAATAATGTAAAAATATAAAATAGGAAATTAAAAATGAAAAAAAAAAACAAAACCAAAAAATATTCTAAACAATAGAATATGTACCAAAGGGATATCTCTTTAGGAGGTTTTTTTTTCGTGACTTGTATATATGCCTATAACCCTAATGGGTCACTTATCTTTGTACATTCTCTTGGTAATACATTCAATATTGTGTGTTGTGCTCCAGGCTTCTTCTTCTTCCTTGTGCTACTTGTGTGCTTCCACAGACTTCAGACTCCAACAATTGGTATCAGAGAAGGTCACCGCTTCATCTAGGGCATCATCGACACCCCTCTAGTCACAATCTCAGAATTGCATGAAATTTGGTGAGCATAATCAAGGCGATTAGGAGTTCAAAACAGCTTCATTATGTGGTGTCGAAATCACGATCTAAGCTTGTTTCGGCCTCCAAACGCACTATCACAATGCTTGTGCAGTCAATTTCATCTTTTTGTGCCAAAGATATAATGTTTTAGTTCACCAGTATAAGCGCCTCAAAGTTTGCTACAACTTTAGCAAAACTTGACAGGGTAGTTCTGTTCAACTTTTTGAGATACAGTCATTTTTTTGCATCAAGGTATTTTAATCAGTGGCCATGGCTGAAAGCAGTGATGTATTCCATGTGTTGGCTATTGAGGATAAGTTGGATGGTACCAATTACCCAATATGGGCTTATATGATGTGTCATATATTGGTTGCAAAGGGACTGTGGAATATTGTGTAAGGTGTTGAAAAACATCCTATTTCACCTACAAACGCAGTTGCTAAAGGTGATGCAGATGGCATTGAAGACGGTGATATTCTTCAGGTTCGTGTTCATGCTTCGGTTCAGTGACCTATTGCAGAGCAACTTTGGGTAGGATGGCAAATATGCTCAAGCACATGCATTGATAGCCTTGTCTGTCAAACCTGCTATTATTCCCCACATTTGCTTATGCAAAATAGCAAAAGATGCTTGGGATGCACTTACTACTTTATACCAGGCAAGGAATGAGGCTCGTAAAATAGTTGGAGAGTGAGCACAGGAGATTCCATGGACTATTTTCTTGACAAAGATCAAAGATTTAAAGGAGCAGTTGATTTCTGCTGATGAAATCTTGCCTGACTGTTCACTTGTGCAGACTATTTTGAATGGCGTTCTAGATTCATATCGGAGTTTTGGTTCGACTCTTTGCTTCATGATGAAAGGCAATCCAAATGCCTTAACGTTTGAGGATTTAGACTCTGTTCTATTGCAGAAGACCAATCCAGGTAGAACAGGTCCATTATGCATGTTGCAGATCAAGATTTCCTAGCTAGTCAGAAGGGCAAAGGTAAATGGAGCTCATCTACTAGTAAGTAGATATCTTCCAATTTTGCACAATCAAAGAAAAATGACAGAGATGAGAAGAAAATAGAAAAGTAGGAGTTGTTTTGCAAATACTGTAAAGGAAATGTTCATGTTATAAAGAGCTGTCCAAAACTGGCTACAAAAGAGGCAAAGAAGAAAGAGGCTAGAATGGCTGTTGTAGAGGCCTCTACACCCAAAAGAGAGTCTGCTAATGTTCAACATAATAAAGAATGGGCATTTACCACTGTTTGTAGTTATGAACCATCTTCACATGAATAGTGTATGTCTGTAGTAGACTCACATGTTTATGTTAGAAACGGCTTGAATGATGTGTGTATGAATCACATCCCATCCATATATACCCTCTTGTACTCTAAAAATAGCAATGGTATACTCTAAAAATAGTAATGATCTGGAATAGTCTAGTGTGAATATGTGGCCATCATGCAACACTTATTCCCATTACTACCCAAGTAATTCCCATTACTACCAAAGTACCTTAGGGTATCCCCCGAGATTGGGAACTTGGCTAGCTGGCCCTTATCCCTCACACACATGGACTCATCCCTATGGATCAATGATCCTATGGATCAATGATCCTATGGATCAATGATCCCTGTGGATCAATGTTTCATAGTTTGGTACTTTGATAGTGGGGCAACCAAACATATTACCTCGTAGCATAGTTTCTTAACTTCACTTTAGCCTTCCCCTATAGGGAATACTAACACATGCACCAACAACTCCTCTTATCCTATTATGGGAGTTGGTAAGATCATTCTGACTATTGTTGATGGTAGTTCTTTGGTGGTAGCAGAATCTTGACCAACACCCAAATTAGCCATAAGGCATCTGAGCCACATACATTCAATAGTCGTTGTGAAAGTTGCCCTATACTCAGCCTCATAACTAGAAGTGGCCACACTAGGCTTGAGCATTTAAATCTAGAAGTAGTGATCTTGTGTTGGGATAAAACAATCCAAGTAGTAGGGGATCGCTCAACTAGCGAAAGATGCACTTAACCTCATGCCAACACTTCACACCTGGGCAATGCATAAGCTTGCTCATCTATGAGACAACAAACTGAATATATGGTCGAGTGATGCATAAGTAAATCAAGCATCCAATAGCATGTTGATAGAGAACAACATCAAATGCATCTCCAACATCATGAAGACTAAATCATAAACCTATGTTCATAGGAGTGGCAATAGGTTTGCAATGTTCAAGGCCAAAATGCTCCATAACATGTCAATATATTTTGTTTGACATAGAGCTATTCTGCCATCAACTTGCATAAATTGAATGCCCAAATAACGATGCAAATGCCCCAAATTTGACATCTCAAATGAGCCATGCAGATCAGCCTTAGAATTAGCAAGATGCTTCTCCTGAGGACCAATGAGCACCATGTCATCAACATACACAACAATGATAAGAAGCACATCATTTGCATGCTTAACATATAAGGTGCTATGAGTTGGATTGATCTCAAAACCATGTGCAATTAGGTAGGCATGTATCTTTTCATACAAAGCACGTGGTGTTTGCTTCAAACCATATAATGCCTTCTTCAACCTGCACACTTGGTTTTCATGCCCTTTTTGCACAAAGCCATGGGGCTGAAAAACATAAACTTCTTCATGCAAATCACCATTTAGAAATGTAGTTTTAATATCCAATTGATGTACATTCGAACCATGTTGAGCTTCAAGTTCACAGATGCTACAAACAATAGTCATTTGGCATGTAGGAGCAAAGGTCAATGCCTCTTTCCTGAGCATAAACCTTTGCAACAAGCCTAGTCTTATACCTGTCAACTGTTCCGTCAGAGTTACGCTTCAGCTTGTATAACTACTTAGTGCCAATGGCCTTCTTGCTAGAAGGCAAGTCACATAAAGGCCATGTACCATTTTTTCATGATAGCATCATATTATAATTGCATAGCACCCATCCAATTTTTTGAATTTTGTGCTTCACAAACGAAAATGGCTCATTCTCATCACAAAGACTCAATGCAGCCATAGCGTAGAAATTTGATGCAAAAGAAGCATTGTGAGAGCCTGAACGTGTATGATATGACAAAGGTGCATCTAATTTGCTATCACACAAAGTTTGCACCAGCCATTTTAAGATAGTTTTTGCCTTCTCAATATCAGCTCTCTCATCAACAAGTTTTTAGCAACCAATTTTGGACAACTCTTTATGACATGATCATTTCCTTTACAATATTTGCAAAACAATTTCTGTTTTTCTGTTTTCTTCTCATCTCTCTCATCCTTCTTTGATTGTGTAGAATTTGCAGATTTCTGCTTACTAGTAGAAGAGCTCCATTTACCTCTGCCCTTCTGACTAGCCAAGAAAGCTTGATCTGCAGCATGCATAATGGACCTATTCTGCTTAGATGGATCTTCCTACAACATAGTAGAGACTAAATCCTCAAATGTTAAGGCATTTGGATTGCCTTTCATCAAAGGAAGAGTAGAATCAAAACTCTGATATGAATTGGGAATACCATTCAGAAAAATATGCAGAAGTGAACTGTTAGCTAAGACTTCATCAGTAGAAATCAATTGTTCCTTCAAATATTTGATCTTTGTCAGAAAATTATCCATGGAATCTCCTTCATTCATGTTCTCACTCTCCAATTGTTTTGGGAGGTAAGCAACACAAGCCTCATTCCTTGCCTGGTATAAAGTGGTAAGTGTATTCCAAGCATCCTTAGCTGTGTTCCAAGAGCGCATGTGAGGAATAATGGCATATTTGACAGACAAGGCTATCAATGCATGTGCTTGTGCATCTCTGCCATCCCAACAAATTTGCTCTACAGTAAGTGCAACAAGAATCGCAACATGACTAGGAACATGAAGAATATCGCCATCTTCAATGCCGTCTGCATCACCTTTAGCAACTATGTTTGCAGGTGTAATAGGATGTTTTTCAATACCCTGCACAATGTTCCACAACCCTTTTGCAACCAATATATGATGCATGATATAAGCCCATAATGGGTAATTGGTACCATCCAACTTATCCTCTACAGCCAACATACGAAATACATCGCTGCTTTCAGCCATGGCCACTGATTAAAATACCTTGATGCAGAAAAATGATTGTATCTCAGAAAGTTGAACAAAACTACCATGTCGACTTTTGCTAAACCTGTAGCAGACTTTGAGATGCTTATATTAGCAAACCTAAACCTGTCTTTGGCACAAAAAGACAAATTTGCATGCACAAGCACTGTGCTAGTGTATGTCGAAACGAGCTAAGATCATGACTTTGGCACCACAAAGCGAAGCAGTTTTGAACTCCTAATCACCCTGATTATGCTCACTAAATTTTGTGCGATTCTGAGAATGTGACCGGAGGGGTTTCAATGATGCCCAAGATGAAGCTTGACCTATTCTGATACCAATTGTTGGAGTTTGAGGTCTGCGGAAGCACGTGAATAGCACAAGGAAGAAGACGAATCTTGAAGCACAACACACAATACTGAATGTATTACCAAGAGAATGTACAAAGATAAGTAACCCGTTAGGTCTATAGGTGTATATACAAGCCAGGGGAAAAAACCTCCTAAAGAGGGAAAAAAGTGCCCAGGTGGTCCTAGTGTGTTCACACACATTACTACCTAAATATATCAACATTTACCACATAGCTTCTGGCTTGAGGCTGTTATGTGTGTAGCATATGTACTTAACATGTGTCCCACTAAAGCATTGCAGTCTATCACTCCATATCAGGCTTGGCATGGTCGCAAGGCATCTGTTGCTCATCGACGTGTTTTTGGTTGTCTTGCATATGCATTAGTGCTTGAAAAACAATGTAGGAAATTGGATGATAAATCAATGAAATGTATTTTTGTTGGATAGAGTTTTGAAAGCAAAGGCTATCCTTTGTATCATCCACATATTAAATGCATTTTGGTTAGCCGTGATGTTGTTTTTGTGGAAGATGCTATTCAACCATTACTTTCATGTACTAAGGAGGCATCAGTTAGCTCTAAAGACATTGATACTTTGTTGCCTCTTTTTATAGGTGGACAGTCTAGTGTTGGTCCTAATGAGGCAACTTCCCTGCCTTTACAAGTTTCATGTGATGATGCAGATCATTCCATTTCTAATACAGATTTACATGATGCACTTGTTGATGAGAGAGCTGATATCAAGAAGGCAAAAACTATGCCAAAATGGCTAGTTCAGACTTTGCATGATAGCAAATTAGATGCATCTTGGTCATATATACTCATTTAGGCTCTCATAGTGCTTCTTTTGCATCAGATTGCTATGCTATGGCAACCTCGAGTCTTTGTGATGAGAATGAGCCTATTTTGTTTGATGAAGCACAAAATTCAGAAAATTGGATGGTTGCTATGCAATAAGAATATGATGCTACCATGAAAAATGGTACTTGTTCTTTATGTGACTTACGTCTTGGAAAGAAGGCCAGTAGCACTAAGTGGGTATACAAGCTGAAGTGTAAGCTTGAATAGTTGATAGGTATAAGGCTAGTCTTGCTGCAAAGGGTTATGCTCAAGAAAGAGGCATTGATTTTGATGAGAACTTTGCTCCTACATGCTGAATGCCTACTGTTCATAGCATCTGTGCACTTGCAGATCATCATGGTTGGAATGTACATCTCTTGGACATTAAAACGGCATTTTTGAATGGTGACTTGCATGAAGAAGTGTATGTTTTTCAGCCCTGTGGCTTTGTGCAAAAATGACATGAAAACCAAGTGTGCAAGTTGAAAAAGGCATTACATGGTTTGAAGCAAGCACCATGTGCTTAGTATGAAAAAATACATGCCTACTTGATTGCACATAGTTTTGAGAATAGTCCAATTGAGAACACCTTATATGTTAAGCATGGAAATGATGTGCTTCTTATCATTGTTGTCTATGTTGATGACATGTTGCTCACTGTTCCTCATGAAAAGTGTATTGCTGATTTTAAGGCAAAATTTCATGCCGCATTTGAGATATGAGATTTGGGGAATTTGCATCATTATTCGAGCATTTAGTTTATGTAAGTTGATGGCCGAATATCTTTGTGTCAAAGAAAATATATTGACACATTATTACAACATTTTGGCCTTGAATACTCTAAACCTATTGCCACTCCTATGGAGAAAGGTTTACAATTGAGTCTTCATGATGTTGGAGATGCATTTGATGTTGTTCTCTATCAGTAGGCTATTGGATGCTTGATTTACTCATGCATTACTCAGCGAGATATTCAGTTTGTTGTCTCACAAATGAGGAGGTCTATGCATTGCCCAGGTGTGAAACATTGGTAGGCGGTTAAGCACATCTTTCGCTACTTGAGTGGTACTTGGTCACTTGGGTTGTTTTATCCCAAGGGGGATCACTACAGCCAGATTTACATGATTTTTCTAACTCTGACTAGATAGTTGCTATGACACTTGTGTGTCCACTAACGGCTTTTGCTTCATGCTTGGTAGCTCATGTATATCTTGGTTGAGCAAGAAGCAACCTACTATGGCCACTTCCAATTGTGAGGCTGAGTATAGGGAAGCTTTCGCAACGATTGTTGAGTGTGTGTGCCTCAAATGCCTTATGGCTGATTTAAGTGTTGGTCAGTCTTCTGCCACCACCATCTTCACTGACAGGTAGAGCGCATTGGAAGTTGCGAGGAACTCTATGTTCCATGCTTGCATTAAGCACATTGAGGTGCACTATCATTATGTCAGGGAGAGGTTCTCTGCTGGAGATATTAGTTTGGCATATGTGCCCACACACGAGAACATTGCAAACATTTCCACAAAGGCTTTGCCTAAGGAGAATTTTGAAGCTTTTTGCAAAGCTTTGTGAAGTAATTTGATGGTGATGCACCACAGTGCACTCTCATTCTCGCGAGCTCCACAACGATATCCTCGGAGTAGAAAACCAAGCTCCTAAGGCTGCACACAGTACTCCACAAAGATACCGCAAAATACGCAGAAAACACAATACACAGGGAACACGAAGACAAACTTCTTAGGTCTTACAAAATGCGGTCGAACTTACAGTCTGTGACTGTCCAGGCCACTATATGTTTTATTAAAGAACATATACAAGGAAGTGTCCGCTGGCCATTTGGCCTTTCACATGGACACTAACGGTAACAATCTCCCACTAATGGCCAATATGGCCATAGTAGCTATGGGAGAAAAATAAAGAATATCTGAGTGTAAGTATACAAACTATACCTCCCACCTGATGGGCATGTTACACAGTATACAAGTGACTGTATAAGATCAAGAATCAAGTAACCCCCATCAAGTGATAACAATGTCGAAAGCTATCCTATGGTAGAGCTTTAGTCAAAACATCTGCAACATTATCTCGAGTGTGAATCTTCTCAAGAATAATGTGTTAAGTGGCTAAGCAATTAGAGATACCTCACCTCAATGTGCTTGGTCTTTGCATGATACACCGGATTCTCAGCCAAAGCAATGGCACTCTGACTATCACTGAGCAAGTGAGGTACATGCTAAGATAAACCCATATCACAAGCAAGATGAGAAAGCCACAATGCTTCCTTACATGCCTCACTTGCTGCAACATACTCTACTTTTGTGGTGCAAATAGCTTTACATTCTTAAAGACGAGATCTCCAAGAGATAACATCTCCAACAAAATGAAAAATGTACCCTAATGTAGACTTACGATTGTCTACACAACCAGCATAGTCAGAATCTATGTAACCAATAATGGATGCTTTCCCTCTACCTAAGCATAGACACTTGTCCTTAGCGCCACTCAGATATCTCAAAATCATCTTGACCACTTCCCAATGTTTCTTGCTAGGATTAGACAGATATCTGCTCACAACTCCCATTGCAAATGCAATGTCTGGTCTCGTACCTACCATAGCGTACATGAGACTACCAACAGCAGATTGATAGGGAATTTTGGTCATGAATTCCTTTTCCTCATCTGATTTGGGGCAATCATCCTTGCTCAATTTCACATATGTGGGTAAAGGTGTACTCAATGCCTTTCCACCCTGCATATTGAACTGGTGAAGTACTTTGGACATGTACTCACTTTGAGACAAGTATATGCATCTTTTACTCCTATCACAAGTAATGTGCATGCGAAGAATATGTTTGGCCTTCCCCAAATCCTTCATATCAAATGTCTGTCTCAACTTCTTTTTGAGAATTGACAAATCATAAGATGACTTCCCAGCAATCAACGTATCATCGACATAAAGTATCAAGCATATCAAGCTGCAATCTGAGCATCTCTTTGTGTAGAGACGATGATCCTCATTGCTTTGAGAATAGCCTTGAGATTTCATAAACACATCAAACTTTTGGTACCATTGTCTAAGGGACTGTTTAAGTCCATACAAGCTCTTCTTAAGCTTACAAACTAGACTTTCTTGCCAGGAACTACATAACTCTCTGGTTGTTCCATATAGATCTCATCTGAAAGATCTCCATGCAAGTAGCAGTTTTCACATCCATTTGGACTAGCTTTAAGTCATCCATTGCAACGAATCCAAGCAACATGCAGATGGTAGTCATCTTGACCACTGGAGAGAAGATTTCCTCGAAATCAACACCATGTTGTTGCTTAAAACCCTTTGCAACGATTCCTGCTTTATACTTTGGAGAAGCACTATCCGATGTGAATTTCATCTTATATACCCATTTACATGGTAAAGCTTTCCTTCTCTTTGGAAAAGGTACTAAATCCTAAGTACCATTCTTGTGAATAGAATTCAACTCACTCTTCATGGCACGCTCCCACTTGACATGATCCTCTCTCTGCATAGCCTCTTTGTAGCAAGAAGGCTCACTGGCATCTGTTAGCATAACAAAATCTAAACTTGGAACATATCTATCAGGTGGATGTGAGACACGTGCAGAACATCTCGATGGTTGCTGAACAGGAACATGCGTAGATTGATCTGATTGGACATTCTCTTGAACATCCCTATGTGCATCATTTTTATGCATGCTAATTGGAGGACAAGTATCCTCAAACACCACTCTTCTCACTTCAACCTCCTTAATGGGCTGTTTATGCATCTTATACTCATTGAAAATGACATCACTACTTTTGATCACTGTCCGTGTTTCAGGTATCCAAATTGTCCTTCTTGACCATATCCAAGAAAAATGCATTTCTTTGACTTATGGTCTAACTTTTGTCTAAGACTCTTGGGTATATGAACATAAGTTTCACACCCAAAAACTCGAAGATGATCATAATATGGTGGCTTCCCTGTCCACAACTCTTGTGCCACTTTCATACCTTTGGTAGCACTAGGTGAAAGGTTCACATGAATTGAAGTCAATACTGATTCTGCCCAAAAGCCTTGTGAGAGGTTTGCATGATGCAACATAGAGACTACTCTATCTTGAATAGTTCTATTCATCCTCTCAGCCACACCATTCTGTACTGGGGTATAAGGAGCTGTAAACTCTCTACAAATCCCTCTAGACTAACAAAAAAGGTTGAATTTATGTGAGGTATACTCAACCCCCGTTATCTAAACGTAAAGCCTTAAGCTTAGTTCCTTTTTCAGTCTCAACTGAAGCAAGCCATTTTTTGAAAGTAGGGAATACCTCATCCTTCGATTTGATAGGATATACCCAAACTTTTCTAGTAGCATCATCTATGAAAGTGACAAAGTAAAGAGAACCACCTAAGGACCTAGTGGGCATAGGACCACACACATATGTATGAACGAGATCTAAAGGCTGAATTGAAGAGTCAATGTGCATTCTATGCACATTTTTGGTTTGCTTTCCATATTGACAATGCTCACAAAATGAAAAATCAGAGAAATATAACACAGGTAACTAGCCAAAACGAGAAAGATTTTCCATTCCACAATGAGATATATGGCCCAAATGACCATGCCAAATACAAGTCATAAGTTGTTCAGTAACAGCTAACAAGTGTTCTTTCTGTGATACAAATAAAGGATAAAGCCAACTTTGATTCCTTTTGCAATAACCATATTGCCCTTTGATATGTGAAAGGAGTGAGCATAGAAGACCACCTTGTAACCAAGGTCATCAAGTTGACCAACTGACATCAAACTATGTGATAACTAAGGTACATGGCATACATTATGCATAGTAAATTTTGAACCATCAATGAACTGCGCAACCACATCTCCAATCCCCACAACATCATACTGGTAAGAGTCATGAAGTCTCACGGTACCAAGAGACTTTGCTGCATAATTAGAGAACCATTCTCTATGTGGTGTCACATGGAAAGAAGCACCAGAATCTAGCAGCGCTGTGTGGGAAGGAGAATCAGCCATAAGAGCCTCAGATGGCACAATACTATCAAGTGTCAACACATCAACATCATAAAAAATAGCATTAATTTCTTCAATCTTCGTAGTCCAAGTAGATGGTGCAGGTAACTGTTTAACATGCCCATCAACATTCTGTCCTTTACGTTTAGCATTCTTTAATGCATAACAATATTTCTTCATATGTCCTTTCTTATGACAATAAAGGCATTCGATATCCCTCTTCCTTGACTTACTTCCACTCTTATTTCGTTGACCATTCTTTTCCTTGTTCTTGCTCCTGTCACATTGCTGATTCTTTCCTTGGTAAGGATCACAAACATTATATGCATCTCCACTCTGAGTGCCAACCATAGGTTTTCTACGAATCTCCTCACTCAAGAGTGCTCCACATATGTCATCATAGATGAGTTTACCACCAAGTGCACTATTGCTAATATGTGTGCAAAATGTATAACAACAATACTGCTTTCATTTCATTATCCATATCCATTTTCTGAGCCTATAACTGGGAGAATATAGCATCAAACTCATTAAGATGAGCAACAACACTATCCGTGTCCTTCATACGAAGGTCATATAATTTTCTCATCAGATACACTTTATTTGATGCCGTCTCTTTTTCATATGTATTGCATAACTTCTTTGAAAGCTCCTTTGCACTTTCACAGGCTAATACTGTAAAGTAAACATTATCTTCCAGATGCAAGCAAATGGTAGACCTGGCCATTTCATCTAACTCATCCCAATCATCTTCATTCATGTCAGCAGGCTTCTTTGAAATTCTATTTACTAGCTTCCATTGCCTCCTTTGAATCAACACATCTTTAATTTGATTCTTCCATAGAACAAAGTTTGTGCCATCAAATTTTCAGATCTCAAAATGGTCTTTTCCCTGCGAGTTATAGCTCCTCCTCGGAACACTAGCACTAGACCCTGATCCACCGGATGTGTTTGAGACCTCTGATGCCATGATGGTAGAGAACTGAATAGAATGATAATGGAGCTAGAAGAGTCTAAATGCCAACAAATAAGTGTATCAAGGAGTAAGTCGGCCATTGTATAGTCGATAAAACAAAAAATCTGGGAAAAAGTTTGCCAGAGTATCCTCTGCAAAATGAGCATATGACCAGTGTCAAAATATCATAAAACTGCAAGTACTGACATGTCTACCTGCAGAGTGAACCACTGCCTCCACTATAATCAGTTACCCAATAGAAGCCAACTAGGCTTATTGAGCACCTATGCACAACTATCATACATCTCCTATGGCGAGGCTCGGTAAGTCTTCCACCTTCATCATCGAATAGAGCCCGACATCTAGGTGTCTCCCAGTTAGAAAAACCTCACCCCGACCCTCTTTATCAAATGTAAAAGGCTTTATGCAAAAAACATAACCACTATATCAATGACCACATGGACGTACATAACCGGTATCCACAGAAGCATACATGGTGTGTATATGCTCAATATATGCAGTAAAATGACAATAAAAAGCTCAATGCACAGCCAAAAAACTAGCCAATAACACCTGCAAGTGTCTATCAACTCTGATGTTTTAGGCTCAAAAAACCTGCATAAATTTGCAGCGGCTGCTCCCACCAAAACTGAAAACTTCTCGAGAAACCTGTACTTTTATGAATGTGGCTGAAAAGACAGCCCCAAAGGTTGATATTTATTGTCGAACAAGTACAAAGAACACTCTTCTTGATGTTCTTGGACCTATGTGAAGAGAACTATGTGCAAAAGTACTCCAAAATGGCTCCATAAAACACCCCAAAAATGCTTCAGAAATAGGTTTTGAAAGCAATGAATGAAGCTTTGAGGGACCAAAACTTGTTCAAGGTAATGTCAACCTTAGTCTTTCCCCTTCTTCAGACACGACAAGAGTGTAGCTTAGTGGCAAAAGATTGCCACGGTTAAGCGAGCTCTGGGGGGAACAATTCTGGGATGGGTGACCTCTCGGGAAGTACCGTGAACCTCTATATTCCTTGATCGTTGAGGTCCTCCCTCACGTGCAGCCAATGGCACCAACGGTGACTTCGTTGAATCGGATGACAAGGTATGCCAAGGTCTATGCCTTGGTTGCCGCCTTAGTCAAAAGCCTTGGGGGAGGGGGGGGTGCTCGCTTCACTAGCACAAAAGGAACGAAGCTTTTGCATCAACTTGGCTCTGATACCAATGAAGAAATTCGATGGCAATGCACCACAATGCGCTCTCCTTCTTGCGAGCTCCACGATGATATCCTCGGATTAGAAAACCGAGCTCTTAAGGCCACACACGGTACTCCGCAAAGATACTGCAAAATACGTAGAAAACACAATGCATAGGGAGCACGAAGACAGACTTCTTAGGTCTTACAAAATGCGGTCGAACTTACAGTCTGTGACTGACTAGGCCACTATATGTTCTATTAAAGAACATATACAAGGAAGTGTCCGGTGGCCATTTGTCCTTTCACATGGACACTAACGGTAACACTTTGGGCTTACTTCCTTTTGTGGATTGATTCCACATAGCTTGGCACTTCCTTATACATGAGTGTCAGCTCCTTGTTCACTGCATCACTTGGGGGGGGGGGGGCGGGGTGTTGATATATTTAGGTAGTGATGTGTGTGAACACACTAGGACCACCTCTTTAGGAGATTTTTTCCCCTCGGCTTGTATATAGGCCTATAACCCTAACGGGTCACTTATCTTTGTACATTCTCTTTGTAATACGTTCAGTATTGTGTGTTATGCTCCATGCTTCTTCTTCTTCCTTGTGTTGTTTGCATGCTTTTGCAGACCTCAAACTCCAACAAAGATATCTAGCAATATCCTCATGAATTAAACTATTGAATGGCTTCAAAATTTCAATAATCACCTCAAAAAAATGTGTAACATCAATTGAAAATGGTAAAACTAATAAAATAAAAAGAGCATTTGGAGGGCTTTACAACCTCACAAATTGTGCAAAATGCTAGGGCACCAAAAGAGCTTCAATTATTTTGAATAATAGGCCTTGAGCCTGGAAATGTTGACGAGCCATAGTGCCTCTTTAGATAGAGTTTTGCCTTGCATTGCACCCCATTGGAGCATCTCGTCTTTAATTATGCAGGATCCTTCCCAATGGGGAAGCGATTTGCCTCACAATTGCATCTCTAGTTGGGTTATGTGTAAAAAACATGCATTCCAAGCTGTAATTTGTTATGCCATAAATTTCTATCGTGAACTTTCTTTGTTTTTTCCTGGGTTTCCTGCAACTGTCTTTTTGCATCGACACAAACCTTCTCCAATTCGTTGAGTGATAATCCCAAAAGATTTCATGTGTTCGTTATGCACCATTTGGGTTTTGGTGGAAAATATAAGGTCTAGTTTTCTTCCTTTTCTAGCGGGCTTGTATCTATACTTTGGTCCATGCTATTCTAACTGCCCATCATGAAGTGTACCATGTTATCATTACCATACTCTAATGTATTACTATTGCTATTCTACATTACATAATTTTCACCTAGATGATCATGTAGTTCTTGGTGTCTATTTTTTTTGAGGCAATCTTTTTTTTAGGACCCTTGTTGCTGCATTGAGATCTTCACTTGCATTCTTACATTTTTTTTATGTTGCATCTAGATGCTAAGTAAACATTACCAATTTCAAACTTATTGATCTCCATATTAATGACTTTGATGCTCTTACATAGGATAGTACATGGATTTACAATGGGATCTAGGAGATCTAATTAAAATATGTTTAACTTCACACAAAGTCAACGATTATTACAAAGGGAGGTGGAACCATGGAGAACACATGATATCTTCAATTAAGTTGTCTATTATTCAAACACTTTGTAGCCTCATATTCTATACTTTATGTTATTTATGTTGGAGATAGACGTCTGCAGAAGCACGCGAACAGCACAAGGAAGAAGAAGTAGCTTGGAGCACAAGCACACAATACTGAATGTATTACTAGAGAATGTACAAAGATAAGTAGCCCATTAGGGCAATAGGCATATATACAAGCCGGGGGAAAAAAACCTCCTGAAGAGGGAAAAAAGTGCCCCGGCGGTCCTAGAGTGTTCACACACATCACTACCTAAATATATCAACAAATCCCCCCTGGGAGTGATGCGGTGAACAAGTAGCTGGCACTCATGTATAAGGAAGTGCCAAGCTATGTGGAAGTCACTCCACAAAAGGAAGTAAGCCCAAAGCTTTGCGGAAAGCTTCAAACTTCTCCCTGGGCAGAGCCTTTGTGAAAAGGTCTGCAATGTTCTCCTGCGTGGGCACATATGCCAGGCTGATCTCCCCAGCACAGAACCTCTCCTTGACATAGTGATAATGCACCTCAATGTGCTTAGTGCGAGCATGGAACACAGGGTTCCTTGCAACTGCCAATGCGCTCTGACTGTCAGTGAAGATAGTGGTGGCAGAATTCTGACCAACACCCAAATCAGCCATAAGGCATCTGAGCCACACACACTCAACAGTAGCTGTGAAAGCTGCCCTATACTCAGCCTCACAACTGGAAGTGGCCACAGTAGGCTGCTTCTTGCTCAACCAAGATATACATGAGCTACCAAGCATGAAGCAAAAGCCACTAGTGGACACACGTGTGTCATAGCAACCTGCCCAATCAGAGTCCGAAAAAGCATGCAAATCTGGCGGTAGTGATCCCCCCTTGGGATAAAACAACCCAAGTAGCCGAGTACCACTCAAGTAGCGAAAGATGCGCTTAACCGCCTGCCAATGCTTGACTCCTGGGCAATGCATAAATTTGCTCATCTGTGAGACAACAAACTGAATATCTGGCCGAGTAATGCATAAGTAAATCAAGCATCCATTAGCCTGCTGATAGAGAACAACATCAAATGCATCTCCAGCATCATGAAGACTCAATCATAAACCTATCTCCATAGGAGTGGCATGAGGCTTACAGTCTTCAAGGCCAAAACGCTGCAATAATGTGTCAATAATATTTTGTTTGACACAAAGCCATTCCACCATCAACTTGCATAAACTGAATGCCCAAATAGTGATGCAAATGCCTCAAATCAGACATCTCAAATGAGGCATGCAAATCAGCCTTAAAATCAGCAATATGCTTCTCAATAGGACCAGTGAGAAGCATGTCGTCAACATAGACAACAATGATCAGAAGCACATCATTAGCACGCTTAACATATAAGGTGCTTTCAGTTGGACTGTTCTCAAAACCATGTGCAATCAGATAGGCATGTATCTTCTCATACCAAGCACGTGGTGCTAGCTTTAAACCATATAATGCCTTCTTTAACCTGCACACCTGGTTTTCATGCCCGTTCTGCACAAAGCCGCGGGGCTGAAAAACATACACTTCTTCATGCAAGTCACCATTCAGAAATGCGGTTTTAATGTCCAACTGACGTTCATTCCAACCATGATGGGCTGCAAGTGCACAAATGCTCCGAACAGTAGTCATACGGCATGTAGGTGCAAAGGTCTCATCAAAATCAATGCCTCTTTCCTGTGCATAACCCGTTGCAACAAGCCTAGTCTTATACCTGTCAACTGTACCATCAGGTTTACGCTTCAGCTTGTATACCCACTTAGTGCCAATGGCCTTCTTGCCAGGAGGCAAGTCACATAAAGACAAGTTACCATTCTTCATTATTGCATCATATTCAAATTGCATAGCAGCCATCCAATTTTCTACATTTTGTGCTTCATCAAACGAAACAGGCTCATTCTAATCACAGAGACTAGATGCAGCCATAACATAGCAATCTGATGCAAAAGAGGCACTATGAGAGCCTGAATGAGTACGATATGACAGAGGTGCATCTAATTTGCTAGTTGCCTCATTAGGACCAGCACTAGACTGTCCACCTGTAAAAAGAGGCATCAAAGTATCATACATGTCTTTGGAGCTAACAAATGTCTCCTTAGTACATGAAAGCAATGGCTGAATAGCATCTTCCACAAAAACAACATCACGGCTAACCAGAATGTTTATTCTGACGTGATTATTAGTCAACAACTTGTTTGTTGGGTATCTATATATTAGATCTGTATGTATATATACATATACGTTTAGTCTGTGGATGATACAGACGATAGCCTTTACTTTCAGAACTATACCCAACAAAAATACATTTTACTACTTTATCATCTAATTTTCTGCGATGTTGTTCAGGCACTAATGCGTATGCCAAACAACCAAAAACACGCAGATGAGCAACAGATGGTTTGCGATCATGCCAAGCCTCATATGGAGTGATAGACTGCAGTGCTTTAGAGGGACACCTGTTCAGTACATATGCTGCACACATGACAGCCTCAAGCCAGAAACTATGAGGTAAAGCCTGACTCTTGACCATACACCTCGCCATCTCCCTGAGAGACCTGTTCTTCCGTTCAGCAACTCCATTCTGTTGAGGTGTATACGGCACTATACACTGATGTTCTATCCCACGTTCAGTGAGAAATGCATTAAAATCACAAGATATATATTCCCCCCCTCGATCAGAACGGAGGGTGCCCATTTTACATGCCGACAGATTTTCAGCCAAAACCAAAAACTGTTTGAAGCACATGAACACTTTAGACTTTGCCTTCAATGGATATAACCATGCATGCCTGGAAAAATCATCGATGAAAGTCACGAAGTAAAGATAATTTCCAAAAGAAGGTGTCTCCATAGGACCACAGGCATCACTATGTACAAGTTGCAATTTCTGAGTAGCCCGAACTGAACCATTTTTTGGAAAGGATGAACGCTGCATTTTGCCCAAAATACAACCTTCACAAACATGTTTTCTAGGTACCTCAAGTTTGGGCAACAAGACACCATTTCAGATTTCTGCAGGCGTAGCAAACTAGCAAAATTCAGATGACCAAAGCATGCATGCCAAAGCTTTGCATCTGACATAGCCTGTGAATCATTTACTGCACATGCCAAATCATTTACAGATCTTTCATAGTCTATGAGCTTATACAACCCACGACATAAAATGCCAGAAGCAATAATCACATCGCCATTTGACAGATCATGAACTGTACACCTGTCATCAACAAATTTCACAACCAAGCCAATATTGGCTAATGCAGAAACTGATAACGGGTTCTTTTTTATCCCTGGCACAAATAAAGCATTTGACAAAGTGAAAGAACTACCATCAACAGTAGTCAAAATGATCTTACCAACTCCCATAATAGGATAAGAGGAGTTGTTGGCGCATGTAACAGTATTCCCTGTAGGGGTAGGCTCAAGTGAAGAGAAGAAACTGTGCTGCGAGGTAATATGTTTGGTCGCCCCACTGTCAAAATACCAAACATGTGAGTCTACTACAGACATGCACTGCTCATGAGAAGATGGGTCAAAACTGTAGACAGTAGTAAACGCCCATTCTTCTTCCTGCACAAGATTTGCAGACTTTGTTTTTGGTATAGAGGCCTCTGCAACAACCATTCCAACCTCTTTCTTCTTTGCCTCTTTAGCAGCCAGTTTTGGACAGTTCTTTATGATATGATCATTCCCTTTACAATACTTACAAAACAATTTCTGCTTTTCTGATTTCTTCTCATCTTTATCTTTCTTCTTCGAATATGCAGAATTAGCAGATTTCTGCTTACTAGTTGAAGAGCTCCATTTTCCTTTGCTCTTCTGACTAGCTAGGAAAGCTTGATCTATAACTCGCATAATGGACCTGTTGTGCCTCGACTGATCTTCCTGCAACAGAACAGAGACTAAATCCTCAAATGATAAGGCATTCGGATTTCCTTTCATCATCAAACAAAGAGTAGAAGCAAAACTCTGATATGAATCAGGAAGACCATTCAGAACGGTGTGTACAAGTGAGCTATCTGGTATAACCTCATCAGCAGAAATCAATTATTCCTTCAAGTCTTTGATGTTCGTTAGGAAACTGTCCATAGAATCACCTTCATTCATGTGCTCACTCTCCAAATGTTTTTGGAGGTAAGCAACACGAGCGTCATTCCTAGCTTGGTACAATGTGGTAAGTGTATCCCAAGCATCCTTAGCTGTTCTGCAAGAGTGTATGTGAGGAATAATGGCACGTTTGACAGACAAAGCTATCAATGCATGTGCCTGGGCATCTCTGCCATCCCAGCGAATCTGCTCTGCAGTAGGTGAAGCAGAAACAACAGCACGAACAGGAATCTACGGAATATCATCTTCAACACCATCTTCATCAGCTCCAGCACGCAGTACCTGTAGTCAGAGGTATAACAGGACGTCTTTCAACACCCTGCACAATGTTCCACAATCCTTTTGCAACCAATACATGTCGCATCATATAAGCCCATAATGGGTAGTTGGTACCATCCAACTTATCCTCAACAACCAACATACGGAATACATCACTGCTTTCAGCCATGGCCGGTGACTAAAATACCTTGATACATAAAATTGACCGTATCTCAAAAAGTTGAACAGAACTGCCCAGACGAGTTCTGCTAGACCTGCAGCAGACTTCGAGACGCTTAAACTGGCGAACAGAAACTGGTATATACCTTTGGCACAAAAAGACGAAATAGCCTGCACAAGAGCTATGATAGTGCATTCGAAGGCTGAAACAAGCTCAGATCGCGATTTCGGCACGACAGAGCAAAGCAGTTTTGATCTCAGAAACACGCTGAGTATGCTCACCAAAATTCGTGCGATTCTGAGACTGCAAACGGAGGAGTGTCGACGGCACCCTAGATGAAGCGACGACCTGCTCTGATACCAATTGTTGGAGATAGACATCTACAAAAGCACGTGAACAACACAAAGAAGAAGAAGAAGCTTAGAGCACAAACACACAATACTGAATGTATTACTAGAGAATGTACAAAGATAAGTAGCCCATTAGGGCAATAGGCGTATATACAAGCCGAGGGAAAAAAACCTCCTGAAGAGGGAAAAAAGTGCCCCAGTGGTCCTAGAGTGTTCACACACATCACTACCTAAATATATCAACAATTTATGGATTGTTCATCTTCAACTTTGCAACCATTTGCCTTGTGCATCAATGCTTTATTGTGGGAAAAATCTCACCTTGCTCTACTATTAGTTTTGATTCAAATAAAGAACAATTAAATATGGAGGGTAGGATTCATAGCATACTAATGATATGGCCCAAGTTGAAATGCTTCCTTAGGTTTGGTTTGATAGTTTAATGATGTTTAAATCAAGATTGACAAGCCCATCAAAGTTGACTATCCCAAATCTTAATCTCTAGTCAAGGGCCCCCATTAAAAGCTCCGCAATGTCCACTATGAATATGATTAACTAGGTGGTTAAATTGTTTGCCTATCATACAACCCATATAGTTGATCCTAGGGCGTGGTTAAATAGGTGGTCTAATTGATCAACTTTGCCAAAATTATGGATTATAGTAATAGGTTTAAGAAGATTTGGTAAAACTCTAAAATAGAACCAAACATTGCATAGCCAATACTTTATTCAACTCAAAGAATCCCACAAAAGCTTATCTTTTATAGAATTGTTGGATTATAAGTATTCTACTTGCCTCCTAATCGTGATTTTTTATCTGTGTAAACATGTGCCAATGGTCACATTATGCTTGGTAGATAGAGTACTTTAATATGATTTGTGCTTTGATTAGCAAGTCAGGGATCATGAAGGCATGGATATTTCA
>CM035432.1:117936560-118006560 GCA_020310875.1 Ceratopteris richardii | reverse complement strand
ACTGATCACCCATTCAAATTTTTTCGGGCTAGGAGTTGACGAGGGCTACATATCTAAGTTAACCATTTTCCTAGTTAGTTAGTATTTGTATCAAAGGTTCTTGTTTTTTAATTAACCAAAGTTTTGCTATTTTTAACATAAATCTTATTTTGTTTTGAAAAGTAATTTCTTACATAAGTTCGAATAAAAATGATTTTTACAAAGAGACATAGAGGTGTATGAGGGCGGGGGGGGGGGGGGGGGGGGGGGGGGGGGGGGGCGGGCAGAGAGAGAGAGAGAGAGAGAGAGAGAGAGAGAGAGAGAGAGAGAGAGAGAGAGAGAGAGAGAGAGAGAGAGAGAGAGAGAGAGAGAGAGAGAGAGAGAGGAACGATAAAGATAAAATCGAAAAAGAAAGTAACGGGAAGGAGATCATGTCCCTAGGATCTTGGTGCTTGAAAGATTGAAGTGAAAGTGCAATGTTGATATAGTGTGTCACTACAACTATGTTTGGAGTTTCTCCTTTGTGCACTTAAGTGGAAAGGTAAAAATGTACAACGTGAAAATATTTTTATAAAATGAATCATTGGTACTAGCATCCATAGACCTATCCATAAGCAGATTCAAACACAAAGTTGACAAGTGCTTTTTGTTTCTTCATGTTTAATTTTTGGTTTTAAAAGTTACAAATGCACATAGCAATGCACACATGTTTACCAACCGGCATACCAATGACCTCGACTCCCCCCCCCCCCCCCCCCCCAAAAAAAGGGTCCCAAACTAAAAAAGAGTATTCATGTGTAACTTTTTAACGGTTTCTTTAAAAAATCTTGAGTTTCAGCAACAAAAGAACCATCGGAAATCCATTGTAGAGTCTAGGTAATCTACTATTTTGTAATCTTCTAGCTTGAATATTTCTGACCTTCCCCAATTGACGGCATCCATGCGAAACTCCCCTCAAACACATGGCATATTCTTGCTAATTGAACCAGTTAGATACCCTCACCTCACAGTTGACACGCCGTAAGGGCATTTTCGCACTAATAAATAATGAAACAGGTGGGTATGATTTCAGCCGTGAGTTGAATCTCCATTCAACAGATATAATGTGTAATTTGCTCGAGTTTAAAAGACTCAGAAATCCATGTAGTCGGTATGAGGAAAGGGGCAAATATAACCTCTATGTAGTACAAAAATTAAGTTTCAACATCCTTTTTTGGGGCAGATATCAGTCAGTATGAACCTCACTTACTTTTGCCTTGTCATTGCCTCTCTATTCAAAATCCTTACACAAAGCCCTTCCATACACCCACATCCAAACTGCCACTTAAGTATATAATATTTCAACCTTCCACATCTCCAAATCCAAAAATCATTTTTTTCAACCTTTGTTCAAGGTAATGATATATGAACAAAACATGGCCATCGTTATGTTCATCCTTTGAAATAAGGACCATGCCATCAAACATTCTGCTAACCCATTTCCTAGGCTCTTCCATCACTTGGACTTAAAATATCAATATTCTGATCACTCGTCACAGTCACTCTGTTGCAGGTTTCACTCCTTGGAATATAGTTTAACCTCACTTTCATCCCGTCAAACAGAATGGAACAATCTATTTGACGTTTGGTTTAACAGGTTGATAATATGAATACTTTTGTACAAAAATATAAAGCATATACAGCAGCACATCCTCAGTAATAGGCATGAAAATTTAATCAAAGAAAATCCAGACATCTCATATAGGCTCATGTAGTTGAATCGTAGACTAGAAAACCAGATGGAAATGAAGCCATGACTAGCTTACATCAAGTACAAAACAGAACTAAAGGCAGTTTCATCTATTAATGGAATATGTCGTTATGTAAGGATCCAAGTGAGGTATGAGGAACAAGCCTTAGGCTTCCTTAAAAGTTTCGTTCCTGTGCTGTTTCTATGCTCAAACTTTGACGAGATAAATATAACAAAAACTTGACTACAGGCATATCAAAAACCTAATGTTATATATAAAAAAAACCTAATGTTAGAGTCCCCATATACAAACTATACAAAGAAGCTGAAACATAAATGCGACTATAAGATGGTATAGCAAATGCTGTCTTGCAAGATGACTAACATTTACCACAGCTACAAGCATATCAAGAATGGATACCTCATTACCCAGAAAGACATGTCCCCATCCGAAATATCACCTGAAGAAGACACCTTCATCCGATGCCCCGAGTTCAGATTTCGTTATCCAGGTTCTTTCAGTTAAATGCTCCTCTGCTGAATCAGAGCAATGCTTGGTTTCACTATATCATTGTGAAACCTCCTTTTCTTCAAAGCATGAGCACAGCTCTGCTGTAATCACACAAGATCACAATTATTTTATTAGTAGCAAATCTTGTAAAAGATCCTATTGTGACACAAGCAAGTACCTGAACAGAAGTTGGCGATGTAAGAGCTCTCAGACCACTTGATGTGCTTCCTGCACCACATACCCACAATGCTCGAAGCTGTTGAGAAATGTCTTGCAGTAACTTCAGCTCTGTAGCTCTGTTCCCGACAGACTCCAATACCTCTCTGATGATCTGTTTGTCAGCCTCGAGCACTTGCAACCTTGCTGCGAGCTGTTGAACTGTATCCTTAAAAAGTGCACTTCCTTCAGTAGCCTCATATTGATTAGGTTGATCTTGAGGGTTGTTCATAGCACCATCACTTTGGATCTCACTTGAAGGAAGTGATTCGACAGCAGCTGTGTCAGCCTGCAAGATCTGACAGTGCAATGCACACTTTGTGTCTTGGTATAATGGGCTCCTGGAAAAGGATCTTGAGTCCTCAGGGATCTCAAGAAATTCCGTTGTCATGTCGCCTCTGATATGCGGACCCTGCTGTTGATGTGGAGTGCAATGAACTTCATACACATCATGCACAGGAAGACACACACCATTTCCATTATCATTCTCATCAGGAAGTCTTTCCACTTCTGTTTCAAAGACATGATCAGCACTTTTTTGACTGATTAGATTGTCATTCAAATTCTGATCATTGTTGAGGCTAATCCTGGCTTTCTTTGAACTTGTTCTTTGGAACTCTCTGAGCTCTTCCTCAATTGCCCAGATGCGGCTCAAAATAAGCTGCAATTCCTCATTATTAACAGAAAACAGTGATCTGTCTATTTCCTTTAAGCCTTGATGGGAATGGTGACGTTCACGACACTGAGTCATGGAGGAAGTAACAGACGTCCCTTCTTCTATGAACGAAGCAACTTGATCTTTCACAAAAATATTTTGATGATTTCCACGTTCTTTAGACTTTGTGAATTGACAACCATAATCCATTTCCCATTTCTGATCCGCACATTGCTCCTCAACAAAGATTCTGGTGTCAGGTTTATCATAGATATTCCATGTATGTGGGTTCTTCTCAGCCAAAAGCCTCTCCCTATATAATTGTAACTCCTTCTCCAAAGCATGGTTTTCTGTCTCTCGTTTGAACAACATATCCTTTAAGAGAGATATCTCTTGCTCATCATACTCTGCCTTTTCCTCTGCCATTCTCTGCAATTGTGCTACCTCCAACTGTAACATGGACTTTTCTTCTTGCAATCTTGAGATCATAGCCATGGCTTCACTTGTTGCAATCGCTGCTGCATTCCTCTCATTCTCAAGCTCTGCCTCCAAGACTGCTAACATTCTTTTCTCTGCCATTAACTCCTCCACTGAATCCACATACTCCGTACCTCCCTTGGCCTCTTCTGTGTCCTCTTCAGGTATCTCAGATATAAAATCAAATGCCGATTCAACTTCTCCTAAATGTACTTGCTCAGAATAATTGTCATCCATTATGATAAGGGGTCTATCATTCATGACGCTTTTTTTAAGTTCAGCCTCTTTCTTTTCTTTGTCAAATAAGGCATTAGAGGTGAACTTAAGACTATCTATATTTTCTACTAATATATCATTTGCAACATCATTCTCAACAGAACAGAATCCAGCAGAGATAGTTGCTTTATTAATATTAGTTTTCTTAAAACTGAGTTCAGGCACTTTGGGCCGCTTTATCATTGGAAAGGAATGAACATCTTGCACATGAGTAGAATTGCTAGAAGAGAATGTGGGCTGACCAACTACTTGTTGATAAAATCCTTCCATTAAACTAATTTCTTGTTCCCATGTTTTGGGAGGATCTGAAAAATTAAGCCCAGTGAACATGTCCTGTGCTGCAGTTTGTCGCGAGCTATTCACTGGTTCCAGAAGTTCCACATTGGGAGCATGGAATATAGAAACATCTTCAGTTACACGTACATGAGGCATTTCAAAAGAACTCTGCAAAGTTTCACTGTTATTCAGTATATCTGTCAAACAATTGCCATTACAGTTTTGCTCGCTGTCTTCTTGACAATGAAGGGGCAAAAGGTCTGATCGTGGTAGATGTGCATCACTTATTGTTGGAGAATTAGTGTTCTCTATGCCAACTTTGATGATTCTCTCATGATTATTGAAAGGTTTTTGGCTTTCAGGGCTAGATATCTGACCATCCAGCTGAACAGAAGTCAAATCTTCAAAGGAAGCGTCTGAATTTTGTGTTTGCAATGACTTCACTGATTTCCTGGAGTAAAAGCTTTTCCTGCTGGCTTCTACTGATTCATGACAATCATCTTCATTCAGCTCCAGAAGATCAGTAGTTAAATGATCGTTATCCATATTGGCATGTGGCAGATTAGCATACTTGCAGTTTGTGTATTCTTGAGACAGTGGTTCATATTCATGGAGTCCTTGTAGCAATGATTGTGAAGTCATGCCCCTTAAGCTTGGAACTTCTGAGCATAAATCATCAGAACCCCCCAATAAAGTGTATAAATGTTCATGCTTTTCAAGAAAAATTTGTTCCATTCTCTCATTAGGTAGCTTATAGTTGATCATACCTTTAGTTGTCTGCTCAACATCTGAGCTGTCAAGAGGGGTCATTATTTCCTTACCGATATCCTCTGCCTCATTATCATGAGATGCATCACTCAAAAGTGGCTGTACAGCATCTGAATTCAACCCTTCAAAAGGTGGGGTCTCACATTTATCATCGTCATTGTCACCACCATCAAGTAGCATGTAATGATGGCCATGATTATCAAGTAATTCATTATGATCCTCTAATTCATTCAATTGAGAAATACATGACAATTCTGGGACATGAAGCTCTCTCACTTCTGATCTAATGCTGTAGGAAACTGGTTCTTTGAGCTCATTCTCAGGGACATTTAAAAGCGGTTGTGCACTCTCCAAGTTCATGTCTTTGAATGATGGGATCTCACTTTCTTCAGCATCACTGCCCTCCAGTAGCATGTAATGATGCTCTTCTTCCCATGCTTCTGCACGTATATACTCTTGGCTCTGCTCTGTAAAATTGCATCCTTTATAACCTTCTGTGAAATCGCATCTAACATGACCAATGTCTGGTAATCCACCATTTTCAAATCCCATGTTTTTGCAGCCAGAATCATCTGTCGCTGTAGATGCCAAAGGAAGTTCTCGTTCTCCTGATCCTGCCCTTGAAACAAAACCTAACAATGGTCCTACCCTTTTGGAAGATAAATTTTCAGGCTTAGATATTTTACATTTGGAGGTAACGGCTATGTATTCACGAACTCCAGAAACTGAAACGGCTCCACGAACATCAGAATTTGCATCATTGTAAACCTCTTCACTCCCATCCTCATCATCCAAAAGTGTGTACTGATAGTCAAAGGCATTCTGTTCTTTATATTTATGCTCAGAACCATGTACTGAAACAACATCATTATCATTATCATCATCTGTTGTTCCATCACTTTCTGAACAGTTTTCATAATGAGAACTAGTGGGATGATGATAGTCCTCAGAATTGCAAGTACTATTAGATGCAGAAATGGGTTTTCTATGGAAGAAGGGAATGCAAGATTCGTCAAACTTTGAAGCACAGCTTGCAAGACTGGGGGTCCTCGAGTTTGGATCATTTAGATTTCTGAGTTTTTGGTGGCATCGAAGACGTCTTGTAGAAGATGATGAGTGTCGCCAAGGCTGAGAATCAGAGTAAAATTTGGTCCGTTTGTAAAGATAAGGAACTGTAAAATCACTGCTTGATGTGCTGGAATCATCTGATGCAGTATAGCCCTCACTTTGGGGATATAAGAATTTCCCATCATTCCTACTGACAAAATTTTTCCTGTTAATCCGTTTTGAGTGGTTCTGCAAATTATGGCGGATGGGACAAAGATCAAGGAATAAATCTTCACGTGTGTTGAGATTCCCCCTTTTAGCGTCTGGAGATTCAAAACAAGAGTAGCCAATGTGTGTCGGGGGTAGCTTTAGGCCAAAATGTGTAACAATCTGCGAGGCTACATAGGTGATGGACGCACTCAGAAGCAATAGCACGGACAAAAACACCTCCATTATAGCTGAAATGAAGGCATATATTCTCCATGGATCATCATCATCTGTGATGCCTCTTCTTCCAGTAAATGTCATTGCAACATTTTGGAATGTAAAATGCAACCATTGCCAAGCCACATGAGCACACTTTGGCAATGAAATGGTCTTAAAATGTGACATAGTGATTTACTATACGGAGAGAGAGCTGGGAACTTGAATGACTCTATTGGAATCTTATTTGGGCCAGATAAAAATATGGCAAAATATAAAGATATTACAACTAAGAACAGGATCGGCTGATCACCTGGGTGTGAAAACAAATAACAAAAGTGCCAGGATCTCATACAGGGAAAGAAAGAGACATAAACAGTGAGAGAGAGAGATGAACAGAAGCTCGAAATCAGTTTATATGATTAGGGCCGGCCATGCAAATGACAAAACACAACTCGAAGAAGTGATGATTAAGACCAAGAACTGATTTAAGAAAAGCAGGCTATAAATTTTGTGAAGAAAATCAGATGCTTCATAAAAGGATTAGCACAGTCTAGATCTAACTCGATAAGAATTAAGAGCCAGAGCCATGCATTAATAAAAGAAATCCATTGAGCATAAATTTACATAGACAACAGATTCATTAACAAGGATAGATTTCAGGAACGACTTATACGTTTAGCCCTGGCCTATCTAGAAAAAGATGGAGGCTGGACCTTTTGCAAGGATAATGACTGCGAAAATTCTAAAAAAATAAAACAGATTAACACAGTAACTAATGAAGTGCTGGATCCGAAGTGGATTGATTTTAACCAGGGCACCAGACGTAGTAACTGTGGATGAAGAACCGATATGAGAGGAAGGGGATTCAAATGCTCTAACGAAATCCTGTGAGAGAAAATATCCTTGTGAATTGAAGGCATCTGCAGGTGATGAGAAGAAATAAATGAGAGATGAAGATTGGAAAAGGCAGGAGGCAGGTGATGATAGATTGGCGAAAATATAAACAGAGATTAAGACCGGAAAAGACATCAAAACTCTGTGCCCATCCATGCGAACAAGGAAGTAGGTGCAGAGGCAAGAAACCACATATTGAGTCTCTCTCTCTCTCTCTCTCTCTCTCTCTCTCTCTCTCTCTCTCTCTCTCTCTCTCTCTCTCTCTCTCTCTCTCTCTCTCTCTCTCTCTCTCTCTCTCTCTGCACAACAGGATAGGAAAAGGCGTATTTTACAGGAAAAAGTTGATGCTCTTATTTCTCCTTTTCTTCAGTAGACCCACCATGGCTGCACCGACTTTACCACCCCCCATCCCCTCCCAACCTTCAAAAGAAAAAAAGCCTCTCTACCAGAGAATCGCCTTTTCAACAGGGCAACATCATTGTTTCACAGAATTTATATGAAATTTTAAAGCCTTTAAAACCTGAGCTGCGCTCTTTGATCCAGCTCCTAAAGCAGAAAAAATAAAATTGTAGCAACTGTATCAATTTTCGTCACGCTGAAAATTGCATTAAGCACACGTATTGATTGCCTACCATATCCTCCCGTCTTATCTGTGCCCATAACTCAGCGCCCGCATATTCATTTACCCTCCTTCGAATAAAGAAAAGCAACAGCCAAGAGGTGAGCATGAACACTGCAACACTAAGGACGAAGACACTGAGAGACAAGCAAGTAATCCTGTAAAGATGAACGGCATACAGTTCCTGTACATAGCTGCCCCATTTCTATTGGCGTGAATCATCACCTCATCATCAGCATCATGAGACCCCACAATTTGCCTACTTAGACTGTGTTAGAGTAGGGAGATCACATTTGCTGTTGGTCCGCGCGCATCAAGTCCAAACTCCGACAGCCTATGAAGACCTGAAAAGCGAGATTCGCGCACACAACTTTGGACCTTGGTCCTGGGGACGTACAATGCCACAATCATGCTTCACAATCCAATATAAATTCATTCATTATAATTTATAATATTGAATAGCTAGGAAAAGTTCACAGGTGGAGTGTGAGGAGTTGCATTTTTCATTGTTCTTTGATTATTTTTTTTACAAAATTGAATTTCAGAACAATTTAGCATTGCCATCCAAGAAGAACGCCTAAATTAGAGCCTCAATCAATTTGTTTACTCAGAAAGAATTTACTCAGTTTTTTTCCCCCTTCATGGAAGTGAAGTTCGACAAGTGCCTACTCCCCAAGCTTTAACTTTGAAAGAACAATTCTACAAATGAATGGGCATAGTATCTCAAAAGCAAGGGTTAGACAAAGTTGCAATTAATTTCAACTGGTTTAGATTGGTTAAAGCTATTATATGTCCTTTGAAGATTGAACTCTGAACTTCTGCCTCAAGAGACCAAAGCCCAACCACTTGAACTACAAAATGTGAACAATTTACTCAATTTTTCTTGCTCGAGCTTAAAATATGCATTAAAACAATCTACAATATCAAGATATATAATTACTAGGCTTTTTAATTTTTATTCAAAAGGTGGGTGCTTATTATGGACTTCCATGAGTGGCTTACTAGTGATCATCTTGGAAATGCAAGGCGGCATTTTAAACTATGTTTTCTTCTGATAGTTACAAATTCTTCTTCATTTTTTCAAGTTTTGTTAACTTGTTCTAGAAGTTTTTAAGAGTGTTATACAACAAGTTCGTTTGCTCCTCAGTAGAAGGTAATATTCTAGAATCCACATTTGTCATCTTAGATTCCAACTCTGCATATTTATTTTCCAATGTTCCGTATATATGGTCCATATTCATTTTCCAATGTTCCGTATATATGGTTTTCTGATGGATACTATCTTTCATTTCTTTAAGTACTTGCTACACTCCTAACATGGGCATTGGGTTGCTCTCTTCCCTTGAAGGTCATCTACACTTAAGTGAGGTCAACAATGTTGTTATTTGTTTAAAGAGCTTGGATGCATTGTTATAGATCATCTACACTTAAGTGAGGTCAACAATGTTGTTATTTGTTTAAAGTGCTTGGATGCATTGTTATAGAGCAATGTTGGTGTTTGTGGATAATTTAAGTGGTTTTGTATGAACAATACTCACTACAAGGAAATAGGAAAATCGTGATCGACGCGATGCTCATAAAAAAAAAAAAGAAAGGAAACATCACTTAGACGACATACATATTCAAGACCGTCCAATATGAGGTGAGGAAAATTCAGGCCAAAAAAAGGGAGTCATCGTATAGGCGAGGCTTAATGCCGTGTATGCAAATGCAATTTTGTCCTTCATATATACGATGATGCCCTAAATACCCTATATCCGACACAACTTATGAATGCCTACAAAAATGATTGCACATTAGTGATGGTTTTAGTTGTGTAAGAAGTTTCCGACACAACTTATGAATGCCTACAAAAATGATTCCACATTAGTGATGGTTTTAGTTGTGTAAGAAGTTTCCGACACAACTTATGAATGCCTACATACATAGACACACACATATACACATATACACACACATACACTCACATCCATATATACAGACACATAAGAGACACTACAACATATGAGGGGCATACCGACGCTGCCTATACAGACGGTCACTCCCGACATCGGTATAAACGTTGGAAAACTCCACTTAAAGATACCAACGGTCAAGTGACCGTTGGTATGACTGTTTAAAATGGACCATCGAAATGTCTCGCGACCGCTGGTATATGCATTGGTATGTGCATCGATACATGCATCGGTATAAGCGTCAGTAATTTATTGGAAATTACCAACGTGCATACTGACGCATATACCAAGGCCGTGTTTTAAACATATCGGGAACCCGAGAGCAGACCTGAACATTTTGCGCGTGTTTGAGTTCTCGTTGTCTTCTGTCAAACTTGTGCGCGCGAACCGAATTGTGACCTGCATTGTCTTGTGCACACACACACACTCTCTCTGTGTTTAGATCTCACATCTTGGTAAGTGGTGTGTGTAGTCTTAGCCTTTGTCTTTCTCTATGCTTTAGGTATTATAATTTCTCTTCTATTTGATTTTGCAAAAGTTCTTTGACGTCAATTCTTTGGAATTTGACGATAGACGTCATACATTACACTTTGACGACAATGATCCAAAAGAGGGACATAGTTGTAAGTGATTGTTTTATTCTCTATTGATAGAGAGAGAAAGAGAGAGAGATGAGATAGAGAGAGAAAGAGAGAGAAAGAGAGAAAGAGAGAGAGAGAGAGAGAGAGAGAGAGAGAGAGAGAGAAGGAGAGAGAGAGAGAGATGAGAGAAAGAGAGATAGAGAGATAGAGAGATAAAGAGAGAGAGAGAGTGAGAGATAAAGAGAGATGAAAGAGAGGAAGATAGAGATAGGAAGATAGAGCATACATACACACACACATCTACACATCTACACATCTACACATGCATACGTACACACATACATGTACACACATGCATACATACACACATATACACACATGCATGCATACATACACACACATATACACACATGCATGCATACACACACATACACATATACACACATGCATACATACACACACACATGCATACACACATACATACACACACACATATATACACATGCATACATACACAAACACACACATGCATACACACATACATACACACACACACACATATACACACATACATTGTAAGAAATCGCTTGAATGATGTGTGTGACTCTCCTCCCATCCATATATACCCTCTTGTACTCTAAAAATAGCAACGGTATACTCTAAAAATAGTAATGATCTAGAATAGTCTAGTGTGAACATGTGGCCATCATGCAACACTTATTCCCATTACTACCAAAGCAGTTCCCATTACTACCAAAGTACCTTAGGGTATCCCCCGAGCTTGGGACCTTGGCTAGCTGGCCCTTGTCCCTCACACACATGGATTGATACCTATAGATCAAATAGACTGATCCCTATGGATCACATGCACTGATCCCTGTGGATCAATGTCTGACATACATACACACATATACACACATGCATGCATGCATGCATGCATGCATACATACACACACATATACACACATGCATGCATACACACATACACACATATACATGCATGCATGCATACATACACACACATACACATACACACACATGCATACATACACACACATGTACACACATGCATACATACACACACATATGTACACACATGCATACATACACACATATACACACATGCATGCATACATACACACACATATACACACATGCATGCATACACACACATGCACACATACACATACATACATACACACACACATGCATGCACACACATACACATGAATGCATACACACACATGCATACAAACATACACACACATACCAATATACTCACACATGCATACATAGACACACATACACATATACACACATGCATACATTCACACACACATACATACACACATGCACACATATACACACACATAAGCTAGTGTTTTAATTAAATATATATATATAAATATATAAAATTATGATTTTAAAGTTTTTTTTACATCAAATATATAAAAATAGGATTAGGGTTTTTAGGCTAAGGTCTTTTCGATTAGGGTTTTAGGGTTTTTACACATGCATAACATATATACACACATACACATACACATATAATACATATATACATGTATATAGACATGCATACAGAAATATACATATTTTAGGTCTAGATCTTTAAAATTAGGGTTTTATAGGCATACATATAATTCAATTACATTTATATTAAGAGAAAATATAGAAAAAAATAAGAAAAAAATATGAATATATAAATATATAAAATAGGATAATTATATAGATAAATAAATATGAAAAGAACTAGTGTTTTAAATAAATTAATTAATTATATATAATTAATAATAAAAAAATAGGTTTAATTTTAAGGATTTTAATCTGAGTAAATATATATAAACATACACATACACATACACACATATACTTATACACATATCTATATACACATATATATACACATACACATATATATACACATGCATACGCATATATACATGTTTTAGGTCTAGGTCTTTCCGATTAGGGTTTTAGGGTTTTTACACATGCATAACATATATACACACATACACATACACATACACATACACATACACATACACATATATTACATATATACATGTATATACACATGCATACATAAATATACATATTTTAGGTCTAGATTTTTAAGATTAGGGTTTTGGGGTTTAGGCATACATACAACTCAATTAAATTTATATAAAGAAAAAATATAGAAAAAAATTAAGATAAAAATCTGAATATATAAATAAATATATATAGAAAATAGGATAATTATATAGATAAATAAATATAAAGAGAACTAGTGTTTTAAATAAATAAATTAAATATATATAATTAAATATATAAAATAGTATTAATTAAGAAAAAAATTTCAATATATAAATAAATATATATATAAAATAGGATAATTATATAAATAAATAAATATGAAAAGAACTAGTATTTTAAATAAATAAATTAAATATATAATTAAATATATAAAAATAGGGTTAATTTTAAGGATTTTAATAAGAGTAAATATATATATACATACACATACACACATATACTTATACACATATCTATATACACATATATATACACATATATATACACATATCTATATACACATATATATACACATGCATACACATATATACATGTTTTAGGTCTAGGTCTTTCTGATTAGGATTTTAGGGTTTTAACACCTGCATAACATATATACACGCATATACATACACATACACATATAATACATATATACATGTATATACACATGCATATAGAAATATACATATTTTAGGTCTAGATTTTTAAGATTAGGGTTTTAGGGTTTAGGCATATATATAAATCAATTAAATTTATTGAAAGAGAAAATATAGAAAAAAATTAAAAAATCTGAATATATAAATAAATATATATAGAAAATAGGATAACTATATAGATAAATAAATATAAAAAGAACTAGTGTTTTAAATAAATTAATTAAATATATATAATTAAATATATAAAAATAGGAGTAATTAAGAAAAAAATCTAAATATATAAATAAATATATATATATAAAATAGGATAATTATATAGATAAATAAATATGAAAAGAAGTAGTGTTTTAAATAAATAAATTAAATATATATAATTAAATATATAAAAATAGGTTTAATTTTAAGGATTTTAATCAGAGTAAATATATATGCACATACACATATACACATATACTTATACACATATCTATATCACATATATATACACATGCATACACATATATACATGTTTTAGGTCTAGGTCTTTCTGATTAGGGTTTTAGGGTTTTAACACTTGCATAACATATATACACACATACACATACACATATAATACATATATACATGTATATACACATGCATACAAAAATATACATATTTTAGGTTTAGATCTTGAAGATTAGGGTTTTAGGGTTTAGGCATACATATAATTCAATTAAATTTATATAAAGAGAAAATATAGAAAAAAATTAAGAAAAAAATTTGAATATATAAACAAATAAATATATAAAATAGGATAATTATATAGATAAATAGATATGAAAAGAACTAGTGTTTTAAATAAATTAATTAATTATATATAGTTAAATATATAAAAATAGGATTTTAATTATATAAGCAATAGACATATATATAATACATATATATAATAAATATAACACATATACACATATATAGGTCTTTAGTATTAGGATTTTAGGATTAGGGTTTTAGGTGTTTAACTATTTAGGTTTTAGTATTTCATGTTTAAGTCTTTAGGAGTATGATTTTTAGGTTTAATAAAAAAATCAAATGTTCTAAAATGTCCATATTGTATCAGATGGCTAGTTTGGATCCGGAGGAGAGAATGGCATGTCCTTGCACTCAGTGCAAGTATCAAATTTATCGAAAACGACGGATTTGTACTGCACATGTTAGAGAGTATGGATCCTTTGATAAAAGTCGACTAGAAAACCTACGCTACCATTCGCATGGTCCCCCAGGTGAGCAGATGGACCCAAACAACATTGCACCGATAACCTCTCGTGGAAAAAAGAGAACAAAAAAGGAGTTAGAAGTACAAGCAAGTACTAATAGCATTACACGGAATGAACATATGGAAGAAATGCTCGAAGCATTTTATGAGATGGACGAAGATCATGATGGTGGAGAAGGTGTTGACAGTTTCATGGACACAACAAAATTTCCATGATCAGAAGTCGATGAAGAATATGAAAACATGCGAAGACTAGCTCGTTTACCACTTTACAATGGAGCAAAGATATCTGTACTATGTGCGTCACTGGTGATGCTCAATCTGCAATCCATTTATGGATGGTCAGATAGTAGTGTCACTGAATTGTTCAGGTAAGTGGATTTGAAATAAACTTTCATTATTGTATCAAAAATAGCTTTATTTACTAATATCGTTCTAATTTCTTATCGCAGGCTTCTTAAAGATCAATTTTTGCCAGAGGGCAATGACATGCCTCCAACATGTGGAGATGCAAAAAACTTTTATAGTCCATTGAAATGGATTATACTAAGATTCATGATTGTCCAAATGATTGCATCCTCTTTCGGAATGAGTATGAGCATCTCCACGTATGTCCAAAGTGTGGAGCAAATAGATTTAGAGAAGACCTTGTAGGCGAAGAAATCCCCGCAAAGGTTCTTTGTCACTTTCCTATTATTCCACGAATTAAGAATATGTTTAGATGCAAATCTATAGCTGAGTTAATGTCATGGCATGCAAAGAGCAGGTCTACAGATGGTGTAATGCGAGTGCCTGCTAACTTTGATGCTTGGAAGCACTATGGTCTCATGGACGACACTTTCGGATTGCACAAATCGATAAAAATAGGTCTACTTTTGATAGTGGGGTGATGGTGAACTTTTTGCAAAAAAATAGAGTGAGTGCAAGAGATGATAATGCTCAAGAAGGCAAGCTAGATTATTGTGGAGTGATTCAAGATATCTTGAAACTATCTTTTAGGAAGTTTGATTACTTTGTTTTTGATGTGAAATGGTTCAAAGTAGTCATCTCTAGAAGAAATGCAACAGTGAGGTGGGATAAAAGCGGTTTGCTTCAAGTCGACTCCACAAAATTATGAACAGATGAAAGAGATACATTTCTACTTCCCAAACACTGTGAACAAGTTGTTTTTATACCAGATTCAAAAGAACCAGAGTGGCTATTTGTTTTACAAGTCACCCCACATAGTAGACAAATTTGTGAGAACATAGATGTAGAAGAAAGTCCATCTGTAGTGGACTCAGAGATTCATTCAATAGTCGAGGAGGAAGAGATCATTGTTCGAGAAGAAGAGGTCATTGAGGAAGACAAAATATAGGATGAAGCAATAGATGATGATCAGGAAGAAACCAACATAGCATCAGATATATATTCTTGGTGCATCAGATCTCCAAGAGGATGCTAGAATAGAGGAGTTTTGAATCAAACACTTGTACGTACTAATTTTTGTTTTTTTTTGCTAGGTTTTTTTGTACACTAACATTTCTCTATATTACTTTTATTATCATATGCTAATTATTTGATTTCTTTTGTTATAGAGCACGATGGGAGAAAGTCCTCCAGTCACTCCATATTCCATGATAGAGGAGCAGTTCTTAGAGTTCATCTCTCAGGTACCTCCTGTGTATATGGCCATTGCATTACATTATTGGATCACTCGCGGTAGCACTTCCCCCGGCCTCACTCCTTGCAGCCTCACTCCTGCTGGCCTCACTCTCGTCGGCCTCACTCCCGCTGGAGTCACTCCTATCAGTGTTACTCCTGTCGGCATCACTCCTATGGGTGGTGCTACTCCCACCAAAGGTATGTCTCCTAGCTTTATGACTCCACCAGGACAAGCTTTTCAGCCATCCCCTACTGGCTCTAGTAGTAGACATGTGCGTTCGACACCTCAGTGCGATACAGGTGCTGGCTCGTCTCAATGGGTCGAGGTCACGCTCTAGAGGAGGAGATTTTAAGAGTAGATCTATAGGTAGGTCTGGGGGAGACGACTGTTGTGGAGGTAGTGCGACGGATGTTGTGTCACCTACTTCTACTCTTAGGAAAAGTACCTCAGATGTAGATACGCCACGTGGTACACCACATGGAACACCACGTACACCTTGGGGTGCTCATGACAATGATGACTCCAAGGTATATAGTATCTGAGATGGAGCTTCGATGATGGATGCACCCGGAAAAACGATTGCGTGCATGTATACGACAGCTTTTCTCCATACAGTTTGGACACTCTATCATGTTGAAATGGAGTGAACAAGATAAAGATCAAAAAAATTATATCACAGAGATGATTTTTTAGGAGTTTTGACCTCGGTAAATACAGAGGTCAGAAAAACCTCGGTATATGGCCGATCTGTTGTAGTGAGACACATATACACACACATACACACATACATATAGATGCATACACACATACACATACATACACACATACACTCACATACGCACATACATACACATGCATACACACACATATTCAGACACACACATTGTCATAAACAAAGGAAACTCTAAAATTCCATGTGAATCCTATATCTCATGATTGGTTCAGAATTTGGGGAAACTAATGCTTCCATTGCGTCTGGAACGTGCCAAAACCCTAAGATCGACTGTCTTCTTTCTTGATTCTGACATCCAAAGACCATGCTACGAATTGATGACATCATCGATGACATCATCAATTCGTAACCGCCCTAGAACCGCCCTTGGAAAACCTATATAAGGAGGGGTTGGCCACATTCATAATCAATCTTGCCAATACCAGTCTTGGGAGCGTGACCGCCAAGTAAGTACTCTTCAAGTTCCAGTTCTAGTTCTTGTGTTGTTCCTTGTTCTAGTCTAGTTCTTGGACATCCTATCTTGTCCCCTTGTAATCTCGTAGTACAAGATCCTGTCGAGTTCTTTTGTGTATCCAGTTCATCTCCCAGAAGGGAGTTCTTGTAATCCAGATATCTTGTCTCATACTTACGATCCCGGGTTGTGGGATCTCCTGTATCATCTCTAGTCCAGTTTTCCATACCTATTGGTCCCGGGTTGTGGGACATCTTGTATCACATATTCTTGTATCATTTTCCCTACGTGGGTGCTCTTGTAAGCATAAGTGTATTTTGGAAATCTTGTCTTCTGTAGTCAGAGAGCTCAATCTAGTGCTTCCCTCATATTTTGGCAAGACTATCTTCTATCCAAGACTAGGCATCATGGAGAATGCTCATGAACAGATCGTAGCATCACTTCAGAGTCTCCAACAACAAGTCAAAGACCTAAGTCATCGACAGACACAAGTCGAGATGGGACATCCAATGCATGTAGATGCACTCCTCCAAGAATTACAAGAACGAATCGGGAGTCTTCAAGAAAATCAAGGGAGTATTCAAGTGAATCAACGGCCTAGTACATTTATGAGGGAACCCAAGATTTGCATGCCAGAAAAGTTTGATGGGGATTGCACAAAGTTTTGTGGATTTCTCCAACAAGTTAAATTGTACATCCGTATGCAACCTGATAGATACCCTGATGAGGCATCCAAGGTCGGGTTTATTGGAACCTTGCTCTGTGGCCAAGCATTATCATGGTTTGCCCCAATCTTGGAGAAGAACATGGCGGTACTTCAGGACTATGAGGGGTTTCTTTGAGAACTCTCCGCCACATTTGGAGATGCAGATACAAGTCGAGTAGTAGAAACAAAACTTCAAAAGTTATGTCAAGGTAACCGCCCTGCCTCTACCTATGCATCTGAATTTAGGCAGTTGATATGTGATCTCACTTGGCATGAAGATTATTTCATAAGTCAAATCAGATGGGGCTTAAGAGATGATGTGACGGACCTTTTGCTCATGATGCCAGAGGTTAAAACATTGAACGAATATATCATGCAAGCTATTCAATGTGATAACCGACTTTTTGAAAGGAAACAAGAAAAACAAGTAGAAGGAAGACCCCGCCAGTGGAAACCTTTCCAACCCACTATTAAAGATGAGTCCATGCTTGAACCTATGCAAATAGATGTAACTAGGTTTCAACCTCTAACACTAGAAGAGAAACAGAGAAGGAGAGTTAATAAGTTATGTCTCTACTGTGGAAACCCTGGACATATTGCAATTAATTGTCCGAACAAGAGAACAAAATCCAGAGTTGCAGCCACCCTTGTGGAGCAGGGAAATGAGGAAGTCCAGTTGTAAAAGAGACCCTGCAGCCGGACCATGATATAAGAAAGGGTCTCATAATTCCAGCTACACCCATAGAAACATGTCTTGCACCTGTCAAGTTAATCATGCCCAAGAAGACCCTTTCCCTTGCAGCCCTAGTAGATTTAGGAGCCTCCTCATGTTTCATCGATGAAGGATTGATTAAGAAACATGGAATTCCTATACTTCGCAAGAACAAACTAGTAGTAGCTGAAGTAGTAGATGGACGACCTCTAGCATCTGGGAATATAACCATGGAAACCACACCATTAAGAGTACACCTTGGTGACCATGAATCCCACATATGTTTCAATGTAATATCGAGCCCTGTACATCTAGTTATCATTGGAATGCCCTGGTTAAAGAAGCATAATCTAGACATTAATTGGGAAAAGAATAAAATCACCCATCGAGATATCCAGAAGAACCCAATATATGTTGGATCCAAAGCCTTCATACATGCAGTAAGGAAGGAACCTACATATATGATCTATGCCATACCAGCTCAAGAGTCCAAGAAAGATGATCTAGTACATCTACCCAATCAGTACAAAGGCTTTGAAGATGTTTTTGAAAAGAAGAATGCAGATATTCTCCTAGAGCATAGACCTTACGATTGCCCCATAGATCTTCAAGAGAGAGCATAGCCACCCTTTGGACTAATCTACAGACTATCCCCAGAGGAACTTACAGAACTATGCAAGAACATTGATGAGAATCTAGCAAAGGGGTTTATCAAACACTCAAAGTCTCCAGCAGGGTCTCCTATTCTATTTGTAAAGAAGAAGGATGGGACTCTCCGGGTGTGTGTGGACTATCGTGGATTGAACAAAGTCACTATAAAAAACAGATACCCTCTACCACTCATATCAGAGCTCTTGGAACGCCTTGGAAAAGCAAAATTCTTCACGAAAATTGATCTTTGAGGAGCTTATAACCTTGTCAGGATCAGAGAAGGAGACGAATGGAAGACAGTATTTCGAACAAGGTATGTGCATTTTGAATATGTAGTTATGCCATTTGGTCTTACAAATGCTCCAGCTGTCTTCCAACATATGATGAATGATATCTTTCGAGAATATTTAGATGATTTTGTTGTAATATACCTTGATGATATCTTGATATTCTCCAAAAATCTAGAGGATCATGAAGATCATGTAAAGATAGTCCTAGAGAAACTAAGAGAAAAAGGATTATATGCGAAATTGGAGAAGTGCTCTTTCCATAAGACAGAAGTGGAATTTTTAGGGTACATAGTATCAGATAAAGGAATTTTTATGGACCCTAAGAAGATTGAGACAATTTTTTATTGGTAACCATATTCATGTGTTCGAGATGTACAATGTTTTTTGGGGTTTGCCAATTTCTACAGGATATTCATCAGAGATTACTCCAAGATAGTGACACCTCTTACCAAGCTTACAGGGAACTCCAAATTCTCATGGACCGAGGAAGTAGAGAAGGCCTTTCAGACCTTGAAATCAGCATTTACTATGCTCAAATTCTAGTTCATCCTGATTCCAATAAGCCGTTCTTCCTTGAGACAGATGCATCAAACTTTGCTCTAGGGGCCATTCTTTTCCAATATGGAGATGATGGACACCTACATCTAGTTGCATATCATTCAAGGAAGTTTTCCCCTCTAGAAATTAATTATGAAATTCATGATAAAGAACTTCTTGCCATAGTAGACGCGTTTGATACCTGGCGTCACCATCTAGAAGGAGCAGCTCATAAAGTCATTGTGTATTCAGATCACAAGAACCTAGAGTATTTTATGACCACCCGGATTCTCAATAGAAGGTAATCTCGATGGAGTAAATTTTTATCCAGATTCGATTTTGTCATCACATACCGTCCAGGACGTCATCAATGTCAGTCAGATGCCTTGTCCAGAAGATCTTACCTTGCACCAAAGAAGGGTGAAGAGGCCTTTGATCAACAAGAGAGTGTATTACTCAAGCTTGAGCATCTCCAATTAGCAGCTATCTCTTCAAGCCATCATGAAGATTTAGCCTTGAATCAGTTGATCCGTGAGAATCTACCACAGGATGAATTGTTTTGTAACGTTAAGCAAAAAGCTCAAGAAGGAAAATTCCAAGAAGTAAACGAATTTTAGGAAAAGGATGGTTTACTAATATATAAGAACCTATTATATGTCCCTTCAGGAAAGCCCAGGATCTAAGTACTTCAACAATGCCATGAAAACCTTGCAGCAGGACATTTTGGAGTGAATAAAACAATAGAACTCATATCAAGGGACTTTTGGTGGCCTCAGATGTGGAAGGAAGTCAAAGAATACATTCGAACCTGTGATACTTGCAATAGATCTAAGGTACCCCGACATAAACCTCATGGCCTCCTGCAACCTCGACCTATTCCAGAAAGGCCATGGGCTTCATTGTCTATGGATTTCATCACAGATCTACCAAATTCAGATAAGTATGATGCCATTCTTGTTATTGTGGATATATTTACAAAGATGGCACACTTCATTCCAACTACCAAGGCAATCACAGGTGCAGCCACTGCTAGACTTTTTCTTAGGTATATATTTAGGCTTCATGGATTGCCTGATGACATTGTTAGTGATCGAGGTCCACAGTTCATATCCAGCTTTTGGAACAGTCTTTGCAAGCTCCTTGGTGTTCAAGTTAAACTATCCACAACAAATCATCCACATACTGATGGACACACAGAAGGAGTGAACCAAGTCCTGGAGCAATATCTTCGTTGCACTAGCAACTATCATCAAAATGATTGGTTTGAGCTTTTACCCTTTGCAAAATTTGCTTATAACAATAGTGTTCATTCATCTACTAAGCAGACTCCTTTGCTAATTATGGACAACATCCAAGGATGGATATACAACTGTCAAATCATGTCAAGAACCCAACTACCAGAGTCAAGGCCCAATACCTGATGGACATTCACAAAGAACTCAAGGAAGAGATCCATAAAGCTCAACAACAATATAAGTACTATGCATATCAACATCGTGTCCAGAATCCATCGTATCAAATTGGGGATAAAGTATGGTTAGTCAGAATCCTATAGAAAACCTTCAAAGAGCACCAATCAAGGTTCGAGAATTCCATAAGAAAAATCCAATGAAGCCAAGTCCAGAGAACGTGACCGCTCCTCGTGGAACTCGTCGCTTGAGAGGGAGGTAATGTCATGGACAAAGGAAACTCTTAGATACCATGTGAATCCTATATCTCATGATTGGTTCAGAATTTATGGAAACTAATGCTTCCATTGCGTCTGGAACGTGCCAAAACCCTAAGATTGATTGTCTTCTTGCTTGATTCTGACATCCAGAGACCATGCTACGAATTGATGACATCATCGATGACATCATCAATTCGTAACCGCCCTAGAACCGCCCTTGGAAAACCTATATAAGGAGGGGTTGGCCACATTCATAATCAGTCTTGCCAATACCAGTCTTGGGAGCTCAAGGAGTCGTGACTGCCAAGTAAGTACTGTTCAAGTTCCAGTTCTAGTTCTTGTCTTGTTCCTTGTTCTAGTCTAGTTCTTGGACATCCTATCTTAACCCCTTGTAATCTCGTAGTACGAGATCCTGTCGAGTTCTTTCGTGTCCAATTCATCTCCCAGAAGGGAGTTCTTGTAATCCAGATATCTTGTCTCATACTTATGATCCCGGGTTGTGGTATCTCCTGTATCATCTCTAGTCCAGTTTTCCATACCTATTGGTCCCGGGTTGTGGGACATCTTGTATCAGTCACATATTCTTGTATCATTTTCCCTACGTGGGTGTTCTTGTAATCATAATTGTATTTCGGAAATCTTGTCTTCTGTAGTCAGAGAGCTCAATCTAGTGCTTCCCTGACACACATATATACATACACACACATATATACATATACACATAGACACACACATATACACACACATACACTCACATGCATATATACAAACACATAAGAGACACATATACACACACATACACTCACATACACACATACATATGGATGCATACACACACATACACATACATACACATATACATACACATACATACACACATAAACACATAAACACACACACATACACATACATACACACACATGCATACATACACACAAATGTATACATACACACACATGCATACACATGCATATGCATACATATGCATACATATATACATACACACACATACACTTACACACACATAAGCATACACACACATCCAGACACACACATAAACATATACACATGCACATACACTCACATACACACTATACATGCACATGCATACACACACATATATACATACCCACATATATACATGCACACACATACACAAATACACATACACACACATAGACACATTCACACATACATATACATAGACATAGACACACTCATACACACATACACACACACAAATACACTTAGATGTATACATACACACATGCATACACATGCATATGCATACATACATGCACACATGCATACACACATATACACATACACACATACACACACATATGAATACACACACACATAAAGTCACATATACACATTTACATGCACACACCTACACATACCCACACATATACATACACACACATACACATGCACATATGCATGCACATACACATGCACATACACATGCACATACACATACACACATATATACATACACACACATAGACATAGACATTCATACACATACACACACACATACAATCACATGCATACATACAAACACATGAATACACATGCATATGCATGCATACATACACACATGCATACACATGCATACATACACACATGCATATGCATGCATATTCATGCATACATACACACATGCATATGCATGCATATGCATGCATACATACACACATGCATACACACATATACACATACACACATATGCATACACATGCATACATACACACACATCCATACACATGCATATGCATGCATACACACATATGCACATAAACACACATATGAATACACATGCATACACAAATACAAATACACACACATGCATACACATGCATACACATGTATACACATGCATACACATACACACACATGCATACGCATGCATACACACACATACACACATGCATACACATGTACACATACACATGTACACACATAGTGAAACACACATAGAGACACACACATACACATACACACACATGCATACATACATACATATACACATGCATACACACACATTCACACTTGCATACACATATACACACACATGCACCCACATACACATATACATACACATGCATACACACACATACACATTCATACACATATACATACAAACACATGCACAAACATACACATATACACATACACACACATACACATATACACATATACACATATACACATATACACATACACACACATGTACTCACATGCATACATACACATACATGCTTACACATACATATGCATATACACCTACATACATTTAGACACACACATGTACTCACATACACCTACATACATTTAGACACACACACACACACACATATATATGCACATAAACACACATGCACTCACATGCATACATACACATACATGCTTACACATACATATGCATACATACATATGCATACATACATACACACATGCATACACACACATATGCATACACACATACACACACACACATATACACACACATATACACACACATCAAAGTATATATATATATACATACTTATGAGTACACACACATACACACATATACATACCCACACATACACATACACACATATACATACACACATATATGCACACACATACAATCACATACACACATATACACACATGCACATACACACACATGTAGACACACATACACATACACATACACATACACACATATACATACACATGCATACACACAAATACTTACACATATACACACACATACACATACATAACAAACACAAACATTCACATATGCACATATACATATACACACACATACACATATACGCGCACACATACACACACATACACTCACATACATTCACATACACATACAAACATATACATACATGCACATATACACATGCACACACATACATATACATGCATACACATACATATGCATACACACATACACATACATGCACATACACACATTTACATACACACATGCACACACATACACACATACAATTGCATACACACATGCACACACATACAATTGCATACACACATACAATTTCATACACACATACAATCGCATACACACATGTACACACATACACATACATGTTATCTGTCCTCTGCTATGCCATCATCATCATCATTGCATATTCTAGAGGATCACTTTTGCAAAGAATCCTCATGGATGCTTCTGATAAATGAGGTCTTACTAGAAATTTTTAATGGTGTGGTGGAAGATCATCAATATCATACATTGGAATCTACATACATGAATAAAATCACTAGTATTCCATACATGAATGAAAAATCTTAAAACATAAATTTAAATATGTAAGCTAATTTGAAAAGAGTTTCTACTAATTAGATTTTTCATTGCAACAGAGGATAGGTGGAGAAAAAGTGATTGTTTGATGCAGAGTCTTATTTTCACCTTAACATTTATCACTCTGTTCTTACTTTGATAGGTTTTAATGTGGAGAAATGATTCATGTGGTCATGCACATGATGAATGTGACTCTAGATCTAGAGCTATTGGTTTCTAATGCTCTCTAAAAGGTTCTCTTGGAGGTTTATGCCATCCATAATTCACTAATAATTCATCATCAACATGTAATGAAGTAATAACATTGACAACTACGGATTTTGCTGCATCTCTACTCATGTATCGTGATTCATGACTATATTCATGCTTGTCAAATGTGCAATTATTCATTGAACTATTATATCCTCCACTACTTTTCATTAAACGTGCTATATTTTCATGCATATAAGATTTTTCATCAATATACAATCTTTTATTTTTTGCATGTGTAATCCCTCTGCTAGCAAGAGAAGTTATATTCAGGCATAATATCTGAGTACTCATGCTTTGAACATAATGTGTAATTCAATGCCAATCTCCCCATCTATACATAGGACCACAAAATAACATAAGAGTGACTTCAAAGTTCAAAGGCACATACAAATCCTCTACAATAAGCAGATCATGACTAGCAGCAGTGATAGTGGAGGGAGAAATCATATAGCAATTATCCCAAAATTCAAAAGCCTCTCCGTCTAAAGGAAGTGGTCCTCTATGCCATCCTTCATATCTTCTTCTATCATATGTTTGTTGTAGGGGATGATCATGAGTTGACAATGGATAATCTCTAGCCATTTCATTCTATAAACCAAGAGGTAGAGGATTTTGAAAAACCTTGGCTTGTAATTGATAAATGGCATGTCTGTGATGTGCACAAAAAATATTAGCATTATTAGTAGGAGAATCATCATCATCATCATCATCATCATCGAGTAAATATTACTATATATTTAGTACAATTTTACTTTGTATATGATTTTAAAATAAAATAATGACATTAATTTATGGAATCAATACATACCCAAGCATTATCACATCTTTCAGGTGGTGGTGCACACTCAAAAATACCATAATCTGCCTCATGTCGGATACATTCCAATTGTGGTCTTTGTTACCTGCCATAACATAGATTAAACCAACATATAATATGCTTTTGATAGTAAAAATCATCATAATTCCTATCGGATGATGCATGTGAAGTTGCTGCATGGGTAGGAGGTGGTGGAGTACCCTCTAATTGATTAGAATCTAATTATGATATAACAATAAAAAGTCATATATAAATTATGTATGTATCTATCACATATTAGAATCAAAAGTTTGAGATACTTATAGTAAGTGGTCCTTGCACAATTAGGAGATGGTTCTGGAGTTCCCTCTGATTGATTAAAATCACATTGTGTAGAAAAAAAGGTATTATACATTAATAATCTAATTGTTTACATATATACACATTCACATGCACACATTTACACATACATACATATTCACATATACACATTATGGCATATAAATACACATACACAATCATAGAACTACAAATTCACACATACACATATACATATAATCACACATACACACATACATTTATGAATGTGTGTATGTATGTATGTATGTATATGTGTGTGTATATATGTGTATATATGTACATGTTTGTATGTGTGTATGTGTGTATCTATAGGTGTGTGTATGTGTATGTGTATGTATGTGTATGTGTACATGTGTGCATGTGTATGTGTGTGTATGTATGTGTATGCATCTATGTGTATGTGTGTATATATGTATACATGTATGTTTGTGTGTCATGTATGTGTGCATATGCATGTGTATCTATATTTTTGTGTATGTGTGTATGCGCGTATATATTTGTAAAGTTTTATTATAATTTATTACTTTTAATAATATTATAACATAAATATTTTAATTCATTTTAATTTGTTTATTTTTAGGAGTTGAAAAAAAAAGAGATTTTTATGTGACTCCTACTTGCAATTTGTTCACTTGAAATGGAAGTAATCATTAGAAACCAAGAGCTCTTGATCCAAAGTCACATACAAATTTATTTATGTGACTCCTACTTGCAATTTGTTCACTTAAAATGGAAGTAATCATTAGATACCAAGAGCTCTAGATCTAGAGTCACATACAAATTTTACATCTGATGAATGTAACTTGTTGGAGATAGACATCTGCGAAAGCACGCGAACAGCACAAGGAAGGAGAAGAAGCTTGGAGCACAACACACAATACTGAATGTATTACTAGAGAATGTACAAAGATAAGTAGCCCATTAGGCAAAAGGCATATATACAAGCCGGGGGGGAAAAAACCTCCTAAAGAGGGAAAAAAGTGCCCTGGCGGTCCTAGAGTGTTCACACACATCACTACCTAAATATATCAACAAATCCCCCCTAGGAGTGATGCGGTGAACAAGTAGCTGGCACTCATGTATAAGGAAGTGCCAAGCTATGTGGAAATCACTCCACAAAAGGAAGTAAGCCCAAAGCTTTGCGGAAAGCTTCAAACTTCTCCCTAGGTAGAGCCTTTGTGAAAAGGTCAATGTTCTCTTGCGTGGGCACATATGCCAAGCTAATCTCCCCAGCACAGAACCTCTCCCTGACATAATGATAATGCACCTCAATGTGCTTAGTGCGAGCATGGAACAGAGGGTTCCTCGCAACTGCCAATGCACTCCGACTGTCAGTGAAGATGGTGGTGGCAGAAGATTGACCAACACCCAAATCAGCCATAAGGTGTCTGAGCCACACACTCAACAGTCGTTGTGAAAGCTGCCCTATACTCAGCTTCACAACTGGAAGTGGCCACAATAGGCTGCTTCTTGCTCAACCAAGATATACATGAGCTACCAAGCATGAAGCAAAAGCCACTAGTGGACACACGAGTGTCATAGCAACTAGCCCAATCAGAGTCAGAAAAAGCATGCAAATCTGGCAGTAGTGATCCCCCCTTGGGATAAAACAACCCAAGTAGCTGAGTACCACTCAAGTACCGAAAGATACGCTTAACCGCCTCCCAATGCTTGACTCCTAGGCAATGCATAAACCTGCTCATTTGTGAGACAGCAAACTGAATATCTGGCTGAGTAATGCATAAGTAAATCAAGCATCCAACAGCCAGTTGATAGAGAACATCATCAAATGCATCTCCAGCATCATGAAGACTCAATCGTAAACCTGTCTCCATAGGCAATCAGATAGGCATGTATCTTTTCATACAAAGCAAGTGGTGCTTGCTTTAAACCATATAATGCCTTCTTTAACCTGCACACCTGGTTCTCATGCCCTTTGTGCACAAAGCCACGGGGCTGAAAAACATACACTTCTTCATGCAAGTCATCATTCAGAAATGCAGGTTTAATGTCCAACTAATGTACATTCCAACCATGATGGGCTGCAAGGGCACAGATGCTCCGAACAGTAGTCATACGGCATGTAGGTGCAAAGGTCTCATCAAAATCAATGCCTCTTTCCTGTGCATAACCCTTTGCAACAAGCCTAGCCTTATACCTATCAACTGTACCATCAGGTTTACGCTTCAGCTTGTATACCCACTTAGTGCCAATGGCCTTCTTGCCAGGAGGCAAGTCACATAAAGACCAAGTACCATTCTTCATTATGCATCATATTCAGATTGCATAGCAGCCATCCAATTTTCTGAATTTTGTGCTTCATCAAACAAAACAGGCTCAGTCTCATCACAAAGACTAGATGCAGCCATAGCATAGCAATCTGATGCAAAAGAGGCACTATGAGAGCCTGATCGAGTACGATATGACAAAGGTGCATCTAATTTTCTATCACGCAAGATCAACACCAGCCATTTTGGCATAGTTCTTGCCTGCTCAATATCAGCTCTCTCATCAACTAGTGCATCATGTAAATCTGCATCAGAAATGGAATGATCTGCATCATCACATGAAACTTGCAAAGGCTGAGAAGTTGCCTCATTAGGACTAGCACTAGACTGTCCACCTGTAAAAAGAGGCATCAAAGTATCATACATGTCTTTGGAGCTAACAGATGTCTCCTTAGTACATGAAAGAAATGGCTCAATAACATCTTCCACAAAAACAACATCATGGCTAACTAGAATGCGTTTAGTCTGTGGATGATACAGACGATAGCCTTTACTTTCATAACTGTACCCAACAAAAATACATTTTACTGCTTTATCATCCAATTTTCTGCAATGTTGTTCAGGCACTAATGCATATGCCAAACAACCACAAACATGCAAATGAGCAACAAATGGCTTGCGATCATGTTAAGCCTCATATGGAGTGATAGACTGCAGCACTTTAGTGGGACACCTGTTAAGTATATATGCTGCACACATGAGAGCCTCAAGCCAGAAACTATGTGGTAAAGCCTAACTCTTGACCATACACCTCGCCATCTCCATGAGTGACCTGTTCTTTCGTTCAGCAACTCCATTCTGTTGAGGTGTTATGGCACTGTACATTGGTGTTTTATCCCACGTTGAGCCAGAAATGCACTAAAATCAGAAGACATATATTCCCCCCCTCGATCAGAACGGAGGGTCCCCATTTTACATGCTCACATATTTTCAGCCAAAACCAAAAACTGTTTGAAGCATATGAACACTTTGGACTTTGCCTTCAATGGATATACCCATGCATGCCTGGAAAAATCATTGATGAAAGTCATGAAGTAAAGATAATTCCCAAAAGAAGGTGTCTGCATAGGACCACAGACATCACTATGTACAAGCTGCAATTTCTGAGTAGCCCGAACTGAACCATCTTTTGGAAAGGATGAACGCTGCATTTTGCCCAAAATACAGCCTTCACAAACATGTTTTCTAGGTGCCTCAAGTTTGGGAAAAGAGGACACCATTTCAAATTTCTGCAGGCATAACAAACTAGCAAAATTCAGATGACCAAAGCGTGCATGCCAAAGCTTTGCATCTGACATAGCCTAAGAATCATTTACTGCACATGCCAAATCATTTACAGATCTTTCATAGTCTATGAGCTTATACAGCCCACGACATAAAATGCCAGAAGCAATAATCGCATCGCCATTTGACAAATCATGAACTGTACACCTGTCATCAACAAATTTCACAACCAAGCCAATCTTGGCTAATGCAAAAACTGATAACAAGTTCTTCTTGATCCCTAGCACAAATAAAGCATCTGACAAAGTGGAAGAACTACCATCAACAATACTCAAAATGATCTTACCAACTCCCATAAGAGGAGGATTTGGCACATGTAACAATATTCCCTGTAGGGGCAGGCTCGAGTGAAGAGAAGAAACTACGCTGCGAGGTAATATGTTTGGTCGCCCCACTATCAAAATACCAAACATATGAGTCTACTGAAGACATGCACTGCTCATGAGAAGATGGGTCAAAACTGCAGGCAGTAGTAAATGCCCATTCTTCTTCCTGCACAAGATTAGCAGACTCTGTTTTTGGTGTAGAGGCCTCTGCAACAACCATTCCAGCCTCTTTCTTCTTTGCCTCTTTAGCAGCCAGTTTTGGACAGTTCTTTATGATATGATCATTCCCTTTAGAGTACTTACAAAACAATTTCTGCTTTTCTGATTTCTTCTCATCTTTATCTTCCTTCTTCGAATATGCAGAATTAGCAGATTTCTGCTTACTAGTTGAAGAGCTCCATTTTCCTTTGCCCTTCTAACTAGCCATGAAAGCTTGATCTGCAACTCGCATAATGGACCTGTTCTGCCTGGACTGATCTTCCTGCAATAGAATAGATACTAAGTCCTCAAATGATAAGGCATTTGGATTGCCTTTCATCATCAACCGAAGAGTAGAAGCAAAACTCTGATATGAATCAGGAAGACCATTCAAAAGGGTCTGCACAAGTGAGCTATCTGGTATAACCTCATCAGCAGAAATCAACTGTTCCTTCAAGTCTTTGATCTTGGTTAGGAAATTGTCCATAGAATCACCTTATTCATGTGCTCACTCTCCAACTTTTTTCAGAGGTAAGCAACACGAGCCTCATTCCTAGCTTGGTACAATGTGGTAAGTGTATCCTGAGCATCCTTAGTTGTTCTGCAAGAGCGAATGTGAGGAATAATGGCACGTTTGATAGACAAGGCTATCAAAGCATGTGCCTGGGCATCTCTGCCATCCCATCGAATGTGCTCTATAGTAGGTGCAGCAAAAACCGCAGCACGATCAGGAATATGTAGAATATCATCATCTTCGACACCTTCTGCATTAGCTTCAGTACCTATAGTTGTAATAGTTGCAAGTGTGATAGGATGTTTTTTAACACCCTGCACAATGTTCCACAGTCCTTTTGCAACCAACACATGTCACATCATATAAGCCATAACAGGTAGTTGGTACCATCCAACTTATCCTCAACAGCCAACATACGGAATACATCACTGCTTTCAGCCATGGGCGGTGACTAAAATACCTTGATGCAAAAAATTGACTGTATCTCAAAAAGTTGAACGGAACTGCCCAGACAAATTCTGCTAGACTTGTAGCAGACTTTGAGATTAGACTAGCGAACAGAAACTGGTATATACCTTTGGCACAAAAAGACGAAATAGCCTGCACAAGTGCTATGATAATGCGTTCGGAGGCCGAAACGAGCTCAGATCGTGATTTTGGCACCTCAGAGCTAAGCCGTTTTGATCTCGAAAACACGCTGAGTATGCTCACCATAATTCGTGCGATTTTGAGACTGCAAATGGAGGAGTGTTGACGGTGCCTTAGATGAAGCGATGACCTGCTCTGATACCAATTGTTGGAGATAGACGTTTGCGGAAGCACGCGAACATCACAAGGAAGGAGAAGAAGCTTGGAGCACAACACACAATACTGAATGTATTACTAGAGAATGTACAAACATAAGTAGCCGATTAGGGCAAAAGGCTTATCTACAAGCCGGGGGAAAAAAACCTCCTAAAGAGGGAAAAAAGTGCCCCGATGATCCTAGAGTGTTCACACACATCACTACATAAATATATCAACATAACTACAGATTGAGACTCTTAGTTTTTACTACTATCTAAACATCTGATGAATGTGATTGTGGATCTAGAACTCTTGGTTTCTATTGTTCTCTAAAAGGTGCTCTTGGAGTTCTATACCATCTGTAATTCACTGATAATTCATTACCAACACCTAATGAAGTAATAACATTGACAACTAAGTATCTTCCTACATCTCTACTCATGTATGGTGATTCATAAATATTTTTGTGCTCATGTATGTGTGTGTGTATATGTATATGTGTGTGTATGTATATGTGTGTGTATGTGTATGTAATTGTACATGTATGTGTATGTGTAAGTGTATGTATGTATGTGTAAGTGTATGTATGTCTGTATATGTATGTGTGTGTATGCATGTTCATAAGCTTGAAGTTATTTTTGGCATACTAATCCTTTTTCTTTGTTTGAAGTTAAAATAACAAGAGATATTGTATGGTAGAAAGAATTAAGAGAAGAGCTGACATACCACCCGAGACATGGCAATATTTTCACAGACACCTACATCTACACGAATCATTTCCTTAGAAGAAGGTATACATAATAATTTATATTATCATGAGTTACAATTCTCATATGTTTTATAAATATTTGACATTTGATCTATGTACTTTTGTTTCATTAAATGAACATAGGTTGTTGCAAAGAAGAGAGTTGAATCGGGTCATACGTCATGCTTAGGCCAAATGAACCATCATGGTTTTGTTGTTAAATTTGTAAGTGTATGTATTATTGAAACTATATTTTTTATTTTATTTAAAGCATTAATCATTAATCTTTTTTATTTGTTTCAATGCAATGTAAAGATTATGGTTGTTATCTTATGAAAAAGAAACCCAATATGCTGCATATTGTGGATATGGAATGACCTTTGTCAAGTATTGTGAGAGCAATATTGTGGTTTAGGTGAGCGATTTTGCATCTACAGTCACATAAGGGTGACAAGGAGGGCATAAGGTACACATATCTACAAAAATTTTTGAGTTTGGACTTCAAAAAGTTAAAGTATCGTGACTAGTTGAGCTTGTTGGGTGTGTGTAGAAGTGCAAGAGACACACAAGAAGCACAAACAAGGAGCACAAATGCAGCAAGACACACAGAGAAGATGATGGCTGGAATAGCTCTCTCTATTGACGATGAACTGAACTAAAGTAAGAGCTGAATAATATCCCTAAGTACAAAGTACCACCACATATGAGAGTATCAAGTATGTGGTAACATGGGGAAAAAACCTCTAACCAGCACTAGAGTAAAAAGTGCCCATGTATAGGGAAAAGGTTCACATCAAAGCTACTCGAGGAACACATAAGTGTAACAGACCCCCCTGGAGCGAATGATGTGAACACATACAGGGAGTGACAGATCAGCCCCCACAAGGTAACAAGTCTAAAGCTTTGCAAAAAGCTTCAAACTTTTCCCATGGAAGAGCTTTGGTGAATATGTCTACCACATTATCTTGTGTAGGCACATATACCAAATCAATATCTCCTGCATGAAGGCGCTCTCTCACATAGTGATAATGCACCTCAATATGTTTGGTCCGTGCATGAAACACTGGGTTTCGTGCAACAACCAAAGCACTCTGACTAGCAGTGAGAATATGCATAACAGCATCAATCTCCATGCAAAGATCTATCAATAGGCATCTCAACTATATACACCACTGTAGCTATGAAAACTGCCCTATACTTAGCTTCACAACTCGATGTCACCATTGTAGTTTGCTTCTTACTCAATCAAGATATGCATGAGTCTCCAAGGAAAAAGCAATTACCACTAGTGGACATGTGAGTATCATAACAACCAGCCCAATCATTATCTGTAAAAGCATGCAAGCATGGCTGAATATCTCTGCCATAAAAGAGACCTAAGCTCAAAGTGCCTCGGAGATATCTAAACACACGTTTCACCGCTTGCCAATGCTTAGTGCCACGGCTATGCATGAATTGACTCAACTAGGAAACTGCATATTGTATATTCAGCCTTGTGTTGCACGCATATATAAGACATCCCACAGCTTGTTGATAAAGAGAAGTGTCAAATGCATCACTGGAATCCTCAATTGAGAACCTGAATCCTGTCTCAACTGGTGTGGAAACTGGCTTGCAATCCTCAAAGTCAAAACGCCGAAGTAGTTTTTCAGCATACTTTGCTTGTTGCATAACAATTCCCCCCTCAACGGATACAAACTGGATGCCAAGATAGTAGCTCAAAAGACCAAGATAAGTGCCATCAAAAGTATGTTGCAAATCAGCCATAAGAATGTCAAGTTTTGCATCGCATGACCGATTCAAGAGTATGTAATCAACATAAAGAACAACCACTATAAGATCAACCCCATTTTTGCGTACATAGAGTGTGCTTTCAATCGGACTACATGTGAAGCCAAGAGCAATCAAGTGCTTATGGATTTTGTCATACCATGCACGTGGAGCTTGCTTGAGACCATACAAGGCTTTATGCAAGCGACAAACCATATGCTCTTTCCCTTTCATAGCAAATCCAGGAGGCTGCTTCACATAAACCTCTTCTTGCAAATCATCATTCAAGAAGGCTGTTTTTATGTCCAATTGATGCACTCTCCAACCTCGATGGGCAGCCAATGCAACCATGGTACGAATGGTAGTCACACGTGAAGTAGGTGCAAAAGTTTCCTCATAATCAATGCCATATTGTTGCGCATATTCTTTGGCAACAAATCTAACTTTGTAGCGATCAATTCTACCATCATATTTTCTCTTAATCTTATAAACCCACTTTGTACCAATGGCATTCTTCCCTTTTGGAAATTCACATAACTCCCAAGTACCATTCCTATGTATGGATTTCTGATTGCATAGCACTCATCCATTGTGGATTGTCACATGCATCTTCAAAAGAAAGTGGCTCTTCTATACGCTGTAAAGAAATTCAGCCATTATCTCTTAGCCAACAAATTCAAGTTCTTCATAGATCATCAAGCCTTATTGTATCCAATGAACAAGCCTTGTAACATCGAAAGACGTGAGATGGTTTTTGCTATTGATGGAGTTTGATTTTGAAGTGATAGTGAAAAAGAGGAATACATATAAGAGCGGATCATCTTTCTAGATTAACACATGGAGAACCATCAAGTGGAGTGCCAGATGATTTTCGAGACACTTACCTTGGAAGTGTGTCCAAAGTGGGCAGAGAAGCTAATTCCAATACTCACTCATGGCCCACGACACTCAATTAATAAAGAAAGTAAACAGGAAATTCTGCAATCACGTAACTTGCACATTATTGCAGGAAGTGTGTACCATAAGGAACCCAATGGTGTATTATCTAGATGTGTTGAGGAAGACGAACAAGTGAAGTTGATTGAACAAGCTCATGTAAACAAATGGAGGACCCAAAAAGGAATTCACGGAACTGTAAGAGAATTGAAATGACTAGGAGTATACTGGCTTGATATGCCTAAAGATGTCCATGAGTATGTAAGAAATTGCACGGAATGACAAGAGACCATCCCAGATGATCATACATCCTTACCTTTCTCGACCGTAGCCCCCAACTGGAGTAAGACTTTAGTGAAATTCCTAAAGACACGAGAACATGAGGAAGGAATTAGCTTGGCAAGGAAACAATCCTTAGAGGAAATGAACAAGGACTATGTAATCATGGGAAGTCAATTATTCAAGAGGGGCAAAGACAATCACTTACGTTTATGTGTGCATGAAGGAGGGTACTTACCCATATTAGAGATGGCACATGCAAGTGCTACAGGAGGTCATTTTTCAGCTGAGAGAACTATAAAAATGATCCTCTTTGCAGGCTTGTGGTAGTCAACTCTACATATGGATGCGGACACCTATGTACAAAGTTGGGAGACATGCCAAAGGGCCAAATACCCGATTCGACGAGATGACATGCCATTGAGACCTATGGTTTGTGCTAGAGAATTTTCCAAATGGGGTATTGATTTCATAGGACCCATTAACCCACCAGCCAAAGGGTCACTTGCCGAATATATCATAGTAGCCACAAATTATTTGACAAAATGGGTGGAGGCAAAGGCTACTAGAAAGAATGATGTTCAGACCACTGAGAAGTTTCCTTTGAGCACATTTTCACTCTTTTCGGATTACCAATTGAGATTGTGAGTGACCGAGGAACGCATTTCATTAATGAAGTAATAGAGTCTTTAATGAATGAGTTCTTGGTGATCCATAAAAAATCAGCCCCTTATCATCCTCAAGCCAATGGTCAAGCGGAAAGTTCCAATAAGGTGTTATGCATAGTGTTGACAAAGATAGTCAATAGTGGAAGGTCAGATTGGGACAAACAATTGCATCATGCAATTTGGGCCTTCCGAGTTTCTTGCAAGGCTGCTATTGGAATTACCCCATTAAATCTAGTGTATGGACAAAACGCAATCCTGCCAATCAATTTTTTAGTGCCAACTTTGAGAATAGCCCAACGCTATGAATGGAGAGGACATGAATTATCCCAGCAACTAGACCAAATTGAGAAGCTACATGAGACTAGAATACAAGCTGTTGTAGGAATTTATGCAGCCAAGAGAAGACAAAAGGCATATTATGATGCACACATAAAAGACAAAGGACTAAAACAATGAGATTTAGTTCTCGTCTACATCTTGAAGCAACATGCCAAGAAATTACAAAACCGCAGATATGGACCTCTAATCATTGTTGGAGTTAGACGTCTGCGGAAGCACGCGAACAGCACAAGGAAGAAGAAGAAGCTTGGAGCACAACACACAATACTGAATGTATTACTAGAGAATGTACAAAGATAAGTAGCCCATTAGGGCAATAGGCATATATATTAGCCGGGGGAAAAAAACCTCCTAAAGAGGAAAAAAAGTGCCCCGGTGGTCTTAGAGTGTTCACACACATAACTACCTAAATATATCAACAAATCCCCCCTGGGAGTGATGCGGTGAACAAGTAGCTGGCACTCATGAAAAGGTTTGCAATGTTCTCCTGCATGGGCACATATGCCAAGCTGATCTCCCTAGTAGAGAACCTCTCCCTGACATAATGATAATGCACCTCAATGTGCTTACTGCGAGCATGGAACACAGGGTTCCTCGCAACTACCAATGCGCTTTGACTGTCAGTGAAGATGGTGGTGGCAGAAGACTGACCAACACCCAAATTAGCCATAAGGCATCTAAGCCACACACACTCAATAGTAGCTGTGAAAGCTGCCCTATACTCAGCCTCATAACTGGAAGTGGCCACAATAGGCTGCTTCTTGCTTAACCAAGATATACATGAGCTACCAAGCATGAAGTGAAAGCCACTTGCGGACACACGATGTCATAGCAACCAACCCAATCAGAGTCAGAAAAAACATGCAAATCTGGCGGTAGTGATCCCCCCTTGGGATAAAACAACCCAAGTAGCCGAGTACCACTCACGTAGCGAAAGATGCGCTTAACCGCCTGCCAATGCTTGACTCCTGGGCAATGCATAAACCTGCTCATCTGTGATAAAGCAAACTGAATATCTGGCCAAGTAATGCATAAGTAAATCAAGCATCCAACAACCTGCTGATAGAGAACTGCATCAAATGCATCTCCAGCATCATGAATACTCAATTGTAAACCTGTCTCCATAGGAGTGGCAATAGGTTTACAGTCTTCAAGGCCAAAACGTTGCAATAATGTGTCAATATATTTCGTTTGACACAAAGCCATTCGACCATCAACGTGCATAAACTGAATGCCCAAATAATGATGCAAATGTCCCAAATCAAACATCTCAAATGAGGCATGCAAATCAGCCTTAAAATCAGCAATATGCTTCTCAATAGGACCAGTGAGCAGCATGTCGTCAACATAGACAACAATGATCAGAAGCACATCATTAGCACGCTTAACATATAAGGTGCTTTCATTGGACTATTCTCAAAACCATGTGCAATCAGATAGGCATGTATCTTCTCATACCAAGCACGTGGTGCTTGCTTTAAACCATATAATGCCTTTTTTAACCTGCACACCTAGTTTTCATGCCCTTTTTGCACAAAGGCACGGGGCTGAAAAACATACACTTCTTCATGCAAGTCACCATTCAGAAATGTTGTTTTAATGTCCAACTAATGTACATTCCAACCATGATGGGCCGCAAGTGCACAAATGCTCCAAACAGTAGTCATACGGCATGTAGGTGCAAAGGTCTCATCAAAATCAATGCCTCTTTCCTGCGCATAACCCTTTGCAACAAGGCTAGCCTTATACCTGTCAATTGTACCATCAGGTTTACACTTCAGCTTGTATACCCACTTAGTGTCAATGGCTTTCTTTCTAGGAGGCAAGTCACATAAAGAGCACGTACCATTCTTCATTATTGCATCATATTCAGATTGCATAGCAACCATCCAATTTTCTGAATTTTGTGCTTCATCAAACGAAACAGGTTGATTCTCAACACAAAGACTAGATGCAGCTATAGCATAGCAATCTGATGCAAAAGAGGCACTATAAGAGCCTAATCGAGTACGATATGATAGAGGTGCATCTAATTTACTGTCACGCAAGGTCTGCACCAGCCATTTTGGCATAGTTCTTGCCTCCTCAATATCAGTTCTCTCATCAATAAGTGCATCATGTACATCTGCATCAGAAGTGGAATTATCTGCATCATCACATGAAACCTGCAAAGGCTGAGAAGTTGCCTCATTGGGAACAACACAAGACTGTCCACCTATAAAAAGAGGCAGCAAAGTATCATACATGTCTTTGGAGCTAACATATGTCTCCTTAGTACATGAAAGCAATGGTTGATTAGCATCTTCCACGAAAACAACATCACGGCTAACCAGAATGCGTATAGTCTGTGGATGATACAGACGATAGCCTTTACGTTCCGAACTGTACCCAACAAAAATACATTTTACTGCTTTATCATCCAATTTTTTGCGATGTTGGTTAGGCACTAATGCATATGCCAAACAACCAAAAACACGCAGATGAGCAACAGATGGCTTGCGGTCATGCCAAGCCTCATATGGAGTGATAGACTACAGTGCTTTAGTGGGACACATATTCAGTACATATGCTGCACACATGAGAGCCTCAAGCCAGAAACTATGTGGTAAAGCCTGACTCTTGACCATACACCTCGCCATCTCCATCAGTGACCTGTTCTTTCGTTCAACAACTCCATTTTGTTGAGGTGTATATGACACTGTACACTGGTGTTTTATCCCACATTCAGCCAGAAATGCATTAAAATCAGAAGACATATATTCCCCCCCTCGATCTAAACGGAGGGTGCCTCTTTTACATGCTGATTGATTTTAAGCCAAAACCAAAAACTGTTTGAAGCACATGAACACTTCGGACTTTGCCTTCAATGGATATACCCATGCATGTCTGGAAAAGTCATCGATGAAAGTCACGAAGTAAAGATAATTCCCAAAAGAAGGTGTCTGCATAGGACCACAGACATCACTATGTACAAGCTGTAATTTCTGAGTAGGCCAAACTGAACCATCTTTTGGAAAGAACAAACGCTGCATTTTGCCCAAAATACAGCCTTCACAAACATGTTTTCCAAGTGCCTCAAGTTTCGGCAAAGAGGACACCATTTTAGATTTCTGTAGGCGTAGCAAAGTAGCAAAATTCAGATGACCAAAGCGTGCATGCCAAAGCTTTGCATATGACATAGCGTGAGAATCATTTACTGCACATGCCAAATCATTTACAGATCATTCATAGTCTATGAGCTTATACAGCCCACGACATAAAATGCCAGAAGCAATAATCACATCACCATTTGACAGATCATGAACTGTACACTTGTCATCAACAAATTTCACAACCAAGCCAATCTTGGCTAATGTAGAAACTGATAACATGTTCTCCATGGCACAAATAAAAAATCTAACAAAGTGAAAGAACTACCATCATCAGTAGTCAAAATGATCTTACCAACTCCCATAACAGGATAAGAGGAGTTGTTGGCGCATGTAACAGTATTCCCTGTAGGGGCAGGCTCGAGTGAAGAGAAGAAACTACGCTGCGAGGTAATATGTTTGGTCGCCCTACTGTCAAAGTACCAAACATCTGAGTCTACTGAAGACATGCACTGCTCATGAGAAGATGGGTCAAAACTACAGACAGTAGTAAACGCCCATTCTTCTTCCTGCACAAGATTAGCAGACTCTATTTTTTGTGTAGAGGCCTTTGCAACAACCATTCCAGCCTCTTTCTTCTTTGCCTCTTTAGCAGCCAGTTTTGGATGGTTCTTTATTATATGATCATTCCCTTTACAGTATTTACAAAACAATTTCTGTTTTCTTCTCATCTTATCTTCCTTCTTCGAATATGCAAAATTAGTAGATTTCTGCTTACTAGTTGAAGAGCTCCATTTTCCTTTGCCCTTCTGACTAGCCAGGAAAGCTTGATCTGCAACTCGCATAATGGATCTGTTCTGCCTGGACTGATCTTCCTGCAACAGAACAGAGACTAACTCCTCAAATGATAAGGCATTCGGATTGCCTTTCATCATCAACCAAAGAGTAGAAGCAAAACTCTGATATGAATAAGGAAGACCATTCAAAACAGTCTGCATAAGTGAGCTATCTGGTATAACCTCATCAACAGAAATCAATTGTTCCTTCAAGTCTTTGATCTTGGTTAGGAAACTGTCCTTAGAATCACCTTCATTCATGTGCTTACTCTCCAACTTTTGGCGGAGGTAAGCAACACGAGCTTCATTGCTAGCTTGGTACAATGTGGTAAGTGTATCCCAAGCATCCTTAGCTGTTATGCAAGAGCGAATATGAGGAATAATGGCACCTTTGACAGACAAAGCTATCAATGCATGTGCCTGGGCATCTCTGCCATCCCAACGAATCTGATTTGTAGTAGGTGCAACAGAAACTGCAGCACGAACAGGAATATGCAGAATACCATCATCTTCGACACCTTCTGCATCAGCTTTAGTACCTACAGTTGTAATAGTTGCAGGTGTGATAGGACGTTTTTCGACACCCTGTACAATGTTCCATAGTCCTTTTGCAACCAACACATGTCGCATCATATAAGCCCATAACGGGTAGTTGGTACCATCCAACTTATCCTCAACAGCCAACATACGAAATACATCACTGCTTTCACCCATTGCCGGTGACTAAAATACCTTGATGCAGAAAATTGACTGTATCTCAAGAAGTTGAACAGAACTACCCAGACGAATTCTGCTAGACCTGTACCAAACTTCGAGACGCTTATACTGACGAACAGAAATTGGTATATACCTTTGGCAAAAAAAAGACAAAATAGCCTACATAAGCATTGCTATAGTGCATTCGAAGGCCAAAACGAGCTCAGATCGTGATTTCGGCACTAGAGAGCGAAGCCTTTTTGATCTCGAAAACACCCTGAGTATGCTCACCAAAATTCATGTGATTCTGAGACTGGCAAACGGAGGAGTGTCAACGGTGCCCTAGATGAAGCGATGACCTGCTCTGATACCAATTGTTGGAGTTAGATGTCTGCGGAAGCACGTGAACAACACAAGGAAGAAGAAGAAGCTTGGAGCACAACACACAATACTGAATGTATTACTAGAGAATGTACAAAGATAAGTAGCCCATTAGGGAATAGGCATATATACAAGCCGGGGGAAAAAAACCTCTTAAAGAGGAAAAAAAGTGCCCTGGCGGTCCTAGAGTGTTCACACACATCACTAGCTAAATATATCAACAATCATCAATAGGATTTCCACTAGTGGAGCAGTTAATCTAGCTATTCTGGATGGAGATATTCTTCCTAACTACATAAGTGGATGTCGAGTGAAACGATATATGGAGCCATCGACGGATCAAATGTTAGCACGCCTCGTAGGTGCACAAAATAGGAAGAAAGGGGAAGAACGAATTAGAGAGGAAGCACGACAAGAAGCCTTAGAGCGTATCAAGAAACGAGAAGAGTGGATAAGGCAAAGAGATGAATGGTACCTACAAGGAGAAGAGCCTATTCCCATGGCTAATTACCAGGTATATAAGTCTGACACGACCAATGTCAGCATGTCCCGGACTTACTTAAACCTAGGAATTGGAATGACGGAGTACCAACTGATAGACGCCTTGATAGATTCAGGAGCAACACTCAGTTGCATACGAAATATGGTCATCAAAAATCTTCAAACGATTATAACACCTATGAAAGCACATATGATAGGTGTGGGAGGTCAAGTTATAACATGCATTGGAGAAGCCATAATATCCCTCCACCTAGGAAATTCAACTATGGAACAACGAGTTCTAGTGTGCAGAGATGTGAATCTAATAGAAAACTTGATTCTAGGACAAGACTGGATCATTGGAAATGAAGTGGGCATCCATCTAGCTCAAGGATACATTTCAGCCAAAATTGGGCATAAGGAAATCTTTAGTCTATTGGGAGAGAAACCCTCACATAGATCGGAAGTTATCAGAAGCACTAAACCAATCATGCACGAGCACATAGAAAATGATTCCAACATAAATAAATCAGAATCAGGTATGACAGGAGAAGGGAATTCAAACACCAATGTATCCAAGGAAAAAGTAGATTCATCCCACTTGATTGGCAAACAGAAGGGAACCAAGGGGGACAATACTCTTACAACCTCCTATCAAAAAGAGAGAGAGCAGTAGAACTAAAATACACTATCAACTTCTCGCAAGCAAGAAATGCTAACTTCAAGTGGGTTCTTAAGGATCGAGTGAAGGAATCAGAGAAGGCATCGTCAGTGCAAGTCATTCATCATAAGAAGACATGGGCAGACAAGGGTTCTTCTTCACCAAAATCGGAACAAAAGCGACCTTTGAGAGTATGGCTTCCAAAGTCATTGATAGAAGCCCAAAGAACTCGAGAGCAAATATGGATTCCAAAGAAGGTCAAATAGATGGTGACTCAAGAGATAGACAGGCACAAATAAACATTATATCGACACAATAGAACAAGGAAACCAAGCAAGACTAGTCACAGATATTGGAAAAGCAGGAATCCAACAACTCGGACAACAAAAAAAGGCAAAAGAAGTGCCTACAACACAACAAAACGAGCAAAAGGCAAGGCTTAAAACCTCTACTACCAAATGGATCTGGAAACCAAAGCAACAGCAAGGAATGGAACATCAGAGCCAAGAAGATTTCTATTGCACACATGAAGCTTCAAATGCACCTAAAGTATGCATGATAGGGCCACATTACGAGGCCAGGCATTCGACACGTAATGTACATAATATAATTAGTGGTGCACATTCTCCAATGGGGGACATGTCATAGCTTCTACTTCCTTAGGAATGGACCTACTATGTAAATAAATAGTTGCTTCGGCTACACTAATTCTTGTTTTCTTTCAGAAGAAAAAATGAAAAAAAAAGAGAGGCGGTAAGAAGTTCTACAGATGCACACATGGGGAACGGAGTGACCAACACATGAAATATCATCAACACACATCACTAAACAACATATATTCTACAATAGCTAATGCTCTTGCATTACGAGTGCAGATGGCTTCTAAAGACTCTGAAGCTACCATTCAAGAGGAAGTGCTGGAATTCCCTCTACAAAGTGTGACTAAAGCAAAAGGCCATTGGTTTCGGGAAGATTAACTAGCAGGGGATTATTTATTCTTAGTGACCATCAAGATCATGGATACAGATCATCAATTTCCTGTGATGTCCCAAGATTTCAAGGTCATGCATGAACTACCATCAACAATGGACATTATGAAGAAGGCGGGCATTCATAAATACTTTGAGTTACTGATATACAAGCCCGACTTTCAGCGATGTGCCCAAGTTATGAACACTTTGCAACCTGCCCTACATGATCCTTTGGTACCGGAGGCTAGAGTCATGGATTCCGCTGGTCAATGTGTCATTATGCAATTTACGCATGATTTAATTAAAGAAGCCTTTGGATGGGAGAAGGATGGGACCACGGTACTGAAAGAAGAAAGTCAAGGAGCCAAGACCCGAACCTTTACTGACATCAATCGGGTTGATATTGAAGAAGAGGTGAGGCTCATCCATCAGCACTTCTGCTTTCCCAACATGCACAGATACACGGCGCCACAAAAGATTATAGTACAGATGCTGTCACACGCCATTACACAAATTGGAAATCAAAGCAATATGACTCCTTATATTCAAGAGAGCCTATTCGAGGCAAAGAAGCAGTGGAATCACAAGATGTTCCTGAACGGCAGTGTGGCTTTGACTATATTGATATATCATGCCTTGGGCATTAGAGAGCATTTGCAAGAAATGCCATCATCGGAAGCCATGGCCAAATACGCAAAGGTTGCTACAGTCTTGAGAAAGAAAAAGGGGTCAAGATCATTGAGGAGGCAGAAACTAGCTCCCAACTTAAAATGAGAGGTACAAAAAGACTAAGAGAAATGATGCAAGCGAAAGCAGAAGTTCCAGCCACCAAAAGGGCACATGTGCTTCCAAGGACAAGAATTGAAGACCATCGATCGATTACCGAAGAGGAATTGACAAGAGCCCTAGAAGACACACATCAATATACCGAAGGTCAAGTAAATCTATCAGTGCAAGGGCACCATTACCAGCAAGCCCATCAAGATACAGAACAAAAAAAGATACTGACCAAGGTGCATAGATACAAGGAATTAGGGTTAGTAAATTCAAGCCCATCTTCATATGCACAAGAGGAACCAGACACTCCTTATTGAATACGGACATTCGAAGTGAGTCAAAAGATGATGGACAATGGGAGGAATTAAATGAAGGAAATGCAGAAGAGGAAGGCATTAAGGTGGATCAAATGCCCATCAACCCCAGTCAAGACACCACAGGAAAGGAGGTATCCCAAGAAAGAGTACATGTCATCAAAATAATTGAAACATCTACCATTCAAATCAAAGAGAATAGGCTTGCAGGAGAGGGATCATTCAAAAATCCCAAAGAAGAACCAAAAGACACTATGGTGGAAGAGTCAGAACCCTTCACACCAATAAGGGTAGTGGCAGAACCCTCCCCTATGGATGTTACATTTCAAGGGAGTGCCACGAAGGTCGTTAATAAAGAAGATGAAAACAGAGAACAAGAAGTGCAGCTCCAAATCAGACAACCACATAATGAAACTATACATGTAGAGAATGGAAAGGATTTCTAAACAAGAGAAGCTCCAAGCATTCCAAAAACGTGGTTGAATGTAGATGTCACTCAGCTCAAGCCAGTGGTTCATCATATGATCAAAACTGCCATGGATACTCAACATTTAATGCTTGAGGCTGATGCTGACTATGACAAGGCAATGCAAGAAAAGAATCAACTTTGAGAAATGGGTGAGAACCTTTCTGCCCAATTGATTCAGGCACAACAAAACATAGCAGATAAAGAGAAAGAAGTCGACGAGGTCAAGCAACAATGCAACATGCTAGAGACAGAAAATAAGAAAATGAAAGACCAATTAAAAGATTTACAAAGGAAATATGAAGCTAGCGAGGCCGAGAAAATATGCATGAATACTAGAAGCAAAATACGGGAATCACAAATCAAAATCTACATGGAAGAAGCTGAGAACTTACGAAACAGAAACAAGGAGTTAATGATAGCTCTTCTATGTAACCAACCTATAGAAGCTCCTGAAATGCCAGAAAAGAACACACAAGCATTGGAGGAAAAATTAGCTAAGTATGAAGATCAGCTCAAGTAGGAGCAGACCATCATTGCAGAATGGGAGAGAAGGTACATGGATGACACAACAGAACTACGAAGGAAGTGGAAGGTGGCAGAAAACAAATATCTTAAGCAATGCAATGAAGATGCAAATCAACTCGCGGTCATTGGTGAGGAGCTCCTAAAAAACAAAGAAACCATTCTAAAAGCCATCGAGGAAATCAAAAGCAAAGATGACATGACAAAGCAACTACAAGATCAACTAGCACAGAAGGCAACAGAGGGGACACTAGTAGTTCCACACTCCACAATGACTACTGAGGAGATTGAGGTATGTCCTCTCTCTCCCCCCTTACATCATTCACCGATAAGGGAGGAAACAAAGATCCACTTTGAACAAACTCATTGGGATATTGCAGAACTAAGCCGGTATGAGAGGGCACTACTGGTGTCCCAGCTTACTGCAGAATTTGAAGATCAAATCATCAAGGTCATGAAGGACGCAAAGATAGACAACAAAAATTAGGAGCATATCTTAAAACCATTCAATATACCATATGGTTTACTTAAAGAACAAACACGGCAATATATAAAGAACACAACTAATAAAGAGTCAGATTGCAACCTCCAGTTTAGCATGCAAACAATCACCTACACTCAAGAGGAATTCGACAAAGCTGATCCCATATGGAGAAGGAAGTTTTTGGAGAAAAATTCGACCCTAAGGGTACACTGGGAATCATCGCCATACGTACTTCAGATAAATCCATATTTTCGCCCAGTACCACGCAGACGTGCCTGGATGCATTTTTGGGAAGGACAACGCTAGGGTAGCATTAATAACCAGTGGCTCAATTATCCACTATTGCCAAGTCCACCGCATAACTATCTACCAACTGAAGAATACATGGTTAAAACCATGGAATTTTGGATTGCTTGATACACCACTATACCTGACTTAGCAGTCAAAATGACTACTAAAATTCTAAGCATGTTACTTACAGTCATCAAGGTCTTCCAACACGCCAAATATACTTTTTTGAATTTCATAGGCATTACTCAGGGATCTGAAGCACTCGTTTTCGATCTCTCTACTATTCCGAGCAGATTAACCATTATGGCGTTCTACTCACGGCTTATGTTTTTGCCAAGCACATATATGGAGACTTTTGAAGAAGCATTTTTTATAGGGTTCTTTGAAATGGATTTTGAAATTTTTATGAAAATGACTTCCAATCTTAATGCAAGACTGGTGGCCTATGAAACAAGCTTCTTTGCTGATCACGGACAGGCACTAGAGGACGGAGTGAAGTCCAGTCAATGGAAAGAGTTCATGATATGTCATGCCAATCTGCTTAATCAACGAGAGTAAGCAACAATCCAAACGTACTCGCGTCGCCACAAAAAGCTTGTCGGGGACAACAGAGTTCAGGAGGAGGGACGTGTGGAAGGGGAATCAAGCAAAAAGAAAAGAAAAAGAAAATCAAAGAATAAAGTTGCTCAATAAGGAATGAAGAATATCAAGAAAAAGAACAACTCTCTGCCCAAAGCCCCGCAGGGGCACGCATCAAGCAACAATGCCAAAGGCCGAGGTCCTGAGGAGTGGAATTAAAGAAAGATAACAACCTGGACATTTCATGGGAGGTTGCACACAGCTTCCTCATCCACTAGGAGCAGGCGGTGAAGCGAAACAAACTAAGGTGCGAGACAGAACACATAGGACTCTTCATCGGATAAGATAACCAATTGTCTAAAGGTCCTAGGTGTCTCCTTGTCCACTGGATGCGTGCGCTGGAAAGAAATAGAACAGGTCCTAGAGGATGACAAAGAAGATTCAAGAATAGGACCTTTAAAACGTAATGCTCTCTTAAAAGAGAGCAGAGGTCAACAAATTAAGGGGTGCGGTGGCAGAAGGTAAACAGGCTCAAGACAATACAACGAGGGAATGCATGTAAGTGACAAGGGCGGATCAAGGCCAATAAGTATCCATGAAGAAGTGCAAGAAGATATCTAGCAGATCCTAATCCTTCCACTGATGGCGTGCGTGGCAGCCCGACTTAATATAGAAACCCAGATTTGTGATGTATGGAATACTAGGAGGAAAACAGAAGCAAAGGACATACCTCTAATAAAGTAACAAATTCTCTGACAGTCCTTATCGCTTCTTTGACCACTGGGTGCGTGTATTCAGAAGTCTTAGACAAGCCATAAACGAGAAACAAAAGCCTGTCAAGGGAGATAGAGACAAAGAGGGGGAGAGTGTTGCAGAGCAAAGAGGCACAAAAGGGGAGCCCCAAAATTTCTAAATTAATAGGCATATTTTTCTTTTTCAAAATCTTAGGAATTCCCTAAAAATCCATGTAAATGCACTAAAGGAGTCCTCTAGATTCATAATCCCAAGTCATTGTAATATATTTCTTGTAGAATAGTAGGAGAATAGAGATTAGTCAATAAAGTGCCGGTCACTTGTGTGAAAGGACCATTTTTAGGGCACATGTATATAAGTCACTTTGTGAATCTTTGTAAAGACTTTTTGCCATTGTGAAGAAGGAGAGCTCCTGAATTTCGAATTTGCTTCTTTCCTGCAGATTTTCATCTTCTCTAGGATCATTTGTGTGTGTGTGAAGCTTGGAATGTGTGTGTAGGACTGCTTTCTACCCCATCCCCTCATTTTTGAATGTGTGTGTGAGCAAGTAGGAGTTGTGGAGTGAGTGTGTGTGTTTCCCACCATTCACTATTTTGGTCATAACTTGACGAGCGGTTATCAGATTCGAGTGAAAATGCCACTGCCAATAGATGCGTCTCATCGAGAGCTTCAAAAAGAACCCACTATTGGCCATATTCAGAGTTTGGAGCTGGGAGAAACATTCGAATTTGTAAAAACTACTCTAAGTGGTATTGCGACAGACACTTTCAGAGGTTAAGTGAGTTATAGAGGTAGATTAGTATTTTCTCAGGCATTTTAGCTGAACCACTTCCCTTTCCATCATGAGTGCACAAGTCCTCATACACTTGGTTAGGTCGGTTCTTCGGATTAATAATTAAACGTGTGTCAATCCACCACTATATGCACTTGTGTGGCAAATGAGATTTAGTCTCTTTGGCACAAGTCCCTAAGACTTCGTGACTTAGGTACACAGTGTGTGAATATCTTTTGGAAAAGAAGCACGATGCATTTTTCCAAGAATGCAACCTTCACATGCATGCTTTTCAATGGACTCAAGTGTAGGCAAGCCAATAACCATGTCCTTCTTTTGCAAGTAAAGCAAACTATTGAAGTTTAAGTGACCAAAATGAGCATGCCAAAGCTCCATTTCAGCCATGGAAGAAGTATGAGAAACTAAGGCATTTGAGGTAGCCCTCTTGTATGTATCCATGCGATACAAGCCATTACATAATGTACCGGACATCACAATAACATCACCATTGCTGAAATCATGAACCATACACTTATCATCAACAAAGTGTACATGAAGTCCAACTTTGGCAATCAATGGAACTGAAATTAAGTTCTTCTTGATACGGACACATAGAATGCATTTTTCAAGAGAATCACACCTCCATTTGAAGCCGTAAGCTCAATTTCTCCTACCCCAATGATAGGATAAGAGGCATTGTTTGCACACACCACATGTCCTCCTTTGCGTGCATCTTTCAAAGAGACAAAAAATCTTTTGCATGATGTTATGTGCTTTGATGCACCACTATCAAGGAACCAATCCGAATCAGCCTAACTCACAACCATACATTTAGAATGCAAAGAAGCATCATAATGCTCATGTAACAACACATGCCCAAAAATCTTGAGCCATGTTAGCTTCATCATTCTTTGCATTTGCTGAATTTTGAGCAATAGACATGCCAGATTCCTTCTTCTTTTCATTGCGTTTAGCAAGCTTTCTACACTCATCAATAGTATGAACAACCTTCTGCCAATATTTGCATCTCTTCTTCTTTTGCAAATCACCATCATTAGAGGAACGAGTGGAAGAGGAACTTTGGTTTTGATGAACCCAAAGCTGAACCATACTTGCTTTTCCCCTTTTGTGAGATAGCAAGTGCTTGTGTTATCTCAATCAAACCACTCCTATTCACTCTAGATTGATCTTCTTGCAAAAGAAGAGACACAACCTCATCAAATGCATACATATTAGGATTCCCTTTTGCAACCAAACGGAGTGTAGTAGCAAAGCTTTGAAAAGATTCCAGTAATCCTTTCAACAATGTAAAAATGAGTGATGCATCCAGAATAATCTCATCTATGTTTGCCGATTGCTCTTTCAAGTCCTTGATGCGAGTCACATGCACATCCACCGACTCATTTTTAGCCATACATACATCCTCAAGTTGCTTCCTCAAGTATGCAACACGTGCTTCATTACACACAGCATACGAAGAAGGAAGAGTGTCCCATGCCTGTCGTGATGTAGAACATGACCGAATGTGTGGAACTATATGACGCTTCATAGAAAGCGCAATCAAAGCATGAGATTGAGCATCTTTTCCATCCCATCTAAGCTGCTCCTGTGTAGGTGGAGAAGGAGAAACCATTGTACTCGAAGAAGAAGCTCCATCTGTGATAGTAGATTGTGAAGTAGAAGCACCTGCTAGTCTTCGATCTACATCTGCCACTATGTTCCAAAGTTGTTTAGCAACAAGAACATGCTTCATCATGTAATAGCGTGTCGGATAGTTGGTCCCATCAAGCTTATCTTCAGCTTGAACCATGCCAAACAAGTCATTGCTACCCCCGATTTCACAAAAGAATAAGAATGTGATAAAATCTTCACTTCGATGAAAGCTAAAATGAATGTCGAAACTTCGGCTCACAAACCTTCACTCTGACGGCAATTCTGACTGCACGAATGGCTTCAAAATTGGGGTAAAACCCCATTGACCTATTGGAATTGTTGCTTGGCTACTAAAATTCACTCTTCTATGCTCCAAAGTCGATTTGCACTCTTAAAAGTGTGGGCGTGCGGGGACATGGAAAACCAAAACTTGGGAAGGAGCTGAACCTTCTCTGATACCACTGTTGGGTGTGTGTAGAAGTGCGAGAGATACACAAGGAGCACAAACACAACAAGACACACGGAGAAGATGATGGCTGGAATAGCTCTCTCTATTGATGATGAACTGAACTGAAGTAAGAGCTGAATAATATCCCTAAGTACAAAGTACCACCACATATGAGAGTATCAAGTATGTGGTAACATGGGGAAAAAACCTCTAGCCAGGACTAGAGTAAAAAGTGCCCATGTATAGGGAAAAGGTTCACATCAAAGCTACTCAAGAAACACATACAAAGCTCAATTATCGGGATACCACAATTACCGTGTGTTGTGATACTTCACGTGTATCATGTATCGTCTCCCCATGTATCACGATACTTCACAAGTATCATGTATCATCGAGTCAAGTATTGCGAGTGCTCAGGTATTGTGTATTGCAAAGGTTGGTATCATATCGTGAAGCTGTAAGTATCACGTATCATGTGACCTCCCATATCATATTGTGAAAATCTGCTGTCATGTATCGTGCACCCTCTTGTAACGTGTATCGTGCATCCTCTTGTATCGTGTATTATCTAAAACCAAGTATCATATCGTATATCTTGTGTATCATGTATCATCTAGTCGAAGTATCGTGTATTGTCTTGGACCCATGTATCATATCATGAAATTCCAAGTATCACCAAGCTTAAGTATCGTAACATCATGATTGATATCGTGTATCATCCAAGGACAAGTATTGTGTATCGTTTTCTCTCAAGTATCATCAATACATACTAATTATCACGTATCATGAGATCCTGAGATCCTGTTTCCCTCTTTTGATCCCAAGAGCCTGATTTGACATAACGTTTTCATCCGAAATCCATTTTTGGAGCTCTATAGTGTGTTGGAGAGCTCTGTAGTGTGTTGGAAAGCTCTATGTGCGTTGGTTTTTGGATAAGCTAATTTGAAGTTGACCTTCAGATGGGATTGGAAAGCCAAGGGGGCTCCAAAGGATTTTGAGCAATACAAATGGGAATTTTGGACTTGTAGACAAGGCTTATGACCTAGAGATCAGGTAGACACCTATGAAAAAGATAGACAACGTATCAAATCATCTGAGGTTAGTGTCAACCATACAACCAAGTCATGGGCTCAACAACTCAGTGATTATCCCTACGTGCTAAGTTCAGACACAAGTGATTCAAAAATGTCATTTCACATGGAGAGACCAGTAGGTAGCTCAAGAACTGCCTATTTACAGACACCAGAAGGTCCTTATAAGACACAATTGGAGTATATTAAGACTAACTGATTAGGTGCTCGCATCTATGAGGATGGTCTGAGGTGATCAGGGTCCAACTCAAAAATCCCAGCCAACCCTTTGGACTTGAACACCCAATGGTCAAGTTTGAAGATGGTTCTTATATTGATAAGCAAGGAACCATGTATGTGGTTACCAGCTTACCAGACAGGATAGATGAGTTTGGAAATATAATTTCTGAGAATGAGATAGGAGACCTAGAGCAAGGATACCTAGGAAGAGAACCCAAGACTCCTAGAGGTAAGTCAGCCTTGACCAGAGTGATCACTCTAGGGTGGATTCCCTAAGACAACAAAAGCATAGACCTAGTTTTGAATACAGAAATGGGGAAAGCTTTTTGGAGATTCAAGCTAGATCAACCAGCAAAATAGGTGAAGTCATCATGTATGAGTTCAAAGATCCGGAGATACAAGGTAAAGTTTTTTATTTGGATATCACATCAGAGATAATGTTCTTGGTGACTGAGCATGGTAAGCATGCATATACTTGGCAGGGTGAATTGATTTTTACTCCTTGCAGATCCAATGTTTCACATGGCCTCCAAGGAGTAGGATCATCCAAGGCTCATGAAACCTAGAGGGAGAGATCCAAAAAGAGACTTGAGGTAAGCTTTGCGCACACAATGGGTAGAGACAAATTAGGACTTGAAGGTGAAAGGCCTAAAACAGAGAGACATAGAGCACACATGCATCAAAGAGATGAACATGATTTTTCATTACCTAGGCCACGAGAGCACCCAAGAACCCTTAGACCCTCTCAAGTGGTCAAGACAATGAAGAACTACTTTTATGGGTCAAGAGATCCCTATGATCATGTGGCCCAGTTCAAACAAGTGTTAAGAGCTGAACATGTCAAGGATTTGTTCACATAGTTCGAGGCATTTGGTTTGACTCTCAAGGGTACTACCCTAGCTTAGTTTCAACCTCTAAATAGTCATGACTACTGAAATATAGGTCACTTGCTAGAAGCATTCATTGTAGAATTTTCCAAGAGTGGTATCATGCATAACACATCATCTTTGATCCACAGCTTCAAGCAAACACCCCAAAAAACTGTGCGACTTGTAGGGAGACGGTTCAGGTAGTACTTAGAAAGATGCCTTGTTCGAGAGTTACCCACACTGGCCAAACAAGTGGCCTTGTTTTTAGATGGCTTACTAAGCACCAAGTTAAGATCATATGTGTACTTGAAAGAGCCTAGATCCATAGAAGGGTGTGTGCACATGTGCATAGACATAGAAGACAATTTGGATGAGGAGTTAGAATTGTACAAACTCTATAAGGATTTTGATAGTTTTGCTAGTCATACATCCAGAACCTCCACTGAGATAGATGAGATAGCTGAGTAGGTTGCCAGGAAGCTAGGAGTTCAAAATCGAAAAACACCAAGGGTCACCTCATTGAAGCGATGTTATACTTGCAGAGCTAATCACATGGCTAACATATGCCCATTGCAAAACTAGAACATACGAGAAGTGAATGTTCCATGTTGCACTATTGAGAGAAAATACACAAACCATACAGCTCAAGATTGTCCATACAATAGACAGCTAACAAACTGACTTATCAACAACCTTACCAACAAGGTAGGTATCAGAACCAATACCAACAGCCATATTATAGGCCACAATAACAATATCAGACACCATATAGGCCACAACCAGTCCTAGGAAACCAACCTCAACCTCTTGCAAATGTGATTCCAGTTAAGTATGCAGTGGCAGAGGAGAACCCTAATAGAACATTGGTGTTGATGACCCCTTTGGTCTCTGAAAAATGACCCTCATACTCATAGTTTAGACTACTCCCATGAAGATAGTCCACAAGCTTATTACATAGAGTCACTTGAGCATAGTGAGATTTATCCATATTAATATGAGAAACCACCTATAGAAACAAATTGGGAGCCAAAATACTCCAATGTCATGTATACGAATCCTAACCCTAGGCCCCAATTGAGACAAATGAGACCACACACCCCTAGAGGACCATGTTTTAGATGTATGGGTGACCATTTCATTTGTGAATGTCCCCATCCATCGACTTTGAGACAAAGACAAAACATCACAATACAAGGTTTTTCTCTTGAGTGGGGCAAAGACCATCTTCTAAGAGATTGTCCAAGGAACCCCCCTAGTGCACTCAAGGTTACACCCATTTATGTGGTAGACATAGTGGTCGATTCAAGTCCAAGTCACACTCACGTGGCTCCTATACATGCAGTTACTAGGACACATGCCTTACAATAGGCTAAAGCAGCTCAGTAATAAGGGCCAAGTGATTTAGGAGAGCCTAGTAAGAGGAAAACAAGAACATGGAAGGATACGAGGGAGAAGGCCAATCGTAAGTGGACTAAAAAGTTATCCAAACTAGAAGAAAGCCTTAAAGATGCAAAAACAAAATTAGAAGATATTGCCTCTCAAAATCCCTCGCATGCTAAAACTCCATCCACACCACCTCATCCCACCCCACCAGTCATTGTAAATAGACCACAACTTGGACAAGAAGCAAAATCATCACATCATGGCCTAAGAAGGTCCATGAGGGAGAAAAGAAAACTAGAGAGGTATGGTTTTGATACTTCTCTAGTTACTAAACATTCAATCTATCTAGCACAGGACATAAATCGAGAGGAACCCTCAACATTTGAGGAAGCCAAGGAGAAATCAGAGTGGAAGCATGAAATGGAAGAGGAAATTGAAGCTCTTTAGGAAAATAACACTTGGGAATCAGTTCCCAAGACTTCATCAATGAAAGTGATAGCTTCAAGATGGATTTACAAATCGAAGAAGAACTCAGATGGCTCCGTTAATAGGTATAAGGCAAGGCTTGTGGCAAAGGGTTTTGCACAAACTCAGGGAATTGATTATGAAGAGACTTTCTCTCCTGTGGCAAAGATGCCTACCATGAAAGTTCTAATTAGTATTTCTCCTTCCAAAAAATACTTCAATTGGATGTAAAAAATGCATTTCTTAATCGATGGATAACAGAAGAAGTGTATATGGCACAACCACTTGGTTTTGAGAATCAAGTACATCCTCATTATGTGTGTAAAATCAATAAAGCTCTATATGGACTCAAACAAGGCCCAAGGGCTTGGAATCACAGGCTTGTTTCATTTTTGCACGATAAAGGATTTCAATCTAGCAAGGCAGATCCATCACTCTTCATCAAAAAGAGTAATTCTGAAGTCATCTATTTATGTGTATATGTGGATGATATTATACAAGAAATGATGCAGGTGGGATTAAGAAGATCAAGGATCAGATGAAAGAAGAATTCAAGATAAGTGACTTAGGTTCACTTACATACTTCCTAGGATTGGAGGTAGTATATAGAGATCATGGTCCACTCCTCACTCAAAGGAAGCACATTAAAGACTTGTTGAGAAAGTTCAAGATGCAAGATTGTAAGATTGCACACACTCCAATAAAAGTCAATCACAAACTAAGTTCACATGAAGGTGAACTCATAGAAGATATCACAAGTTATCAAAGCCTTGTGGGAAGTTTGAACTATGCCACATTGACAAGAGTAGATATATGTTATAGTGTAAGTGTGCTAAGTCAATTTATGCACACACCTTGGATACCACACATGTATGCTGCAAAGAGGATACTCAGATACCTCAAAGGAACCATAAGTGAAGGGTTATATTACCTTTATGTATCTAATCTAGGTCTAAAGTTGTTCTTTGATGCAGATTGGGTTAGCTCCAAGGAAGACAGAAGGAGTACCTCAAGATACCTCACTTTTGCAGGATCAAAACTTGTCTCAAGGTCATCTAAGAAGTAAACCACAATCACTCTCTCTTCTATAGAAGCTAAATACAGAGGTCTTCCCATAGCTACTCAGGAAGCAATGTGGATGAAGACTCTATTCAGAGATCTTGGATTCGAGTGTGGAAGTCCACACATATTTGGTGATAATATGAGCTCTATACACTTAGTTACTAATCCAATCTTTAATGCTAGAACTAAACATATTTAAGTACATTATCACTATGTAAGAGAGAAAGTTTTGAGCAAGGAAATTCAGCTATCATATGTGTCAACTCATCAACAATGTGTAGACATGTTTAGAAAGGCCTTGGATGGTACTAAACTCAACAGATTCAAATCTATGATTGGTTTGCAGGTAATCTTGGAAGACTGAAGAACTCAAGCTTACTTGACTTGAGAGGGAGCTGTTGGAACAAGTACATGGCAAGTCTAAGTATTGGCTTGAGTCTTCAAAATGTCATAGAAACTTATGAGGCAAATATGAAAGACATGAGAAGTTCACTTATGAACTCACCTTGTAACTCTTTGAGCATTCACCTATGTAAACGTTGAATAATCAAAAGTGGTTGAATCCACTTGATGAGGAGGAAAAGGAAAGATACAAATTCATGAATAAATTAATTGATAATCAATCACTAAGAATTAGGAAAAGTGATTTAGGTGAGCAAGATTTCAAATTCAAAACTTGGCTCCAATCACCACTACATATACATGTGATTTAGTCACAGGATTTGTACACACATTAGCTGAGATTCTTGCCATATCAGAGTGTGATCTCAAGGCACACACATGTACCATTAAGTTCATTGTAGTTTCCATTCAGTATACATTTGATTTCATGATCATTTGTGACCATAACTTCATGTCTATGTGAGTGAACTATTCACTGTCATAAATCTTAGTTTTTAGTTAGATTGTAGACATGATTTCTCTAAGTATGGTGGATCATTTTGAGTGATTTAACTTGGTAATGTTAGCCTTATAAGTCTACTATAAGATCCTAAAGTTTCACTGCATTTTAATTTCTTAATTGTGAGAAATATTTGTTAGAATTCACCTATGTCTTTGCACCTTCTTCCTCTTGAAAAATCCGGGTTACCTATGTGACTTGCTAAATTTATTTCTCTCATTATGGTCAATCATTTTTGATGAAATAACTCCCAATAGGTTGCTTTTCTTCTTGGTTAGATTCTTCTAAAAGCTCTCTGGCCAATTTTGATTAGAGAATGAGCATTGAGTGAAATATTGAAGCATATATGACCAAAATAGAAAGTTTCTTCATGCTAACTATATGTCAAACTTGTCTGTTTTGATTCATCTTTTTGAGAGTGATCTTCCAAGGTACATAGGGTGTCTAATACATCCTTTGGAAAGCTAAAACGGCCTATCATATATCTCTAGATTTTATTTGTCTAGTGTAGTAAAACCTGAGTTATGGAAACATGTGGCGAATTAGGTTCTAGAATTTGGTTCAGATATGTCAGTAGGCTTTAATTAGAAATTCCTAGAGATACCTCTAGATGAAATAGGGGACATGAGTGAAGGTGAAGAAGGTAACACTTATCTTCCAATCACCTACCAAGATTACACAACCAAATTTATCTTAGATTCAAGTGCTGGTGTTGTGATTGCGACCACCTCCTTATGGAAGCAATGGGGAAACCCGCATTAAGACCAACTAGAATGAAGCTTCAAATGGAAGACGACCATGTTGAAAGACCTCTAGGATTGTTTGAAGGGACAAATCTAACCGCTTGTGGTGTAGAGTTTGAGCACACCTTTGCTATATGTGACTTTGGCAAAAATAATGTCTATGAGATGATCTTAGGAAGACCCTTCCTATGACAATAATAGATAGTAAAAGATTGGGGAACCAAATCCTTGTACTTATAGCACTTAGGGGTCACAACCAAGATCAATATGAAAGATTATACCCTCAGAGATGTACCACCCCTATAGTGGAATCCTATCCACAAGGGACAAGAAGATTCAATCTCTATGCATTCTGACAGTTCTTTCGATCCATCCTAGATGCATGAAGATACTCACTTGTGGATGTGAAAGGTTGCAGGGGAAGAGGAAAGATGCCTAAAAGTGAGAGAAGAAAGGACTTCTCAAGAAATTAGACTAGTTAGAGATCTAGCCTACACACCGATGATCTTTCTAGATGAGGAATTTGAGCCTCATGTTTGGATAGAAATCTTAGCCACCATGGACATTGTTGTCAATGAAGAACAATGGACACCTCATTGTGATGAAGAGGGTTATGATTGTTGGAGCTAGACATCCGCGGAAGCACGTGAACAACACAAGGAAGAAGAAGAAGCTTGGAGCACAACACACAATACTAAATGTATTACCACAAGAATATACAAAGATAAGATCCCATTAGGGCAATAGGCATATATACAAGCCGGGGGAAAAAACCTCCTAAAGAGGGAAAAAAGTGCCCCGGTGGTCCTAGAGTGTTCATACACATCACTAGCTAAATATATCAACAAATCCCACTTGGAGTGATGCCATGAACAAGGAGTTGGCACTCATGTATAAGGAAGTGTGAGGCTATGTGGAATCATTCCACAAAAGGAAGTAAGCCCAAAGCTTTGCAAAAAGCTTCAAATTTCTCCCTAGGCGAAGCCTTCGTAAAAAGGTCTGCAATGTTCTCCTGCATGGGCACATATACCAAGTGGATCTCCCTAGATGAGAACCTCTCCCTGACATAATGATAATGTGCCTCAATGTGCTTAGTGCGAGCATGGAACATAGGGTTTCTTGCAACTGGCAATGTGCTCTGGTTGTCAGTGAACATGGTGGTGGTAGAAGACTGACCAACACCCAAATTGACCATAAGGTGTCTGAGCCACACATACTCAACAGTCGCTATGAAAGCTACCCTATACTCAGCCTCACAACTGGAAGTGGTCACAATAGGCTGCTTCTTTCTCAACCAAGATATACATGAGCTACCAAGCATGAAGCAAAAACCATTGGTGGACACATGAGTGTCATAGCAACCAGCCCAATCATTGTCTGAAAAAGCATGCAAATCTGGCGGTAGTGATCCCCCTTGGGAAGAAACAATCCAAGCAGCCGGGTACCACTCAAGTAGCGAAAGATGCACTTAACCACCTACAAATGCTTGACACCTGGGAAATGCATAAACTTGCTCATCTGTGAGATAGCAAACTAAATATCTAGCTGAGTAATGCATAAGTAAATCAAGCATCAAATAGCCTTCTGATAGAGAACAACATCAAATGCAGCTCCAACATCATGAAGACTCAATCGTAAACCTGTCTCCATAGGAGTGGCAATAGGTTTACAGCCTTCAAGGCCAAAACACTGAAATAATGTGTTAACATATTTTGTTTGACACAAAACCATTCGACCATCAACTCGCATAAACTCAATGCCCAAATAGTGATGCAAATGCCCCAAATTAGACATCTCAAATGAGGTATGCAAATCAGCCTTAAAATCAGCAATATGCATGTAATGAGGACCAGTGAGTAGTATGTCATCAACATGTACCACAATGATCAGAAGCACATCATTAGCATGCTTAAGATATAAGGTGATTTCAATTGGATTGTTCTCAAAACCATGTGCAATCAGATAGGCATGTATCTTTTCATACCAAGCACGTGGTGCTTGCTTTAAACCATATAATGCCTTCTTTAACCTGCACACTTGGTTTTCATGCCCCTTCGGCACAAAGCCATGGGGCTGAAAAACATACACTTCTTCATGGAAATCACCATTCAGAAATGTTGTTGTAATGTCCAACTGATGTACATTCCAACCATGTTGAGATGCAAGTGCACAGATGCTATGAATAGTAGTCGTTCAGCAATTAGGAGCAAAGGTTTCATCATTCAATGCCTCTTTCCCATGCATAACCCTTTGCAACAAGCCTAGTCTTATACTTGTCAATTGTTCCATCACGTTTACACTTCAAATTGTATACACACTTAGTCCCAATGGCCTTCTTGCCAAGAGGCAAGTCACATAAAGACCAGGAACCATTTTTCATTATAGCATCATATTCAGATCGCATTGCAACCATCCAATGTTCAGAATTTTGTGCTTCATCAAACAAAACATGTTCAATCTCATCACAGAGACTTGAAGTAGCCAAAGCATAGCAATCTAATGCAAAAGAGGCACTATGAGAGCCTAACCAAGTACAATATGACAGAGGTGCATCTAATTTGTTGTCACACAAAGTCTGCACCAGCCATTTTGGCATACTTTTTGCTTGCTCAATATTAGCTCTCTCATCAACAAGTGCATCATGTAAATCTGCATTAGAAATGGAATGATCTGCATCATCACATGAAACCTGCAAAGGCTGAGAAGTTGCCTCATTAGGACTAGCACTAGACTGTCCACTTATAAAAAGAGGCAACAAAGTATCATACATGTCTTTGGAGTTCACACATGTCTCCTTAGTACATGAAAGTAAGGGTTGAATAGCATCTTCCACAAAAACATCACGACTAACCAGAATGCGTTTAGTCTATGGATGATACAAATGATAGCTTTAGTTTATGGATGATACAAATGATAGCCTTTGCTTTCAAAACTGTAATGAATAAAAATACATTTTATTGCTTTATCATCCAATTTTTTGCGATATTGTTCAGGCAAAAAAGCATATGCCAAACAACCAAAAACACGCAGATGAGCAACAGATAGCTTGCGAGCATGCCAAGCCTCATATGAAGTGATAGACTGCAATGCTTTAGTGGGACACTGATGAGTGACCTATTCTTTCATTCAACAACTCCATTTTGTTGAGGTGTATATGGAATTGTACACCGATATTTTATCCCACGCTTAGTAAAAAATGCATTAAAGTCAGAAGACATATATTCCCTCTCTCGATCAGAACAGAGGGTGCCCATTTTACATGCTGACAGATTTTTAGCCAAAACCAAAAACTGTTTGAAGCACATCAACACTTCGGATGTTTCCTTCAATGTATATACCCATGCATGCCTCGAAAAATCATGGATGAAAGTCATGAAGTAAATATAGTTCCCAAAAGAAGGTATCTACATAGGACCATAGATATCACTATGTACAAACTACAATTTTTGAGTAGCCTGAACTGAACCATCTTTTGGAAAGGAAGAATGCTGCATTTTGCCCAAAATACAGCCTTTACATACATGTTTATTGGGTGCCTCAAGTTTGGGAAAAGAGGACACCATTTTAGATTTCTGTAGGCATAGCAAACTGGCAAAATTTAGACTCTGTTTTTGGTGTAGAGGCCTCTGCAACAACCATTCCGGCCTCTTTCTTCTTTGCCTCTTTAGCAGCCAGTTTTGGATAGCTCTTAATGACATGATCATTTGCTTTATACTATTTGCAAAATAATTTCTGCTTTTATGATTTCTTCTCATCTTTGTCCTCCTTCTTCGAATGTGCAACATTTGTAGATTTCTACATACTAGTAGAAGAGCTCCATTTTCCTTTGCCCTTCTGAGTAGCTAGGAAAGCTTGATCTGCAACACACATAATAGACCTGTTCTGCCTAGACTCATCTTCCTGCAACAAAACAGAGACTAACTCCTCACATGAAAAGGCATTTGGATTGCCTTTCATCATCAAACAAAGAGTGGAAGCAAAACTCTGATATGTTTTAGGAAGACCATTCAGAATGATCTGGATAAGGGAGCTATCTAGTATAACTTCATTAGCAGAAATCAACTATTCTTTCAAATCCTTGATCTTTGTGAGAAAACTATCCATAGAATCACCTTCATTCATGTGCTCACTCTCTAATTGTTTTCAAAGGAAAAATGGTGCCTCCCAAAAGTGCATCCATGGTCTTCTTCGTGGCACAGGGCAAAAAGATGGATTTACCTGGAGTAAATATGGTGCATCTTCCCAATGCACCCGCAATGAAGGGTTCTTCTCCAAAATTTTGCACCTCCATATGGGATCAACTTTGTCAAATTCTTCTTGTGTGTATGAAAAGGTATCCAATTTGAAATTTCTTTTTTGGTTCGATGCTTTATTTGCGGTATGTTTGATGTATGACATGTCTCTTCTCTGAGAATTCCATATGGTACATTGAATGGATTTAAAATTTGATCTAAAATTTTGCTTCCTTCATTATGTTCACAACTATATCTTTGAAGTGTGCTATAAGTTGGGGCATCAATGGGGTCCGCTCCCTTTGGCCTACTTCTGCAACGTTGTGTGTAGCATGTTTAGCATTGGGTATCTCCTCTTCAATATGTATAGGTGATTTATGGGTGGGGGGGAAAGAGGGCATACCTCAGTCTCCTCAGTAGCCGCATGAGAGCTCAAAACTACTAGTATCCTCATATGGGCATGCTTTTTGATATGGAGCCTTTTGATGAGTGCATCTTTATCTTCCAATTGTTTTCTGGCTACACTTAACTCCTTGTCACTGTTCATTTTATATTCATCAAGTGCGGGCATTTGATCTGCATCTTTGTGACACTGTTTAATGTACCTTGATTCTGCTGCTTTCCAATTTTTCCTTAATTCATTAGTATCATGCATATATTTAGACTCCCATTGTTGTCGCAATTCTTGCTCCTGTTTGAGTTTATCAACATACTTGTCCAATTCTACTTGTAGTTTAGTCATTTCCTTGTTGGTGGTTTCAATCGTAATAATGGGTTGATTTAGTAGAAAGGAATTCATTAATTCTTTAATTTTGTTTCATAGTGCGTCAACCTTCTCCATATGGATTTTGATTTGAGTTTATAAAATTTTGCTCCTACTTACTAGTTGTACCTTTAAAATCCTACGACATTGTGGGGAACTGATCTTCCCTATCCATGATCTTTAAGCTGACTAGAAATAGATGCTCTCCAAGTTGTTGATCTTCACAAAACCAATGTCCCATTGGCTTGGATACACTTTTCAAGGGAAATTCCAAGATTTCTTCTTGCATTGTTGCTTCAAAATCTTTGGAAGCCATCTGCACTTGCAATGCAATAGAGGATTAGTCTCAAGTATGATAAAGTGCCTCTCCTTTAGTTGTGTGCAGTGACCCTGCATTTCTCATGAACAAGATTCCCGTTTGCTAGTTTGAGTAGAGCATGATACCTGACCATCTATTTTTTTCCATTTTCTTATTTTCATGGCTGAAAGAAAACATAAAGGTTAGTTTATAGTCAAAGCAATTATTGATGTACATCAGTTTTATTTGGCCTATTATGTTACAAGCTAAGTTCTATTCATGTATAGGAAATGTGCACTGCTGTGTTTGTTGAAAAAGCTATGTGCCAAATGCATGGCCTTGTAGGATGTCCCTATCATGCATACTTTGGATGCATTTAATTCAGCATGAGTGCAGGATAGATTTTCTTGATTGTTCTGACACACTCCTTGTTGCTTCTTTGGTCTCCACTTTATTGTTTTAATTTGATTTCTTCGTGTCCTATTCCATTGTGTTGATGTAGGCGAGTTCTTCAATGCAATCCTCCATACACCTTTGTATTGGTTTTGGGGTTTTTGTTCTTTACTTTTTTGTTGTTGTTTTTCCTCTTTGGGTATCTAGTTGAAGTCTAAGATACACCTCTATTTTACTTTATCTAATTTCTTTATCTGTTGTTTGGCTTTTTCCTTGACTTTTATTGGAATCCAAATTAGCTGTTGTCATCGTTCAACTTCTATTAGATCAGAATCCATATGTAAAATCCTAGAATCCTTCTTCCATAGTTGTGGACCTTTGTCATCTTCCCATGCCGTTGGGTGTTGACATGTCTGTTCCTCCCTTTGACCTTCGTATCATTCTAGTTGATCTTTCCTAATCCATTCTTGTCTCATGCTTGGACATTGCGGTGCCCTTGTGGTTGGTAAGATCACATGTGGCCTGTTCTTCTTGCTAATTCCTCTAAGCAGTCTACTCTTACTCAATCGCTCAGGTTCATATTCCTAGGAATAATTGAGAGGTTCCTCATGCAATTTTGGAGAAGATGTAGGTGAATTGGAAGTGGAACAATCATTGTACAAGGTTTTTGCTAGACGTTCATGCACTGGGTCCTCTAGACTCGTGATCATAGGTGTCTTGTCCCCAACTGTTTTTAAAGGTTTTTCATCTAGAAGAGTAAAGACTTCATTATGGTCTATTTTAGCCAATATGTATCCTTGGGTGAGGTGGATACTGACTTCATACTCAAAGATCCAATCCTAAGCTCGGACCAATTCTTCTAGAAGATCTTTGTCATTGCAAACTAGGAATCTCTGGTTCATAGTAGTGTTTCCTTTGTGTAGGAACATTGAAATCTCTCCTTGACACTCAATGATGTTTTCTCCATTTCCTATCATGTATGATTTTGTGGGATTAATTTGGGCCTTCAATTTCTGTGCAAGTGAGGCTCTTATGCAGCTCAATCCAGCTCTTGTGTCAATCAATGAGTCTACTAATTCATAGTCATATGTACTAATGCCTAGGTTCAAATATGGTCTTTTGATAAGGCTATCTAGCGATTCCATTTTACCCGTTTGATAATTCTCCATAGGGGTAGGTTCTTTTCCTTTTAGATATCTTTTGTCTCATTTTCTTATCCACTCTTTTTGTTTTCTTACGCATTCTAATGCTTCCACTTGGGCTTGTTCTCTTATTCTTTCCTCTTCTTTTTGTCTTTTTTTGTGCTCCTAAGAATCTTGCTAACATCCTTTTAGTTAATGGTTCCATATATCTATTTGACTATACAACCACTCATGTAATAAAGTAATACATCTGAATAGAGGGTAGCTAAGTTAATCGCTCCACTAGTAGAAATTCTACTTATCAACAGGGGCACATACCCTTTGTGTTTGGAATTTTTTTGCATGTTGTTTCAACATATATACTAACACTAGGTCTCCTTCTTTTAGTCCCTTGTCTTTGACATGGACATCATAATAGGCTTTTCATCTCCTCTTTGTAGCATAAATGCCTGCCACTGCTTGTAACCTTGTCTCATGCAACTTCTCAATTTGCTCCAATTGTTCAGATAGTTCATGTCCCATCCATTCATGTTGTTGTGCAATTCTTAGAGCGGGGACTAGAAATTCAATTGACAATATTGCATTTTGACCATAGACTAGATTGAATGGAGTAGTTCCAATAGCAGTCTTACATGCTAGATGGAAAGCCCATATTGCATGATGCAATTGTTTGTCCCAATCCGACCTTCCATTGTTAAATATTTTAGTTAAGATTGTGCACATCACTTTATTAGAACTCTCAGCTTGTCCATTGGCTTGAGGATGATAGGGAGATAATTTCTTATGAATTACTAGAAATCCATTCATAAGATACTCTACAACCTCATTTATGAAGTGTGTTCTTCAATCACTAACTATTTTAATTGGGAGTCCAAAATGAGTGAATATATTTTCAAATAAGAATTTGGCTATGCTATGGGCACCATTTCTTCTAGTTGCTTTGGCTTCTACCCCTTTTATCAGATAATCCATGGTTACAATAGTGTATTTAGCATGCAACCATTTTGTTGGGGGGGGTTGATTGGCCCTATTAAGTAAATACCCCATTTCAAAAATGCTTTGGCATTAATCATTGGTCTCATAGGCATGTCGTTGCATCTTATATGATACTTTGTTCTTTGACAGCTTTCACAACTTTGTACATAAGTTTCAGCGTCCATATTTAAGGTTGACCACCATAGGCTAGCAAAGAGAATCATTTTGACAATCTTTTTGATTGAAAAATGACCTCGAACCGCACCCACATAATGCATTTCTAGGATAGGCAAGTATTCTCCTTCATGTACACATAATTGCCATTGATTATCCTTTCCTTTTTTGAATAATTGTCTTCCCATTATGGCATAGTTTTTTCTTTGTTCTTCTAGATCTCTCTTTCTCACCAAGCTTGCTCCTATTGGGTAATTACGTAACTTTAGAAAATTAACTAACACTTTACTCCATTCTGAGGCTATGGTAGAGTAGCATAAAGAGGAATATTCATCCACTGAAGTTTCCTTACATACTCTGCAATCCATGATGTGTTCATGCATGTCCTTTTGCATATCCGGCCAATACACGCCTAATCTTTTCAAGTGTCTCATTGTTCCACTAATACCCTTGTGCGTTCTCCACTTGTTCACATGGGCTTGTTCAAGTAAGCTCTTATGCTACTCATCTTCTACGCAACTTAACAACACTCCTTTCGAGTCTTTAAAATACAAACTACCCACAACAATATGCAAGTTTCATGATTGCGTGAATTCCTTCTTGTTGTCCTTATTGATCCTATGATGTGGTCCATGTGTGAGTATTGGGATCAAATTTTCTTCCCATTTTAGACACACTTCCAAGTTGAACAAGTATGTGTCAGGTAGATCATCGACTACTCCTGTGGGTGGTTCTCCATGCGTCATTCTCGACAAGCGATCTGCCCTTACATGAGTGTTACCTTTTTCACTACTACTTCAAAGTCGAATTCCATCAGTAGTAGAAACCATCTCACTAGTCTTCCTATATTATAGGATATGTTTGATTTGTTGAGAGGAGTATGTGCATACATTGTCTGCATAGACTTCCATGATTTTCCTTAGAAATTCTTTTAATACTTCACACACTAATCTCTGGAAAGTTGCAAGAGCATTTGTAAGTCCAAAAGGCATTACTCTAAAGGCATGTACTCCCCATTTTGTAGTAAATGTAGCTTTGTGTTGGTCCTCAGTAGCAATTGCTACTTGGTTGTAACCAGAGAATCCATCAAGGAAATTGTAGACTTCCTTGCTTACTACTCTTTCCAAGAGATGGTCAGCTATGGGTAACTATCACGAATTGTAGCTGCATTAACCTTTTTCAAGTTGATGCATACCCTAAGTTTCCCATTTTTCTTGGGCACTACTACCAATGGTGATACCCATTCCATGTGTTCAATTTCATATATGAATCATACCACCAATAAATTTTCAATCTCTCCTTAATCTTGGTAGAATAGACATCATTATATGTATAGGGTCTTTGCTTAGAGGGTTTCGCATCTAGGACCATCGAGATTCTATGGGAGCAGATAGTGGGATCTACTCCTGTGAGGTCTTTGTATGTCGAAGCGAACATGTCTCTATATTGCCTAATCAACTCTATTAATTCTTGCTCCTCTTTTGTGGATTCATCCCTTTGTATGTGTGTGCATCTCTTTTCTTCTTGATCCAAGGTTACAATTACCTTCTTAGTTTGCTCTTTGTTTTCATATGCTTCTCTTCCTGAGCTTCCCTCTTTGGCATTTGGATGGCTATTTTTCTTTCCTCTACCTCCTATCGCTTAAAATGTTCTAGTACTTCAAATGGGTCAAGATGTTGATCTTCCTAAACTCAAACTTTCTTCTCTTTATATTTCTCTTGATACCTTTCTATGACAAGTACTCTAGGTTCTTCTTGGTCTTCATCTAGTTGTATCTCTTTCAAATATTGCTCTTTTGAATCAAATTCAGGTTCCATTTTGATGTTTTTGTAATCCTCTATCCATTCTTTCTCTAATAGTTCTTCAACTTCCACTTCTTGGAGGACTACCATGTATAGATTTACATCATACCCTTCATTTATGCATTCATTCCTTGTCAGGACTTCCTCATTCATGCAAACATCTAACGTGGCTAATATTTCCATCCATCCGTGAGGTTTGAACATTTCATCTGGAAATATTTGAGGCATGTATGTTGGTCTTCTATAGGTCTATAATTGTCATGCCATATTGGCCACAATTGTTCCTTTTTTTCTTCTTGTTTGTCTTCCTTGCACATCCATACTTGGACATCCTCATTCATCCAAGATTGTTCACTTGATCTAGCACTATCAATAGATACATCGTCATCTTCTTTATGGACAAGGTTGCACTGTAAAGGAGGTACATCTCTATATGCAAAGGTGTGCATATTTGTTTTTGTGGTGGCGCCCTAATGTTGAAGATATAATACATCTCTTCCCCAATCTTGTACTACTCTTAGTTGTCTCATGAAAGGTTTCCCTAAAATCATTTCATAATTACTTGATTTTCCAAATTGACATATTGGTAGGGTATGCTCGAATTCCACTCCACACATGGATAGGATGACCTTTTCTAGATTCCCTAATGGTCTCTGAAGATCTCCATCTACTAATTGGAGTTTCATTTGAGTGGGTTGTAGAGCTAGCTTTCCCCATTTTTCCCATATCTCCTTAGTGGCTATTCCTACTCTAGCCCCTATATCTAAGATTTCTTTGGTCATGTATCCATTTAATGTGATGGGGACCCATGTATTTCCTTCATCCCCTTCAATGAACTCTCCCACTTTGTCTACTAGTATTTGAATTGTGGGTGGTGCCTCCACCTCCTTCTTCTCCTTAGGTTGTTCTCCCTCTTCTATCTTTAACTATTCGGCCAAGTGTTTCCATAGCTGAGGTTTAATTTGTAGAAACTCTTCTATCGTTAAAGAACATTGGACTTTTGTTTTCTTGAGTTTTAATAATGTGTGAGATGCTTCATTATGGGAAGTGTTGATATACTATTTACTTTCTCTCTATTCTGACCCAAAATTGATATTTCTTCATATAGCTCCATTGTTTCCAATGTAGGTTGATTTTCAATGATTTCTAGCTCTTCAAAAGGGGGTGGTGCATTCTCACTTTCCTTCCACTGATCTTCTTGAACTTTGGCCCAAAGGTCGTATGGCCAGGTCACCTCTAGTTCTAGGATTACTGAGCCTTGTTCTTCCTCTTTGATGTTGATATTTTCCTTTCTCTCTTCATCTTGTTGTCTTTTTTGTGTTATTGATTGACAACTTCTAAACATTCTTTGAATTTGTTTTCTGGCATCCTAGTTTTGAGAAGGGTTGGTATAGAGTACTAAAGTGTGGTTTGAGCAATTTCAATCAATTTTTTGCATATTTCCAATATCTACTTCTCAAAACCTCCTCTAGGATAAATTCTTTTGTGTTGTTCTATACTTGGCCCTGTCTTTATCTTGGATTGATAAGCTTTCAATCACATGTTTAAGTCCTCATGCATGGGATCTTCTAGAGTTGATCCTACCTATGATCTCTCTGACTCTTTGGTCCCTTCGTGAGTCTTCTTGTGTGTCTTTTGATTTTCACCTATCTTAGTTTCTTTTAAAGTTCTATCCTTATCTTTAGTCTTTCTTTTAATCCATTTGTTTTTAAGTTTTTCACACCTTGACTTCCATTTCTGAGTCTTTTCACTCTTATAGGCCTCCTCTAGTTCCTCTGAGTCCTCAATCACTTGAGCTTTGGGTTCTTGCTCCTCTTCAACCTCTGGATAGTACATTTCTTTTTTCTCCAAATTCTCCTTGGCTTTGGCTCGGGTAATAACCTTCAACGGTATTGTATATTCTTTATCATTGCTTGATGAAATAGCTACTTATCATTGATTTGTGTAGTAGTGGAGACCTTATTGGGGTTCTTAGGGAAATCTCTAAATAGATGCCCCTTGCCACATTCATTACAATAGCCTTCCCACACACGGGAGGGGGGGTGGTGGGTTGTAGGGTAAAGTGCATTCCATAATGAAGTGATCTCCTCTGCATCTATACCATGGTCCTCTCGGTGCTGGGGGTCTGGTTGAAGGTTTGATAGGAATTGGGGCTATAGGTGTTGTGTACATAAAACTAGCATATTCTGGTCCATAAGAGCTGTCATATCCCTCATATCCATAGTAATGTTGCTCATAGCCTTGATCATATTTAGTAAGGCTTGAGTCATAGGGATAGTATTCCCCATGAGTCTGGTAGAATCCTTGGCTTAAGTTTCCTGTGTTGGTCAAAGGTGTGGCAGGCACTATGGCTCTTTCTAGGTTTTCTTTTGGCTGGATATACTTTACAAGCACTACATTCTGAGGATGTGGTGGTTGTTGTTCCTAGAACTCATGGTTAACCATATCTTCCATATTCATATGTTATTGGTGCTACTGGTGGTCCTAGATATGGATTATATCTACGGGCCTCTCTATCGTGATCCCTATGAGGATATCCATAAGGTCTATACTAGGGTAGTGTAGAGGGTCTAGGTTGTCTATTTAGGGAGAAATTCTTGGTTTTATGGTTGGTGTACTTTTGGTCAATGTGACAATATATATTAGATCCTTGGGTTGTTTACCTGTTGTATGGATAGGATTGTGG
>CM035432.1:117781560-117929060 GCA_020310875.1 Ceratopteris richardii | reverse complement strand
ACATACACATACACATACACATACACATACACATACACATACACATACACATACACATACACATACACATACACATACACATACACATACACATACACATACACATACACATACACATACACATACACATACACATACACATACACATACACATACACATACACATACACATACACATACACATACACATACACATACACATACACATACACATACACATACACATACACATACACATACACATACACATACACATACACATACACATACACATACACATACACATACACATACACATACACATACACATACACATACACATACACATACACATACACATACACATACACATACACATACACATACACATACACATACACATACACATACACATACACATACACATACACATACACATACACATACACATACACATACACATACACACACATACACAACACATACACATACACATACACACACACATACACATACACATACACATACACATACACATACACATACACATACACATACACATACACATACACATACACATACACATACACATACACATACACATACACATACACATACACATACACATACACATACACATACACATACACATACACATACACATACACATACATACACATACACATACACATACACATACACATACACATACACATACACATACACATACACATACACATACACATACACATACACATACACATACACATACACATACACATACACATACACATACACATACACATACACATACACATACACATACACATACACATACACATACACATACACATACACATACACATACACATACACATACCCCTATGCATATGCATATCCCTATGCATACACATACCCCTATGCATATGCATACCCCTACACATACACATACTCCTATGCATATGCATATGCGTACGCATACACATACACATACACATACACATATAAACATATACACATATACACATACAAACACATAAATACTCATATATACACACACAAATACATGCACATACACACATATACACACACAAACACACATATAATATGAATGATTGATATAATTAAAGTAATAAATCACATGTTAAATGTAAAATGTAATAAAAATTATTAGATTATTTCACTCATATAATTCACTTCAATAAAATAAATTAATTTATTAAACACTAAAATTATTAAAATTATGAACTCACACATAAACACAATTAAAAACATAACCTATATGAGAATATATATATATGTATGTATATATATATATATATATATATATATATATATATATATATATATATATATATATATATATATAAATATATATATATATATATATATATATATATATATATATATATATATATATATATATATATATATATATATATATATATCTGTGTGTGTGTATGTATCAATGTACATAATACATGTAAATAGTGTCAATAATCTAAATCACCCCCATTATCATCATCATCGATAACATAATGATCATCTGCATGATCTAATGTATCTGAAGAGGCATCATGGGTAGATGAGTCAGTAGCCTATGATGATCGATATTGTCCCTCCTGTGTCTCTTTGTCCACCTCATCCATATTGTCCTCTCCATAATAGTCTCGTATTACATATAACAAGAATAAATAATAAAAAATGTAAAAAATCAATAAAAATAAGATAAGCTATATCAAACTTAATAATACTCACAAAATCATGTGGATGCTCTCTTAATTGCTCACTCAGATCTTGATATCCAAAATATGTAGCATATTTTATTTCCTTTTTTGTATAATTATCACCATAATCCTTACACTATATTGAAGCAAATAAAAAGTTTAATGATTAGTGTTTTAAATAAAATAAAAAATATATTCGCAATAATATATATACTTACAAATGGAGCAACAAAACCATCACCCCCCATTTGGCCTAAGCATGACAATGACCTGCTTCAATTCTCTTTTTTGTAGCAGCTTGTGTTTATTTAATGAAACAATAGTACATAGATTAAATGTAAAATATTTATAAGAACATATGAGAATAAGAAATCACATTAATATAAACTATTGTACATACCTATTGAGGAAATGTTACCTGTAGATGTAGCTTTTTGCAAAAATATTTCCACATCTCAGGTGGTATGTAAGGCCTTCTCTTATTTCTTTCTACTACACTCACAACTACACACACATAGACACACATATACATACACGCCCATACATACACACACACATACACACAAATGCACACACATACACATATAAATCCACACACACACACAATTACACAAACACATACACACATAGTAGACACACACATATACATACATGCACACACACATACATACACACATACAGATACACACACATACACATACACACACATACATACACACATACATACACATGCATACACATATATACATACACAAACACATACACATACACATACACATATATACTTACACATACATACATACATACATACATACACATACATGTACATATACATACACATACAAACACGTAGACATACACACACACATATACATACACATCCATATACACACATATACACACACACATTCATAGACACACATACACACACATACACACATATACACACATACACATACACATACACACATACACACATAAACACATAAACACATACACACACATACATAACACACAAACATACATAACACGCACACATACACAATACACATATATACACACACATACACACAAATGCACACACACATAAATACACACATGCACACACATACACATACATATACACATATACAAACATACACGCATACACAAAGACACACACATATACACACATACACACTTATATACACACATGCACACATAGACACATACATATACACACATACAAACATACACGTTCACAGACACACACACACACATACATACACATACACACACATATGCATACACATACACACACATATTAGTTCCAAAAAGTTACCATTCTTTCACACTGTATCATTAATTCTCTTTGCTCATCTAAGATTTTCTCATTATCTATATTCATTTTTCGCATATGAGTATATAACCAATCTATGAAAGAAGATATTTTTGTATCCTCATTATCATTAGTATTATGTCTATATCTTTTGTTTCTTCATCTTCTACCTCATAGGTTTTGAACGTCCTATTCATAATTATTAACAAACGGCTGCATGCATTTGCTATTATATGCAATAAAAGTAAAACTATCAATTTTCTCTTGCACTTTAAGTCGAAAAGGAACTCCCTTGTATGATAATATCTCATTTTTCAATCATGAAAAAGACTCATTGGTCCATGCACAAGGAGCTTCTTCCTCAACTCTCTCAAGATATCCACTTATGTAATACATGCATTCTTCAAGCATCCATCCCTCTACCATGGATCCTTCTAGACTTGCTCTTTATTCAGCATAACCTTTTAATATGCCTATAAATCTCTCAACTCAAAACATCCATTGAGTTGTTACAACTCCACAATCTCTATTTTCTTCAAAAGATGGATGAATAGATGAAGTTGTATATTAGAAAAAGAAGTGGAAAGCTCTTTCACATTAGAAAAATTGACTCTATGATTCATGTTTCTTTGTGGGACTCAATCCATGTCAAAATCTCTTTTGATGTAATCTACCTATCTTTAAATAACATATAAAATTATTAACAAATTAATTTGCAATAAAAAGATATCAAATAATCTTACATACCAAGAATAAAAGAGTGATAATTACCTTTTAGGTGATCCAAGACAATAGATAATTTCTAATACTTATTGCACATCAATCGATAACAAGAGGCAAATAATATTTCAGGAAGCTATACCAGTCATGTGTCTTGAAACTAGATAAGCTCTTATCATAAAAAATAAACATGTTTTGATAAGATGCTTCTTATAATGTAGTTTTGCAAATTGATTGAATAATGTTGATGATAATTTGCATCTCTTTTTTTTGTAAGCACCCAAGGAGCAATTTCATAGGTTTTCTAAGGGTAGCTACTTCAACCCTTAAAGAAGTATCATAGACCTTTAGACATGTTTGTAAAAGCTTGAGGGTTCATGTTTAAGGAATCCATGTGAGGTCTATGTGATTGCACATGCTTCCAATGTTAGAAAACATGTGATCAACCTAAGTATGGTATCCATGTGAAAGGTCCACATGGCAAGCTCTTTTCAAACTCCCCCAGTTTTTGACTAGCTTTTGGCCCTATCCAGACCTAGTGTCTGGCCTAGTTAAAAAATAGGTTATAGGGCCTATATGAGGGCTTAAATGGAGTCTAAAAAATATGAAAATTGATAGGTAGGTGCTCCTAAAGCTCCTCAAGCTCAAAGACTCCTTGGCTTGCACAAAATGGAGCTACAAAAATATGAAATGGTATTTACAATGATTGTTAGTGATGAGAATCACTATTATAAAGATGTTGATTTGGAAAAATTTGAAGGGCCTATCTGCCCGATCTGCGTCGACTGCTCTGTCTAGTTAATCTTTTGCTTTGCTCTAACTCTCTCTGCTGGCTTCCTTGTCTCGTCAGTCCTTGGGTTCCCTGATTGCTATCAACACCCCCCCCTCTCTCGTGTCTGTCGTCCCTGACAGACCCTTGTTGCTGGGAGTGCTGGATGTAATATTCCACAACATGAGTGGCAAGTTGATGTTCTTGGATGCGTAGTCCTCTGGCCAAGTCTGTCATCATGCGATGCCAATCAATTGGTCCTAGAATGTCCGGATGTGGAAGACGTAATTGATCTGCATGGATGGCTTGTTCAACTGTGAATAGATGTAGCAAATGTGTTGGTATGGGAATGAAAATTTCCGAGTGATATTCCCAGAACCCTGTAGAGAACATTTCTTCAAAGGTCTGCTTGAAGCATGCAGGTAAATACTTTATTCTTGCATGCCAGGCGAAGATTATGCTGACCGAGGGAGTCTGGCTCATGTCGTAGGCTAAATCCTTGTTACCTTGAGAGAATCCAGGGGTGGAAATGTATGGAGTCTGTACCTTCTGAAAGGTTTTGAAGACAATTGTCATGAGCTCAAATATTTTCATACACATTTTTGCAGCTATGTCGGGTACATTCTTTAGACGCATAGACCAGTGTCGAATTGTGGATATCATGTATGCTACGGTCGGGGTTCCTTGAGGTGGAGCAAAATATGGATAGTTGACCCATGCCGAGCATTCTTTATTGTTGCGTACCTTGCTTGCAAAAGCTTGCCATGATCTGCGACCGACCATTGGGCAATAGCATGGATTATACTTGATATACAGTGGCATGGTTGCCCAGGTGCTCATCATCTCAGGGTAATCAGTTAGTAACCGTGCACGCCAATTAGGTTGGAAGATCGAGCCAGCACGTGCATCTTCCAGTAAGTCCTCCGGCTCAAATTGAGTGGCAAATGTGGGCTCCTTCCCTATATGCCTTTTAATCTCTGTATTATAATCATGTAGTAAGACATAGTAAGGCATGTATTGCGGCTCTGATGTTGTGATTAACCGTTGGTGGGATAGGTGCTGAAAGTAAGAAGATCAAAGAACAGTTTCTTCCAGATTTGTGAGGGATTGAATTTGCACGGCGACCCGATCATCATGTGTTTGTCCCACTTTCTCAACCCTTTTGACCCAATCGAGAACTCCAATTTCTAAGGTGTCCTGTCCTTTTTGCGTAATTCGATCGTCGGGTGTTGGCATCGGCTCGTACGGTTCTTCATAGCTGTCATCTACGGGGATTTCCACTACTGTATCAGGTTCTGGTCCTTCAGCTGGAGAGGGTGGCCTTTCGTATGGTAAGAGACGTGCTTGGAGTTCTGCCAGCTGCTTCCGGAGGGTCTCTAATTCATCTGTAGATTGTTGCAAGATTACCGGCTCCTGTTGAACTGTGGGGACACTGGCGACCTGCTTCTTTAGGTCAGCACATTCAGCCTGTAACTTTTCATATGACTCCAAAAAATTTGCACGCTCCTCAAGTAAGATGCGAATGTCGTCTGATGGGACCGCTCTATACTTGGTAGGGCTAATGGCTGCTCCTGCGGTTCCTTCCATGGCTGCTTCAAAATTGTCTTGGTTTTGTTGCTGAAGCCGTTTATTCTCTTCTAATGCTGCTGCCATATGCTTTCTTAATAGCCCAAGATTGCGTCTGAGGGTAGCATTGGATATCATTTGCGCCTGGAGCACACTTTCCAGTTCCTTGATTGCTTTATCATCCGCCGTTGATATCTTTGATTCCAATTCTGTGTGAGCCTGCTGTAAAGTGGTATGTTCTACTAAGAGTGTTTGGTAATCAGCTTCTAGAGTGTTGACTCTAGCCTGTAGATGCTGAGATTCTGCCTGGAGGGGCGCGGTACGATCTTCCAATTGATGGTACTCTTGTTGTAGTTGATGTGCACAATGAAGTAATGTATTAAATGTGCTATTTACATTATGAGATGCAAGGGGGAAAGTTTGGAATGCAGGGGAAGCGGGAATGGGAATGGGGGTAGTGAATGCTGTGTCTGCCCATGACGTGGTGAGTGGTGAGGTAGGGGGTAGGGGAGGGGGAGATGGTGGAATTGTGGGGAGAGGGGCTGTGGTTGGTGAAATGTCCATTGTGTCGGACAGAGTGGTGTGCGCAGGGGCTACCATGTAAGTTGGTATGGTAGGTGAAGTGAGTGTGGTGTCTGTGTAGATTGATGTTGTTGTGAGTATCTGAGGAGTGTGCCTCTGAGACATTGGAGTGCAGATGTACTGTTCCAGGAAAGATGGGTATTGGTGTGGTGCGATTGGATTGAGTGAGGTGTAGGGGGTAGATGGAAAGTGTGGGTCATGGAATGGGGGTACCCGTAATGGGGGATAAGCTAGGAAACAAAGGATGCCTTCTGTGGGTGGGGGGGCTCCAACCACACTCAAAATTATGGGGTGGCCAATGATGGGCTCGGAGGACAACAAAGGTACAGTGTACAGGGGGTTGGAGATGGAAGAGAAGAGGGTGTCCTATGAGGTTGGTTCTCGAAGGGGAAAGAATGTGGATGAGGGGGTTGTAAGTGAAGGTAGATGTAATGACTGCAGTTTCTTCCATGGTAGGAGGTGGTGGTGGGGGTGGAGAAGGTGGGGTGCTGGGGTGAGATGGGTGATGTTTGAACAAAGGTTTCAGTAGAGAGGTCAATGGTGACGGTAGGGGTAGCTGTGATTTCGATGGTTACTTCTGGTTTGGTGATGGGTATTCTGATAGTCTTACCTGCTCGTGGTAATGTGTCGACTCTGCCTTTGTCATACCTCACGAACTGGCTGACTGCTGTGTGGATAGCCTCCGGAACTCCTAACAATTCTGACACTAATTTGAGGGTGTTAATAAAATTTTGATCCACCCCATCATTTGCTAGCATTTCTTGCATCAAGGCTTGGCCTGATGCAAGGGAGAGTTGATGCCTTTCTTGCACTGCTTTGATCGTGTTGTATAACCTTTGTGGTTGAGCTGTGTATGCAAGTGCACCTACCAGTTCTGGCACTTCCTGTTGCACATCTTGATGTCCGTGGTCATATTCCTCCTCATCTTCCTCAGATTCTTCATCTTCGTCGTCCTCTTCGTTCGTTTCAACTGTGGTAACAGGTACTTGGGAGGTTGTTGCCTGCGTTTGAACATTCTCCACTTGTTGTTCCTCTTCAGCCTCAAGATCTACGTCTCTTAACAGTTGTTCAAAGTCTTCATTCGTGAGTTCTTCCAAGGGTGCGCCACAGGGAAATTCAAGATCGGTTCAGACAGGGGGAAATATCAAATTAGGGCCATCAGTGCTGCGTCTTGGAAGTCGTAGTGTGAATGGCCGAACCCTTTGGGGTGGTGGGGTAACATCCGGTGTTAAGGTGGCTCCACATGGTTGAGCACAAGGGACTTGGACAGTTCCTCTCATCTTCTTAGAAGGGGGTCCAATGGATGTCCTGCCTCTAAACTGCTCTACTCGATTCCACATCAGGGCCCGTTGAATAGGGATGTCATAAGCCAAACACCTATAAATGATTCTAGTCCGAGCACAACATCCATATAAAACATGCTTCCGCGGCCATCGTTTGTGGGCTAGGAGTATCTGATCAATTATACAGTGGGGTAAGTTGATGGTGAGGCTCTGTGTCTCTGCCAGATACAAACTAAACCATATCTTTTTGGGTGGCATGGTGAATCTATCTTGGGCAGGAAAAGCAAAGTGTTGCATGCACATGCGAAGGTGTATTGCAATATTAGGCGTCATGGCCACCATGTCCTTGAGCTTAGTGAGGCTTCAATTCTTCATGTAATCAGGCACGAGGGTCTCCTTCTCTGTTGGAATATGCATTCCACGCATGTCTAGGGCCTCTCTCACTAAGTTGTTTGAGAGCCTAAACCTTTTGAGCTCATTTTTGGGTTCTTGCTTGGAGTCAAGGTATTGATGAGATAGTAGCATCGCATGAAGTCAGGCTTTGGGAGCCGAGCACTGAAGTATGCATCCAATCCTGCCTTCTCCTATATCGGACGTAGACCTTCTGCATTTTGTAACTTTTCAAATTCCCTTGTAAAGAAATGGTATTTACCTTGCTTCCCATTAAAGTCCAACTCTGACTCCCATAGGTATGATCCTTCTCCCAAGGGTCCGACAACTTCACTAAACCAGTGGGAAGCTTTTCCTACGGGCATGGTATGGTCACTGGGGGGGTCCGCTACTGGTATGATTTTGATGGCTTGCAACTCGTCTGTTCTTTCATTTGTCTCCGGCAGAATGGGTAAACTGTCTAAATCCACCACTTGCTGGCTCGTTCCTGCTTGAGAGCTTGTTCCTGCAGCCTCAACCATGTTGAAGAAATCGCTGCCGGTTTTGTGAGAATATATGAATAAATGTTAACATTGCAATGGACACAAAATGACAATGTGTCCCCATTACAACATTAACTTGATGAATTGTGATGTAGTTAGTTGGTTAGTTAGTGCTCGCATGGATGTGAGTGTGAAGTGTGGTTAGCTGATGCTGAATACCTATGAGCTAATTGGGGGGTCGGGTGCAGGTGGATGCAGTTAGTAAGTGGAAGTGGCTTTACAAATGGGTCAGGGGGTTTATTACAAGGTTTGGGTTGCCAAACATAGTGGATGACATTCTGTTTTGATTTTGTGGAAACTCTAGAGGGCTTTATAGAAGTGTCTGCTTGGAACTGAGGCTTTTTAGGGACCCACTTACAAGTGAGTCTGTTCGTGCTCTTGGGCGAATATGTGTTCATGCGTGTTAAATAGGAGTGGGTGTCTGCTGTTAGAGTGAGTGAACCATGTTGTACAGGGTGTGATCTCTGTGTAGCTGTTTGAGCCCACAAGCAAGCCTTAGGCACCCAAATTTGTCTTGATTGTGGGCCAGCCTTCATCGACTTCTTGGGCACCCAGATAGACTTCACTTTCACAAAAGAGTTTTTGGAAGACTTCTTATCAGTGTCGTGTCGTTGATTACTAATAGGAAGTTGGGACAGTTTTTGTGGCTTGACTGCAATAGGATGCTCGCCTCTTCGTACCCACACCTGTTTCAATGGTTGAGACACCTTGCTTTGTACTTCCTTTCTGCTTCGAGCATAGGTCCTCTGTTTCTTCTGCATTCGATTTGCCTTTGGTTGTTGTATCCCTATGGCTTTTGGAAAAGAAGGGAGTTCCACTAAATCCTTGACTTCTTTGCTGAGATAATCTTCCCTCTGCATCACATAGCGTTGGACAGGAATAACATGGTCATCTTCATGTGTGCCCCTGGAAGGACCAGGAGTGTGTGCCTTTCCTAGTTCCGTGAGTGCTCTATTGTCTAACTCAACTGTCATTCAATTTTGATTTACCCATACTTGAAGAAGTCCACATCTTAGGTTTAGGTTGACTGCATGATCATAGATCCAGTCTTGATCCAAGACAAGAGGCTCAGTGAGATCCTCATCTTGAGACACTAGTACTTTAACTATCATTAAAGAATCTTGAATGTAGCGGGGAAGTTCCACCTCGCCCATGCAAGGGGTTTCCACACCTCCCAATCCTATGAGATAGGCTTCTATAGGATTGACACTTAAATTCAACTCTTGACAGTACGAAAGTTTAACAGCACTAGTGGCTGCACCTGAGTCAATGAAGGCTCTTACAGTCCTTGCACTCGTTCCTTGTCCTAGCTCTAAGGTCACAAAAGGACGCCGATCAATTATTCTATGAGAGCTAATACCTGAAGTTTCACACATTGCCATATGATACCCTTGGTCTGCATATGCCTCTGTCCTAGGCTGATCTTTACCTTGTTGTCGCAACTTCATCCTTCGGATGCGTTCCAAGGCTTCTGCCTGTGCTTCTTCTCGAATTTGTTTTTCTTCTTCCTTGCATTTCTTGGCAGTGCTGAGTCGATTTAGCATCTCTTCAGTCAGGGGTTCTTGATATAACATGACTCTGCATCCACTAATGTAACTAGGAAGAACATCACCTTCTAGTGTAGCTAATTGAACTGCTCCACTCGTTGAGATCCTATTGATAATCATGGGTCCATAGCCTCTTTCCTCTAATTTCCATGCATGTTGTTTCAATGTGTAGACTAGGACTAGGTCTCCTGCCTTCAAACCCTTATCTTTCACATGTGCATCAAAATATGCTTTTTGTGTTTTCTTAGCTGCATATATTCCTGCTGCTGCTCTTAGTCTTGTCTCACCTAGTCGTTCCAGATCAAAGATCCTCGAAGAGAGTTCATGACCCATCCACTCATGCTCCTGTGCTATTTTCAATGTAGTTATCAAGAAGTCCAATGGTAGCACTACATTTTGACTGAATACCATCTGAAAGGGTGTGGCTTGGAGTACCGTTTTATAGGCAACTCGATATGCCCAAACAGCATGGTGTAGCTATTTGTCCCAATCAGAGCGTTTATTATTCACTAGTTTCGTCAATACATTGCATAGAATCTTATTTTTACTTTCGGCTTGTCCATTCGCTTGTGGATGATAGGGGGCAGACTTCTTATGTACTACCAAGAATTCTTGGAGAAGATTTTCAATGACTTCATTTAAGAAGTGAGTCCCTCTATCACTAACTAGCTCTATAGGTAGCCCGTACCTAGTGAACACATTCTCAAATAAGAACTTAACTGTCGTTTGAGCATCGTTCTTCGTTGTGGCTTTCACTTCTACCCACTTGGTTAACTAGTTTGTGGCCACAATGATATATTCAGCTTGTGAACCCTTAGCTGGGGGATTAATAGGACCTACAAAGTCTATTCCTCACTTAGAGAATGCTCGTCCACCCATCATAGGTTTCAGTGGCATTTCATCTTTGCGTATAGGATACTGAGTCCGTTGACAAACATCACACCTCTTCACATAGGTATGTGCATCCATGTGAAGGGTTGGCCACCAAAGACTTGCAAATAGTATTGCCTTGATCACCCGATCAGGTCCAAAATGTCCTCCTGCTACCCCTTGGTGAGCAGTTTCCAAGATCTTAAGATATTCGCTCTCATGGACACATAATCTTAGGTAACCATCTTTACCACGCTTGTATAAATTATCACCAATGAGTGAGTAGTCTAAGGCTTCTTGTTCTAAGCTTCTTTGCCTTGTCAGGGTCATATCTTGAGGGAATGTTTTCGTCCTCAAGAAGGCTACTAGTGGTTCACTCCAATCTGGCACTATGGACATTTGATAAAGAGTGGCATGCTCCACTGGTGGTTTAGTGCAATAGATCGAGCATTCCTTGCACATTTTATGGCCATCAACCTCCATAGTCGGCTAGTGCACTCCAAGTCTCCTCAATGTCTATAAGGTTCTTTGTCTTGAATAGTGTTGCTCTAATGCACCTACATGTGCTAATTGCAACCACTTAGTGTACTCGTCTTCTTCCACACAACAAGCCAATATCCCTTGATCTGTCTGTTTGTACATACTTAAGGCCATGATATGGTACTTCTGGGCCTTTACTACCTCCCTATCTTGAGTGTTTACTACTGGATGTTTAGGCCCGTATGTCAATACTGGCACCAATGGCTTAGCCCACTGAGGTACAACTTCCAAATTAAACAAGTATGCATCAGGAAGATCATTTGATACTCCTTGTGGGGCCTCTCCGAATGTGAGCCTAGAAAGATGGTCAGCTCTCAAATGAGTTTTACCTTTCCTTACCACTACCTCAAAGTCATATTCCATTAGTAAGAGAAACCATCTTACTAATCTACCTGTATTGCATGGCTTGTTTACGAGATATAACAATGCTTGATAGTCAGTAAAAAATTAAACTTGTTTGCAAGCAAATAGTGTCTAAACTTTTTAACTGCATATACCATGCCTAATCCTTCGCATTCAGTGGTGGTATAATTTCGTTCAGCTGCATTCAATGTCTACTCGCATAGGCAATTGGAAGATCCATATTACCTTCGCCTGTAGGTTGTGCGAGTACACATCCGATTGCGTAATTGGATGCATCCACATGAACATGGAAGGGCTTATTCCAATCTGGTGTGGTCAAGATTGGTGCTGAACACAAACTCCTTTTGAGCTCATTGAAAGAGTCCTCACATTCATTAGTCCACTCAAAGTTGGTCAAAAGTCCGTACAGTGGCTTGGCAATGATGGCGTACATGTGTATAAAGCGTCGGTAATAGCCACAATGCCCCATGAAAGCTTGTACTTCCTTAACATTCTTTGGCCTAGGTAACTCTGCTATGGCTCTTACTTTCTCTTCATCAATGGATATGCCATTCTTTGACACTATGTGTCCTAGAATCTTGCCTTGCCTGACCATGAAAACACACTTTTCTGGGTTCAAGCAAACTTGATATTCTCTACATTTGTCAAAGATCTGCATGAGTTCAGGTATATGTGTTTGTCTAATGTTAGAATGAGCATATAGATCGTCAACATAGACCTCTAAATTCTTCCTCAGGAATTCTTTAAACACATGGCACATCAGTCTCTGGAAGGTTGCTGGAGCATTGGTAAGCCCAAATGGCATTACCCTAAAGGCAAATATGCCCCACTCAGTGGCAAAAGCTATCTTATGCTGACCTTCTAGAGCTATGGCTACCTGATTATAACCAGAAAATCCATCAAGAAGCTGTATACTTCCTTGCCTGCTACTCTTTCTAATAGATGCTCGGTAACTGGAAGTGGATAGTTATCTCGAATTGTGGCTGCATTAACCTTCTTCAAGTTAATGCATACACGTAACTTTCCATTCTTCGCAGCATAGTTATCATTATATGTGTATGGCTTCTGCTTGGATGGTTTGGCATCTGAGGTGATGGGGATTGTGTGTGAGCATATGTCAGGGTCTACACCCTTCAAGTCCTTTTAACTCCAAGCGAATACATCTCGGTATTCTCTTAGAAAGGCAATCAACTCTTGCTCTTCTTCTTCCGTCAGGTCATGGCCTATGTACGTGCATCTTTCTTCTCCTTCTTCTATGGATACAACTATTTTCTTGGTGGTTTCTTTGTTATCATAGGCTTCTCCTGCTTGTGCCTCACGTTTAGGCATTCTTACCATGACTCTCCTATCATCTATCTCATACTTTTTGAAATTCTTGGGGACCTCAAACAAAGATTCTTCCTCCTCTTGTGTGATTTCTCTCTTCTTCCTTTTCTTTCCTTCATCCTTAGGGGTTACTTGTGTGGTTAATCTTACGTCATTTGTGAGCTCTCCATGTCTATGAGGCTGAGCTTCTACTTCATAGAAGTATTCTTCATATGATGCAAATGGTGGGTCCATAATGATTGACTCTAGATCGGAGTCACTTGCATCCTCAAATGCATCAGGGCTATGTTCGCACTCCTCTAAAACCGAATCTCCCATAATTGGCTCTATGGAGAAGATTGAAATGTCATAGCCATCTTCATCACAGTGGGGTGTCCATTGTTCTTCGTTGATGGCTACATCCATTGTTGCTAAAATCTCTGCCCAACCATGAGGTTCAAACTCTTCGTCAGGAAATACTACAGGTGCATAGGCTGGGTCTTGAATTGATCTATGTGTCTCTTTCGCACCTACCTCTCTAGCTTTTTCTCTCTTCTCCTCTTCTACTGCAACTTTACACATCCACAAGTGGGTGTCTTCATGCATCTATGAGGATCCTGATCCTATGGAGTGCAGCGACTCAGTATCATCTTTGGCTTTATGGATGGGATTCCATTGGATAGGAGGGACATCTCTATGAGAGTAATCTTTGAGATTCACTTTGGTCGTAACACCTAAGTGTTGAAAATACAAGGAATTGGTTCCCCAATCCTGTACCACTTGCAACTGCCGCATAAATGGTCTTCCCAAAATCATCTCATAGGCATGGTTCTTGCTAAAATCACAGATAACAAATATGTGCTCAAACTCTACACCACATGTAGTGAGAGTTATTCCTTCTAGCAAGCCTAAGGGTCTTTCTATGTGACCATCAACCATCTGCAATTTCATTCTCGTTGGCCTAAGTGCTGGCTTGCCCCAACGCTTCCATAGGGAAGTGGTAGCAATTGCAACTCTTGCACCTGAGTCCAAAATTGCCTTGGTTGTGTATCCTTGATGGGTGATGGGAAGATAGGTGTTTCCTTCTTCTCCTTCGATCATATCTCCTATCTTGTGTAGAGGGATTTCTGGCACTGTTTTATGAGAACCTACCTGGGAATGCGGTTTAGCTACCTCTGGTACTTGTTTGGCTACATGTTTCCATAGTTCTGGCCTAACCTTGAGTAGTTCTTCTAAAGTGAGATTGCACTGCACCTTAGTGTTCTTTACTACCTCCGTATTCCTAGGTATGACTAAGTCTTCATTTCGTACCATGACCGTGGGTGCTCTCATACAAGTAGACTTTGCTTCCCAAGGGCCTGTGAAATGGGGTAATTCATGTAAGGAATTAGACTCAAAGTCTACTCTCTCTTGAGATCGTGCACTCTCCTGCTCTCCATAAATGGAAGGAATATCTTGTGGGAATTGATCATGTGCATCATCCACAAGTTCAATGGGAGGAGGGACTTCACTCTCTTTTGCCCATTTCTCTTCTTGAATCTCTCGTAGGAATTCTGTTGTGTACCTATTCATAGAAGAAGATGTGTCTGGCTCTGTGGAGTTAGGCACATAAGCTTCCTAGGGAGGAAGGCTTACTCTTTCACTTGCCTTGCCCTTATTTGGAGGGGTGGGTTCCTTTTTTGATTGTGCGATTAGCCTCTCCAATCTTTCGAGCAGTCCATCAAAGTGCAACTGCGTCTTAGCTGAACTAGAGATGTTAAAGAGGCGACTGGCTTCAAACATGGTTTGAGCCAATTCCACCATCTTAGCACAAATTTTGGTTCGTTCAAGCTCTAGTTCTGCTCTAGGGTAACACTTTTCATGATCGATTACGTTTGGCCCTTCTTGGATTCTGGCCTGATATGCCTTAAGCATCATGTTAAGGTCCTCGGGAGTGGGATCTGCTAGGACTAATCCTACTCTAGGGGGTGGTGGGGTCGCATGAGGAGGGTTGGAAGGTGGTGGTTCGGATGGAGATGGGATTGGTGGTGGTGGGGTAGTGTGAGAGGGAGGTTGAGATGTAAGTTCAATTATCCTGGCTCTCGTCTCTCTTAGGCTTTCCTCGAGTTCACTCATCTTCTTTGCCCATTGCCTTTTCATTCTCTCACGGCTATCTCTCCAAGCTCTAGTCCTCTTCTTGGTTATGCTCTCCGTTTCACTAACTTCGACACTCTTTTCCTGTCCTACACCTTGGTTCTGCTGCAATGCCTGAGCTCTTGTGACCACTTGCACTGGTGTAGTGGAGGTCACACTCCCTGAAGAGTCTACAACTAACCCAATCACATTGATGGGAGTAATTTTTCTTGCATTCTGTGGGTTCTTTGGGCAGTCTCGTAAGAGGTGCTTCTTTCCGCAATCTTGACAAAAGCCTTGAATGGTTACAGATTGGGGTTGTGTAGGGGCAGGCATCAGACAATCACGAATGAGGTGATCTCCCTGACATCGGTAGCATGGCCTCTAGGGAATGATGGTCTTACCTGCCTAGGTTGGGGCCGGGAGTTGGGATTGGTGTACATGACATTGGTATACTCTGGCTCCCAACTTGGTTCACTCGGTTCTTCGTAATAATAGGCCTCATTATGCTGAGGTGACTGCATGTAGTATGCCTCGGGACTATCAATATTGCTGAACAATCACTCAAGAATTTGACGTACAGACAAAGGAAGATAAAGAGAAAATCAAAAGCCTTAATGAAGGGACAAATTCATGACCGTTATGTACAGTACAGAATCGTGCAGAATCAGAGTTCGTTACACCGAATCAAACTGTATATACAGAGAGAACGTGCATAAGAATAATAAGAGGGAAGTGCGAGCTAGAACGTGCGTGAGAAGAGCGCGCAGTATAAATAAGAGCACAAATAGAAGAAGAAAGAGAGAGGGAGAGACAGAGAGAATATGAGAAAGTGAGAAGATGCCAGAGATCGCGTATGTATGACTGAAGAGAGAGTGAGTGAGAAGTTTTTCAGAAGACGCCATAGATCGCGTATGTACAGATGAATAACAGAAACCTGAAATGTCGGGTGTTCATCTGAGAGAGATGGTAAAGAGAAACTACTCAGAGTAGGAGAGTTTCCATAGCTTGAGCAAGAAGAAGCCAAGCTAATTTGTACACATCTTCTCTAATAGAAAACACATGTTCATGTGGAAGTTCGTGCGCAGTGTTTATATGTGAAGAACTTTGAGTATTTTCGTGTTACGGTAGAAAGTTCGTTAACCGTTAAACAGTTATAGTTCGTTAGTAAACGTGTCCCTCGATACTCTCTCAGTCAATGAATGTCTCGGTCGAATACAGTTATCTCAGTAAACACATTTTCAGTCAGTTATAGTTTTCTCAGGAAAACGTGTTTTCCGGTAGAACAACGAAGTATATCTCGCAGAGTAAATTAAAGTCTTGTGTGAGAGATAGCTTATCTTATAACTGACATCTCCACTATCAGTTTATCAAAGGTTTCGGTGAAATGGATATGTACACACAGTACAAAGTCTAACCGGAAAGAGACATTTTGAACCGGAGAAGTTTTCTCTTAAACTTCAGAAAGTGTTCACTCAGTGAAGGAAGTTCACGTATCACTCCCTTACTTCTTGTATACTCACTTGAAGTAATTACAAACAGAATAGGAGTTGATTCCGGTAAGATTCCGGTATAACTACAGTATCAGTCTGGTTATAGTCCGGTGGAGTTCCAGTGAAATTTCCAGTGAATTCAAGACGTAGTCTTATATGTTTAAGCGACAGTAACTTCGCTAAGCTACTACTGATTATACAGGTGTTCTAATATCACTCTAGCTTGGCAACCAATATTTCGGTGGTGTAGCAAATTCAGCAGGCTTGACAAGGTTTGGGCCTTTGCCATGTCGACCATAACAAATATGAGTGGAGTCGAAACTATGGTCACTAGGGTCACTTTCTGAGAGCAGTGGTGTCACTGGCACTATGGCTCTATTCAGGTTTTCTTCTGCAGCTACATACTTTACGGGAATCACATTGGCTGGAGCAAGAGGTTGCTGAGCTAACACAGGCTGAGGCCTTTGTTGGTTTATGTAGGGTTGTTGATAAGGTTGTTGTGGCCTACCACATTGCTGTGGAGGGTACTGGTTCTGGTATCTTCCCTGTTGTGGATAGGGCTGAGGGTAGGTTTGCCTAACAGCTTGCTTATTGTATGGGCAATCTTGCGCAGTGTGATTAGTGTATTTCCTTTCTATGGTGCAGTACTGGCCATTAGGATTCACTTGGGGTTGAGCCATAATGGGACATACGTTCGCCATATGGTCACCTCCACAAGTATAGCACCGCTTAACTGGGGCAAATCTTGGGATTTTTTTGCTAGAGACACCTAGTTTTTGAGCTACCTTCTCTGCGAGTTCCTCAATAGATGTGGACTGCATGGAAGAGAGGCTAGTAGAACTATCTGAATCTTTGTAGATTTTGGAAAGCTCTAATTCCTCTCCTAGGTTATCCTCAATGTCAATGCACATGCGTACACACTCTTCTATGGTTATAGGGTCTTTTAAGTACACATATGATCTCAATTTGGTACTTAGCAATCCATCCAAGAATAAAGCCACTTGTTTGGCTGGAGTGGGTAACTCAGAAACAGGACATCTCTCTTAAAGAGCATCATTTTTGCATGACAAGCATGTTAGCGAGAATGTACTAGAAATAGTACATTCAAATGTTTGGGGTCCTGCAAAGACCACATCTATGAGTGTCTGCAAGTTTTATGTTACTTTCATTGATGACCATACACGAAAAGTATGGGTATATTTCATGAAAGAGAAGGGTGAGGTGTTCACTCACTTCGAGAATTTTAAGGCCATGATGGAAAAACAGACAAGAAAGTATATTCAGACATTAAGGTCTAATGGAGGAGGTGAATACATGTCAAATGAGTTGAGCAACTTTCTTAAAAATCATGGAATTCGACATCATATTTCATGCAGGTACACACTAGAATGGTGTTGCTAAATGCAAAAATAGACATATTGCAAAAATTGCAAGAGCTTTGATGGCTAAGAAGAATATGCCTCATTGTTATTGGGCAGAAGCTATGCGTACTATTGTATACATCATGAATAGAACTTTGACTGTTGCTATACATCAAGTTACACCTGAAGAGAAGTTTACAGGTAAAAAGCCAAACTTATCACATATGAAAGTATTTTGTTGTATTGCATATGTACATGGTATAACCCATTCACACGACTGGTGAAAGTAAGCAGAAATGTGGTATTTGATGAAATGCCAAGCTTCTATGTAGATGCCAAGGAAGCACTGAATCTTGAAACAAACAACAAAGAAAATGCTTAAAAATCAAGTGCAGAATCTCAAGTTTTGAGTGGACCGGATGCATCACCAAGCAATAGTTCCAACTCAAATCCATGGAGTGGAAGATTGCATGGAAATTTCAATCTAGCAAATTCATCAAATACATCCAAGAAAGGTAAAGAAAAGTTGTTTGCTAGTAGTAAAGCATGTGCAGGTTTTGAAGACATTGATGGAGATTCAAGCGGTTCAGAAAAGAGTCTTGATGAGGAACTTGGATTGCCCTCCGTGAAGACTCCAGGAGTAAGAAAGGCACATGCAGATGATACAAGGAGAAGTTACCTAGGACCAAGAAGATCTAGGAGGATGCAGAATTCAGTGCAATGCTTGACGTATGATAGTTATATGGCTCGTCATTCTACCTACATGACTAAGGTAATACAAAATGCTGAACCTTCTTTTTTTGAAGATGCAATTGGAAATGAAAATTGGGAAAAAGCTATGGATGAGGAGATGGCTGCACTTTATGGAAATGAAACATGCAAGTTGGTTCCATTGCCACAATGAAAGCAATCCATAGGGTGCAAGTGGGTTTAGAAGGTAAGGCACAATGATGATGGTAGCATACGTAGGTACAAAGCACGATTGGTAGCAAATGGATATGCACAAACATATGGCATTGATTATGAGGAAACATTCAGCCTTGTAGCTAAAATGTCTACTGTCAGAATTCTTGTTGCATTAGCTAGAGCAAAAGGATGGATTTTACATCAGATGGATGTGAAAAATGCTTTCCTACATGGTGAGTTACAAGAAGAAGTATATATGGACCAACCATAAGGATATGAAGATTCAAAGCACCTAGAATATGTTTTCAAGTTGCAAAAGGCTTTGTATGGACTTAAACAAGCTCCTCATGCATGGCAATGATTGCCGATTACTTAACCACCATTGGGTTTTCTATGTGTGATGCAGATCATTCATTATATGCAAGGAAAGGTGATGATGGCATCACAATTGTGGCTATTTATGTTGATGACTTGATTGTAGGAGGTGACAATGAAGCAAGCATTAAAGAGGTAAAGCAACTCCTTATGCAAGAATTTGACATGAAAGGTCTTGGTGTGCTGCACCACTTCTTGTGCATTGACTTTATACATACAAAAATAGGTAAATGGATGTCACAAAGGCAATATGCCTTGAATATGCTGCAAACGTATGGTATGTTTGATTAGAAGCCAATTTCTATGCCATTAGATCAAACTTTGAAGTTGGATACTACATCAAATGAAGCATTGGAAAATGCTACTATGTAGAGGAAAATTATGGGAAGCTTGATATATCTCACAATTACAAGGCCTGAGCTAAGCTACATTGTTGGACTTGAAAGTCAATTTATGCAGGTTCCCAGGAAGCCATGTTTGGATGCTTTGTGGCACACTCTACATTATGTGAGTGCTACTTTGGATTATGCATTGTTTTCTGAAGCTGGTGTAGATTTGCAGGTTCATGGATACACGGATGGAGATTGAGCTGGTAGCATTCCAACTAGAAGATCTACTAGTGGTTTTCTATTCTCACTTGGGAGCGCAGCTATTACATGGAGTAGTAAGAAGCAACCCACTGTTTTTTTGTTGAGTATAGAGGCTGAGTATAGAGGTGCTGCAATGGCAACATGTGATGCATCATGTCTAGAGATGCTACATGCAAATTTAGGTGTGGAAGTGCAAAATCCTATCACCATCTTATTGTGATAATCTTACCAGCATACAATTAGCACAAAATCCTATTTTCCATGCTAGAACAAAGCATATTGAGGTACATTGTCACTTCATTAGAGAGAAGGTATTAGCAGGGATATTGGTCTTGTCTATGTGAGAACAGATGAGCAGGTTGTTGATATTTTCATTAAAGCACTTGGAGCAGAGAAGCTAAAGAATTTTTGAAAGATGCTTGGATTAGAGGATATGATGTTGAGCTTGATGGGGGTGTTGAGATACCAAGCTCAACATGTGACGGTCCAAGATGACACGTATCGGTCTTTCATTTCTCTGACATGTATAGTGGTCACGCCGGTATATGTCAGGGATACTTTATTGAGCTACTAGATTTATCTACCAAGAGTGAGGGCACATTTGTTTCTTGCACAAAGTGACTCTTAACCAATTCTTTTACTGTTTTCATCCAGGTCGGTGTGGGTAATTCGAATGTATCCTGCGCTTCTCTGTCACATGACCACCAAGGGCAGGTTGAGGTTCATATTCGTCTTCAAAGGTAGCCTCCACAGGGATGGTGACTGTTTCTTCTACCATAGATATATTTGGAGGGGATTCTAATCTAGGGATCTTCAAGGGATCTGGTATTTGAGCTTGATGTTCTAGTATCCGCATCTATATTGTGTTTAATTCTTTGAGGATTTTGGGCGATGTGACTTCTTGGATGGCAAGTGGTTGGACAAGTTCTTTGAGTTGTAAATTTGCATTGTCATTTTTAAGTGTCTAGCACTCCTTAGTCAATTTGTCGTAGTCTTCTAATAAGCATGCATAATCATCTCGGAGCATTCGCATGGTTTTCGATGGGATTGCCTTGAAGCGACTCGGACTAATCAGTTGGTCGGGTTTGTCCAATGAAGCTTCAAAATTTTCTCTGTTATATTCTTGTAAACGCTAGATTTCCTCTTTGGTTGTTGCGAGGTGGCATCTTAAGAGTCCCATGTTGTGTGTTAAACTTGCATTTTGGACAATCTATAGTCAAAAACATTCTTCAGTGTCACCAATAGCTTCCTTGGTCTTTTGCTCGAACTCCAACTCCATTGAGTGATAAGCATCATTAAGTTCCTGATGGCATGCATTCAGCCATGCATTCTCAATTGTTAATGAATTGAGGTGGATGAAATGGAAGGATTTAGTAAAGGGCTAACAAGAATTGGTGGAATAGTTGAGGTGGTAATGGATGTGAGTGGTGTTGTGGATGGGGTAATAAAAGGAGGAACTGTTGCTAGAGATACTACACTGGAGATTGGGGGATTGAGTGAAGATAGGCTAGGGTGCGCAGGTGAAACTAGATGTACATGTGATTGGAGGGTGGATTTGGATGTAGAGGCAAGGTCCACAGTGGTGGTGGGCATGGAGGTCAATGGATGTGGTGACGAATCTATGATGATGGTATCACCCTGGGTGCTAAAGCAACAATAACCCGTATTGCTTGGTGACTTGAGGATTGTGCTTCGATAGGTACACATATGTATTCTCCAGGCCATGACATTAATTTAAGGCATCGAGGGGATCAAATTTTGGTAGGGGCTTTTGCTTCATGAAATTTAGTGCTTCAACAGCTCCTACTACCTAAAATAGTTCATTAAAAGCGTTCAAAAAAGAAGCTTTGAATCTACTATTTGCCAATCCTTGTTGCAAAATCTCTTTGCTTTGTTGTTTTGTTATTTGAATCCTCAAATTGCTTGCATGTGCTTGTACAACCTTTAGTTCCCAATAATGTATGCTGCTGCATCAGAGGTGTCATCCTCTCTGGTGCTTGTGTCAACTTGTGTCTCAGTTTGCTGCACCTCTTGGCCTTCTTGATCTTCAGCCTGCGATTCTTGGCTCTATTAACTCTCATTGTATCCTAGCTCATGTGTTCATACTCTCTTCTAAGAAGAATTGAAATTGAAAGTCACTTCAAAATTTTGAAGTGAAATGTTAAAGCATGCATCGATGCCAGCAATAGTTGTGGCTTCTCTTGTTTCTGTAGTTGTAGTGGCCGTGGTGGTCACTGTAGTTGCATGAGAGGTGATGGCTACAATCAAGGTGCCTTCAGATGTGATGAGATGAGACATACGATTCTGATGGGAAGATGAGATCTCCAAGCGATAGCACCTCCAACAAAATGAAAGATGTACCATGATGTAGACTTACGATTGTCTATACAACAAGCATAGTCAGAATCTATGTAACGAGTAATGGATGCTTTCCCTTTACTTAAGCATATACACTTGTTCTTAGTGGCACTCAGATATCTCAAAATCATCTTGATCGCTTCCCAATGTTTCTTGCCAGGATTAGACATATATCTGCTCACAACTCCCACTACAAATGCAATGTCTAGTCTCGTAGCTACCATAACATACATGAGACTACCAACAGTATATTGATAAGGAATTTTGGTCATGAATTCTATTTCCTCATGTGATTTGGCACAATCATCCTTGGTCAATTTCACATATGTGGGTAAAGGTGTACTCAATGCCTTTCCACCTTGCATATTGAACATGTGAAGTACTTTGGATATGTACTCACTTTGAGACAAATATATGCATCTTTTACTCCTATCATGAGTGATGTGCATGCCAAGAATATGTTTTGCGTCCCTCAAATCCTTCATATCAAATGTCTGACTCAACTTTTTTTGAGAATTGACAAGTCATAAGAGGACTTCCCAGCAATCAACATATCATCGACATAAAGTATCAAACATATCAAGCTGCCATCTTAGCATCTCTTTGTGAAGAAACAATGAATAAGCTCTTGTTGAGCTTACAAACTAGATTTTCTTTGCCAAGAACTACATAACCCTCTGGTTGTTCCATATAGATCTCATCTGCAAGATCTCCATGCAAGAAAGTAGTTTTCACATCCATTTGGACTAGCTCTAAGTCGTCCATTGCAATGAATAAAAGCAACATGCGCAAGGTAGTCATCTTGACCAGAGAAGAGAAGATTTCCTCGAAATCAACACCATGTTGTTGCTTAAAACCCTGTATAACAAGTTGTGCCTTTATACTTTGGAGAAGCACTATCTGATGTGAATTTCAGCTTATATACCCATTTACATGGTAAATCTTTCTTGCCCTTTGGCAATGGTACTATATCCCAAGTACCATTCTTATGAATAGAATCCAACTCACTCTTCATGGCACGCTCACACTTGACATGATCCGTTGTCTGCATAGCCTCTTTGACGCAAGAAGGCTCACTAGCATCTATTAGAATAACAAAATCCAAACCTAGAACATATCTATCAGGTGGATGTGACACGTGTAGAGCATCTCAATGGTTGCTGAGCACGAACATTTGCAGACTGTTCTGATCGGACATTCTCTTGAACATCCCTATGTGCAACATTTTATGCATGCTAACTAGAGGACTAGTATCCTCAAACACCACTCTTCTCACTTCAACCTCCTTAATAGGATGTTTATGCATTTTAGACTCATTGAAAATGACATCACTAATTTTGATTACTGATTGTGTTTTAGGATCCCATAAGTGATATCCAAATTATCGTTCTTGACGTTTTTCTTTGACTTATGGTCCAACTTTTGTCTAAGATTCTTGGGTATATGAACATATGCTTCACATCCAAAAACTCAAAGATAATCATAATATGGTGGCTTCCCTGTCCATAGCTCTTGTGCCACTTTCAAACCTTTGGCAATACTAGGTGAAAGCTTAATCACGTGAATTGGAGTCAATATTGCTTCTACCCAAAAGCCTTGTGAAAGGTTTGCATGATGCAGCATAGAAACTACTATATCTTGAATAATTCTATTCATCCTTTTAGCTACACCATTCTATATTGGGGTATAAGGAGCTGTGAACTCTCTATGAATTCCTCTAAAATGATAGAAAAGGCTGAATTCATGTGAGGTATACTCACCCCCATTATCTGAACACAAAGCCTTAAGCTTAGTTCCTTTTTTATTCTCAACTAAAGCAAGCCATTTTATCAAAGTAGGGAATACCTCATCATTTACTTTGATAGGATATACCTAGACTTTTCTAGTAGCATCATCTATGAAAGTGACAAAATAAAGAGAACCCCCCAATGACCTTGTGCGCATAGGACAACACACATCTATATGGACGAGATCTAAAGGCTGAATTGAAGAGTCAATGCGTATTTTGTGCACATTCCTAGTTTTCTTTCCATATTGGAAATGCTCACAAAATGAAAAATCAGAGAAAGATAACACATGTAAGTAGCCTGAACAAAACAGATTTCTATTCCACTACCTGATATATGACCCAAACAGCCATGATAAATACAAGCCATGGGCTATTCAGTAATAGCTAACAAGTGTTCTTTCTGTGATACAAATAAAGGATAAAGTGAGCCAACTTTGCTTCCTTTTGTATTAACCATATTGCCCTTTGATATGCAAAAGGACTGGGCATAGAAGTCCACCTTATAACCAAGGTCATCAAGTTGACCAAGTGACATCAAACCACATGATAACTAAGGTACATAGTGTGCATTATGCATAATAAATTTTGAACCATCAATGAACTGCACAACCACATCTCCAATCCCCACAATGTCACACTGGTAAGAGTCACCAAGTCTCACAGTACCAAGAGACTTTTCTGCATAATTAGAGAACCATTCTCGATGTGGTGTCACATGGTAAGAAGCACCAAAATCTAGCAGCCTCATGTCAGAAGGAGAATCAACCATAAGAGCCTTAGTTGGCATAGTACTATCAAGTTTCGACACATCAGCATCATGAGGAATAGCATTAATATCTTCAATCTTCATTGTCAAAGTAGATGGTGGAGGTAGCTATTTAACATGCCCATCAACATTTTGTCCTCTACCTTTAGCATTCTTTACTGCATAATAGTCTTTCTTCACGTGTCCTTTATTATGAAAATAATCGCATTCAATATCCTTTTTCCTTGATTTACTTCTACTCTTATTCTCTTCAAGCACCACAAGAGTGTAGCTTAGTGGAAAGAGATTGCCATGGTTAAGTGAGATCCGGGGGGGGGGGGGGGGGGGGAACAATACTGGGATGAGTGACCTCCTGAGAAGTACTTGGAACCTCCATCTTCCTTGATCATTGAGGTCCCCCTTCATGCATAGTAAATGGTGACTTCAGTGACTCCGATGAAAAGGTATGCCAAGGTCTATGCCTTGGTTGCCACCCTAGTCATAAGCCTTGGAGAAAGCCTTGGGTGGGTGGGCGGGTGCTTGCTTCACTTGCACAAAAGGAACAAAGCTTTTGCATCAAAATGCTCTAATATCAGTGAAGTATTTTGATGGTGATGCACCACAGTGCACTCTCCTTATCGAGAGCTCCATGATGATATCCTAAGAGTAGAAAAAAGAGCTCCAAGCATTGCACACGGTACTCTGCACAAAGGCTACAAAATACGCACAAAAACACAGTACACAGGGAGCACTAACACAAACTTCTTAGGTGTTACAAATGTGGTCTAACTTATAGTATGGGGCTGACCAGGCCACTATATGTTTTATTAAAGCATATATGCCTGCTGTCGCTCTCAATGTAGTTTCTCCTAATCATTCCAACTCCATGACCCTTGATGATAACTCATGGCTGGTCCATTGATGCTCTTGTGCAACCTTAAGGGTGGGTATCAAAAAAATCCAAAGAAATACATTTTGAACAAAAACCATATGAAAGGGAGTTGCATTGAGTACGGTCTTGTAGGCCACTCCACATGCCCAAACAACATGATGTAGCTGTTTGTCCCAATCTCAATGTTTGTTGTTTACGAGTTTTGCAGTATATTACAAAGGATCTTGTTAGTACTTTATGTCTCTCCATTGGCCTAAGGATGATATGGTGTGGACTTCTTGTGAATCACCATAAAATCCTATAACAAATATTCAATGAGTTTGTTTAGAAAGTGAGTTCGTCTATCACTCACTAGCTCTATAGGTAATCCATACCTTGTGAAGACATTCTCGAATAAGAATTTTGCAATCATATGTGCATCATTCTTATTGGTAGCCTTAGCTTCTACCCATTTGGTGAGATAATTTGTTGCTATGATGATGTATTCAACATGAGTACCTTTAGCAGGGGGATAATGGGTCCAACAAAAGCTATTCCCCTCTTAGACAATGCATGTCCTCCCATCATGGGTTTTAGTGGCATCTCATCTTTGCATGTCGGAAACTGAGATCTATGGCAAACATCAGATCTCTTCACATATGTATGTGCATCCACATGAAGAGTGTGCCACCATATTCTTGAGAAGATCATGGCCATGATTATTTGATCGAGGCCAAAATGACCCCCTACAACACCCTGGTGTGAAACTTCTAATATGTCCAAGTAGTCACTCTCATGAACACACTATCTCGGATATCCATGTCTTCCTCTTTTGTATAGATTATCACCAATAAGTGTGTAGTCTTCAGCTTCCTACTCGAGACTTCTTTGTCTTGCTAAAATCATTCCTTGAGGGAATGTTTCCATCCTCAAGTAGGTTACCATTGGTTCGCTCCATTATGGTGTTAGAGACACATGATATAAGGTCGCATGTTCAACTAGTGGTATAACACAACAGATTGCACATTCCTTACATATTCTACACACGTCTACTTCCATCGAAGGCAGTGCATTTTGAATCTATGGAGAGTCTACATTGTGCATTGTCTTGAATGGTGTTGCTCTAATGCACCTACGTGTGCTATTTATTGGGCATTCCTTACATATTCTATACATGTCTGCTTCGATAGAAGGCCAATACACTCCTAATCTATGCAGAGTCTGTAGTGTGCATTGTCTTGATGTTGCTCTAATGTACCTACGTGTGCTATTTGCAACCATTTCTCGTGCTCCGATTCCTCTATGTAACAAGTAAGGTTTTTTTTATTATCTTCTTTGTAAATACTTCCTACCATTATTTGGTATATTTGAGACTTGGTTACCTCTCCTTCCTAGATCGTAATTTGAGGGTTCGTGGGTCCAAATGTGAGAATAGGGACAATTGGTTTGGCCCGCTCAAGCATTACTTCAAGGTTAAACAAATATGCATTTGGTAAATCATCAACTATCCCTTGAGGGGCTTCTCCTGTAGTCAGTCATGAAAGATGATCGGTTCTTGTTGCAAGGCTTGTTGACTAGGTATAGAAATGCTTGATGTTCTATGAAGAACTTGAACTTGTTTGCTAGTAAGTAATGTCTGAATTTGTTTACTGCATAAATCATCCCAGTCCTTCTCGCTCAGTAGTGTTGTAATTCCTTACTACTGAAGTGATTCGATGGCGATACACCACAATGCGCTCTCCTTCTTGAGAGCTCCATGACGATATGCTCGGAGTAGAAAACCGAGCACCTGAGGCCGCACACAGTACTCCGCACAGAGGCTGTAGAATACACAAAACACACAGTACTCAGGGAGCACGAAAACAGACTTCTTAGGTCTTACAAATGCGGTCGAACTTACAATCTGTGACTGACCAGGCCACTATATGTTTTATTAAAGAACATATACAAAGAAGTGTCTGGTGGCCATTTGGCCTTTCACATGGACACTAACGGTAACAATCTCCCACTAAAGGCCAATATGGCCAGAGTAACTATGGGAGAAAAAAATAAAGGATGATAAAGAATACCTGAGTGTAAGTATACAAACTATACCTCCCACCTGATGGGCATGTTACACAGTATACAAGTGACTGCATAAGATCAAGAATCAAGTAACCCCCATCAAGTGACAACAGTGTCGAAAGCTATCCTGTGGTAGAGCTTTATTCAAAGCATCTGCAGCATTATCTCGAGTGTGAACCTTCTCAAGAATAATGCGCTCAGTGGCTAAGCAATCTCTAATGAAGTGATACCTCACCTCAATGTGCTTGGTCTTTGCATGATAGACCGGATTCTTAACCAAAGCAATGGCACTCTGACTATCACTGAGCAAGTGAGGTACATGCTGAGGTAAACCCATATCACAAGCAAGACGAGAAAGCCACAGTGCTTCCTTACATGCCTCACTTGCTGCAACATACTCTGCTTCTATGGTGGAAACAACTGTACATTCTTGAAGATGAGATCTCCAAGAGATAGCACCGCCAACAAAATGAAAAATGTACCCTGATGTAGACTTACGATTGTCTACACAACCAACATAGTCAAAATCTGTGTAACCAATAATGGATGCTTTCCCTCTACCTAAGCATAGACACTTGTCCTTAGTGCCACTCAGATATCTCAAAATCGTTTTGACCGCTTCCCAATGTTTCTTGCCAGGATTAGACATATATCTGCTCACAACTCCCACTGCAAATGCAATGTCTGGTCTCGTAGCTACCATAGCATACATGAGACTACCAACAGCAGACTGATAGGGAATTTTGGTCATGAATTCCTTTTCCTCATCTGATTTGGGGCAATCATCCTTGCTCAATTTCACATATGTGGGTAAAGGTGTACTCAATGCCTTTCCACCCTACATATTGAATCGGTGAAGTACTTTGGATATGTACTCACTTTGAGACAAGTATGTGCATCTTTTACTCCTATCACGAGTAATGCGCATGCCAAGAATATGTTTGGCATCCCCCAAATCCTTCATATCAAATGTCTGACTCAACTTCTTTTTGAGAAGTGACAAATCATAAGAGGACTTCCCAGCAATCAACATATCATCGACATAAAGTATCAAGCATATCAAGCTGCCATCAGAACATCTCTTTGTGTAGAGACAATGATCCTCATTGCTCCGAGAAAAGCCTTGGGACTTCATAAAAGCATCAAACTTTTGGTACCATTGTCTAGGAGACTGTTTAAGTCCATACAAGCTCTTTTTGAGCTTACAAACTAGAATTTCCTTGCTAGGAACTACATAACCCTCTGGTTGTTCCATATAGATCTCATCTATAAGATCTCCATGCAAGAAAGTTGTTTTCACATCCATTTGGACTAGCTCTAAGTCCTCCATTGCAACGATTCCAAGCAACATGCGCAAAGTAGTCATCTTGACCACTGGAGAGAAGATTTCCTCAAAATCAACACCATGTTGTTGCTTAAAACCCTTTGCAACAAGTCGTGCTTTATATTTTGGAGAAGCACTATCTGATGTGAATTTCAGCTTATATACCCATTTACATGGTAAAGCTTTCCTGCCCTTTGGCAAAGGTACTAAGTCCCAAGTACCATTCTTGTGAATAGAATCCAACTCACTCTTCATGGCACGCTCCCACTTGACATGATCCTCTATCTGCATAGCCTCTTTGTAGCAAGAAGGCTCACCAGCATCTATTAGCATAACAAAATCTAAACCTGGAACATATCTATCAGGTGGATATGAGACACGTGCAGAACATCTCAATGGTTGCTGAACAAGAACATGTGTAGACTGATCTGAATGGACATTCTCTTGAACATCCCTATGTGCAGCATTTTTATGCATGCTAACCGGAGGACTAGTATCCTCAAACACCACTCTTCTCACTTCAACCTCCTTAATGGGTTGTTTATGCATCTTAGACTCATTAAAAATGACATCACTACTTCTGATCACTGACCGTGTTTCAGGATCCCATAAGCGATATCCAAATTGTCCTTCTCGACCATATCCAAGAAAAATGCATTTCTTTGACTTATGGTCCAACTTTTGTCTAAGATTCTTGGGTATATGAACATATGCTTCACACCCAAAAACTCAAAGATGATCATAATATGGTGGTTTCCCTGTCCATAACTCTTGTGCCACTTTCAGACCTTTGGTAGTACTAGGTGAAAGGTTAATCACATGAACTGCAGTCCATACTGCTTCTGCCCAAAAACCTTGTGAGAGGTTTGCATGATGCAACATAGAGACTACTCTATCTTGAATAGTTCTATTCATCCTCTCAGCTACACCATTCTGTACTGGGGTATAAGGAGCTGTAAACTCTCTACGAATCCCTCTAGACTGACAGAAAAGGCTGAATTCATGTGAGGTATACTCACCCCCATTATCTAAACGTAAAGCCTTAAGCTTAGTTCCTTTTTCAATCTCAACTGAAGCAAGCCATTTTCTGAAAGTAGGGACTACATCATCCTTTGATTTGATAGGATATACCCAGACTTTTCTAGTAGCATCATCTATGAACGTGACAAAGTAAAGAGAACCACCTAAGGACCTAGTGGGCATAGGACCACACACATCTGTATGAACGAGATCTAAAGGCTGAATTGAAGAGTCAATGTGCGTTCTATGCACATTTTTGGTTTGCTTTCCATATTGACAATGCTCACAAAATGAAAAATCAGAGAAAGATAACACAGGTAAGTAGCCAGAATGAGAAAGATTTTCCATTCCACTACGAGATATATGGCCCAAACGACCATGCCAAATACAAGCCATAGGCTGTTCAGTAACAGCTAACAAGTGTTCTTTCTGTGATACAAATAAAGGATAAAGTGAGCCAACTTTGCTTCCTTTCGCAATAACCATATTGCCCTTTGATATACGAAAGGACTGAGCATAGAAGATCACCTTGTAACCAAGGTCATCAAGTTGACCAACTGACATCAAACTGCGTGATAGCTGAGGTACATGGCGTACATTATGCATAGTAAATTTTGAACCATCAATGAACTGCACAACCACATCTCCAATCCCCACAACATCACACTGGTAAGAGTCACCAAGTCTCACGGTACCAAGAGACTTTGCTGCATATTTAGAGAACCATTCTCTATGTGGTGTCACATGGAAAGAAGCACCGAAATCTAGTAGCCAGGTGTGGGAAAGAGAATCAGCCATAAGTGCCTCAGATGGCACAGTACTATCAAGTGTCAACACATCAGCATCATCAGAAATAGCATTAATTTCTTCAATCTTCACAGTCAAAGTAGATGGTGCAGGTAACTGTTTAACATGCCCATCAACATTCTGTCCTTTACCTTTAGCATTCTTTAATGCATAACAGTCTTTCTTCATGTGTCCTTTCTTATGACAATAATGGCATTCGATATCCCTCTTCCTTGATTTACTTCTACTCTTATTCCGTTGACCATTCTTTTCCTTGTTCTTGCTCCTGCCACGTTGTTGATTCTTTCCTTGGTAAGAATCACGAACATTATATGCATCTCCACTCTGAGTGCCAACCATAGATTTTCTACGAATCTCCTCACTCAAGAGTGCTCCACATATGTCATCATAGACGAGTTTACCACCAGGTGCACTGTTGCTAATAGCTGTGCAAAACATATCCCATGATGATGGCAAGGTGCATAACAGCAATACTGCTTTCATTTCATTATCCATCCATTTTTTGAGCCTGTAACTGGGAGAATATAGCATCAAACTCATTTAGATGAGCAGCAACACTATTTGTGTCCTTCATGCGAAGGTCATATAATTTTCTCATCAGATACACTTTATTTGATGCCATCTCTTTTTCATATGTATTGCATAACTTCTTCCAAAGCTCCTCTGCACTTTCATAGTCTAATACTGTAAAGTAAACATTATCTGTCAGGTGCAAGCGAATGGTAGACCTGGCCATTTCATCTAACTCATCCCAATCATCTTCATCCATGTCAGCAGGCTTCTTTGAAATCCCATTTACTGGCTTCCATTGCCTCCTTTGAATCAGCACATCTTTAATCTGATTCTTCCATAGAGCAAAGTTTGTGCCATCAAATTTTCGGATCTCAAGGTCTTTGCCCTGCAAGTTATAGCTCCTCCTCGGAACACTAGCACTAGACCCTGATCCACCAGATGTGCCTGAGACCTCTGATGCCATGATCGTAGAGAACTGAATAGAATGATAATGGAGCTAGAAGAGTCCAAAAACCAACAAATAAGTGTATCAAGGAGTAAATCGACCACTGTATAGTTGACTAAAATAGAAATCTAGAAAAATTTTGCCAGAGTATCCTCTGCAAAATTAGCATATGACCAGTGTCAAAGTATCATAAAACTGCAAGTACTGACATGTCTACCTACATAGTGAATCACTGACTCCACTGCATATAATCAGTTACCCAATAAAAGCCAACTAGGCTTATCGAGCACCTATGAACAACTATCATACATCTCCTATGGCAAGGCTGGGTAAGTCTTCCACCTGCATCACCGAAGAGACCCTGACATCTGGGTGTCTCCTAGTTAAGAAAACCTCACCATGACCCTCTTTATCAAACGTAAAAGGCTTTATGCAAAGAGCGTAACCGCTATATCAATGACCACATGGACGTACATAAGCGGTATCCACAGAAGCGTACATGGTGTGTATGTGCTCAATATATGCAGTAAAATGACACTAAAAGGATGAATACACAACCCAAAAACTAGCCAATAACACCTGCAAGTGTCTGTCAACTCTGATGTTTTAGGCTTTAAAAACCTGCATAAATTTGCAGCGAGTGCTCCCACCAAAACTGAAAACCCCTCGAGAAACTTGTAGTTTTACGAGTGTGGCTGAAAATACAGCCCCAAAGGTTGATACTTATTGTCTGAGAAGTACAAGGAACACTCTTCTTGATGTTATTGGACCTGTGCAAAGAGAACTATGTGCGAAAGTACTCCGAAATGGCTCCAAAAACACCCCAAAATTGCTTCAAAAATAGGCTTTGAAAGCAAAAATGAAGCTTTGAGGGACCAAAACTTGTTCAAGATAATGTCAACCTTAGCCTTTCCCCTTCTTCAAACACCCCAAGAGTGTAGCTTAGTGGCAAGAGATTGCCACGGTTAAGCGAGCTCTGGGGGGAACAGTACTGGTATGGGTGACCGGATCTATATTGCTCTCATTGGTGCTAGCACACACCCGATAGCATAATTGGATGCATCCATGTTGGCATACAAGTCAGATGAAGAGCATACTAGCACAACGGAGCAATCATGCACAATACGGCAACAAGGCCCAATCATTTTTTCCATGGACCATTTACAACTCCAGTGATTTTAATCACTACACAAACATTGTAAATTCCATTTTTGGTAGAATAGACTCCATTTTGTTCAAGCCGAGGAGTCCTCGAGCTTGAGGAGAATTAGAATTAGCTACATATCAATTTTCATAATTTTTAGACTCCGTTTGAGCCCTCAAATAGGCTCTAGAACCTAATTTTTAACTAGGCCGGACACTAGGTCTGGACAAGACCAAAGCTAGTTAGAAAACTATAAAAGGAGCTAGAGAGCTCATTTTTGGGGGTAGATTGTTTGTGAATTGAGCTTATGTAAGAGACTTTTTGACTAATGCAAAGAACTCCATTGTTCCTCTCCTTGTTCTTGCCTTGTGTGCACGTGTGTGTATGTGTGTGCATGTTTGTGTGCTTCTCACTCACACACTTGTGCCTTCACTTGCTCATAGTCTTCATACTAGTCCTCACGTCTCCACGAATTGACAATTATGAGGTGAATCTTCTCACGTTGGTACCCACCATTGTGCTAGAGTGACACCAAATTTGGCACCGTTGCCGGGGAGAGAGCTTCGAGGACGAGCGTGTGATGGTAAGATGTTGAGTTGAGACATTGGAGTTATAGGTAATATCCTTTCTTTTCCTTATTTTTCTTCATTTTTTCTTATTTTTGCATCACCATCATCATCATCATCATCCCCACCATCTCCCACCTCCATCTCCATCTCCACAAAAATTTCAGTTTTTTTTTGTCATATTCCACTCCCCACCTCATTTCCCTCATTCCATTGTGAGAGAGAGCAAGAGAGAGATTGCATGCGATCTGTTTTTGTGTGCTTTTTGAGCTTTTGTTGCAGGAACTAGCTGTACCACCATCTCTAGCAGCTTGCGCAGGTACGACAGACTCTGCACAGGTCCTGGGACGATGACCTCTGTCTGTCGCGACAGATTTGGCACGGTAACCTACACCATTAGAGCACTCCAAATCACTAGAAGTTTCTCAAAAATTTGCGTTTTTTCAGTCTATCGCGACAGACACCGTCTATCGTGACAAACACCGTCTATCGCGATAGACACAGTCTATCGCGACAGACCAAAACCACGACAGACGATAGACCCCGTCTGTCACGACAGACCGAGACCCACAACAGACACCGTCTATCGCAACAGACACCTGTCTATCGCGACAGACCAAATTCCATGACAGACTCAGTCTATCGCGACAGACACCGTCTATCGCGACAGACCAAAACCACGATAGACGATAGACACCGTCTATCGCGACAGACACCCGTCTATCGCGACAGACCCATCTATCGCGATAGATATCGCGACAGACCCATCTATCGCGACAGACACCGTCTATCGCGACAGACCAAAACCACGACAGACGATAGACACCGTCTATCGCGACAGACCCATCTATCGCGACAGACCCGTCTATCGCGACAGACACCGTCTATCGCGACAGACCCATCTATCGCGACAGACACCGTCTATCGCGACAGACACCTATCTATCACGACAGACCAAATTCCATGACAGACTCAGTCTATCGCGACAAACACCGTCTATCGCGACAGACCAAAACCACGACAGACAATAGACACCGTCTATCGCGATGGACCCATCTATCGCGACAGACACCGTCTATCGCGACAGACCCATCTATCGCGACAGACCCAGCTATCGCGACAGACACCGTCTATCGCGATAGACAGACATTTTCGGCAAAAAATAAGGGGTAATTTTTTGGAAATTTAGGCTAAATTTTGGGGCATATTTGCATACTCAAATACTCATACACTTACAAAGGCCTTAGAAAAATGCATTAAAACTCCTGAAAGGTTGTGTTTGTCTGTTTAACCCCCTAAACCCTGAACAGTCATAACTTTTTCATACGAAATCCATTTTTTGAGCTCTAGGGAAATTTTTTTTAGCAATACAAAAGGGGGAACAAGGGTCATTAAAAAGTGTCTGAAATAAATTGTCTGTCAAATTGAAGGATCAAATTGAAGCTAAACTTGGGGTTCTTACAGGATCATCGAGAGCTTTTGGAGAAAGCAAAGTAAGTGCCAGGGCGAACAAGCTTGGGAACGTGCTTCCTGGGTAGACAGGCATCGCCAGGAGGAACGACTTGAGGTTGGAACATCTCTTAACCCCCTCAGTCCATTCTTAGCATAGGCTAAGTGCGAATAGTTGTCCTGATTGACTAGGGGTATGATAGAAACGCTCAAGTATGAAGAGCCTTTAATTTCTCAAGTGCAAGGATAGGCTAAATTGCAGTCGAGGGACAACTTAAAGGAAAAGAAATTAAACTAAGTGGGCGAGGAACATCAAATCCGACACACTTAAGTGCTCCTGACGACGCTTAATTAAAAACAAGAAAACACATACAAAGGAACTCAAAAGGAACAAGTGATTGGTACCAAAGGATCAGCAACGTACAAAGGGCATATGAACTTGAGATCGGGAAGACACCTAGGGAGAGATCGTCAAAGCGTTAGATCATCCGAGGCTAGCGTCAACCATACAGCAAGATCTTGGGCCCAACAATTGAGTGATTACCCCTACGCGCTAGACTCAGAAACTAGTGACTCTGACATGTTGTATAGCATGGAAAGACCTGTAGGTAGCTCAGGAATGGCATACCTAGAGAGACCAGAAGGTCCCTACAAGACTCAATTGGAATACATCCAGACCAATCGCCTAGGTGCATGCATCTATGAGGATGGTCTGCGAAGATCTGTTGTCCTAATTAAAAATCCGAATCAGCCCATTGGACTAGAACACCCTGTAGTCAAGTTTGAAAATGGTTCATACATAGATAAAGAAGGAACAATGTATGTGGTCACCAACCAACCAGAAAGGACATATGAGTTTGGCAACGTAATCTCTGAACCTGACTTAGGTGACATAGAGCAAGGGAACTTACGAAAGGAGCCAAAAACCCCTCGAGGCAAATCAGTCCTAACAAGAATAATCACTCCAGAGTTAGTTCCCCAGGATAATAGGAGCATAGAGTTGCTCTGGAACCAAGAGACGGATGAGGTTTTTTGGAGGTACAAGCTTGAAAAGCCTAATGAAGTGGGAGCTCTTACCATCTATGAATTCAAAGATCCTGACAGCCCAGGCAAGGTGACCTACTTAGATGAGGCTTCTGAGAGAATCTTTGTGGTCTCTGAGCATGGAAGACACGCATACACTTGGAAGGGTGAATTTTTTTTTCCCCAACCTCGGTCCAATGTGTCATACAGTCACCAAGGAGCTGGGACCTCCCAAGCTCATGGAGCTCAAAGAGATAGAAGTAGAGACAAACCTGAGGTAAGCTTTGCCAACTCTTGGGGAAGAGAAAGAACGAGAACGGAAACAAATAGAGTGGAACCTGAGGGACATAGAGCCCCAGGGAACCAAAGAAATGTCAATGATTTCCCTTTGCCAAAACCGAGAGAGCACACGAGGACCTTGAGACCGACCTAGCTAGTTAAGTCCATGAAAAACTACTTTGATGGCACTGGAGACCCCTACGATCATGTAGCTGAGTTTAGGCAAGTCTTGAGAGCTGAACAAGTTGAAGATCTGTTCACGCAGTACAATGCCTTTGGTCTAACCCTTAGGAACACCGCCCTAACATGGTTTCAACCACTAAACGAGAGGCAGTTTGGGAGCATAGATCAACTTCTAGAGGCATTCATTATTGAATTCTCTAAAAGTGGCATAAGACATAACACATCCTCCCTGATATACAGCTTCAAACAAACATCTCAAGAGACAGTGAGGCTCGCAGGCAGAAGATTTAGGCAATATCTAGAGAGATGCCCGGCCCCAGAGTTACCCACTCCAGCCAAGCAAGTGGCCTTATTTTTAGATGGATTGTTAAGCACCAAACTGAGATCATATGTGTACTTGAAGGACCCTAGATCCATAGAAGAATGTGTACGCATGTGCATAGACATTGAGGATAATCTAGGGGAGGAATTAGAGCTCTCAAAAATATATAAAGATTCAAATAGTTCTAGTAGCCTCATTTCCTCACAATCCACATCAATTGAGGATCTAGCAGAAAAGGTAGCTTTGAAATTAGGTGTCTCCAGCAAGCAGATTCCTAGATTTGCCCCTGAAAAACGATGTTATACCTGTGGAGGAGACCATATGGATAATGTGTGCCCCATCATGGCTCAACCCCAAGTGAACCCTAACAACCAGTACTGCACCATAGAAAGGAGGTACACCAATCATACATCACAAGACTGTCCATATAACAAACAAGTTGTTAGACAAAATTATTCTCAGCCATATCCACAACAAGGAAAGTACCCTAATCAGTACCCACAACAACAGTATGCTAGGCCCCAACAAATCTATCAACCACCCTATCAAGGGCAACAAAGACTGCAACCAGTTCTAGCGCAGCAACCTCCTGCCCCCACCAATGTGATTCCAGTAAAGTATGCAGTGGCAGAAGAAAATCTAAATAGAGCTTTAGTGCCAGTGACATCCTCGCTTTCAGAAAGTGATCCAAGTGATCATAGTTTTGACTCCACCCATGTTGAGAGCCCCCAGGCCTACTACATGCAATCACCGGAGCATAGTGAGTCATATTATTATGAGGAACCGAATGAATCTAGTGGGGAGCCAGAATACGCAAACGTCATGTATGCCAACCCCAACTCGAGATCCCAACCTAGGCCGATGAGACCTCCATTTCCTAGAGGGCCATGTTATCGTTGTCAGGGAGATCATCTCATTCGTGATTGCCCTCTACCTGCACCGACACAAACCCAATCTGTGACAATTCAAGGCTTTTGTCCCGATTGTGGAAAGGAGCATTTGTTACGAGAGTGTCCCAAGAACCCGGCCAATATACCAAAAATTGCTCCTATCAATGTTATTGGCTTAGTGGTAGACTCCACAGGAAGCGTGACTTCCACAGCCTCAGTACAAGTCATCACGAGAGCCCAGGCATTTAAGCAAAACCAAGACTTAGGCCAGGAAAAGAATGCAGAGGTTTGCGAGATTGAGAGCCAGAATAAGAAGAGGACAAGAGCTTGGAGAGATAGCCGTGAACGTATGAAAAGGCAATGGGCAAGAAAGATGAGCGAACTTGAGGAAATTCTACGAGAAACCAAAGCCAAAATCATAGAAATCACATCTCAAACGCACTCTCACACATCCCCGCCACTACCATCCCCTTCACCCTTCATTCCTCTACCCACCAATCCCCCACACGTAACCCAACCACCACCCCGAGTAGGATCAGTCTTAGCCGATCCCACTCCTGAAGATCTAGACATGATGCTTAAAGCATATCAGGCCAGAATCCAAGAAGGGCCCAATGTAACAGATCATGAGAAATGTTACCCTAGAGCTGATCTAGAGCTTGAACGAACTAAGTTGTGTGCCAAGATGGTGGAATTGGCTCAAGCCATGTTTGAGACCAGTCACCTTTTCACTTGCTCTAGCTCCACTAGAACACCATTGCATTTTGATGGTCTGTTAGACAGATTGGAGATGTTAATTGCAAAATCTGGAAAAGGAACCAACTCCCAGGCTAAGGAGAAGGCAAGTGATAGAATAGGCATTCCTCCCAAGGAAGCTTATGTGCCAAACTCCACTGAACCAGACACCCCGTCTTCTATGAATCGATACACACCCGAATTCTTGCAAGAGATTCAAGAAGAGAAATGGGCTAAAGAGAGTGAAGTTCCTCCTCCCATTGAACTTGTGGATGACACACACGATCAATTCCCACAAGACCTTCCGTCCATTTATGTAGAGCAGGAGAGCGTCCAATCTCAAGAGAGATTCGACTTCGAGTCCAATTCCTTACAAGAGCTACCCCATTTCACAGGTCCATGGGAAGCTAAGTCTACTTGTATGAGAGCACCGACCGTCATGGTAAGAAACGAAGATTCAGTCATACCTAGGAACACGGAGGTAGTGAAGAACACCAAAGGGCAGTGCAATCTCACTTTGGAAGAGCTGCTCAAGGTTAGACCAGAAGTGTGGAAACATGTAGCCAATCAAGTGCCCGAAGTAGCAAAATCACATTCCCAGGTAGGATCTCAAAGAACAGTGCCAGAAATACCCTTGGACAAGATAGGAGACATGAGCGAGGGAGAAGAAGGAAACACCTATCTCCCCATCACTCATCAGGGCTACACAACCAAGGCCATTTTGGACTCAGGTGCAGGAGTTGCAATTGCTACCACTTCCTTATGGAAACGTTGGGGCAAACCAGCACTCAGGCCAACAAGAATGAAATTGCAGATGGCTGACGGTCACATGGAAAGACCCTTAGGACTACTAGAGGGGATAACTCTCACTACTTGTGGTGTAGAGTTTGAGCACACATTTGCTATCTGTGACTTTAGCAAAAATCAAGCCTATGAGATGATTTTGGGGAGACCATTTATGCGGCAGTTGCAAGTGGTACAGGATTGGGGAACCAATTCCTTGTATTTGCAACACTTAGGTGTTACAACCAAAGTCAATCTCAAGGATTACTCTCATAGAGATGTCCCTCCTATCCAATGGAACCCCATCCATAGAGCCAAAGATGATACGGAATCGGTGCATTCCATAGGATCAGGATCCTCATGGATGCATGAAGACACTCACTTATGGATGTGTAAAGTGGCGGTGGAAGAGGAGAAAAGAGAAAAACCCAGAGAGGTAGGTGCGAAGGAAACACATAGATCAGTTCAAGACCCAGCCTATGCACCTGTAGTATTTCCAGAAGAAGAATTTGAACCTCACAGCTGGGCAGAAATTCTAGCAACTATGGATGTAGCCATCAATGAAGAGCAATGGACACCCCACTATGATGAGGATGGCTATGACATTTCTGTCTTCTCCATAGAGCCAATCATGGGAGATGCAATTTTAGAAGAATGCGAACCTAGCCCTGATGCATTTGAAGATGCAAGTGACCCCGATCTTGAGCCAATCATCATGGATCCACCCTTTGCAACAAACGAAGAATATTTCTATGAAGTAGAAGTTTACCCTCAGAGACATGAAGAGCTCACTAATGATGTGAGATTAACCACACGAGTGACCACTAAGAGTGAAGGAAAGAAAAGGAAGAAGAGAGAAGCCGCACCAGAGGAGGAAGAATCCCTGTTTGAGGTCCCTGAAAATTTCAAGAAGTATGCAATAGAAGATAGGAGAGTCATGGTAAGAATGCCAAAACGCGATGCACAAGCAGGAGAGGCCTATGATAACAAAGAAACCACCAAGAAGGTAGTGGTAGCCATAGAAGAAGGAGAAGAGAGGTGCACTTACATAGGACATGACCTCAATGAGGAAGAGGAGCATGAGCTGATAGCTTTGCTAAGAGAGTACAGAGATGTATTCGCTTGGAGCTACAAAGATTTGAAAGCTGTAGACCCTGACATATGCGCCCATACGATTCCCATGACCACAGAGGCCAGACCTTCTAAACAAAAGCCATACACATACAATGACAACTATGCTGCCAAGATCAAAGAAGAGATAGACCGCTTGGTGGAAGCTGGATTTATCTATGAAATTGAGCACACTGAATGGGTGTCCCCCATTGTAGTGGTGCCCAAAAAGAATGGTAAATTACGTGTATGCATTAACTTGAAGAAGGTTAACGCAGCCACTATCAGGGATAGTTATCTGCTTTCTATCACCGAGCATTTATTAGAAAGGGTAGCCGGCAAGGAAGTGTACAGCTTCCTAGATGGGTTCTCTGGCTACAATCAAGTAGCCATTGCACCAGAAGATCAGCATAAGACGGCTTTTGCCACAGAGTGGGGCATATTCGCTTTTAGGGTAATGCCATTCGGGCTTACCAATGCACCCGCTACCTTCCAGAGGCTGATGTGCCATGTATTTAAAGAGTTCCTGAGGAAGAACTTATAAGTCTATGTTGATGATCTTTGTGCTCATTCCAACATTAGACAAACACATATACCTGAACTCAGGCAAATCTTTGACAAATGTAGAGAATATCAAGTCTGCCTGAACCCAGAAAAGTGCGTTTTCATGGTCAGGCAAGGCAAGATTTCAGGACACATAGTGTCAAAGAACGGCATCTCCACTGACGAAGAGAAGGTGAGGGCTATTGCAGAACTACCTAGGCCAAAGAATATCAAGGAAGTGCAAGCTTTCATGGGGCATTGTGGTTATTATCGATGTTTCATTCACATGTATGCCATCATTGCAAAGCCTCTGTACGGACTTCTGACAAACTTTGAGTGGACTGAGGAATGTGAGAACTCTTTCAATGAGCTCAAATGGCGATTATGCTCAGCACCAATCTTGACTACACCAGATTGGAATAAGCCCTTCCATGTGCATGTGGATGCGTTCAATTATGCCATTGGATGTGTGCTTGCACAACCTACTGGTGAAGGTAATATGGATCTTCCAATTGCCTATGCGAGTAGACAGTTGAATGCAGCTGAACGAAACTATACCACTACCGAACGAGAGGGATTAGGCATGGTATATGCGGTTAAAAAGTTTAGGCATTATTTTCTTGCAAATAAGTTTAAATTTTTTACTGATCATCAAGCTCTACTTTACTTGGTGAACAAACCATGCAATACAGGCACATTAGTAAGATGGTTCCTCTTGTTAATGGAATACAACTTTGAGGTAGTGGTGAGAAAAGGGAAGACTCATTTGAGAGCAGATAATCTATCGAGGCTCACAATTGGAGAAGCCCCACAAGGAGTATCGGATGATCTTCCTGATGCTTACTTGTTTAATTTGGAAGTAATACCTCAGTGGGCCAAGCCATTAGTGCCAGTATTGACATACGGGCCTAACCACCCAGTAATGAACACACAGGATAGGGAGATAGTAAAAGCTCAAAAGTACCATATAATGGCAGGAAGCATGTACAAACATACCGATCAAGGGATATTAGCCTATTGTGTGGAAGAGGATGAGTATGCAAAGTGGTTGCAATTAGCACATGTGGGTGCATTAGAGCAACACTACTCGAGACAAAGAACCTTACAGACGTTGAGGAGACTTGGAATACACTGGCCAACTATGGAAGCTGATGTTCATAGGATGTGCAAAGAATGCCCAATCTGTCGCACTAAACCACCAGTGGAACACACCACTCTTTATCGAGTGTCTTTAGTGCCAGATTGGAGTGAACCGTTAATAGCATTCCTAAGAACGAAAACATTCCCTCAAGAGATGACATTGGCTAGACAAAGGAGCCTAGAACAAGAAGCTATAGACTATGCTCTCATTGGAGATAATCTATACAAACAAGGAAAAGATGGGTATCTTAGAATATGTGTCCACGAGAGCGAGTACCTCAAGATTGGAGACTGCTCACCAAGGTGTAGCAGGAGGACACTTCGGTCCAGATAGGGTGATCAAGGCCATTCTATTTGTAGGATTTTGGTGGCCCACCCTTCACATGGATGCACAAACCTATGTGAAGAGGTGTGAGGTCTGTCAGCGAACCCAGTATCCCATACGCAAGGATGAGATGCCATTGAAGCCTATGATGGGTGGACGTGCGTTCTCTAAGTGGGGAATAGACTTTGTTGGTCCTATTAATCCCCCAGCTAAGGGTTCACATGCTGAGTATATCATTGTGGCCACGGATTATCTAACCAAGTGGGTAGAAGTGAAAGCCACATCGAAGAATGATGCCCAAACCACCGCTAAATTCTTATTTGAGAATGTGTTCACTCGATACGGGCTACCCATAGAGCTAGTAAGTGATAGAGGGACTCACTTCTTGAATGAAGTCATTGAAAATCTTCTCCAAGAGTTCTTGGTGATACACAAAAAGTCCGCCCCCTATCACCCACAAGCTAATGGACAAGCCGAAAGCACAAATAAGATTCTATGCAATGTGCTAACCAAATTAGTGAATAACAAACGCTCTGATTGAGACAAACAGCTACACCATGCTGTTTGGGCATACAGGGTTGCCTATAAAACGGTACTCCAAGCCACACCCTTTCAGATGGTGTTCGGCCAGAATGCAGTGCTACCTTGTTCATCATGAGTTCCATTTTTTATTTGTTTTGAATCCTTTTGTGGAGTTTGTTTTCCTAACTCTCCTTTATGTTCGATTTTAGTGTATTTTCCTGAAACTTTATCTTTGATGGCACTTGCTTGCACATTTTCTAAGCATGAGGTTTCATCATTTATTTCCAGTTTTGATTCTTCTATCTTGGATGCTCATTTCTCTTCTTCAACCCTTATCATTTCATACCTATGTAAAAGATGTCATACCCTTCCTTATTTAGAAAATTATCCCCACATGTTCTTCATTGGCTACATCTAAGGCAGACAAAATTTGATTCCATCCATAGGGTTCAGAATAGTCATGATTAAATTTCTAAGGTATTTATCTTCCATCCTCTATTGATCTTTAAGTTGTACAATCTTCTTTTCCTAGAAGGAACCTTTTTGGTATTTTTTTGTTTTCTCCACACACAAAGCATTTTTTGGGTTGCCTCGTTCTAGGGTTGATTGGATTTGTTTTGGTTGTAGCTATGACTTGGAAGGTCTGGTTGTTCTAGATTTTGATTCCAAGCTCTTTTCTCTGAACACTGATGAAATATTTCTAAGCTCCTCAACCGAATGAGTTCTTTATGCAATCCATCATGATACACATAGGCCCCAAGCCTATTTGCATATAGGTGTTTCAAGATGTTTCTATAATCTCCTTGATCAAATGTTTCTGCTTCTCCATTTTGATTTTCTATATTTCCTAGGCATTGATTTTGATGAGACCTCTGCACCTACATGATGTATGACTACTGTTTGGAGCATTTGTGCACTTGCAGCCCATCATGGTTGGAATGTACATCAGTTGGAGACATTAAAACAACATTTTTGAATGCTAACTTGCATGAAGAAGTGTATGTTTTTCAACACCGTAGCTTTGTGTAGAAAGGGCATGAAAACCAGGTGTGAAGGTTAAAGAAGGCATTATATGCTTTAAAGCAAGCACCACATGCTTGGTATGAGAAGATACATGCCTATCTGATTGCACATGGTTTTGAGAACAGTCCAACTGAAAGCACCTTATATGTTAAGCATGCTAATGATGTGCTTCTAATCATTGTTGTCTATGTTGATGGCATGCTGCTCACTGGTCCTATTGAGAAGCATATTGCTGATTTCAAGGCTGATTTGCATGCCTCATTTGAGATGTCTGATTTGGGGCATTTGCATCACTATTTGGGCATTCAGCTTATGCAAGTTGATGGTGGATTGGCTTTCTGTCAAACGAAATATTTTAACACATTATTGCAATGTTTTGGCCTTAAAGACTATAAGCCTATTGCCACTCCTATGGAGACAGGTTTACGATTGAGTCTTCATGATGCTGGAGATGCATTTGATGCGGTCCTCTATTAGCAGGCTATTGGATGCCTGATTTACTTATGCATTACTAGGCCAGATATTCAATTTGCTGTCTCATAGATGAGAAGGTTTATGCATTGCCCAGGTGTCAAGCATTGGCAGGCGGTTAAGCGCATCTTTCACTGCTTGAGTGGTACTTGGCTACTTGGGTTGTTTTATACCAAGGGGGAATCACTACCGCCAGATTTGCATGCTTTTTTTGACTCATATTGGTCTGATTGCTATGACACTCGTGTGTCCACTAGTGGCTTTTGCTTCATACTTGGTAGCTCATGTATATCTTGGTTGAGCAAGAAGCAACCTACTATGGCCACTTCCAGTTGTGAGGTTGAGTATAGGGCAACTTTCACAGCTACTCTTGAGTGTCTCTAGCTCAGATGCCTTATGGCTGATTTGGGTGTTGGTCAGTCTTCTGCCACCACCATCTTCACTGACAGTCAGAGCGCATTGGCAATTGCGAGGAACCCATGTTCCATGCTCGCACTAAGCACATTGAGATGCATTATCATTATGTCAGGGAGAGGTTCTCTGCTGGGGAGATCAGCTTGGCATATGTGCCCACGCAAGAGAACATTGTAGACCTCTTCACAAAGGCTCTGCCTAGGGAGAAGTTTGAAGCTTTCCACAAAGCTTTGGGCTTACTTCCTTTTGTGGAGTGATTTCCACATAGCTTGGCACTTCCTTATACATGAGTGCCAACTACTTGTTCACCGCATCACTCCTAGGGGGGATTTGTTGATTTATTTAGGTAGTGATGTGTGTGAACACTCTAGGACTGCCAGGGCACTTTTTCCCTCTTTAGGAGGTTTTTTTCCCCGGGCTTGTATATACGCCTATTGCCCTAATGGGCTACTTATCTTTGTACATTCTCTAGTAATAGATTCAGTATTGTGTGTTGTGCTCCAAGCTTCTTCTTCTTTCTTGTGTTGTTTGCGTGCTTCTATAGACGTCTAACACCAACAAAGATCCCCTTACAAATGAGCCATAAATGAATTATATACTTTTTCAAGTGTCCCCTTTCACACTTGAAATGGGTCCTCAAAACTTCTACTCTAAAATTATACTCACTTGATAGCTCTAAAAACTCTACAAAAGAATATATAATTTACATCCCATCACGAGGAAGACTCTTCCTTATTTTTACAACAAATGGAGTAATCTAAACTATTATATTACAAAATTCCCCATTTTTTCTTCTACAAAAAATATCTTTCCAACACCTTCACATACAGGTTTACAAGGTGCCTCAAGTTTGAGAAAAGAGGACACCATTTCAAATTTCTATAGGCAAAGTAAACTAGCAAGACTCAAATGATCAAAGCATGCATGTCAAAGCTTTGCACTTGGAATAACTTGAGAATCGTGAACCGCACATGTTGAATCATTGATAGATTTTGCATACTTTATGAGCTTATATAGCCATGATAAAACGCCAAAATCAACAATAACATCATCATTTGATATATCATGGATTGTATATCTCTCATCAAAAAAATTAACATCCAAGCCAATCTTGGCTAATGTTGAAACTGGCAATAGATTTTTCTTGATTCTTGGCATATATAAAGCATCTAACAATGTGAAAGAACTACCATCAGGAGTAGTAAAAATTATCTTACCAACTCCCATTACAAGATAAAATGTGATAGTATTCACTATAGGGGCGATCTCAAGTGAACTGAAGAAACTATGTTGCAAGGTAATATTTTTGGTTGCCCCACTACCAAAGCACTAAACTTCTAAGTCTTCTCTAGACATAGAATTGGCCATTCTTCATTTTTAACAAGATAATTAGGCTCTGTTTTAGGAGTATAGGCTGTTGCAACAACCGTTGAAGCCTCTTTCTTCTTTGCCTCTTTTGCAGCCAATTTTGGATAACTCTTTATGACGTGGTCATCTCCCTTATAGTATTTGCATAATTGTTTCTGCTTTTTTGTTTTCTTCTCATCTTTGTCTTCCTTTTTTATTGTGTAGCATTATCATATTTTTGCTTGCCATATCGTTGCTTACTTTAGTTGAGCTCATTTAACATCCCCCTTTTGACTAGCTAAGAAAGCTTGATCTACAACATGCATAATTGGCATGTTCTACCTGGACTGACCTTCCTCCAACAAAACAAAGACTAGCTCCTCAAATGTTAAGCATTTGGATTGTCGTTCATGATCAATCAAAGAGTAGAAGCAAAACTGTGATATGAATTTAGAAGACCATTAAGAACACTATACAGAAGTGAACTATTTGGTGAGTATTCATCAATGAAAATCAACTGCTCCAAATCTTTGATCTTTTTCAAAAAAAATTGTTCATAGAATCTCCTTCATTCATATGCTCACTCTCAAATTGTTTTCAGAGGTAAGCAACCCAAGCCTTGTTTATTGCTTGGTATAAGGTTGTAAATGTATCCAAAGCATTCTCTGATGACTTGCAAGAGCAAATGTGAGGGATAATGGCACGTTTGACAAACAAAGCTATCAGTGCATGTGCCTAAGCATCTCTTCCATCCCAACAAAGTTTCTCTACGTAGGTGGAGCAAGAACTCTAGCATGAGTAGTAAGTTGAAGATCTTCACCTTAATTGCCATATGCATCACCTTCAATAATTGTATTTGCAGGTGTAGTAGAAGGTTTTTCAACACCTTGCACAATATTCCACGATTATTTTTCTACCAATACATGATGCATCATATATTCCCACAATGAGTAATTAATACCATCCAAATTATCCTCAACAACCAACATACAGAATGGATCATTGCTTTCAACCATGGACAGTGACTAAATACTATTGGCAGTGCAATCAGCAGTAGCTACACACATAGGCATAGAGGAAGCATGTAAAAGGGAATGCATGACATACGGGGGACCAAAACCATCATTTTTCAAAGATATATGTTTTCATTATAATTTAGTCAAATCATTAATAGTGATTTTAATCACTCATGTAACATATGTAATAAAAGAGAAACCCAATTTTGTCGCAAGATGCTTCATTTTTTGCATGCCGAGGAGACCTCAAGCTTGAGGAACTTAGATAGAATACTCATACCAAAGTTTGTAATTTTTTACTTCATTTGGACCTCCAAATGACCCTTAAAACATATTTTTTAACCAAGCCAGATGCTAGGTTCAAAACCGATCAAAACTAGTCCAGAAACTATAAAAACAGCTAGAGATATCATTTTTTAGGTGAGCTTGTGTGATTGAGGTTTCTAAGAGCTATTTTGAGCAATACAAGTGTGATTCTTGCCTTCCATTGTGTCTCCTCTTGTCTCTATGTTGTGTATGTGTGTGTATATGTGTGTGCACTTGTGTGCTTCTCACAGTTACCTTCATACACATCACTCATTCACGATCTTCACATCATCCTACCTCTTTTGTGGATTGACAGTTAAGGAGGTCGGGCTTCTTGACATGGTTGTTACCCTTGTCTAAAACAACACCAAATTCGGCACCGTTGTCATGGATGACTATAGGACAAACATGTGACGATAAGAGTGTTTGAAAATTAGCATTGGAAGGTAATTAATTTGATTTTTGTTGTTTTTATGCTATTTTCATCTTCTTTCACCTCCCTTATACTCTTCTTTCATCCCCACGTCATCTTCTTTCATCATGAAAAATCACAAAAATTCACCATATCCACCTTTCTCTCCTCATTTCCCTTATTTGGGAGAAAGCGAGAGAGAGAGAGAGCATGTGAGTGTGTGCATTTGCATGTGTTATTGAGTTTTCATTGCAGGAAATTTATTCAGAACAAGATTACGACACTCCATAGGTACAATTTATGAGATTTTTCCATTTTTGCGGAAGGCCTCACACCATCATGATGGTCCGAGAAATTTGTATTTTTGTGAATGCATCATATGCACGGTGTAGAGCATCTTAGCTCTTAAAGGAATCCATAGATACATCTTGAAAATTTGTAAAATTTTGGACCATCATGATGGGTCATTACCATCGGGATGAGGCATCAGCATCCTGATTGGCTCACACCATCACGACGAGACCAGACATCACGATGGGCTAACGCCATCGCAATGACATTTGACCATCCGGATGGGCCCAAGCCATCGCAAGGACTCAACCTTAACATCGCGATGACCACCCCTGACCATGCCATTGTGATTGGTTCATGCCATCGTGATGCTTCAAGATCATCATGTCTTTGGACCATTCGATTGTCTCACGCCATCACAACTAGACCATGTCATTGTGACGAGTTCATGCCATTGCGACCCACCCCACTAGTGACCATCGGGATTAGATCAAGCCATCACAATGACCATAGACCATCATGCTAGTGGAGACCATCATGACAATTGTACCACACCATTGTGATGGGCTCACACCATCATGATGGTTCATCACCATTGCGATCCTGCCAGACCATCGTGATGGTTCAATTGAAACACAAAAATTAGGGTTAGATTTTTTTGCAATTTGAGGCCGGTGTTTTTTTTTAAGCATTTGGTGCATCTTAGAGGCCCCCTAGCATATGTTAAAGAGGTCCTATTTTCCTATCAATAAAATTTTGATCTAAAATTAAGATCCTTGCAGGTCAATTAAGGGTACCCAGAGCAAGGGAAGGTGAAGTGCAGAGCAAAGCAAGGCTTGGGAAGCATGTCTTCTTGGGCATAAAAGCAATCAACAAAGCATTATACTTGAGGTTGGAAGAACTCTCAACCCTGTCAATCAATCGCTAGTTCAAGCTAAGCATAATTAGCATCAGATTAATTAGGGTCACATTAAGAACAAAACAAGTGCAAGAGATCTTAATCACTCACGTTCAGGCTCAAGTTAGGATATTATGGCAACAAACCCTAAAGAGGGAAAGAAATTAATTTCAACATTACAATAACTTAAACACACAATAAAAAAATGATGCCTGGCATTCATGAATTGACAAGACAAGAGATTAAGGAAAATAAAAAACAAATCAAGTGATTGAAAAACAAAGAATCTGTGTGATCAAAATTCACATTAAGTGCCTGAGGGAAAGAAATTCATGAACCTCAGATCACAAAAGCACATAGGAAAGGTCGATAGACATAGTGTTAGGTCATCTGAAGCTAGCGTTAGAAACACAACATGATCTTGGGCTCAACAATTGAGTGGTTACCCTTATGAAATAAGATAAGAAACAAGTGAGTCAGAGATTTCTTACATCATGGAGAGACCAGAGGATAGTTCTGGGTTAGCCTACTTAGAAGGACCTCAAGGACCATACAAAACTTACTTAAGGATGGTTCTGGGTTAGCCTACTTAGAAGGACCTCAAGGACCATACAAAACTTACTTAGAGTACATCCAAACCAACCAATTAGGTGCTTGCATCTATGAGGACAGTTTGAGGAGATCGATAGTTCAATTGAGAAACCTTGATCAACCCATTGGATTGGAACATCCCATGATTAGATTTGAGAGACACATATATCAATAAGGAGGGAGCAATGAACATCATTTCGAATCAACCCCACATTACTAATGAATTTGGAATAGTGATTCCCAAAGTGGAAAGAGGCGATCTAGAATAGGAAAAGTGAGATGGTGAACCTAGAACACCAAAAGGGAAATCAGTGTTGACATGGATGCTCAACTGAGAATAGATCCCTCAAGATAAAAAAATTATTGAGTTATTTCTAAATAGGGATAGTGATAAGGCATTCTGGAGATATAGGTCTAAGCAACCAAGTGAAGTAGGAACAGTCATGATCTATGCGTGCAAGGACCCAGAGACACTTGGAAAAGTGGTGTATTTAGAAAACACTTTAGAATGAGTATTTGTGGTGTCTGAACATGGGAGACATGCCTATACATGGAGGGGTGAATTGGTTTTTCCCCCACCACGAGCCGATGTTTCTTTTGAACATCAAGGTGCAGGAACATCCATGGCTCATGGTTCCCAAAGAGAAAAAGGCAAGGAGACACCTAAAGTGAGCTTTGCTCACATGACAAGAAGACACTAATCAACAGTAGAAATAGATAGGATGGAGATACCGAGAGAACCAAGAACACAAGGTGGTATAGTTGACTTTCCTCTACCTAGACCGAGAGATATTGAGACCCGCCCAATTAGTGAACTCCATGAAAAACTATTTTGATGGGACAAAAGATCCATATGACCATGTTGTTGACTTCAAGCAAGTGGTATGAGCCGAACAACTGGATGACATGTTCATCCAGTACAATGCATTTGGACTCACTTTGAAAAACACTACATTAGCCTCATTCCAACCTTTGCAGCAAAGGCAATTTAGAGACATTCATCACCTATTAGAATATTTCATCAAAGAGTTCTATAAAAGTGGGATCAAGCACAACACCTCTTCTTTGATTCACAATTTCAAAGAGACGTCTCAAAAGACAGTCCGATTTGATGGATATAGGTTTAGGTAGTACATCCATAGATGCCCAATTTCAGAGTTAACCACTCAGGATAAACAAGTATCTTTGTTTTTGATGGGCTATTGAGCTCTAAACTACAATCCTATCTATACCTGAAAGAGCCGAGAACACTAGAGCAATGTGTGAGGATATGTATTGACATTGAGGACAACTTAGGACACGAGTTGGAACTCCCCAAGCTCTACAAGGGCACAGATAGTTCTGCTCATTCGTCCTCTAAACATTCTGGTTCCATAGAAGACGTAGCCGAGAAGGTAGCCTAAAAGCTAGGAATCTCAAGCTAACAGATACCCAGGATAACTTTAGTAAAATTTTGTTATACATGTGGTAGTAACCATATGGAAAATGTCTCTCCAAACCTGACACAACCCCAACACAACCCTCATAGCTAGTACTACATGATAGAAAGATGATACACTAACCACACTGCATAAGACCGTCCGTACAACAAGCAAGTGGTTAGACAAGATTACCCCCAGGCATATCAACAACCCAATAGATATTTAGGCCAATACAACATTCAACCTCAATATTATAGGCCCCAACAAAACTATCAGGTACCCTACTAGACCCAACCTAGACCTCAATCTATTCTAGGCAAGCAACCACCACCCCCTTCCAATGTAATCTCTGTTAAATAGGTTGTTGTGGAAGACAATCTTAGTAGAGCATTAGTACCCTCATCTCCATTGATCACAGAAAATGATCCTAGCTCCAACAATTTTGATTCTACGCATGTATATAGCCCACCCGCATACTACACTGAATCACCCCAACATATGGAAACATATCAGTATGAGAGTCCATCGATGGAACCTAACTAAGAGCCAGACTATGCTAATTTCATGTATGCCAATCCCAACCCATAGCCCCAGTTGAGACAGACAAGAACACAGCTTTCAAGGTTTTTGTACTCATTCTGATAAAGAGCATGTCATATGAGAATGCCCTAAAAACCCAACCAATGACTCTAAAGTAAGACCCATTAATGTGATAGGCATTGTGCATGCCCCAAATGGATCAACAACAACAAATTATGTAACTATCAAAGGTATGATGAGAGCTCATGTATTATTGCCAAAAAATAGCTAAACCCTGATAAGATAGCGAAGAATAGTGAAGTCCGAGAGTCAAGTGGAAGAAAAACCAAATCTTGGAAGCATTTATGAGAGACACTCAAAAGAAAATGGAGTAAGAAAATAAGTGAACTAGAAGGAAGTTTAAAGGAGACTAGAGCCAAAATTTTAGAATTAGCATCACAAGAGTCAAATCACGTCAACAAAACTTTGAGACCAGGATCTGTTTTAGCTGAACCTATACCTAAAAACCTAGATATGATGTTCAAAGCATACCAAGCGAGACTAAGAGAAGTAACCCATGCGGGAGAATTAAGTAAGAATTACCCCAAAGAAAATCTAGAAATTGAGAGAACTAAGCTTTGCATGAAAATGGTACAATTAGCTCAAACCATGTTTGAAGCATCTCAGTATGTCAATTGGAGTAACTTAGTAAAACCAGAGCTACACTTCCAAGAATTATTAGAGAGATTAGAACACTTAATTTCTAACAATGAGAAGAACGATCCAAAGAGAACATCTCATGTCCCAAAGGCACAAGAAGATATGACACCTTCCTTATCACAAGTGCCTTATACTACAAACTGGGAGAACCTTTCTTCTCTACACAAATACTCATAAGACTTTTTTAGAGAAATTCAACAAGAGAAATGGAAGTTGGTGCAAGAATCTCACCCACGGATCCAAGAGATAGATGACCTACAAGAACAATTTCCCCTGGACATACCCTCTGTATATGGTGAGCAAGAGGAGGAAAAACCTAGTGAACATACTAACTTTGAATCTAATTCCTTGCAAGAATTACCTCAATTCACGGGTCCTTGGGAAGCAAAGTCTATCAGTATGAGAGCACCCACCATATGAGTAAGAATGAAGAATCAATTATTCCTAAGAACAGTGATGTAATAAAGAACACCAAAGTGCAGTGTCACCTCACCTTAGAAGAGTTGTTGAAGGTCAAACCTGAGTTGTGGAAGCATGTAGAAAACCAGTTACCAAAAATAGTTGCTACCCACTCTCAGGCAAATTCACACAAAAGAGTGCCAAAAATACCCATTGAAAGGATTGGAGACATCAGTGAGGAGAAGAGGGAAATACTTATTTACCTATGCTCTAGGGGGTGTCATTGCTTTTTCTTTCAAGGAAGTTTGATTGATCATTGTATCTACTCTTCTGGATTAGCTTGAATTAATTCAAAGCACAATCAACGGTAGGCATAGCACCCATGGGACCCCTCGAATCCTAAAAAGCATGGATTAGGCACCTACCAACTAATGTGAAAGCCCATTAAGGTAAAAACAAGAAAGGGAGGAACTTGAGGCCAGACAACTAAGGCTAGATGAGATGAGTGCTTTGATATGGGTCATCCAAAGGTGCAATGGTCTTCCGATGGGGTTGGTTTTAAACCTGTTTTGCTATAGGGTAGGGGATTTGTTTAACATCACCACACATAGGATAAGTCAGTTTTAGGTCATTGAAGGCCTTTCAAATATTGCATGCTAAAAGGGATAAGGTGGGAGATTGGATATTCATTCCCTAACCCTCTAGAATTTTATCGAGTTTTTCTAAACTCAAATCACACATAGGATAAGTCAGTTATAGGTCATTGAAAGCCTTAAAATATTGCATGCTAAAATGGATAAGGTGAGAGATTGAATTCATTCCTTAACCCTCTAGAATTTTATCGCATTTTTCTGATGTGAACAAGGAACAAACTTATAAAATGTTCTATAAAGGACAACGGAGTGCCATTTTTTAAGGGCTAGATGTATTCTTCTCTAGTCTTATCAATGGAAGTGAGTTTCCTAGAGCTTGTATCTTCTTGCTCATGAGAGAGGCTTTCATGTGTATGTGCTTGTATGTGTGTATGTGTGCATGTATCTGGGTGTGCCATGAGGGTGGAGTTCTTCACACCACCAACTATCATCCTAGATTGAAACTATGGGTTGTGAATGTTACACTTGGCATTAGTTCGAGTTTGTGAGAGCTGGAGGTGGTCTACATCTCAGCACATGTCCTCAAGTACAAGTAATAGATAGATCTGCAAGTGATTTCCAAAATTACTTTCTTGAATAACACTCAATCCATACATTGATTCCAGGGAATCCTCATATCATGACATTACATATGGACACAAGTTTCATGGAAGATGGTTTAACTTACACAATAATTTGCAGCAAAGATGGTAAGAGAGCTGTTCAATTTATGATACTATGTGTTGCCCACATCACAAATTGGACCACATGGAGAAGCAAGCCAATTCCAAGAGATATTGATGTCCAAATTTTTTTAAAGAAAGCATTCATAATGAGGGACTAAAAGGGGCTTGTGTTGGTATATTTTGGTAGAGACATGTGTGAAGACATCTATGGCCACTGAGGCACTTTTTCCCTTTTTAGATAATAGTTTTCCATAGATTATATATGCCTATAACCCTAATGTGTCATATATCTTTTGTATATCACTTGATAATACAATCAATGTTGTGTGTTTCACACCAAGCTTCTTCTTCTTCCTTGTCTTTTTGTGTGCCTTTCCAATCCTTGAAATCCAACAATTGGCATCAACAACATGTTTCCATTTTCTTTAGGGCATCATTTACACGATTCTAATCACACTCTCAGAATGACATGAAAATGGGTGATCATACTTGAGATCATTGGAAGTTCAAAATGGATTTGCTTTGTTGCATTGAAATTTTGATTTGAGCTTGTTTCAACCTTTGAATGCATTATTGCAGTGATTGTGTAGGCGATTTCATCCTTTTGTGCCAAACATATATACAATTTTCCATTCAATAGTAAAAGCAACTCTAAGTTTGCTACAAGCCTAATGGATTGGATATTTTTGTTCAAGTTTTTAAGATACAACAAATTTTCTACATTAGGGTATATATTCACTAGCCATGACTGAAAGGAATGATGTATTTCATATGTTGGCTATTGATGATAAGTTGGATGGTTCAAATTACCCATTATGGGAATACCTAATTTGTCATGTATTGGTAGCAAAAGGCTTATGGAATATTGTGCATGGTGTTGAAATATGTCCTACTACACCTATAAGTATAATGATAGTAGGTGATGCATGTGGTGTTGAAGATAACAATCTTGAATTTCCCCAACTTGCATGAGTTCCTATTGCACCTACTAGAATAGCTTCATTGGAATTGCAAAAAAGTATAAGGACATGCATTGATAGCTTTGTCTATTAAGCGTGCCATTATCCCTCACATTCACGTATGCAAAATAGCAAAAGATGCTTGGGATACTCTTACCATACTATACTAGGAAAGAAATGAAGGTCGTGTTGCTTACCTTTGAAAATAATTGGAGAATGAGCATATGAATGTAGGAGATTCCATAAACATGTTGCTCAAAAAGATCAAGGATTTAAAAGAATAGCTAGTTTTTATTAATGAAATACTGATAGACAATTCACTTGTGCAGACTGGTCTAAATGGTCTTCCATATTCCTATCAAAGTTTTGCTTCTATTCTTTTTCTTATAATGAAAAGCAATCCAAATGCCAACTTTTGGGGAGTTACTCTTTACTCTGCTTCAAGAAGCTCAATCTAGACACAAGTCAATTATTGATGTTGTAGATCAAGCTTTCTTAGCTAGTCAAAAGGGCAAAGATAACTAGAACCTATCTACTAGAAAGTGAAAATCTACCAATGCTTCACAATCAAAGAAGGAAGAAGAAGATTAAAAGAAAAATTGTAAGCATTGTAAGGAAAATGATCATATCATTAAGAGTTTTCGTAAAAAAATTGTAAGCATTGTAAGAAGGAAAATTTAAAAAAAATTGTAAGCATTGTAAGGAAAATGATCATATCGTTAAGAGTTTTCGTAAATTGGCTACAAGAGAGGCAAAGAAGAAAGAGACTAGAATGCTAGATATCAAGGCCACTAAACCGAAAACAAAGTTTGCTAAACTTGTTCAGGATGAAGAATGGGCATTTACTACTCATTGTAGTTATATAATAGGCTCAAAGATTTGGTATTTTGATAGTGGTGCAACCAAACGTATTACCTTGCAGTGTAGTTTCTTCACTTCAGTTGAGCTTGTTCGTATATGAAACACTATTACATGTGCTAAAAACTCCTCCTATCCTATCATGGGAGTTGGAAACATCATTCTCGCTGTTGTTTATGTTTTCACTTTCACATTTCCAAATAGCCTTATATGTGCTAGGGATCAAGAAAAAGTTGCTATTGGTTTCAACAATGGCCAAAATTGTCTTGGTTATTGAACTTTGGCATGCACATTTCGGTCATCTCAATTTTGCTAGTTTGCTCTACTTGTAGAAATTTGAAATGGTGTCCCCTTTGCCCAAAATTGAAGAATTTTCTATCCATGTTTATGAAGATTTTATTCTAGTTATACTATAGAATTCTTGCTTCCCAAATATGGTTTTGTTAGAGGTGCACATAAATTGTGACCTATTCAGAGTGATGTATATGTTTGGTAGACATCTTCTTTTAGGAGATACTTATTCCTCATTAATTCCATTGATGTATTTTCTAGGAATGCATGGATTTATCCATTGAAAGAAAAGTATGAAGTGTTTATGTGCTTTAAATAGTTCTTCGTTATGGGGCAAAATATGTGAGCATGTAAAATGGGCACCCTTTCTTTTGATCAATGGGATTATGTCTCCTGATTTTAATGCATTTTTGGTTGAGTGTGGGATAAAACATCAATGTGCAATGCCATATACACCTTAGTAAAATGGAAGTACAAGTCTTGCATGGAAATGGCAAGTTGTATGGTCAAAAGTCAGGCTTTACATGTAGCTTTTTGGATTGAGGAGATTATGTGTGAAACATATATATTTAATAGGTATCCCACCAAAGCATTGTTGCTTATCACTCTATATCAGGCTTGGCATGGTCGCAAGCCATCCATTGCTCATCTATGTGTTTTTGGTTCTCTAGAATATGCATTGATGCTTGAGAAACAAAGCAAAAAGTTGGATGATGAGGTTGTGAAATGTATTTTCCTTGGGCACAGATATAAAAGAAATGGCTATTGCCTATATCATCCATGTACTAAATGCATTCTAGTTAGTCATGATGTTGTTTATGTGGAAGATGCAATTCAGTCCTTACTTTCATGTATTAAGGAGATGTCTATCAGCTCATAGGATATGTATGTCACTTTGTTTCTTCTTTTTATAGGTGTACAATCAAATGAAGCTCCTAGAGAGGCAATTTCATATCCTTTACATGACTCAAATTAGGATGTGAATCATTATATTTCTGATGCACATATTTATGAGAGAGCTAATATTCAAGAAGCAAAAACTATGCGTAAATGGTTGATGCAGGCTTTGAGAGCTAGCAAATTAGATGCATCTTCATCATATCATACTCGTTCAAGATCTCATAATGCTTCTTTTGCATCATATTGGTATGAAATGGTTGCCTTTGTCTTTGTAATGAAAATGATGGTATTTGGCCTTTATGTGATTTTTCTCCTCATAAAAAGGTTATTGCAACTAAATGGGTATACAAGTTGAAATGTAATTGTGATGGAATAGTTGATAGTTATAAGGATCTGCTTGTTTCTAAAGGTTATACTCAAAACAAGGTTATTAATTTCAATGAAACCTTTTCTCTGGCGTGCTAATTGGCCATCATTCATATGCACTTGTAGCTCATCATGGTTGGAATGTACATGATTTGGACATAAAAAATGCATTTTTGAATGCTGATTTGCACGAGAATGTGTATGTATTTCAACCCCATGGTTTTGTATAGTGTTGAAGCTCAAGGTTAAGGACAAGCATAATAAGTATACCAGAGAAATGGAAACACGCATAATAAGTACATCAGAGAAATGGAAACACAAGAAGAAGGAGCACATAGGGAGCTCCAAGAAGTGTATGTCAAATTTTCAAAAGAAATCCCTACAAAAATAGTGATTTTCATCACTAAAAACCATTGCAAGTACCATTTCATATTGTTTCAACTCCATTTTGTTCAAGCCAAGGAGTCCCCAAGATTGAGGAGTATTAGAAGTATCATCCTACCAATTTTCATAATTTTTAGACTTCGTTTGAGCCCTCAAATAAGCCCTGGAACCTAATTTTTAACTAGGCCAGACACTAGGTCTGGACAGGGCCAGAACTACTCAAAAAACTATAAAAAGAGCTAGAGAGCTCATTTTTTAGGTTAGCTTGTTAGAGAATAGAGCTTTTGTAAGAGCACTCTTTTGCAATCGAAGCTTTCCATTGTTCCTCTCTTTGATCTTACCTTGTGCACGTGTGTGTGTATATGTTTGTGTGCTTTCACTCACGCACTTGTGCGTTCACTTGCTTGTGGTCTTCATACCGGTCTTCACGTCTCCATGGATTGACAAGTAAAGGAGGTGGTGCTTACGCTTGAGCTACACCAAATTTTGGCGCCGTTGTCGGGGAGAGAGCTTCGAGGATGAGCATTGTGATGGTAAGATTGTAGATTTGCGACGTTGGAAGGTAAAAAAACTATCATTTTTGTTCATTTTCTGATTTTCCCTCTTCATCTTCATCTTCATCATCATCACCATCTCCATCTTCTTCCATCTTCATCTTCATAGAAATTTCTTGTTTTTTAGTGCATTTTCACCATTTTCATAGCATTTTTCATGCATTATTGTGTGAGAAGGAGTTAGGAGATGTGAGGGAGAGCAAGTGCCTATGTTTTTTCATGATTTTTTGCACATACAGAGCTCGCCATTGCTCAGCGCTCAAAAATTTGAATTTCTCGCCAAAAAACAGGATTCTGACTGAAAATCGCGATTTTCATAAAATTCACATTTTTTTTAAAAAATACGATTTTCTATTTCCCGCCTAAAAGCTCTTTGAAAAGAACACAATTCTGGGGTCATTCTCAGAATCGCGATTCTCTGGTTATGCTCAAAATCGTGATTCTCTAAATTTCTCAAAAACACGATTCTGAGAAGACACGATTTTTAGTGGGCTCAAAATCGCGATTTTCAAAAACATGATTTTCAGCCAAAAGCATAATCTTGTGAAAACACGCTTCTCTGTGGCTTCAAAATCGTGATTTTCAAAAACACGATTTTCATCCAAAATCACGATTTTCACGATTTTCAGAAAACACGATTTTCACTAAGGTACAAAATCGCGATTTTGAGAACACGATTATCAAGACACGATTTTCATTCAAAATCGCGATTTTCAGGCCAAAAACACGATTCTGACCAAACACGATTTTCATTCAAAATCGTGATTTTCATGTCAAAAACACGATTTTGAGAAAAACTGATTTTCATTCAAAATCGCGATTTTGTGATCATTCTCAAAATCGCGTTTTTCACGATTGTCATTCAAAATCACGTTTTTCATGATTTTCAATCAAAATCGCATTTTTTTTGGATTGCTCAGAATCGCGATTTTTGTAAGTGCTGAGCATCGCGATTTTCATAAGTGCTGAGCATCGCGATTTTCATGATTTCACCAAAATCGTGATTTTTGTGGTTGCTCAGCATCGCGATTTTCATGATCCCTCAGAATCACGATTTTCATAAGTGCTCAGCATCGCGATTTTCATGATTTCACAAAATCGTGATTCTTGTGCTTGCTCAGCATTGCGATTTTCATGATTTCACAAAATCGTGATTTTTGTGGTTGCTCAGCATCGTGATTTTCATGATCCCTCAAAATCGCGATTTTCATAGGTGCTCAGCATCGCGATTTTCAGACCCCCCAAAATCGCGATTTTCACACAAAATCGTGATTTTTCCAAAAGGTCCTGTTTCCTGTTTTGACCCCTAAAAGCCTGATTTGACATAACTTTTTCATCAAAAGTCCATTTTTTTTAGCTCTATAGCTTGTTGGAAAGCTCGTTTCGAATCCTACATGGTCTCAATTGTTTTTTATAAGAATAATGCATTGATTTTCAGATAGGATAATTTGAAGTTGACCCTCAGGTGGAACCAGGAACCCAAGGGGACTCTAAAGGATTTTGAGCCATACCAAGGGGAAATTTTGGACTCTTAACCAAGGCTTATGAACCTGAGATCTGGTAGGCACCTAGGCAAGGATAGACAAAGCAATAGATCTTCTGAGGCTAGTGTTAACCATACAGCAAAGTTGTGGGCACAACAACTAAGTGGTTATCCTTATGTACTAAGTTCAGACACAAGTGACTCAGAAATGTCTTTTAGCATGGGGAAACCTGCAGGTAGCTCAGGAACTGCCTATCTACAAACACCGGAAGGTCCATATAAGACACAGTTGGAATATATTCGGACCAACCGATTAGGTGCTCACATCTATGAGGACGGCCTAAGGCAATCAGTGGTCCAACTCAAAAATCCAAATCAACCCTTTGGACTTGAACACCCAATAGTCAAGTTTGAAGAAGGTTCATACATTGATAAGGAAGGAACCATGTATGTGGTCACCAACCTACCAGATAGGACTGATGAGTTTGGAAATATCATTTCTGAGAATGAGATAGGAGACCTAGAACAAGGAAATGTAGGACAAGGACCCCAGACTCCTAGAGGCAAGTCAGTTTTGACCAGAGTGATCACTCCAAATTGGATCCCTCAAGACAACAAAAGCATAGAACTAGTCTTGAATAGAGAAACAGAGGAAGCCTTTTGGAGATTCAAGCTAGATCAACCTAGCCAATTGGGCATAGTCATCATCTACGAGTTTAAGGATCCAGAGATACCAGGCAAAGTTGTCTACCTGGATAACACATCAGAGAAAATGTTCTTGGTAACAGAACATGATAGACATGCATATACTTGGAAGAGTGAATTGATTTTCCCTCCACCAAGATCCAATGTTTCCCATGGCCTCCAAGGAGTAGGATCATCCCAAGCTCATGAAGCCGAGAGAGTAAGAATTAGAGAGAGACTTGAGGTAAGTTTTGCACACACTATGGGCAGAAATAGATCAGGATTTGAAAATGAAAGACCTAAAAGAGAGAGACATCAAGCACATAGGCAACAAAGAGATGAACATGATTTTCCATTGCCTAAACCCCGAGAGCAACCAAGAACCCTTAGACCCACTCAAGTGATCAAGGCAATGAAGAATTATTTTGATGGGACAGGAGATCCATATGATCATGTGGCCAAGTTCAAACAAGTGTTAAGAGCTGAACAGGTTGAGGATTTGTTCACCCAATACGAGGCATTTGGTTTGACTCTTAAGGGCACTGCCTTAGCTTGGTTTCAACCACTGAGTAGTCACAACTATCGCGATATAGGTCAACTGCTAGACAAATTCATTGTAGAATTTTCCAAGAGTGGTATCAGGCATAACACATCATCCTTGATAAATAGCTTCAAGCAGACACCCCAAGAAACAGTGCGACTAGCAGGTAGAAGGTTCAGACAGTACCTAGAAAGATGCCCTGCTCTAGAGTTACCCACACCAGCCAAACAAGTGGCTTTGTTTTTTATTGGCTTACTAAGCACCAAGCTAAGATCATATGTGTACTTGAAAGAGCCTAGAAGCATAGAAGAGTGTGTGCGGACCTGCATTGACATAGAAGACAACTTGGGTGAGGAGTTAGGACTATCCCAACTCTATAAAGACTCTGACAATTCTACTAGTCATACCTCGAGAGCCTCCACTAAATTGTATGAGATAGCAGAGCAAGTTGCCAAGAAGCTAGGAGTTCAAAATAGACAAATACCAAAAGTCACCTCATTGAATCGGTGTTATACTTGCGGAGGTGACCACATGGCTAATGTATGCCCATTGCACAACCAGAACATGAGAGAAAGGAATGCTCCATATTGCACTACTTAGAGAAAATACACGAACCACACGGCTCAAGATTATCCATACAATAGACAGGTTGTTAGACAGAATTATCATCAACCTTACCAACAAGGTAGGTATCAAAACTAATACCAACAGCCATATTATAGACCACAACAACAATATCAGGCATCATATAGGCCACAACCAGTCCTAGGAAACCAACCACCAACGCCTACCAATGTAATTTCAGTTAAGTATGTAGTGTCAGAAGAGAACCTTAATAGAGCATTGGTGCTAGTGACCCCACTAATCTCAGAAAGTGACTCTCATGCTCATAGTTCAGACTACTCCCATGAAGGTAGTCCACATGCTTATTACACAGAGTCACCTAAGCATAGTGAGACTTATCCATATCAATATGAGGCACCACCTATGGAACAAAATTGGGAGCCAGAATACTCCAATGTCATGTACACAAATCCTAACCCTAGGCCCCAATTGAGACAAATGAGACCACAAGCCCCTAGAGGACCATGTTTTAGATGCCAGGGTGACCATTTCATTCGTGAATGTCCCCACTCACCAACTCTGGGACAAGGACAGAACATCACAATACAAGCCTTTTGTCTTGAGTGTGGCAAAGAGCATCTCCCTAGAGATTGTCCAAGGAACCCCTCTAGTGCACCCAAGGTTACATCCATTAATGTGGTAGGCTTAGTGGTGGATTCAAGTGCTAGTAGCAGTAATGTGGCTCCTATACAAGCAATCACTAGAGCACAAGCTTTGAAACAGGATAAGCGAGTTGAACAATCAGAGTCAAGTGAATCAGGAGAGCCTAGTAAGCGAAAAACAACAACATGGAAAGATACCAGAGAGAAGGCCAATCGCAAGTGGAATAAAAAGTTATCAAAACTCGAAGAAAGCTTGAAAGAAGCGAAAACAAAAATAGAAGACATTGCATCTCAAAGTCCCTCGCATGCCGAAACTCCATCCACCCCACCTCATCCCACCCCATCACCCATTACAAATAGACCGCAACCAGGGTCTCTTCTTGCAGATCCAACGCCAGAAGGCTTGGACATGATGTTCAAGGCCTACCAGGCTCGACTCCAAGAAGGGCCTACAGCTGCAAACCTAGACAAGAGTTACCCTAGAGCAGATTTAGAGATTGAACGGATGAAAATGTGCATGAAAATGGTAGAGCAAGCTCAAGCAATGCTCGAGACTAGCCAGAAGTTCAATCAGACAAAATCTGTCAAACTGGATTTGCATTTCCAGGGCTTACTAGAAAGATTAGAGCAGTTGGTAAACAAACCATAAGTTTCTTTACCTCCACAGGCTCAACCAGTTGTTGAGGGAGAAAGCTCTCCACCAATGAAAGCTTATGATCCTAATTCCATGAATGTTGGAACACCTCTTTCAATTCAAGAGTACTCTCAAGACTTCTTGCGGGAAATACAAGAGGAGGAATGGGCCAAGGACAAGGGTAATTCCCCTCCTATTCGTGAGATTGATGACCCTCATGATCAATTTCCCCAAGACATTCCATCTATTTACGGAGATGAAGCAGAACAACAAGAAGACGAAATATTAGATTTTGAATCTAATACTTTAGAAGAGTTGCCACAATTCACAGGCCCATGGGAGTCTGAATCTCTCCAGATTAGAGCTCCCATAATACTGGTAAGAAACGAAGACTCAATGGTTCCAAGGAACACCGATGTCGTGAAGAACACTAAGGTTCAGTGTCATCTCACTGTAGAAGAGCTGATCAAAGCAAAACTTGAGCTATGGAATCATGTGAAGGATCAAGTCCCAGGACTTGATTCCAATATGCCAAAAGGAGGCTCTAAGCAGAAAGTACCAGAGATACCTCTAGACAAAATAGGGGACATGTGTGAGGGTGAAGAAGGTAATACTTATCTTCCAATCACCTACCAAGGTTACGCAACCAAAGCAATCATAGATTCAGGTGCTGGTGTTGCTATTGCGACCACCTCCTTGTGGAAGCAATGGGGAAAACCCACATTAAGGCCAACTACAATGAAGCTTCAAATGGCAGACGGTCATTTTGAAAGAACTCTAGGATTGCTAGAAGGGATAACTCTAACCACCTGTGGTGTAGAGTTTGAACACACATTTGCTATATGTGACTTTGATAAAAATAATGTCTATGAGATGATCCTAGGAAGACCCTTCCTACGACAATTGCAAATAGTACAGGATTGGGGAACCAACTCCTTGTACTTACAGCACTTAGAGGTCACCACCAAGGTCAATTTGAAGGATTACACCTTCAGAGATGTACCACCCCTACAGTGGAATCCTATCCACAAAGCGAAAGAAGATTCTATCTCTGTGCATTCGGGAAGTTCACATGATCCATCCTGGTTGCATGAAGATACTCATTTGTGGATGTGCAAGGTCACGGAGGAAGAGGAAAAATGCTTAAAGGCAAGAGAAGAAGGAACTTCTCCAGGAGATAGAACAATTAAAGACCCAGCCTATACACCGATGATCTTTCCAGATGAGGAATTTGAGCCTCATGGTTGGGCATAAATCTTAGCTACCATGGACATTGCAGTCAATGAAGAACAATGGACACCTCATTGTGATGAGAAGGGTTATGATATTTCAGTGTTCATGTGTCAGCCCTTGCTAGAAGAATGTGACCCTAGTGATGTCATAGAAGAAGAAGAGAATGACGATGATCTAGAGTCCATTGTGATGGATAGTTGCTTTAACTCAGAGAAGCAGTATTTAGAAGATGTAGGCGTGTTTAACTAGAAAGAAGAAGAACCTCTCACAAGTACTAAAACGGTAAATTCAAAGGATGGAAGTGAGAGTAGTCAAAAGAAAAAGAAAAGAAAAGAAAAGTAGTGAAACAAGAAGAGGAGTCATTGTTTGGAGTACCAGAAAATTTCAAGAAATATGAAGTTGAAGACTGAAAAATTTTGGTACGAATGCCTAAGAGAGAGGCCATCATAGGAGAATCATATGATAATAAAGAAAAGACCAAGAAGATTGTAGTGACCATTGAAGAGAATGAAGAGGGATGCACGTATATATGAGATGACCTAAGTGCAAGAGAAGAAATGGAGCTCCTAGATCTATTAAGGGAATATAGGGATGTGTTTGCATGGAACTATAGAGACTTGAAGGAGGTAGATCCAAGAATATGCTCTCATACAATCCCCATGACTGCTGATGCCAAGCCCACCATCAGAAGCCCTACACATATAATAACACTTATGAAGCCAAGATAAAAGAAGAAATTGACATGCTCATTGAAGCTGGATTTATAAATGAGATTGAGCATACTGAGTGGGTGTCCCCCATTGTAGTGGTGCCCAAGAAGAATGGGAAGTTGCGAGTGTGTATTAACCTTAAAAAAGTTAATGCAACTACGATCAGAGATAGCTATCCACTTCCAATCACCGAACACTTATTGGAGTGTGTTGCAGGCAAGGAATTTTATAGCTTCCTTGATGGATTTTCAAGTTACAACCAAGTAGCCATTGCCCCAGAAGATCAACACAAAACGGCATTTGCCATAGAATGGGGAATCTTTGCATTTCGTGTGATGCCATTTGGGCTCACTAATGCACCTGCAACATTCCAAAGGCTCATGTGTCATGTCTTCAAAGAGTTCTTGTGAAAGAGCTTAGAAGTACATGTGGATGATTTATGTGCTCATTCCCAAGAAAGAAGATACCACATCCCTGAGCTCATACAAATCTTCAACAAGTGTAGAGAATATCGAGTGTGTCTGAACCCAGAAAAGTGTGTATTCATGGTACGACAAGGTAAAATCTTAGGTCACATTGTTTCTAAGAATGGAATATCAACAGATGAGGATAAACTAAGAGCCATAGCCGAGTTACCGAGGCCAAGGAATGTTAAAGAGGTACAAGCCTTTATGGGCCATTGTGGATATTACCGCAGGTTTATCCACATGTATGCGATCATAGATAAACCTCTTTATGGTTTGTTGACAAATTTTGAGTGGACCGATGAATGCGAGAATTCCTTCAATGATCTGAAGAGACGTTTATGCACGCGCCAATACTGACCACTCCTGATTGGAATAAGCCATTCCATGTCCATGTGGATGCATCCAATCACGCCATAGGATGTGTGCTAGCACAACCCATAGGTGAAGGAAATCTAGACTTGCCTATAGCATATGCTAGCAGACAACTCACTGCAGCGGAGCAAAATTATACAACAACAGAGAGAGAAGGTTTATGCATGGTGTATGTCGTGAAGAAGTTTAGGCACTATCTATTGGCCAATAAGTTCAAGTTTTTCACTGATCATCAAGCTTTGTTATATTTGGTCAATAAACCTTGCAATACAGGACATTTAGTAAGATGGTTCCTCTTACTAATGGAATATGACTTTGAAGTTGTTGTAAGAAAAGGTAGAAACCACCTCCGGGTAGATCACCTTTCTCGCATTACTTCAGGAGAGTCACCTCAAGGAGTGTCTGATGACCTACCCAATGCTTATCTGTTCAATTTGGAGGTTGCTCCTAAATGGGCAAATAAGTTGGTACTTGTTCTAACCTTTGGACCCACTAATAAGAATGTGAAAACATCACAAGAAGAAATTGTACAATCACAAAAATATCACATATTGGCAAGAAGCATGTACAAACAAGATACAGAGGGTGTACTAGCTTGTTGCATCGAGGATGATGAACACAGTAGTTGGTTGCAACAAGCCCATGAAGGATTGCTAAGAAATCACTATTCTAAACAACGAACAGTGTAGAATCTAAAACATTTAGGAGTGTATTGGCCTAGCATGGACAAAGAAATACATGAGTGGATTAAGAATTGTCCAGTGTGCCAAGAGAGGCCCCCAGTGGAGCATGCCACCCTTTATCAAGTGTCATTAATTCCAGATTGGAGTGCCCCATTGGTAAAATTTATGCGATCAGGAACATTACCCAAAGAGGCTAGTCTAGCAAGAAGACAAAGCATGGAGCAAGAGGCTCAGGACTATGCATTACCTAAGATTGTGTGTTCACGAATTAGACTATCTGAAAGTCTTAGAAACTGCCCACAGTGGTGTTGCAGGTGGACACTTTGGTCCTAACCGAGTAATCAAGACCATTCTATTCTTAGGACTTTGGTGGCCCACTCTTCATATGGACGCACATACCTATGTGAAGAAATGTGACACATGCCAACGTGCACAATATCTGGTTAGAAAAGACGAGATGCCTTTGAGGCCAATGATGGGAGGACGTGCATTCTCAAAGTGGGGCATAGACTTTGTAGGTCCTATTAACCCCCCAGCTAGAAACTCCAATGCAAAATACATTATTGTAGCCACAGATTATCTTACAAAGTGGGTAGAAGTCAAAGCCACAACAAAGAATGATGCTCAGACTACAGCTAAGTTCTTATTTGAGAATGTGTTCACTAGATATGGATTACCGATAGACTTAGTGAGCAATAGAGGCACACACTTCTTGAATGAAGTCATTGAAAATCTTCTCCAAAAATTCTTGGTGATACATAAGAAGTCTGCCCCCTATCATCCACAAGCCAACGGACAAGCTGAGAGCACAAACAAGATCCTCTGTACTGTCTTGACTAAACTGGTAAACAACAAATGCTCTGATTGGGATAAACAGCTTCATCATGTTGTTTGGGCTTACCGAGTTGCCTACAAAACGGTACTCAATGCCACCCCATTTCAGATGGTCTTTGGACATAATGTTGTGCTACCATTAGATTTCTTAATCCCAGCTTTAAAAGTAGCACAAGAGCATGAGTGGAATGGACATGAGTTGTCCTCTAGGATCTTTGACCTAGAACGCTTAGGTGAGATGAGGCTACGAGCAGCAGCAGGTATCTACGCTGCAAAGAAAAGGCAAAAGGCATACTTTGATGCACACATCAAGGATAAGGAACTGAAAGAGGGAGATCTAGTGTTGGTTTATACACTAAAGCAACATGCCCGCAAGTTGGAAAAACGAGGATATGGACCCATTATCATTAACAGAATTTCCACTAGCGATGCGGTTCAATTGGCCACTTTAGAAGGTGATATCTTGCCAAACTATATAAGTGGTTGTCGAGTCAAGTTATATCAAGAACCTCTTACACAGCATATGCTAAATGAGACTCAACACTGCTAAGAAACGAAAAGAAAAAGAGTTGAGAGTCAGAGAAGAAGCACATGCAGAAGCTAGAGAGTGCATAAGGCGAAATAAGTTAAGAAGACTAGGCCTCGATGTCAACTCAAAAGCCCCAAAATATCACATGGATATGTGTCAAAAATCAGGCATAATTACTTCTCAAAGCATTGACCGATGTCCCTTTGTGACCATAGAGATAGGACAAGGAAAGAGTGCAAGAACTGTGAACGCATTGATTGACTCAGGGGCAGCAACTAGTGAAGTTAGACTTTCCTACTGCCAAGACTTGCAGTTGAACATCAATCCCATAGAAGCTTATCTCATAGGGTTGGGAGGTGTGGAAACCCCTTGTTTGGGCGAGGTGGAATTTCCCATCTACCCTCAAGATGTTCCAATGAAAGTCAAAATGCTAGTGTGTCAAGATGAAGACCTTATGGAACCACTTGTCCTGGGTCAAGATAAGATTTATGACCATGCAGTCAACCTGAACCTCAGAAATCAACTTCTTCAAGTTTGGGTACATGAACAATGCATTACATTAGAATTAGAGAACTGCATGCTCATAGATCATGTCACCACACACTCTTTTAGTTCCTCTGAGACTAATCTTCACGAGCAAGATGTTGTAGGTGTCAAAAACTCTATGATCCCGAAGGACTCAATCATGGAAGGACAGTCGCAAAGGCAAGCAGACCCTCCTTCTTTTTTGAAGGGTAAAGCATCCATAGTAATTAAACCTCAGAAGCAGACGCAACAATTCAAGACAACTGCTATAGCAAATAGAAAGACACCATTCAACGAGAAAGCCGTTTCGAGCATGAAGCAGATCTGGGTACGCAAAGGAGAGCAACCACCAGCCTTGCCCCCACAAATCCTATCCAGGCAAGCCAATCAGGCCAGAAGACGAAGGAAGAAGCTCGAACAAGATCAACCACAAGGTATCCGACAAGTTTGGGTGCCTAAGAAATTAGTTGTAGCTCAACATGGACAATTACAAATATGGGTACCCAAGAAGCTACTACATACACAACAACCTATGCTCTCCCACATGAGAAAAGTCTCAACAAAGAAGCCAAGGGGAGCCAAGGGTCTGAACTCAACACCAAGACCAACAGTAATCCAACTCACCTCTTCAACAAGATTCAGAAGACAATCATCAAGGATATGGGTTTGGAAGCCAAAAGCGGTAGTGGCCCCTACAAAACCAAAGCGCCAACCACAAGGGACACAACAGTCAAGAAAACAACCAAGGATGAATAGGCCAAAGGTGCTCACTACACAATCACAGATTGTTCTCAAATGGATCCCCATAAGGAGGAAGGATCAGTTGTCACCTCGAGATCCAATGGATACCTCCAAGAAAGATGGCATCAACATCCGCAAATAATATCGAAAGCATCGACGAGCGACAACCATGTGTTCCTTGCACAACCTTGTCTTTTGCACCATTCAGGTCATGCATTTCTAAAGTATGCATTAATATAGGGCCACATTACACAGCAGTGCATAGACACACTTGAGAATCCCAAGCACAAGAGCACATTGACATATAAATATTTTTATTGATACTAACTTTTGTCTTCTTGTTTTGTGACATTTTTTTTCCCAAAAAAAAAGAAGAAGAAGAAGAAAAGCGAGAGAGAGCTTGTTCCCAGGTTTGGCTCATGGAACATGAATGAGTCATGCTTAGTTGAAGGTGGAACCATTGATTACTGGACATTTATCAGTTTGGATAGAAGTGTGTCTCGGTTAGCAGGTGATATTATTGTTGCTTTATTTGGTAGACGTCAAGAACTTGACAGGAATATGGCATCCACAACTTTGTTTCCCCTTACCTTGGTAGGAGGGAAGATCTCAAAGGCCCGCAACTTGAGAGATGCTTAACTACTGTATGTCTGAGAGCATCCAAGGTGGTATCTGCAAGGGGTAGTTTTGGTACCCTTCAAATCCTTGTATTTATATTGGATGAGAAGACTCCTGCTTAGGGTGAGCTAAAGAGAATATGTGAAACTAAGCTTGGTGTAGGTACCCAATGTTGTTTGTCAAGGAATATAAAGAAATTCAATTCTCAGTATTTGGCAAATGTTTCTTTGAAGAAAGGGGACAGGACCAGGCGCTCAAAGCATCTCATCAGTGAATCATCCACAAGGACATTCATCCACTGAGGAAGAGGCACCATTGATCAGTCACTATGGTGAGAGTGTAGCACAAAGAGTGGACTATCGATCAACCTTTCATGGTAAGAATCCTCTACTTGGGTATCACAACAATACTGATAGATTAGAAAACCTCTTCGTCAGCGTACCCTTGAGCAATTCGCTCAAGACCCACTTTTTTGCACCATGTTCTTTTTGCATTCCCCAAGTGAGCATGCATAGGGCTACATTACAAGGTGGTGCACAAGGCACATATTTTCCTCAACCCATGCACGAACACACTTACCCATCATTCATTATGGGTTATGAGTACTTGGCATGATGACTATGAACACCATTTTCAGAAGATCTAGAGGTCATCAATGGAGACTCACAACGACACAGTCATGCTGGAATCCAAGGAAGACGCACATACCAAGCGACTACAACTTGCAAAGGCTCGCGCTGCCAAATGAAGAATGGACAACCAACCTTGCCACATTTGGAAGATAGATGGCTCCAGCTCCTATCGAATGGACACTACCTCTCAAAGCACTGCCTGAAACAACCATTACAACAAGGGTCTGTCAGGGACAACAGACTCGAGGGGGGGGGGGGAGTGTTGAAGCTCAAGGTCAAGGACAAGCATAATAAGTACATCAGAGAAATGGAAACATGCATAATAAGTACATCAGAGAAATGGAAACACAAGAAGAAGGAGCACATAGGGAGCTCCAAGAAGTGTATGTCAAATTTTCAGAAGAAATCCCTACAATAATACTGATTTTCATCATTAAAAACTATTGTAAATACCATTTCATATTTTTGCAACTCCATTTTGTTCAAGCCGAGGAGTCCTCGAGCTTGAGGAGTATTAGAAGTATCATCCTACCAATTTTCATAATTTTTAGACTTCGTTTGAGCCCTCAAATAAGCCTTGGAACCTAATTTTTAACTAGGCCGAACACTAGGTCTGGACAGGGCTAGAACTACTTAAACGAAGAGCTTTTGTAAGAGCACTCTTTTGCAATCGAAGCTTTCCATTGTTCCTCTCTTTGATCTTACCTTGTGCGCATGTGTGTGTATGTGTGTGCATGTTTGTGTACTTTCACTCACGCACTTGTGCCTTCACTTGCTCGTGCTCTTCATACCGGTCCTCACGTCTCCGCGGATTGAGAAGTAAAGGAGGTGGTGCTTATGCTTGAGCTACATATAGGAAGGGAATGCTTGGTATGAAAAGATACATGCCTACTTGCTAGCACATGGATTTGAGAGTACACCAAGTGAGAGCACCTTATATCTTAAGTGAGTAGATGATATACTCCTTATGATTGTTGTATATGTTGATGATATGTTGCTAAATTTAAGTCTGATTTGCATGCCTCTTTTGGGATGTCAAATTTGAGGCATTTTCATCATTATTTTGGGCATTCAATTTATGCAACTTGATGGGAATAGCATTGTGTGAAAAAAAAAACATTAATACACTATTGCATTGTCTTTTCCTCGAGTATATGTGGAATGAAATCAATCCACAAAAGGAATTAATCCCAAAGCTTAGCGAAAAACTATAGAATTTTCCCTAGGTAGAGCCTTTGTGAAAAGGTTTGCAACATTATCCTGTGTGGGCACATAAGCCAAACTAATCTCTCTAGCAGAGAGTCTCTCTCTCACACAATGATAGTGCACCTCAATGTGCTTTGTGTGAGCATATCCTCACAACTACCAATATACCACGACAATCATTAAAGATGGTGGTGGAAAAAGATTGACCAACACACAAATCAGCCAAAAAGCATTTGAGCTACTATAATACCACTCAAAAAGTAGTCCTAGCTAGAAGCCACATGTCGTATGACTCCACTCAAGTGTTGGCTTGAATTAACATATTAAAATGTCACATAGCATGTGGGAGGAAAAAGAAAGTTTTGCAAGTGGTAACCTAATTATAATAAGGTGAATCACGTTTATACTTCAAGGGCAAAAGTGATGTGCATTCATGTGGGAGCAAAATTTCAAAAATAAATTCAGAAATTTTGTAAAGAGATTTATTATTAAAAAAAAACATGAAAGTCATTTGGGAAAAATTGAATGACCACAGCAATTTCTATTTTTAATATTCAAGCACAAGAGAAGTCTTTCAAATCCATATATATATATATATATATATATATATATATATATATATATATATATATATGTGTGTGTGTGTGTGTGAAGGAAACATTCTTCTAATGATATTGAGTTCATACGAATGTCGTATATATACAAAAGCAAAACATTTCTCACAAGTCAAATTTGTTCGGAGCATAAATAAGAATTATTATTTGAACTCAGCACGTAATACAACAAGTCACTAACATTCACTCTTTAGCAAACATCCAAGAAAGACTTGAATTGTCGACGTGTGTTAGTTGAATTGGTTTGGGCTCTTGCCTCTTGAGGACCTTCGATCGTCATCGTTATATCACCTTTGGTCCATCATCATTGTATCGCCTTCAGGAAATCTTAACCCTTGTTTTGTGGGATATGGGGGGTCCCATGGGTACTATACTCATTCACTTGTATATTTGTTCTTTCAACCAATTCAAGCAAAGGGAGATTAAGCTTTGTCTGAACTTCCTCTTACAACAAAAAAAAGTCTTGACTGATTTGTGTGTATTACAACCAATGCACAAAGAAAAAATGTCTGAAAAAGGAAATATAAAGAAATAAAAGAGTAATGCCGCCTCCTCTTTTCCATGCAGCCTCTGCTAAAAATAGAGGCTCAAATCCTCTAACCAAAAAAAAAATTCCCTCGCTTTTCCTCATATCCAACATAGATGCATTGAAAACTCATGTCCATTTGATATCCAACTAAATTTGAATACCTGAATATCTTAAAACCAAAACCTCCATCTTTTTCATTTCCGATCATAGGATTCGAATCCCATACCTCCTATATATGAAACATTTCCCTTATACCACTATTCACTTGCATCTACAACCTTCAAGTCCTCAAAACATTCCATACTCTTCTAAACCAAGCTCTATTGGGAAGGATACACAAAGATGAAAAATGGGCATTATGAAACAAAGTGAAAACTTCCATCAAATAACATGAAACCACAATCAATTTGTTCATGCACACCTTTCTTTTCTTAGCTTCCATGACATTTGATAAACATCATGAAGATGCAAATTTTCATGACAATGCATCTACTAGAACTGGTCTTGAGGGACTCCAAGTTATTTACACAAAATTATGACCCAAAAACACAAAGTTATCACCCAAAAATCAGGTGTCGAGAATCACCTACCTACACTCTGAGATTCCCTACACTTCAAGTTGGTTCTTATATTCAAAATAAAAAGATTCTTTCCAAATGAGTTCATAGTGAATTATATCCATGTTCCCATACCCATGTCCACTTGCATTTTGTATTGGCATTACAAAAGTAATTAAAATCCTAGGAGTTATTTGACTATGATACATGGTCAGGAGTCTGGCACTCGAGGACTCTTCTTAGTGCGCACATACAAGGCTTTGGAAAAGTGTGAGAACATCATTCATAAGGTTTTTTAAATTCAAAATTTAGGGATCCTTTTTTCTTCAATAGTGCTTTAGCCTTTGGCTTCAATTTGCTTGAACAACCACACACACACATAAACACTCAATACTACCTTTGAATGCTGCCCTATACAAAGTGGAAACAATAAGCTGCTTCTTGCTCAAAAACAATATGCATGAGATACCAAGCATAAAGAAAAAAATCACTAGTGGACACAAGTGTTATAGCAAACATCCCAATTTGAGTTAGAAAAAGCATGTAAATTTGGTAGCAATGATCACCCCTTTAGATTAAAAAAACAAGTAGCCAGGTACCACTCAAGTAGTCAAAGATATGCTTACTAGCCTATCTATGCTTGAGAGCTAGGCTATGCATAAACATGCTCATATGAGAGATAACAAACTGAATATCCTGCCATTTATGCATATGTAAATCAAGCCTTCAAGAGCTTGGTGATAGAGAAGAACAACAAATGCATCTCCAACATCATGAAGACTCAACATAAACCTTTTTCCATGGAAGTGGCAATAGTTTTGTAATGAATGTCAAATCCTTATTCACTACATCACTTCCAAGGGGGACTTGTTGATATATTTTTGTAGTGATGTGTATGAACACACTTAGGATTTTTGGATCACGTTTTTCCCTCTTTATGAGTTTTTCTTTTTCCTCAACCTGTATGTACACTTATAACCCTAATGGGTCATATATCTTTTGTACGTTCACTTGATAATACACTCAGTGTTTTATGTTGTGCTCCAAGCATGTTCTTTGTCACATCATGGGGGTTGCATGATATCTCACCTCTTAGATGAGAAGGCATGCTTTGCCACCTGGCATCACTTAGATGCATCCCTTGAGTGAAAAGGTAGGAGAAGATGTTATAGTAAGAGATCATTATGATCTTATAGAAGACTCGGCGGTTGGGAGGAAAAAAGGAACGCAAGATCTCTGTGTGTGTCCGTCGGCAGTTCGACAGCTCAACAGCAAGAAGATGTAAAACTATCGCAAGCAAGAAGATGTTATACTAGTATCAGAGCGATAATCTAGCCACACTGCTATGCTGCAGAACCAAGGACTTGAACTATCATCATAAGCATGGAGGAGAACCACTCTATCCACGTTGCCACATGGCTCACATGCTCATATAACCAGCCCCGCCTTATTTATACACTATCAGACTCGACAGAGCTCAAAGAGATCTAAGTAGAACTACCTGTCTGGGTCACACTTGGAGTTATTGAATTGCACAACTTACCGAGATGTGTGGAGAATGGTGGATATGAAGATTTCTATTACAAGAAAAGACGATAGGGCTATTGGTGTTGCCATTCATTATAAAGCACATGTTCGTGATTTGAAGCAATTCATAGAGAACAAATACAATGGACTTGAGCGACTAAAAATAAACCATCGTCAGGTATCAAGGGCATATCCTCTATTTAGAGGTACACTTAAATTTCAATTTTTTACTAAATTGCTAGGGGTATTTAGAGGAATATGTAATTTTTGGCAAATGAAAGGATGGGCTTTAAGCCAAGCTCTTGGAGGATAAGTATGTTTATGGAGAGTAGGAGATATATACTCTCATATTGAATCAAAGATTCCCTCCAAATACAAGAAAGTAGAGGCTTTTAGGCATCTTAAAGGTAGGCCTGATCATGATCTTTACATAAGTTACAGGTGCTATTTTTGACTAGTAGTCATTTTGGGAAAGGGAAATGAAGCGGGATTTTTCTTAGTTTAGTAGGAAAAATCATGCACACACATAGTATATTCTATTGACTTCCAGAGATTGGAGCTCCAACAAACCCCCTTCCATCACAGTTTGAGAAAAATTTTCAGCACCTGAATCTAAGAAATTCCCATTTTGGACGAGGGAAAAATAGGTGTATTATCTATGGATGGATGGAAAAAAGTATATATACTGAGAATATGGTGTATGGACTTCTTATGCGAATCATTAGATTCATCAAAATGATAAGTTAAGGTGTAATTTTGTATCCTCAAAGACCCCCTTTCTATACTTTTTGAAAAAAAATTCAGGTGTTAGTTTTAGCCAAACTCCATTTTTGGGAGTAAGAATAAACACCATTTAAGAGGTTTACCATGGATTAGTGCACACATACCTGAGGTAGGGTGTATGAAATACCATGGAAAAGAGAAAAACCAAGAGAAATCCACATTATGAGTGGATTAGGAGCTTGCTGAGAGCTCCCATTTAAGTTTTTGCATAAAAGCAAAAATCTTGATTTAGGCCTTTTTGGGGGAGCGAATTAGCATGTGCGAAGGGAGGATTTGGGAAAGTGAAAATGGGCCCAAGCATCTTCAAATTATCCTCTCTGAGATTATGGAGAGAACTTTAGCATTTGCTTGATGGAAGAATGCTTTTGGGCACTCCAAAAATCACATTTTCACACTTTTTCCAGCCCTCCAACAGTCCACTAGTTTGGCATGCCCCGCTTGGAAAGGCCATATCTTGGGCTAGAAAGCTCCAAATTGGACGTGATATGGCTCATTTCGAGAGCACAAGGTCTATTTTCAGTTTATGAAAAGAAATTTTGGAAAATAAGTATTTTTGCAGGTCTCTATAGCTCTGTAAAGTCTGAACAATTTTTGGCGACTACCTTCTGGGAGCCATATCTTTCAAACCGAGAAGGCGATTTGAGTAATTGTACTTCGAGCTCTTTGCACATGCTATATATTTCAGTTTATGAACATTTGCAGGTCCTAAAGTGGTTTTTGCAGGTCTAAAGAAGGATTACTCATGCATTTTTTGACTAAATTTGCATTATTTTAGTAATCATCTGACCATGCTTTATGTTTTGGGGAGTGCTCCGATGTTTTCATCAAAGTTTATGTTAGGACCTGAGGAGGAAGGTGCAGAGGTCTCGAAGCTTGTCGAGAACGATTGGATGCATGCAATTCCTAAATCAAACTATTCAGGGACGTATGCTTTATGCTTCAGGCATTTTACTTTATGTTATGGCATGTTCTATATGTACATGCATATAGTGGATTGCATACATCAAATGTTGATCATTGTTTAAATTCTAAAAGTATGGATCGACAAGCAAGAAGTATACTTTTTTATTGTTTGCAGGAAAGAGGATTGCAGAAACCATATGGCTATGCAACACAGAGAATGGTTGCTAGCAATTGCTTTTATGTTTTTGCAGGTTATGGAGTCCATATATGAGTTTATGGCGTGCATGCCATGGGCCTCTCAAGCCCTATGTTGTTGGGTGGCCTGTGTGCCACTGAGCTTATGGTTTAAATTTTTTTTTGGGATTCCATTTCCTGGGGAAATGCTGTCAAAATTTTTCCCACCATATGGCGTTATATACGCACTTGCCTTTAGGTAAGAATGTTATGGCATGGTAACATGCCCTTTTTGCAAACTTCAATAAAGTGTAGGCATGCTCCTAAGCATGTATTTGATGGACTTAGTACCATCATAGTATTATAATTAAGGCAACTTCAGTAGTAACAGGATCCCTACACATAATCCTTATGGATTTAGACCATAGGATTGCTAAAGGAAGGAGATACACCTTCACCATTAGTAATGTGCACAAGCAATCCTATAGGTTATAGGAAGTTGCATAGAGGTATGGGAGATACAGTTTGATAATCTCCAAGCTAGCGAAGATTTATTTATCTTCACAAGAGTCTCATAGTATGATTAGGAGACTATGGGGTATTATCAGGAATACCCAAAGAGTGACTAGCTTCACTCATACACATCACTTGACCAAGTAGTGAAGCATTTTTGCTACACTACTAAGGAAAACAAATAGATGGGATCACAGAGATGGGTTTCATGAGACAGCATCGACGGGTGCTTATGTGATTCAAGTGATGGTTAAGAAGGCCAGAGGTATGATACTAGCTCTATGATTCAGAGCATAGATCCCTTAGTTAAGAAATAGTTGGGGTACCCAATACGTATATGTATATCGAGATCTACAGAGAGGTACTTAGACCTAGTCTTGGTACCTAGGAACAAGTTGGTTTGGAACAGAAAGGGATATCGAGTGTCACATTGTTGACTAGAACCAAACTAACTAGTTCGAGGACATGGGACTCATTTGAGTCCACTGATGTGATTTTAGGATATGGGATTCATTAGAGTCCACCTACATATTCCATTACATGGAATATATATTCGGTTTAGTGTAGGTATGACACCGTGAATCGAAAGAATTTTTCACTGGTATGGGACGGTGGAAATGACTTCCCTTTGAGCACTCTTCTTCTATGGCCAGGGAGAAAAGGACTCGTCATTCATGGCATCATGTCTCACTAGATCAGAGGAGAGCTCTTAGTAGACATGTTGGGAGTTATCCTTCATACCTTAGGGAAGATTTATTCTTCCAGTAGAGAATGTGATAGGTGATTTTATCACCATTGGTATCACATACTCATTTTGAGTTTTTCAGGAAGGATAATTCCATCAGTTTGAATGGATCATATAGATCCATCCACAGAGGATGGTTGGCATAGATAGCTCTTTAGTATGGATACACATGTGTTTACGGTATCATGTCACATCATTGCTGACCATTTTAATAGAGGGCTTTGACCCTTATTAGGAATTTATCTTCTCCACTCTTCACTACATACACCTCCATTGGTTAGGGGAGATCTGTTCTCCATCTTCATAAGAATATGTATAATGAGGGATTATGCATTAGGTATGGAAGAGAGGACTAAATAAATTCATGAGGACTAAATAAATTCATAAGTTTCTTTTTTAAGGAAAGGAGAAAGTGGGAATTAGTTCAGAAATCCATGACAGATCTCACTTTAGTTCAGTGGTCTCACTTTAGCTCCTGCTCTTTGAGAGAGAAAGAAGGAAAGGAAAACATGATTTCTTCGTAGGAGAAGAATAGAGTATGTTTTCCTTTAGACAGAAGAGGTGTTTGGGAAACATCTCTTAGTCATTATTTCAGAAGGAATTCATTTACTCTACTTTTCAGTGTAATTTTCCTTCACATGGGAGTCTCTTTCTCCACTAGTTTTGAAGGAAAACATAGAGAACTTATGTACATGTTCTCAGTTATGAGCAGAGTAAATGGATTCAATGGAATCTCTTTCAAAGGGAAAGGGAAAGTGGAATAGGTTCCACTGCTAGAGCTCTTTTCCTTAGACGAGATTGAATAGGGACAGAGAGAGTTTTACTTTCTCATTTTGGTTGTCTAGATAGAAGTGGCGCTCTTCTATCAAAGACAAGAGGGAGATCAATTAATCATGATGGTTAGATTGAGTCTCACATGTAGAATCTAGAGAGAAGTACTTATATTTATCTCTAGTGATGGTCCTTGACTAGATGAGATAATCTAGTTATTGACATTAGTGAGACTGGGAGTAGAGATATGACTCTTCTCTTTATGCTTTCGAGGTAGGGATGTATCTAACCTATTGGGGTACCAAAATCTTAGTTGATGCTTCATCATGAGGATGATGTGTGAGCATCAGTTAGGAGGATGGGTACTTAGGGACTATCTGAATCTCAAAGGGAATGCTTTCTGCATTCTTATGGCAAACTACAGGGAAGAGAAATATTAGAGTTTGCACAGGTGCCACTAAATGCTCTTCCAATAGAACTAAGTCCAAAGGAAATGGATGACAAACCACAGACTTATTGGTTGGTGGAATGTAGAGATTTCATTCCACTACCAAGAAATTCTTATCTATGCGCTAAATGATGGAATTGCATAGTCACAAGGTAGTTAGAGGAAACTATTACTTGTGAGCACACTCAAGGCTAGGAAGACCTGGAGTGTTATGAGGCCAATCTATCATTTAGTCTTAGATGGGTTTGGAGTCACTTGTTATGGGACTTTGTTCTATATTTCAGAGGATTATATGGTTTATTTGGTTAAGCCTATAAGCTTGGCACTTTTACACTTGCTTTACATGCTATTACTCCAAGGAGGATGCATCATATGGACTTAAGTCATTTGGATGATGTTGTTTTGTTATGGGAGTGATAGTTTGGAGGTGGAGTGTACATGGGAGATAGTAGGCACCACTCAGACGGTTTCCCACCTTTGAGATGATCTCTCATGAGGCTTCTTAAGGGGAAGGATACGGGGAAACAACACACATAGATGACCATGTATATAGAGTACATGGGGTTTAGGGGAGTCCGAGCAATTACTTCTACCATTATGGACATTTCATCTACATTTTCGAGGACGAAAATGTTTTCAAGGGGAAGGAAATGTCACATCATGGGGTTTGCATGATATCTCACCTCTTAGATGAGAAGGCATGCTTTGCCCCTTGGCATCACTTAGATGCATCCCTTGAGTGAAAAGGTAGGAGAAGATGTTATAGTAAGAGATCATTATGCGAGAGATCATTATGATCTTATAGAAGACTCGGAGGCTGGGAGGAAAAAAGGAATGCAAGATCTTTGTGTGTGTCCGTCGGCAGTTCGACAGCTCAACAACAAGAAGATGTAAAACTATCACAAGCAAGAAGATGTTATATTCTTCTTCTTCCTTGTTTTGCTTGGGTGCTTCCATAGTCTTCGAATGCAAACAACTTGCATGCTTCCAAACCCCCACACATAGATCTATTTTTACAACTATTATTTATTTATCTTCATCAAGTTCTTTTGAGTTTCTACATTTTTCAATTCTAAAAAAGTGGAAAACAAATAAAATGTAGTTGAGATTCCAAGTAGTTTTTATGGGTGTGAAGTTTTGAGCATAGAAAAGTTGTGACAGTAGTCTTTTATGAGATTTCATTTGTAGAAAGTATGAATGATTTGCAAGAAAGTAGAGATGATTACAAACATGATTATGTGATTCCTAATCATTTCATTGCGATGTATGAAAAAAATTTCTAGGTTTCTGCAAGACTTTTATAGTCATGATCTTTATGTGGAGAAAAAATACAAGATTATGGACAAGAAAGCCAAGATTATTGCCATAAACACTTCCAAAAGAAAGTGATTGGTTTTTGGAGAAAAAGTGATGGGGTTATGACGCTTAATCTATTGGCTATACTTTTATAAAAAATATATCATGCAAATAAGCATTGTAATAAATATTTCTTAATGAACAATAAACAAATCTTTTTACTCGAATGATTCTCATTCATAAACAAGTTATTTGATTGGATGTGTAAATCAATTGGATTTTTATTATAATTCTCATATTCCTTGGAATTTACAAAATTGATCAAATAGATGGTTTAAAGTTCAAAAAAGGAATGAATATTTTCATTTTATTCAAGATCCTTATCCCATTAATAATTTAACTATTTAAAAATGGGGATATGAATTATTGTGGATGAGTATGGAGAAACATTTGTAATTAAAGATATCTATTGGATGGCCGCATCAATGACAACTACAAGTTAAACCCAATTTTCCTTTGGAGCGTAGTTTTACTACCTCTTCTTCTCATGATTTTCCATTATCTCCTCATTCCAAATTTTCAACATCATCCATAGCCTCATCCCTCCATTACCTCTTCTTCTCCTAGTTTTCCATGATCTCCTCATTCCAACTTTTCAATTCAATAGCATCCATAGCCTTATCCCTCCAAGCTACCAAAACTCCTACCCTTCAAACTTTGATGGTGGATGCTCAACAAAAGAGACCATGTATCACCTTTTGGACTTTTTGCAACTTGGACATGCTAAATCAAAGAATAGATTATGATCTCTCAGTATGAGAACTATCGAAACCCAAATGCACGATGTGGAGGGAGTTCATGAAGAAGCTCATCCTATTTAGGTACAAGAAGCATTGGAAAAGGGTTCGCATGCAAGGTAATATTAGTTATAGGATTGTTAATATCCACATGATAATGGTCGTTCTCATGATTTTATCTCACATACTTTAGTGCAAGAACTCAAATTAAAGTATTTTCCTTCCTTGTATAAAGTTAAGGTTGCATTTCAAAGAGGTTGATATAATGTAACAAGTGAAGTGCATGATGTTAATATTTGCATAGGTTCATATGTAGATTCATGAACATTTTTTATTGCCCTATGTATAGTCCTATGATGTTATACTTGATATGCCTTTTTTCCATCATTATAAACCACGTATTGACTATCATATGTATACACTCTATTTTGAATTTAAAGGTCAACTAATATCTTTATTTAGAATGCATGACTTCCAACCATTTACATTAATTAGTCATACTCAAGTAAACTATTCATTTAGAAAAGGTTGCAATTCATGTATTATTTTGGTGAATGACATAATTCATTATACTCGTACACTTTCCGATGCACATAAACCTTTTATGACTACTTATAAGAATGTTTTATGTCTGATTACCCTTCAAAACTACCCCCTTCTCGAGGATCTTTTGACCATAGTATAGATCTAATTCCTGGTGGTTCTCCTCATAAAGGTGGTTCTTCTCCTCATAAAGCACCTTATAGGCATGGCCATTTCCACAAAAGTGAAATGGAAAACCATGTTAAGAATTCAATTCAAAAAGGACTTATAAGGACTAGTTCTTCCCCATTTAGAGCACCTATTATTTTAGTTAAGAAAAAGAATAAAGCCTATAGGACTTGCTCAACAAATCCACAATAAAAAATCGATATCTTTATTCCTTGGATAGATGACTTGCTTGATAAACTTCAAGAAGACCCTATCTTTAGCAAGATTGACCTTAAATTTGGTTATCATCAAATACATATGATGCATAGTGATATTTATAAGGCTTCTTCTACTTCCATTATAAATTTATGGTAATACCCTTTAGACTCACAAATGCTTTTGGCACATTTGCATGTATCATGAACAATATTTTTCTTGATTATCAAGCTTTTGTTCTTGTTTTCTTTGATGATATACTTGTTTATAGTAAGATTGAAAGTGAACATGAAAGGCATTTAGAAATGGTTTTTGGTTTGTTATGTAAGAATACACTTTATGCCAATCTTGAAGAAAATTACTTTTTGAAAGGGGACTAGAAGATTTAGTACATATCATCTCTAGTCAAGGATTGCATGTAGACTCAAAGAAAATCAAAGTTACCATAGAATGGTCTATACCTTGATTAGTTAAGGATGTATGCTCTTTTCTTGGGTTGGCTAGTTTATATAGAAATTTTGTTGAAAAAATTCTTATTTAGCACTTCCACTTACTTTATTATTGAATAAAATTTGCATGGGGCTTAGCATAAAAAAGATATGTTGAAAAACATAAATATGCAATTTCACATGCACCTATTTTGCAGCTACTCGATTTCGCATAACCTTCCCATGTGATCAAAGATTCTTGCGGCTCAGGTATAGGTGCAATTTTAATGAGAAACCATCATCCCATTGCATTTGAGACCAAGAAACTCAAAACTTCTTCAAAGAATCACAGTACATATGATAAGGGACTTTTAGGTATTGTGCATGCTTTAAAGATTTGGATACATTACCTTATGGGTTCGAGGTTTTAACTAAAATAGACTAACAATATGATTGACTATCAACTTGGGAAAGCTAATATTGTAGCCAATGCTCTTAGTCATTTTCGATCACTACAATCACATTTTGTTTCTTTCCATAATATTTGTGTCATTCATATTCATTGATTGCATGACATGATTCCAACTTATGCTTCAAATATGTATTTTTGACCTGCATGGAATGCTTTCCATAATTTTGCATCATTTACTGATGATCATTATACTTTTCATAATGTTTTTTTGTATTTTCAACATAGATTATGCATCAATCAAGCTTTTATAGACTTTGTTATGAAAGAGATGCATTAACCACCTTATATGGGACATCGAGGCATACAAAGCATTGTTTTTTACTTGTAAAGATTTCTTCTTTTGGACAAGTATAGAAAACGATGTAGCCCATTATGTTTCCCAATGCATTGTGTATCATCATGTTAAACATCATCATGATAAAGCATTTGGATTGTTATTTCCATTACCTATTCCCAATGAACCATGAGAACATATTTCTATGGAATTTATTACCGGTCTTCCTATGACTTCATCTCATGAAGACATGAGTTGGGTAATTCTTCATAGTTTTAGTAAATATGCATATTTCTCAAATCCATTAGACAAGGGGATCAATAACCAAACAAACACTACTATTGATGATCGTACACCAATCGCAAAAATTGAGATAAATGCCTACTCATCTCCATCAAAATTGTTTAAAAGTGTGCTATCTGTTGTCCCTTGCCCTTTTGCGATGGATTTCACACAAGAACCATCCAGTGTTGAACATATGCATGATGCTACTTGCATTGATTTTGATAGTGATTATGACCAAATAATAGATGACCACTTGATCTGATTAAACCCCTCTGAAGGTTTAGCTAGCCCAAGTTCTTGTGAAACTACTAACAATACTCTAGTGCTCGAAGGAATGCATGTGCAAGACAAGTATCATTCTCTCACTCTAGATAGTAGTAGTATTGATCTTGTTTTTGAGTCATAAGTCAAGATTGAGGAAATTGAACAAGCTATTATGGAGACAATGCAACTTGTGAATGAACACACTGAAGACACTTTAGCAAAATGTATGGACCACAAAAGGAAAAGTCAACATCTTGCAATGAAGAGGCAAAAGAAGTCAACAAGTGTAACCTCTAAGAGGCCTACAACCGGATCATCAAAAATGACTTCTGATATGTCCCAATATAACTTTTTGAATAGTTTTTATTCACTCATAACAATAACCAACAAGTTATTTTATCTAGTCTACCCCCATACGAATTCTTGCATGCTAAAAACATGCCAATGTAACTGTAAACTTTAGTATCATGAATATTACATGATTTTGTCATTCTCAAATATTAGATGATTCTATTTTTGACATTTTAATTCAATCTAAGTTGGTCTCTTGTTCGGTTTCTCAAGTTTTTTATTTTGTTTATTTTCCCATATTGTAGATGTTGTAGTTAAATCATCCTCTCCGATTCAAAAGGTCGTAGTGGGAACCCAATTTGATCCAGGGCTAGTTTTTGGGCCATGAACGACTATAGAACACACAATCAAAAAGAAATAAACATGCAACTCGCTTGCTGAAGTCCTGTGAGATCGAATGCATTGAGAGAGAGAGAAAGAGCCACCAAAAATTGCACTAAATGCATGGACACAAGAAGAACTTGATTTGTTGGAACCACAACCTCTTGATGAAGAAAGAAGAACACTTATTCTTGAGTTTGATGGTGTCCTTAACTTTGGGAAGTTGTATGATTATCATGAAAGTAAGGCATTCCTCAAATGGTCTATGGAATGGTTTGATGTGTTTATCTAGAGTTCCTTTGAAGAAGATCGAGCCAACGATGCCATTGACACCATATTTCCTAAATTAGAAATTAATTTATTGTGATTTGGGGTAAAGAGAAATGTAGAAGGTAGCATGGCAAGTATGATAAGATATTTGGGGACTTTTGGAAACATTTTGAAGGTTATATCCTAGACATGACATTGTCAGTGGATAATTCAGACTTCCAATCTTTTTATAATTTATGAAGATGTTGTCTTCTAGAGTCGAGATTGTCTTCAAAAGAGAGACATACCTATCTTTTCCACTACTCTTTCTTGTCAACTTTAAACCTAGTTATTAGCCCCAAACGAGGCATAACATGTAGATACCATTTCATGAGTTATTCCCTTACTTGATGAAAGAAGCCTATGCATGTTTCATGATTAATGTGGGATTTCTCCGAGGTACAGAAGAACTTAGTCTATGGATGGAAACAATCTCAATATCATGAGACTAGTTTGCATGTTTTTCAAGACTATTTCGTATTTTTAAAAAGACTATTAACATTATAAAATGCTTGACTATTAAATCCAAACATTTTCATTATCTACAAATTGTTCAAGTATCATTGGCTTACATCCAACGGACATGCTGTAGTGGCTTTGCCTTGTTCTCTTACGCATTTGGTCAAGGTTCAAGTGCTACCCATGAATGGATGCCTTTTGTATTAAAAATAAAAATATCAAGAAATAGCACTTTATTAAGACAAAAAGTACCAAGAAATAGCACTAAATTTAAAAAAAAAACCATGAAATAGCACTTAATTATAAGAAAAAAGTACCAAGAAATATCAATGAATAAAAGAAATACCAAAAAATAGCACTTAATTACAAAAAAGAAGTACCAATAAATAGCAATTAATTTAAAAAAAAGGTACCAAGCAAGAACACTTAATTTTTTTCTAACATACCTAGAAAAGGCACTTAATTCCGATCATTGTCTTAATGTACTACATATTTCTAATCAACCACAAGGGTGTAAGACAATAGTTACGCAATATAACACAGGAGCAGTAGCAAAGAAGATAACAAATATAAGAGAATCTCAACAATTTTTCTACTAACAACAAGTACAAAGACGATGACGTTGTTCACCCGTGCGCTCTCAAGGTAAAGCTTAAATGGTGATCTAGACAATTCTAGATAGGGAGATACAAGGTAGAGGTATGCTAGCTCAATTCGATGTCTTAGGTGATATACAAATCCTATCTAAGTGATTAATCACAAATATACTTACTTCTCCATCATTAATACACATTAACTCTTGCGCTATACAATGCTATATGTCATGTCCATTTGCATTTTCACCTAAATAACCTTGTATCTTTTTGTTAAATTCGTTTTACGCCATCACATGCTTTATTTGGTTGAGCAACTAAGGAGATATAACCATTTTCATGGGTGCCTATCTTCACTCGATCCCTTGTGAGCTTCGCCAATTGCCCTTGATCTTGATAGCTAGTCATCCTTGATCTTAATCTCTAAAGGTGTACTGGATAACATCATCAATCTTGGATTAAATTGGTTGTCTACCATGGATGATCTTTATTATGACTTGGTTCGTCAATCATGGATGATGATCATTGATCATGTGCAATTTGGAATGATCTTGTGCATTGGTGGGTGAATAGTTGGGGATCCTAACAAGAGACTTATTTATTGCATCTATGTACAACCCTCACCTACAACTAAATTGGATCTACTGTTTGTCTATTGATTGATTAAAACGTTATGGCCACGTCATCATACTCTACATCAGCGTATTTTGACTTGTTTCCAAGAAGAGGAAACGACATGTATGCAATTTGCATGATGTATCTTGCCTTGAAATATCTCTACATAATAGCTACAAGGTACCGTTATCATTGTGTGGTCGTCATGCTTTAAATAACGTCATGAGAGAGAGAGAGAGTAGTATGCATCAAATCTCAACACTATGTGGTAGGGTAATACTCATCATCGGAATTCAAAGTAGACAAACTTTGGTTCCTTGAAAAAATTAGGGAGGTTCATGATCAACGGTGCAATGCAACAAATATATATAGAATACATAGCTATTGAAGCTAACACTAAATCTGAACCTATATATCTGTGAATCCATATGGGTGAAAAGGGGAAGAGCACCATCAACGTATAGAAAAGATATGAATAAAATCACACAATCAAGAGTACCATCAACGTATAGCAAAGACATGTAGGGGATCAAACAATCGAATATTACACAGTTAAGGGTAAATTCAGAGGTAGTAGAAGCGAGATGTGAAAGCCTATGTAAAGGTTTTAGGATTGGCACGTGGAATTTTTGTTCCTTGACCCAAAAACACTTCTTCTGACCGTGAAAGAGTGTTGGAGCACATGTTATAGACACTACTTGTGGAGAACATGCTATAGACATTCAGTGGGACCAACCAATCTGATATTGGAGCACATGCATCTAAGTTAACGTGCAGATAACTAAATTAAGTAGAAAATGTTGAAAAACAGCACCCATGACAAAAGGATGCCAATCCGTTCAGGTCACCCATGACACACAAGCTCGGTTGCTTTACAAATTGACCAAAAAAGTGGCCATCACGTCATGTTTCCAGCCACTTGAGCATCATGTGCTCGCCCTAGCTTCTCATGCATTAGCATGAGGCAGCATGAAGAAAGACCAGATATACACAAGGATTATATCTATGCCCATACTTTTTCATTGCTAGGCACTCATTTCAAGGGGAGTTTTCTAGCCCTGCAAGATGCCTTAGTGACCTTACATCACTTGGTGACAGTGGAGATGGTGCTATTGCACTGGCCCTGTCTGAACCCACCCTAAAAATGTCTACAGATGTAGACATGTGCTCCAACGCAGCATTGTGCACGTTAGAGAAAAAGAAAAGAAAAAAACACATGCATTTAGTATCCAAAAGCGAGGTCTATAACATAGCACAGTAGGAGAAAGCAAGATACATACCGTTGCCGGGATGCACAACATGACTGATGTCCTTCCTAAATCTATTCATCAAAATTAGAACCAACTGATGATGAAATCAAGAGACTGAGAACAGATACCCTCAAGCGCTTGATGCCATAAGAGGGATGCACCCTGCATAGTTTTGCAAAGTGTGAGATCATAGAATAGATCTTGGCCTCTGAGTCCAAGATACAGCATGTCCACGATTGATTTACAAAGAGAAAGGATCAACCAGAATACCCCAGCATTGCAAAAGAGTATAAGAAACCGCGAAGGAACCCATCATGAGCCATATTCACCATTGCTTCAGGCCAAATGTCCTAGCAATGTCCGCAGCAACAATCACGAAAGACATACCACATGAAAACAAGCCTTCCATTTCTCGTTCGGTGCAGCTGAAAGGCACACAAAAAAAGGGAATAGAGGCTAGGTAGGGACCAAGAAGGTCTCCCCACGCGAAGTAAGAAGGAAATCAAACTAGATCTGCACACTCGTAGAAACATGTGGCACCAGACTGTGGAACCAAAAAAGAGAGCGCACAGGAGATAGAAGAAAGAAATAAATCCATCGTATACCATGTTCGGCATGGGTTCAGGTCAAACTCGGCAAGTGTTAGGACCCGATATTGTGGCAAGGAACAAGAACGCAATGAAATCCCTCACCATAGATCGAAACCCCGATTCTGCACATTGAGCTTCCGAAACGCCACCTTCTATAATGCATTCAATATTTAGTTGGCAACATTAGTAGTCGTGGTTTTGAGAAAACATGAACCAGTAATGTCGACACAATTGTGTCATCCTATGCTCTCTGTTCATGACTCGGTCTTTTCTGATGGAAGAAAAGTGCGAGCGCGAAAGTACAATGACCACTTGAATAAAAGCCTTCCATTTCCGAAGGATACAGCTGAAAGGCACACAGAAAATAAACGGAGACTTCGTATGGTCTGTGGAAGCCCTCTTCCCCGACATATATGGGAAACCCGAAGAAGATCTGCCTAACACTTCTGTAGACTTGTGGTTCGAACTGTAAGCCCATGCAAGCGAGCATACAGGAGTGAAAAGTAGAAGCGAAGGATTCTATTGTACGCCATATTAAAAATGGCTTCAGCCCAAACATGTCACATTAATGTCTATAGCAATGTCGGGACCGACATGGCAACATTGTGGCAACGAAGAAGAACGAAATGAAACCTTTCCCTCAGACATAGACGTCACATTGGAAGTTCCCATTCAGCGCATTGAAGTTCTCACCTTCTACAGTGTACTCAACATGGACCTGACATTTTTAGCACTTGCGATTATGAGAGATCATCAGCTAGCACATATGTTGAAGGACAACGAATTTGTGCCACTTTGCGTTCTCTGCAAGGGACTCCATGTTTGCTCACGACACAAGCGCGTGGCAAATACAGTGACAACATTAAAGGAAACCTTCCATTTCCTTTTTCATACAGATGAGGCATACACACGAAAAAAGAATAGAGCCGGGGGATAGAAGCCTTCCCACGCGACCTATGACAGAAACCAATAGTAGATCTGCACAGCACTCATATAAATCTGTGGCATTACACTATGAAACCAGTCAAAGGAGCGTACAAGGGAGATAAGTTGAGCGGTAAGATCTCAAACCCAACACGGCACACATCTGCCTGATCTCTAACATGAAGAGATCAACCGGTAAAGAATCCGTCAAGGACATAAGATCCTAGATCACATCTATAGGCTATACCTGCATCGCCGAGCAATACAGTAGGCCCATGGTCAAGTCACTTCTTTTACACATAAGCGCTCTTCAGATGCTGCGCGACAGGTCACAGGTACTCATGGATCCGCCATTCCCTGCATGACATGTCGATGCTCGAATTCACACAACGGGGAGCCCTTCGTTTTCGTTAATCCTTAGGCTCGTTTCACATAAGAGCTATGGAAAACACATCTGTTTTTGCTATTTTCCACCTGAAAATTCACAAAAAAATCTTTGTACTTCTGCTCATCTATTTACATATACAAGCGTGGAACAAGCTTTTCTTTTTTTTTGAAAGTTTCCTGCCTCCACCTTGTGTGAATTTCACAAAACATGGAAATATAACCGTTTTATTTTTATGGAGGTTCGACCGAGGCCTTCTTTTCCAGGCTTTAACTTTGAAATTACAATTGTACAATGAAGGGCATAGTATCCATGGGACCCCCCTTATCCCAAAAGAACAAGGGTTTACATAGCTGGGTTAGATTGCAGTCACAACTACCACGGGGCAAGACACACGGTGGCACATTAGCCACAAGATACAACTTTTCCATGATAAACATGTCCCTTACTTGTTGTCGATGAGGGTTGAACAATGATTTCTTCTTTTTATTTGTATTAGTTTTTGTTCCTTGGCGTGGATCACAAACAATGCAATGCCTGTTGACCTATTTGAATAGATGTGTACATGTGAAAACCTTTACTTGACCCAATCACAATTTTTGCTTGAGCTTCTCCCTTATGTGAAAAGCCCCTTACAAAAATGGGCCGACCGTCTTGTGCCGTGCTTGCATGGTTTGAAGGAGTTCCATGAGCACGCGGAAGATTATCATTTGTTTTTCTTTTTTAATTAAAAATAGGGGCACACCAACCTCATAAGATAAAGACACCTATCAACTTGAGATTCTAGTGGTTACTCAACCCAGATTTGAACCTGAGACTTCCTCTCATAGAGTTGATGGAGTGAACCATTAGACCATGAGGCGAGAGTTAAAATCTTTCCATTTGCGAGTGGATCTTGAGCTTTTCCATCTCTCTCATGTGAAATGGACCATAAGTTAGGTTTAAGTTCAAGCGGTGGAAATGTTTTGCTTTATAAGCTTGTTCAGGTGAAACAAAGTAACATAAGTTGTGCCACCATTCATATGTCCACATAGAACGGAACATTGATGTTTGCTCGCATCTTCCCTCAAAAGGAAAAAACTTCATAAAATTGGATGTTAAGGGTGCCTTCCCACAATGTAAATCCAATCATATTGAGCTGCAAGCTTTCACCATACAGCCATTTTAGTGATGTGGCTAGGCAAGAATCACACGGCAGAGATGACCTTCTATTTAAGCATAGTTCACACAGAGTGGTGGCATACTTTGTGCTCATAAATGGCCAAATGAAAATATGAAATGTTTCGAGTCCACATTTAATGAAATTAAATTTTATCGTAGGAACAAAATCCACACTGTAGACGTTAACACCTTGAACCCTCAAATGTGAGGTCCAAGGTTCAAAACCCAGAGTCTGGTTGACATTAAGCCTTGAAAAGTGGGAGCTGAGGGGGATCCCCTTGGACTGCGAGGTCTGAGGTTCGAAATCCAAAGTGTATCATGATAGTAAGCCTTGAAAGTGAGGTGGATCCCCAGAGTGTGTTGAGTTGTTCATTTCAAATTTCAAGCATAATTGAAACATTAAGTTGATGGCAATCTTCCCAAAAAAAAAAGGATTGAACTTGTCTTTTTTTTTTCAAATGGAAGTTTAGCAATGGCCTACTCTCACAAACTTTAATTACTAGAAATAAATATTATACAAGTGAATGGGTCTAGAACCCATGAATCAACTAGAAGCAAGCATTATTGGGTGAAGCAATCAATTGTTCCTTAGCACTGTGGAATGTTAGAAGAGGTGAAACCATTTGGAAGATTTGGAAAGAGAGGTGTGCCCCCAAAAGTTTGGTAGCCCTCCTAAAGAATGGTCGATCAAAAAAATTATTTTCCTTTTGGACAAAAGTATTTCCAATTGTAAGAAGCCCCCACCTTTTAGACATCATAGAGTGTTTTTTTCTCAAGAGCAATAAGATTAAAAAATTAACTTGTTCATGCTTTCTCATTGGTGTTAATTAATAAATGTTCATACATGAATAGGGAGAGCATGGGTTTCATATTGATTCATAAAAAATATGATAAGTTGTTCTAAAAAAAAGTGAGGTATGTCTTAAAAATTGGAAATATGATTTTAATTTACAGATTGAAAAAAGATAAAAGTAGAGGATATCATGTGTTGCACCCTTTTTTTAGGAATTAGGTTTTCAATCTACCTTTTCTATAAGCTCAAAATGCGAAAGAAGACTCTATATATAATCATTGATGCATGATCCAATTTAAGGTGCACTCTTCATTGTTTTGTATGCATGTTTAATTTCATATCTCTGCACATATGAACATATGTGGTTGATATTTTAGTTTTGTTTTACCTTCGATGTTGAACTATCTAGTTTGATACTTCTCATGTCTCTATTCTCTAATCTAGAAAGTTTTTTGTCTGTCCTAATCTTCAACAAGGTTGCAACATAAAAGGGACCATTTTTGGGGATGGGAGCTCTAAAATAAAGGACATCTTTGATAGCTTCCATTTCAACTATAATCCATGTGATTAATCAATTACTAGTATGTTACATGGATTCAAAGAAAAAAAAAGGGGGGGGGGGGATTAAACTATTATCACTTACATACTTTCAATTGTGATGCAAGCCCATCAAACAAAATAGTTAACGAAAGAAAACCAAACTCAAAGTCCAAGGAAGTCCATTTTTCTTACTTATGGTTCTGATTGAAAGCTTTACTATAGGCTATGATATCTTGGATCATATTTGATTATCTAAAATAGAAATATGAAATATGGTTAGAAAAGGATGAAAAAAAAACATCAAAGAAGTGAAAGTAAGAAATATTTTGTTCTAAGATCCCAGTTCTCTATTTTTATTGCAAAGAAACATTGTGACCTTGGTTAGAAGAAACTTTCTCAAAAAGTGCCATTAATACCTTAACCACCAAAAAACCAAAATACTATGTATAACTATATTTGAGTACCTTGATTATCATCAATAATTGAGCACCTTGATAATCGTCAACACATTAGATAGGTATGCTACAAGTTTGGTTTTTATTTTGTTGATAAATGCAAGAATGACTAAAGCTTCCCAAAATGGGAGTTATACAAGAAGAGTGTAAGGATAAAGGATCCTAAACCTCATGACCTATCTAGAATGCAATTTTCCTTAAGTACAAAAATCCCCATGGCAAATAGACACTGCACCAATGCAATTTGTATTTTGCATGACTACTTTAACCACATATTTCACACTCTGCAACCATAACTGCAAGCAATCAAATACTCTCATAGATTTGCATCATTGCAAATATTTCTTCACTAGACTATAACGAATAGCATAATCAATTCTAGAATAATAGACTTACATGACTTCCTAGAATATGACTATCACCATCATTATATCATGCACAATTACCAATCAGGCAAAGTGTTTGATTTTATAGTTCATTAGTAGTATTCAATTTTATAGTTCATGGATTCTATAGGGTGGCACTGCCCCATGGGAGTTTTTTGACACCCAAGAAAAACCTTAAGGCACCACAATCCCTTGACTATTGGATTTTAATACATCTTCCTCCTCATTCTACATCTCCACATCTATTGAATCATGTGTGACTTCTTGCACTTCAGCTTTCATATTTTGATCCATTATTTTCAACACATGTTTAGTACTTGCAATAACAACTTCATTTGATTTTTGAAATGTTTCTTAGATAAGAGAATCTCTAGTAAAGGGTCTATTGTGTTCTAATTGATTGCATTTGCAAAACCATCCTTATTGAATGATGATTTCATAGTCTGATAGGTATCAACTCTTCCTATTGCTTAATATTTTCTTCATTCATGCATAACATGTTCTCCAAAGTCTTAACATTTTTTTCCAAATCAACAATTCGATTATGTTTATCTGAGACTATTGACTGCATGTCTATAATTTCATATCTGCAAAATTCCTCCAAAAATATTATGAAATTTATCCAACATAATAAAGACTTTGTCTCATATTTTTATCGACTCTACATTTGTTAATAAATTTTAGTTTTAAATGCTTATCTCCGAGATCCTCACATAGAATACCTCCAAGTCCTATTCTTGTGTCATATCTTATAGTTTACTATGAATTTCTTGGTATGTTTTGTCTTTATCTCTTAAAAATGCATTTGTCTACTTCTAGAATCTTTTTTTTTTTAATAAATTACAATTGTTGTTTAACGTTGACATACCAATCTCTCTTTCACACCTGTAATTTTGCAATCAATATTTCCCTATGAGCCAAATTTTGTTGCAATTTTTGTAATCTTTGGTGCAACTCCTTAAATCTATTTTTATAATTTTTCAATTCCTTCTGCAATTCGATTCAATTCAATTCCTTCTGCAACTTTATAAATATTTGCCCACTTTTCATCGAAAGCATCCCTAATCATTTGAATTTTTTTTTTCTAGATCATCATTCTATGATGCACATCTGTATTGAATGATTTTTTGGAGTCTAGAAACTACATGGAAGTTCTTGGTTACTCCAAATCTTTGGTCAATTTGCATTTTAATATAACTGACTACTTTGCCCTAATCTCAATCCACTCCTTTGCTACAAAGCGTGAATGACTTGCAAATTTATCTATTTTAATTGTGTTATTGATAGAATATTCCTCGATTTTGACCACATAATTGTAGTTTGTTGAATGTGGCTATTGACAAGCTTGCACATGGTATTGTCTTATTGAGATATATTGCATTTAAATAAATTTCTATATTTGTAGATATGGCTTTCAACTTGGCCTTGTGATAGAGATCATAAAAAATGTGGTTATATAAAATTGTTGCATAACACTACAAGGAATATGGGGGCATAGCAACGGTTCATGTGACACATCTTCATCGCTACATGATCGTGAATTTCATCGGATCGGAGTCGAGCACACACCATTGTTTAAACGATGCTATTCTCGATGTTATTTCCAATGTTATTTCCGATGCTTCTAGTGATGTTCAAGAGAGCATGTTACATTGCTTATGGGATGGTAAAGTTTGATAAAAGTAAAAAAAAAACATCAGATTGCTCTTACGTGCAACTGATCGAAGAGCTCTCCAATGTTCAGATCTACACTGCGCTTACGAGCTCCAACAATCTCTTTCTGAATCTTTGTCTCTTTTCTAATCTGTCTCTCATATTGTCTCTCTCTCTCTCTCTCTCCCCTTCTTTCTACCTCTTTCTCTTTCAATCTCTCTCTCTCTCTCTCTCATATATATATATATATATATATATATATATATATATATATATATATATATATATATATATATATATATATATATATATATATATATATATATATATATATATACATACACATGTATGTACACATGCACATATGTACACACACATATGCACATACACATGCACATTCATACATATACACACACATATGCACATACACTTACACATACACATGCACATACATACATATACACACACATGCACTTGCACATACATGCACATGCATACACATGTGCGCATACACTTACACATACGCATGCACATACATACATACATATACACACATAAACTTATAGATACACATGCACATACATACATATACACACTCATATACATACTCATACACACATATACACATGCATATATACCTACACATACACATACACATACACACATGTAAATGCATAAAACATATCTATATGCACACATACACATGCACATGCATACACATATGCACATACACTTACACATATACATTTGCATACATACACATACACACACATACACATCCACATGCACATACACACCCATACACTTACACATACACACGTACACTTACACATACACATGCACATACATACATATACACACTCATATACATACACATGCACACATATACACATGCATATATACCAACACATACACATACACATACACATACATACATGATACACTTATGCACATACACATATACACATACACATGCACATACACACATACACACACACACACATATGCACACACACATACATATGCACACACACATACATATGCACACACACATACATACGCACATACACTTACACATCCACATATACATACATACACATACACACATGTATATGCATAAAACATATCTATATGCACATATATACACACACAAGTACACGTATATACATGCATATAGACACACTTACATAAATATAGATATATACCTAGATGTGCATACATACATTTTATACAAACACAACTACACACACATACATACATATATACACACAAACACACATATAATATGAATGAATTATATAATTAAATTAGTAAATCACATGTTAAATATAAGCAACAATAAAAATCATTAAAACAAGACTTTTCATTAATTATTACCATAGTCACAATTCAAAACATAACTAAAATGAAAAAATATATAGATATAAAAAAAGTAAGCATATCAATGTAAAATATATATCCAATGTAATATATCAATCATCATGATCATCCTCATCCACATCATACTATAAGTCCTCATCATCATGATCATCATCATGATCACCCTCATCATCATGATCATCTGCATGATCTAATGTATCTATAGTGGCATCATGGGTAGAGATGTGAGCACTCTGTGACGATCGAGATCATCCCCCCTGTGTTTGTTTCTCCACCTCGTCCACATCTACCTCTCCATAATACTCCTGTATTACATATAATAAAAATAAATAAATTTAATATATAAAATATCAATAAAAATAAAATAATTATATGAAATTTACTAATACTCACAAAAGCATTTAGATGATCTTGCATGTACTTATTGAGACATCGATATCCGCAATTTGCAGCAAAATTGATTTCCTTTTTTGTAGGATATCGACCATAATCCTTTCACTTGATTGACAAAAATAAAAAAGATTAATGATTAGTGTTTTAAATAAAATAAAGAATATAGTTTCAATAATACATATACTTACAAATGTAGCTACAAAACCATGATGGCCCATTTGGCCTAAGTGTGATGTATGACCAAATTCAAGTCTCTTCTTTGCAACTGCCCCCATTTATTTAATTAAACAAAAAAACATAGATTAAATATAAACCATATGAGAATTATAAGTCACTATAATATAAAGCATTAATTTGTACACCTCCTGCTAAGGAAATGATTCCTGAGGACGTCGCTGTCTATAAAAAATATTGCCACGTCTCATGTGGTATGCTAGGTCTTCCCTTATTTTGTTCTACGATACAATACCTCCTATTATTTCAATCTCAAACAAAAAAAAAGAATCAGAATATAAAAAAAGACTTTAAATTTATAACCATGCATATACAAACACACACATACATAGTAAATACATACCCACACACATACATATATACACACACATATGCATGCATACACATACACACATACATACACTTACACATACATACATACACTTACATATACATACATACACACACATACATGCATACACATACACATATCCATACACTTACACATACATACATACCCACACATACACATATATATGCATAGATGCATACACATACACATATACATACATACACATACATAGTAAATACATACCCACACACATACATATATACACACACATATATACACACACATATACATGCATACACATACACATATACATACACTTATAGATACATACATACACTTATATATACATACATACACACACATACATGCATACACATACACATATACATATATATACATACACACACATACACACACATACATGCATACACATACAATATACATACATACACATACATAGTAAATACATAACCACACACATACATGCATACACATACATACATACATAGACTTACACATACATACCCACACATATACATACACATACACATATACATACATGCATACACATACACATACACTTACACATACATATATATCCACACATACACATACATACATATCCACACATACACATACACATACACACACATACATGCATACACATACAGATATATGTACATGCACATATGTAGTAAATACATACCCACACACATACATATATACACACACACATAATAAATACATGCATACACATACCCACACATATAGATACACACATACATAATAAATACATGCACACATACACATACACACACATACATTCACATATACATACATACATACACGTCATACATTTATAGTTTTGTATGTGTATTTATATGTCAGAATGTGTATTTGTGTATATGTGAATATGTGTGTATGTGTAAATGTGTATATGTGAATGTGTATGTATGTAAATAATCAAATTATTATTATCTAGTACCTTTATTCGCTACACTTTTAGATTCCGATCAATCAGTGGGAACTCCACCACCGTCTCCTAATCGTGCAAGGATTACTTATTGTAAGTATATCAAAATTTTAATTCTAATATTTGATAGATACATACATGACTGATATATTATTTTTATTGTTACATTATAATCAGATTCTGATCAATCATAGAGTACTCCACCACCTCCTATCCATGCAACAACGTCTTCACATGTGTCCTTCGATAGGAATTATGATGATTTTTACTATGAAGAGCATATTATATGTTGGTGTAATTTTTGCTATGGTACGTATCAAAGACCATGATTGGAATGTATTGAACATGAGGTAGAGTATGGTAGTTTCGAGCATGCACCACCTCCTGATCAATGTGATAGAGCTTGGGTATGTATTGATTTTATAAATTAATGTCATTATTTAAATCATATACAAAATCAAATTATACTTAATATACAAAAATATTTTCTCGATGCATATGATGATAATGATTCTTCTACTAATAATGCTAATATACCTCATACCATCATGGACTTGCAGTTTATCAATTACAAGCAGAGTTTTCTCGAAACTCTCTACCTCCTGGTTTATAGACTGAAATGTCTGAAGATTATCCACTGCCAACTCGTGATTGTCCTCTGGTACAAACATATGATAGAAGAAGATATGGAGGATGGAATAGAGGACCACTTCCTTTAGATGCAAAGGTTTTTAACTTTTGGGGTAATCACTATATGATTGCTCCTTCCATTATTACTGGTGCTGGTCGTGGTCTCTTTATTGTAGAGGATTTGTACATGCCTCCGAACTCTGAAATCACTCTTATGTCATTTTGTGGTCCTATATATGGATGGGGAGATTGGCATTGACTTACACATTATGTTCAAAGCATGACTACTTATGGATTATGTCTGAATGCAACTTGTCTTGCTAGTAGAGGGATTACACATGCCAAAAATGAAACATTATATATTAATGGAAGACCTTACACACATGGAATTATAGCATGTTTAATAAACAATAGTCGAGGATATAATAGTTCAATGACTAATCACACATTTGAGGAGCATGAAAATAGTAATGAATCATCATACATGAGTAGAATGTAGCAAGATACATAGTTATCAATGTTTTTACTTCATTACATGCTGGTGATGAATTATTAATGAATTATGGATGGCATAGACATCCAAGAGCACCTTTTAGCTAGATAGCAATGAGAACTTTCTATCCATCTATCTTGTGTTGCATTGAAAACTCTAATTGATTGAAACTCTTTTTAAATTAACGTATATATTTAAATTTATGTTTAAAGTTTACTTTTCATTCATTTATGGAATACTAATGATTTTTATCACGTGTATAGATTTCTATGTATGACATTGATGATCTTCCACCACACCATTCAGAGTTGGCAATAAGACCTCATTTATCAGAAGCTTCCATGAGGAGGCTATGCGGAAGTGATCCTATCAAATATGCAAGATTGAAAGACCTATATTCAAAAGAATATAAAGTACAAAATTTTTGCGATAATGATGAAGATGATGGCATGGCATGTTTTATTGAGGATTGGTATCAAAATGATAGTGAAAGCATTGATGTCTCTAAAACTGAGAAATATCTTCGAGAAGAATGTCTAAAGCATATATATGAAGGAAGTTGCTTGACATGACTAAGTGCAAGCTTACTTATTCTTAATATTCAAAATTGTTTTGGATGGAGTAAAGTATTTGTTTCGACACTATTAAGGTATAACTTTTTATTTTCTATCTATTTATTTATTTATTTATTTTCATTCATATCATCTTTTTTCATGAACTTAGAGGTTACTAGTTGAAAAGTTTTTATCAAGCAAGAATATTCTTCCTACATCACATGATGAAATGAAGAAGATAATCAGCAATCTTGGTATAGCTTATCAGTGTATACATGCATGTCCTAACAATTGTCTTTTATATAGAGGTGAATATGCAGACTCTTTGACATGTCCAAAATGTCAATCTCCTTGATATGAAGATGAAGAGGGTAAAATCCCAAAAAAAGGTATTAAGACATTTTCCATTGGCTCCGCAAATTAAACATATGTTTCAAAGACCTGAATTATCAAAGCCTTTGACATGGTGATTTGATCATAAAAGTACTGATGGAGTAATGAGAATTCCAGCAGATAGTGCAGCTTTTCAACATATTGATTCTAGATGGCCTGATTTTGCACGAGCCATACAATCTAAAGTTAGGAGTTGCATTAGATTGGGTTAATCCATTTTTTATGAAATCTAGTAAATGGTCAACATGGCCTGTGGTAATCATTAACTACAATCTCCTGCCATACCTTAGCATTAAAAAGAAACATTTAATGCTTTCACTTTTAATCCCAAGGAAAGGACAAGTTAAAGACATGAATATATATCTTGCTCGTCTCATTGACGATTTGCAAGAGTTATGGAGAGGTATTAATGTCATTGATGTATCGAAAAGTATTAATCAAAGACACATTATGGTTCATCAAATTGTGGCTTGGACTATACATAATTTTCCAAGATATGGTGTCTGTTTAGGTAATAATGTAATTTTTTTTATTTTAATATGTATACAATTGTATGTGAGCTAATATAATTATATTTTTATGGTTTCATGATGCAAGAATATTTACTAAGGTATATAAGGCTTGTCCTTATTGTGGTGATTGGTTGAGATCAGTTTATAGTAAGAATCTCAATAAAAATATTTATCTTCGACATCAACGGTTCTTGCCTGATGATCATCCATTAAGATGCAAAAGAGAAGTGCTACATTTTAATGGAAAGATTGAAATAGGTCAGTGTCCAAAACCAATGGCACCTATGGATTGGTATCAAAAATGGATAGATGGGCCTCTTATAGATCTAGAATCCAAAATCTTTAGTGATGATGAAGATGATGAGAATGTAAAGATTAAAGGTAAAGGAAAATTGGTGCTAGTAGAGAATATGTCGATATGGTATTCTTTGGAGTATTGGAGAGTTTTAAATGTCTATCATTTTCGTGATCCTATGCATATATTCAAGAATATTGGTTATTCATTATGGCAACATCTTCTTGGATTAAAAGACACAATGGTATCAAGAAATTATTTAAGGAGAAAAACTCAAAACCAAAGTTATGGCCAATTTTTTATAGAAACCAACAAGAAACAACTTATGCACCTACTCCTTGGATACTTACAATAAAAGAGATAGAAACTGCAACAATAGGATTCAATCGCTTCAAACACCTACATGATATGGAGCATCTTTCCAAAACATGTTTATTATGGATGATAGGAGCTTGTCTTGGTTAAAGACACATGAGTGGCATAACTTTCTGAAGCACATTCTACCTCTAGTTATCGATAGATGTACAACAAAAGGAGTATGGGATGTGATCTATTATTTTGGATTGCTTATAAGGTAATTACCATACTTTTATATTTAATATATAAGACTTTATTATTTTTTATTTTTGAAATAATTTTTTTGTAATTTTATTTATGATAATAATATGTGGATTACATCAAAAGAGATTGACAAAGACTCGATCCCACAAAAGAAACGTGAATTCAGGGAGCTACTATGTTTGATGGAGAAAGAGGCTCCAACATCATTTTTTGATATTCAAGTTCATTTAATAGTCCATCTTGTGGATGAAATAGAGAATGCAAGTGTTGTAAACACTTGATGGATTTTTTGGGTCAAACAATTTATGGGAATATTAAAAGGTTATGTGCGACAAAGAGCAAAACCAAAAGGATCTATGGCAAAGGGATGGATGCTTGAGGAGTGCATGTACTATGTTAGTGAATACCTTGAAAGAGTTCAAGAAGAAGCTCCACATGCATGCACCAAGGAGTCTTCTTCAAAAATCATAGATGAGGTATTATCAAGTAAGGGAGTTCCATTTCAATTTAAATTACGAGAAAAAAGTGATGTTTCTACTTTTATAGCATATAGTAGCGAATGCATGCAAGCCTTCGTTAGCGAGTATGAACAGGAACTTCAAAATCTCCGAAGTAAAAGATGGAGAAAAAAAAATATAGATGTAATCTTGATGATAATGAGAATACAAATATATCTTCTTTCATGGATTGGCTATGTACTTGTATGCAACGAGCCAATGCAAATAATGAACAAATCTCATATGAAAATAGGGAGTTAATGATAGGTTGTGGAAGAAAGGTCACTTAATTTTAATAATATTCTATTTGTTCACATATATGTACATTAGTTTATCTTTGATAAGTTGATTTTTATTGCAGGCTCGGATGTTCACAAATATGTGGGCTTTTGGACAACATATTAGAATCAAAATGATTGATTCTTTACATAAAACAGAGGATTCTAGCATTGTTGCTTCTTTCAAGCAACTATCAGATGCTAACTCCAAAGATATGAACCTTATAGATAGCGAACTTGGCTATGTAGGAACCATTGTTGGTATCTACCAAATATCATTTTGTATGTTCAAAGAGGTAAAAAAAAGTTTTTTTTTAATGATATAGTTTATTATTTTTTTAATTTGTTTTTTTTTTATATTTTGATAGGTTATTTTGAAGATTGATTAGTTTCAAGTTGAGTATAAAGGTAGTAATTCCACATTGAGAAGGGAATTATCTGGGTTTTGGGCAATTGATTCTTGGAAAATAATGCGATTAACTAGAGAACCATATATTCTTCCTAGGCATATTGAACAAGCATTTTTTTATAAAAACCTTAATGTTCATTCAGATGTGAACCTTTTCCCTATACATGGGCACTTTTTACTCTAGTGTTGCCTAGAGGTTTTTTCCCCATGTTAGCACATACTTGATAATCTCATATGTGGTAGTACTTTGTACTTAGGGATAATTATTCAACTCTTACTTTAGTTCAATTCATCGTCAATAGAGAGAGCTATTCTAGCCATCGTCTTCTCCATGTGTCTTGCTACATTTGTGCTCCTTGTGTGTGCTTCTCGTGTGTCTCTTGCACTTCTACACACACCCAACAGTGGTATCAGAGCAGGTTCAGCTCCTTCTCAAGTTTCGATTTTTCGCATCGCGGCGCACGTGCACTTTTAACAGTGCAAATCGACTTCGGAGCATAGAATTGCGAATTTCAGCAGCCAAGAAACATTTCCCCCAGGTATGCTGGGGTTTTACCCCCATTTAGAAGCCATTCGTGCAGTCAAAATCGCAATCAGAGTGACGGTTTATGAGCTTAAATTTCAGCATTCATTTCAGCTTTCATCGAAGTGAAGATTTTGTCACATTCTTGTTCCTTAGTGAAATGGCGGGCAACAGTGACTTTGTTTGGCATACTTCAACCTGAAGATAAGCTTGATGGGACCAAATATCTGATGTGGTCTTACATGATGAAGCATATTCTTATTGCAAAACAACTTTGGAACGTAGTGGCAGATGTAGATTGAAGACTGGCAAATGCTTCTACTTCACAGTCTACTATCACATATGGAGCTTCTTCTTTGAGTACAGTGGTTTCTCCTTCTCCACCTACACAAGAGAAACTTAGATGGGATGGAAAATATGCTCAAGCTCATTCTTTGATTTCACTTTCAATGAAGTGTCATATAGTTCCACACATTCGATCATGTTCTACATCGAGACAAGCATGGGACACTCTTGCTTCTTTGTATGCCATGCATAATGAAGCACGTGTTGTGTACTTAAGAAAGCAACTTGAGGATGTATCTATGGCTGAAAATGAGTCAGTAGATGTGTATGTGACATGCATCAAGGACTTGAAAGAGCAATTGGCAAACATAGATGAGATCATTCCAGATGCATCACTCATTTCTACATTGTTGAAAGGATTACCGGAATCTTTTCAAAGCTTTGCTACTACACTCCATTTGGTTGCAAAAGGAAATCCTAATATGTATGCATTTGATGAGGTTTTGTCTCTTTTTTTGCAAGAAGAGCAATCTAGAGTGAATAGGAGTGGTTTAATTGAGGGAACACAAGCACTTGCTATCTCACAAAAGGGGAAAAGCAAGTATGGTTCAGCTTTGGGTTCATCAAAACCAAAGCCTCAATCTTCCTCTTCCACTCATTCCTCTAATGATGGTGATTTGCAAAAGAAGAAGAGATGCAAATATTGCCGGAAGGTTGTTCATACTATTGATGAAAGCTTGCTAAACGCAATGAAAAGAAGAAGGAATCCGGCACGTCTATTGCTGAAAATTCAGCAAATGTAAAGAATGATGAAGCTAACATGGCTCAAGATTTTTGGGCATGTGTTGTCACATGTCATTATGATGCTTCTTTGCATTCTAAATGTATGGTTGTGAGTGAGGTTAATTCGGATTGGTTCTTTGATAGTGGTGCTTCAAAGCACATAACATCATGCAAAAGATTTTTTGCCTCTTTGAAAGATGCACCCAAAGGAGGACATGTGGTGTGTGCAAACAATGCCTCTTATCCTATCATTGGAGTAGGAGAAATTGAGCTTACGGCTGCAAATGGAGGTGTGATTCTCTTGAAAAATGCATTGTATGTGCCCGGTATCAAGAAGAACTTAATTTCAGTTTTGTTGATTGCCAAAGCTGGACTTCATGTACACTTTGTTGATGATAAGTGTATGGTTCATGATTTCAAAAATGGCGATGTTATCGTGATGTCCTGTACATTATGTAATGGTTTGTATCACATGGATACATACAAGAGGGCTACCTTGAATGCCTTGGTTACTCATACTTCTTCCATGGCTGAAATGGAGCTTTGGCATGCTCATTTTGGTCACTTGAACTTCAATAGTTTGCTTTACTTGCAAAAGAAGGACATGGTTATTGGTTTTCCTACACTTGAGTCCATTGAAAAGCATGCATGTGAAGGTTGCATTCTTGGAAAAATGCATCATGCTTCTTTTCCAAAAGATATTCATACACACACTACAAGAAAGTTGTAGCTTTTTCATAGTGATGTATGTGGTCCCGTCAAGACTCAATCTTTTGGGAAGCATGTATATTTTGTTACCTTCATTGATGATGCTACTCGCCATACATGGGCATATCCTATGAAAGCAAAGAATGAGGTATTTTCTTGCTTCAAAGCATTTTTAGCTATGGCTGAAAATTTATCTTCACAAAAGCTTTTGACTCTACGCATGGATCGTGGTGGTGAAAACATGTCACATGAGTTTAATGCTTTTCTTTGTGAAAGAGGTATTTCACACCAATGTACGGTGCCATATATACCTCAACAAAATGGTGTTGCCGAGCGTAAAAATAGAACTCTACTTGAAATGGCACGATGTATGGTTAAAGGAAAGCATATTCTTGATAAGTTTTAGATGGAAGCAGTCATGTGTGCAAACTATGTGTTGAATCGCGGCCCTACAAAAGCATTGAGAGTCATCACTCCTTATGAGGCTTGGAATGGTCATAAGCCTATAGTTAGTCATATGCATGTGTTTGGCTGTTTGGCATATGCTCTTGTGCCATCACAACAATATCACAAACTTGATGACAAGGCAAAGAAATGTATATTTGTTGGTTATAGTGCTGAACGTAAGGGATATCGTGTGTACCATCCATTGACGAACACAATTATTGTGAGTTGAGATGTGGTATTTGCTGAAAATTCAGTTTTCCCTCTACTTGAATGCAAAAACAACCAACAATTAGCTCACAAGATGTGTTCGATACACTCATGCCTTTGTTCCAAAATGGTGCGCTTGACTATGGCCATGTAGACCAGCCAACTATGGTTCAAAGGGCTGAAAAACTCCAGCCAAATAAGGCTGAAAATGAAGAGAATTTCTAGCCAAAAATGGGTGAATAATTTCAGCCAAAAATTATCAAAACTGCTGGAAATTTTCAGCCACATATTGTTGAACATTTGCATCAAAATATGGCTGAAAATGAGCATGAAATTCAGCCCACGCATGATGTACATATTGAAGATGTATTAGATAATGAACGCATGTCTATCAAGAGTGCACAATCTATGACAAAGTGGCTGAAACAAACTTTGTAAGACAGCAAATCGAGTGCCTCTTTACTTGGTAGAACAAGATCAAGCTCTCACCATGTATCAAGTAATTTTGTGGATTATTCTCTTATTTCTACAACATGTAATGAAGAGCCACTTTCTTTTGAAGATGCATGTGACGATCCACAATGGATGAGTGCTATGCAATCAAAAATGGATTCCATACATAGACATGGTACTTGGGAGTTATGTGAATTGCCAAAAGGAAAGAATGCCATTGGTACAAAGTGGGTTTACAAAATTAAGAGAAAATCTAATGGTAGCATTGATCGCTACAAAGCTAGATTGGTTGCCAAAGGATATGCGCAACAATATGGCATTGACTATGAGGAAACTTTTGCACCTACTTCATGCATGACTACCATTCGTACCATGGTTGCATTGGCTGCCCATGGAGGTTGGAAAGTGCATCAGTTTGACATAAAAACAGCCTTTTTGAATGGTGGTTTGCAAGAAGAGGTTTATGTGAAGCAACCTCCTAGATTTGCTATGAAGGGGACAGAGCATATGGTTTGTCGCTTGCATAAAGCCTTGTATGGTCTCAAGCAAGCTCCATAAGCATGGTATGACAAAATCCATAAGCACTTGATTGCTCTTGGCTTCACATGTAGTCCGATTGAAAGCACACTCTATGTATGCAGAAATGGGGCTGATCTTATAGTGCTTGTTCTTTATGTGCAGGATGACATACTCTTGACTGGGTCATGTGATGCAAAACTTGACATTCTTATGGCTGATTTGCATCATACTTTTGATGTCACTTATCTTGGTCTTTTGAGCTATTATCTTGGCATCCATTTTGTATCCGTTGAGGGGGGAATTGTTATGCATCAAGCAAAGTATGTTGAAAAACTACTTTAGCATTTTGACTTTGAGGATTGCAAGCCAGTTTCCACACCAGTTGAGACAGGATTTAGATTCTAAGTTGAGGATTCCAGTGATGCATTTGACACTTCTCTTTATCAGCAAGCTGGGGGATGTCTTATATATGCATGCAACACAAGACCGGATATATAGTATGCAGTTTCCCAGTTGAGTCGATTCATGCATAGCCCTGGCACTAAGCATTGGCAAGCGGTAAAACGTGTGTTTAGATATCTCAGAGGCACTTTGAGCTTAGGTCTCTTTTATGGCAGAGATATTCAGCTATGCTTGCATGCTTTTACAGATAGTGATTGGGCTGGTTGTTATGATACTCGCGTGTCCACTAGTGGTAATTGCTTCCTCCTTGGAGAATCATGCATATCTTGGTTGAGTAAGAAGCAACCTACACTGGCGACATTGAGTTGTGAAGCTGAGTACAGGGCAGTTTTCACAACTACAATGGAGTGTATATGGCTGAGATGCCTACTGATGGATCTTTGCATGGAGATTGATGCTGCTACGCATATTCTCATGGATAGTCAGGGTGCTTTGGCTATTGCACGAAACCCAGTGTTTCATGCACGGACCAAACATATTGAGGTGCATTATCACTATGTGAGAGAGCGCCTTCATGCAGGAGATATTGATTTGGTATGTGTGCCTACACAAGATAATGTGGCAGACATATTCACCAAAGCTCTTCCACGGGAAAAGTTTGAAGCTTTTCGCAAAGCTTTAGGCTTATTACCTTGTGGGGGCTGATCTGTCACTCCTGTATGTGTTCACATCATTTGCTCCAGGGGGGTTTGTTACACTTATGTGTTCCTCAAGTAGCTCTGATGTGAACCTTTTCCCTATACATGAGCACTTTTTACTCTAGTGCTGGCTAGAGGTTTTTTCCCCATGTTACCACACACTTGATACTCTCATATGTGGTGGTACTTTGTACTTAGGGATATTATTCAGCTCTTAATTCAGTTCAGTTTATCGTCAATAGAGAGAGCTATTCCAGCCATCGTCTTCTCCATGTGTCTTGCTGCATTTGTGCTCCTTGTGTGCACTTCTCGTGTGTCTCTTGCACTTCTACACACACCCAACAGAGGAGGCTTCCTTTGGCTGCTAGGCAAGCATATGTATGTGAAGTCTACTTCCTCATTGGGCATGTTTGCATACTCATGCATGACAACATCTAAGGAATGAGGTGGAACTTTCCTTCTCATAAGATTCTTTATGAGAGTAAGTTTCACCTTTCTCTCTCTACTACGATCCATAATATCTGTACATATTATATATATATATATATATATATATATATATATATATATATATATATATATATATATATATATATATATATATATATATATATATATATATATATATATATATGTGTGTGTGTGTGTGTGTGTGTGTGTGTGTATGTATGTGCATGTGTGTGCATGGTATGTATGCATGTGTATGTATGTGTATGTATGTGTATGTGTGTATGTATATATATGTGTATGCATATGTATGTGTGTATGCATGTGTATGCGTGTATGCATGTGTGTATGTATGTGTGCATGTGTGTATGCATGTGTATGTGTATATGCATATATGTATATGTGTGCGTATGTATATGTGTGTGTATGTATATGTGTGTGTATGTTTATGTAGGTATCTATGTGGGTATATGTATATGTGTATATGTGTATGTGGGTGTGTATGTGTGTGTATGCATGTATGTATGTATGTATGTATGTATGTATGTATGTATGTATGTATGTATGTATGCATGCATGCATATGCATGTGCATTGTGTATGCATATGACAATTGTGCAACAGATGTGCTCGATGAACGAGAGAGAGAGAGAGAGAGAGAGAGAGAGAGAGAGAGAGAGAGAGAGAGAGAGAGAGAGAGAGAGAGAGAGAGAGAGAGAGAGAGAGAGAGAGTGACATGATGGTAGTGCTGAGCAGAGAAATAGGATGGATGTAAAAGATGGAGAGAGAAAGAGAGAAAGAAAGAAAGAGTGAGAGAGAGAGAGAAGGAGAAACGCAGAGAGGTCTGATCAATGTTGTGCTCACACAAAGAGAGAGAGAGAGAGGGGGGGAGAGATAGAGAGAGGGAGAGTAAGAAAGAGAGAGAGAGAGTAAGAAAGAGAGAGAGAGAGTAAGAAAGAGAGAGAGAGGGGTCTTGAGAGCATCCTGCTACTAGGAACTCCATGGCTCTAGTGTTGCTCTGATGAGACAGTAGATAGAGATGAAATTCAAAGGCCTTGAAGCACAAAGAAGGGGAGAGAGAGAGAGAGAGAGAGAGAGAGAGAGAGAGAGAGAGAGAGAGAGAGAGAGTTCTTGAGAGCATCATGTTGCTAGGAACTTGGTGGTTTTGGTGCTACTCTGATTGGATAGTAGACAAAGATGAAATCCAAAGGCCCTGAAGCATAGAGCGAGAGATAGAGAGAGGGAGAGAGAGAGAGAGAGATGGGAGAGAGAGAGGCGATAGAGAGAGAAAAAGAGAAAAGGGTGAGATTTGATTTTGTGTTTTGTGTTCTAAATTATACACACACACACACACACACACACACACACACACACACATATATATATATATATATATATATATATATATATATATATATATATATATATATATATATATATATATATATATATATATTATTAGTTAGTTAATTAGATAATAAAGTTGAAGAAAAAAGAACAAACAATTTTAAATAGATATTATAAAATAAAACTAAATTAGGAATTAATATAAGGAGAAAATTGAAATTAAAAAGAAAATAAGAAACATAAAAAGAAAATAGAAAATAGGAATAAAAGAAAATATAAAGAGAAATAAAATGAAATAAAAGAGAACTCAAAAAGTAAAGAAAAAAATATAAGTAACCAAAATAATGGTATAGCTTTTTTATAAAGAGTGTGTTCTATTTTTTCAATAGTTGATTTTTTCAAATTTCTAAAGATTGAAGTTAAGATTTTGAAGTGAAGTAAAGAGGTGGTCATTTTTTCTGTATTGTAGCCGAGAAGACCGATCCAACATTACACTTTCCAATCGCACTTGTGGTGTATTTGATTGTTAGCATTGTAACATCTATGATCACTTGGATAATGATTCACTTTTGTATTTAGGTTTCCTGTTTGATCTTTCATGATCAATCATGAATTATTTGTCTATTGGTCGATCACCCCATTGATTGTACACATTTGATATAGTTCTTGGGAATTGATGAAGATGGTGTTTTCACATTCAGTTATTCTACTTCCATTTTTCAATCAGGTACTTCTTCTATGATGACCCACTTCTTCTACTCTGCGGATCTATGCATGAAAAGTGTGTTTCCTTTGTCCTTCTTGAAGTGTGCATAGTGAGCTTCTCATCGTAGGATTCCCCAAGAAAAGGCACTCAGTGTTCAAAATCCGCCTGTCAAAGAGGAGCGAGGCGACACTCTGAGGGCTTGATCCAACTGTGATCGCTCCTTCTGCCACCATGGCTGACTTCCCCTTGACAGAGTGAACCTGATATGAAGTGAGGTGATTGCCCTAGAGATAGAGATCCTTATCTTGTCACCCACACCTTCGAGTTGATAGAGAAAGTACTTTTTCATGCACATTTAGAAATACTTGTATTTAGGTTTTTCAAAAAGTAAATGTAAAAATATTTTTCATTGCATGAACCCATAACCTCAACTTTATTTGAGATTTCCAAGTATTCAATTTTCAAGTCTTTTTTAGTATCTGCATTGTTTGCACATACATGAAAAAGAAAGACTGATTTTGCTACTTGATTTTGATTGATCATATTCTGCATTAGGTTAAACAAATGATCTTGAGCACTTCTTTTTAATTGTTATTTACTTAGAAGACCTTCTACTGTTATAGTTTATCTTCTTTAAAAAGAAGAAAAACATCATAAAAATAAGAAAAATCCTTGAAAATTATAAAAATAGAAAACAAAAGCAGAAAAAAATTAGTCAAAACAAAAGAGAAAAAGAAAAGAAATCAAGAAAAGATCAAGTCAAAAAAGAGTGAAATCAAGTCAAGAAAGAAAGAGATCAAAGCTAAAGATAAAGTAATTGAAGTTAACTAAAGTCAAATCAAAAGAAAGAAAAAGAAACCAATCGGCTTAAGGCGTCAAACATCTAAAAATAGATTTTGGCCTAGGTAATTGATCTAAGAGAGAGATCTTTAAAGACTTTCTTTCACCTCCTAACTCAATACCTATCTAGTATTTTCGATGAACTCTACTCCGAGTTAAGAGAAATTTTTGAGCCGATTACTTTGGATATTGTCCTACACACTAGGACAAGCTAGAGAAGAGAGATGGAAGGACTATTTAAAGATTTAATGATAGAAAAGAAAGGGGCTCGATTGGTCTAAGCTATCTTAAGAGACAAAGAGAAGTTTACAAAGTTAAACGTGATTGAGTACTTAGATATATTTGAACCAAGCTCAGATCCATTGATTACCTGAAGAGATGCCGACTCATTTCTTCACTCAGGTAGTTTCAGGGTCAATTATAGCATCCATCTCAGTTCATATAGACAAGATTTGCCCGACTATAGAGAAGAGTTACATAAATTATTCTATCTAGAAGATTCCAGTCAACACAGTAGAGAGGGGTTCTTGCGATGGGTTCATTCCCTGAAACCCACTGCATCTTTAACACACCTACTAAACGAGTTCCTCAGGAAGTATGCTCAACTTTCTCAAGCTGATCTAAATTCTCTAAAGCCTTACTTGGTAATTTCATTTCTCAACATTTTAAGTCTTGAGGATATGACTCAATTTGAGAGAAGGATTGAGGAGCCTAGGAAAAAATTTAGATTGACTAAAGATTTGGCCACGGTTAGAAGAGAAGTAGAGGAAGTTGCCAAAATGATGATTGACATCAAAACAAGTCAATAGAAAATATTGTTTTTGGAAAGTCTAAGTAATTTCTATAGGTGTATTACTTTCAAAGGTAATATGCTGACTGAACAGGTTTTTTTATCATAATTTATGTACTTTAAAATCCTCTTTATTTTACTTGGAACATGCATATGCATATAAAATCATGTTTCGACAATTGAAATGAAAGACATAAAAACTAAAAAGAGTTTAAAAGGAATCTTGATATGCTTCTATTTGACTTTGTAGATTGGCCCATTGGGACGATGTGCAGGTTTCATGGGGGTGGATGTTAGGATGAAATCCCTCTCAGATTGTATACCAAGAAATATTTTTGAAATTATTTCTTTGCCTTTTTTGTTGAGAACTCATGTTTTGGTTGTAGGAAAATGAATAAGAGTTATAAACTATTCAAGTATTTGATCAACTTGATTTCTTGTGTGATGAGAAAACATTTTATTTGTACATTAGGCTTGTATATTTACTTGTATAAAGCCATTAATCCCTTCAAATCCCAAACCCTAATTATATTTTTACAAGAAACAATTAAAAATCCCATGAGTTTGATCAAAAGAAGACTAAAAACCCTTGTATACTGAAAACCCTTGAAACACATGTAAAATTTCACCCTTAGAAACCCTAAAAACCTTGAAACCCTAGCTCAAAAACCCAAAAAAGTAACCCATAACCCGTGACAACTTACTTTGCAACCTTACAAACCTGAGGTGTAAACCCATAATGTACGTATTTAACCATTGATTGGAGTTGGAAAACCAAGCAACAAGAAACTCTAGATTGTTCCTAATAAAAACCCTACTTTGGAATCATTTTTCCTAACTTTAAACACGTTAATTTAATTTAATTCTTTGTTTAAATAAGTGTGAAATGAGAATAAAAACTTAATAAAAATAAAAAAGAAAAATAAAAAGAGAAAAATTTAAATAAAAAACCAAAAATAGAATCGGATTTTCCAAAATTGGAAAGCTCGTAAGTTAGAAAAGAAGAGAAAAAGAAGAATCTGAGAGAATTCTAGAGAATCATCTAGATTTAGAAACTTGGAACACTAGAAATTTATAAACAAGAGCTTGATTTTTCATTGGGATTTCCCATTGATTTTTTCAGGTCAGCTTTTTCTTCCTTTCATTGTACTTTGTGACCTTTGAGAGAGTTGAAAGAAATTCTAAGAAAAAAGGGGGGGGGGGAGAGAGAGAGAGAGAGAGAGAGAGAGAGAGAGAGAGAGAGAGAGAGAGAGAGAGAGAGAGACAGAGAGAGGACTCCATCTCTCTTCCCTCCCTACATCTTTGCTTTTCTTTAGTGTAATTATTTTTTCTTTTTCCTCTCAATTGATGGCTTTCTATACATGAATGAGAAAGAGAGAGGAAGCTTAATCAATATCTTATCTCTCCTCTCCTCTACAAGTTTGATAAAGAAGGAAACAAAGCATAGAGAGTGAGAGAATGGATCTGGTAAAAATGATGTGCACAAGCAATTGCAAGAAGATCGATGCACGAAAGCTATGAGAGAGGGAGATGGGAAAAATAGAGGGAATTAGTTCAGTGCAGTGATCTTACAAAATCCTTAAAATGGAACCATGTGCTTGTCCTACCTACAAGTGACCTCTCCTTGGATTTTTTCTATTATGATTGGGATGAACATTATCGTTTATCTTGCAGTGCTCATCAGATTCATAAGCAGCACATGCAAAACTCTTTGATTTGGCATCAAATGTGTCCAATGGCTACTTATCATTGGTGGATAATCAACCTTGTCATGATTGTTGGAGATAGATGTCTGCGGAAGCATGCGAAGAGCACAAGGAAGAAGAAGAAGCTTGGAGCACAAACACACAATACTGAATGTATTACCAGAGATTGTACAAAGATAAGTAGCCCATTAGGGCAATAGGCGTATATACAAGCCGGGGGAAAAAAACCTCCTAAAGAGGGAAAAAAGTGCCCCGGCGGTCCTAGTGTATTCACACACATCACTACATAAATATATCAACAAATCCCCCCTGGGAGTGATGCGGTGAACAAGGAGCTGGCACTCATGTATAAGGAAGTGCCAAGCTATGTGGAAATCACTCCACAAAAGGAAGTAAGCCCAAAGCTTTGCGGAAATCTTCAAACTTCTCCCTAGGTAGAGCCTTTGTGAAAAGGTCTGCAATGTTCTCCTGTGTGGGCACATATGCCAAGCTGATCTCCCCAGCAGAGAATTCTCCGTGACATAGTGATAATGCACCTGAATGTGCTTAGGGTTCCTTGCAACTGCCAATGCGCTCTGACTGTCAGTGAAGATGGTGGTGGCAGAAGACTGGCCAACACCCAAATCAGCCATAAGGTGTCTGAGCCACACACACTCAACAGTCGTTGTGAAAGCTTCCCTATACTCAGCCTCACAACTAGAAGTGGCCACAGTAGGCTGCTTCTTGCTCAACCAAGATATACATGAGCTACCAAGCATGAAGCAAAAACCACTGGTGGACACACGAGTGTCCTAGCAACCAGCCCAATCTGAGTCAGAAAAAGCATGCAAATCTGGCGGTAGTGATCCCCCCTTGGGATAAAACAACCAAAGTAGCCGAGTACCACTCAAGTAGCGAAAGATGCGCTTAACCGCCTTCCAATGCGTGACTCCTGGGCAATGCATAAACCTGCTCATTTGTGAGACAACAAACTGAATATCTGGCCGAGTAATGCATTAGTAAATCAAGCATCCAACAGCTTGCTGATAGAGAACAACATCAAATGCATCTCCAGCATCATGAAGACTCAATCGTAAACCTATCTCCATAGGAGTGGCAATAGGCTTACAGTCTTCAAGGCCAAAACGCTGCAATAATGTGTCAATATATTTCGTTTGACACAAAGCCATTCCACCATCAACTTGCATAAACTGAATGCCCAAATAGTGATGCAAATGCCCCAAATCAAATGAGGCATGCAAATCAGCCTTGAAATCAGCAATATGCTTCTCAATAGGACCAGTGAGCAGCATGTCATCAACATAGACAACAATGATTAGAAGCACATCATTAGCACGCTTCATATAAGGTGCTTTCAGTTGGACTGTTCACAAAACCATGTGCAACCAGATAGGCATGTATCTTCTCATACCAAGCACATGGTGCTTGCTTTAAACCATATAATGCCTTCTTTAACCTGCACACCTGGTTTTCATGCCCTTTCTGCACGAAGCCACGAGGCTGAAAAACGTACACTTCTTCATGCAAGTCACCATTCAGAAATGTTGTTTTAATGTCCAACTGATGTACATTCCAACCATGATGGGCTGCAAGTGCACAAATGCTCCGAATAGTAGTCATACGGCATGTAGGTGCAAAGGTCTCATCAAAATCAATGCCCCTTTCCTGCGCATAACCCTTTGCAACAAGCCTAGCCTTATACTTGTCAACTATACCATCAGGTTTACGCTTCAGCTTGTATACCCACTTAGTGCCAATGGCCTTCTTGCCAGGAGGCAAGTCACATAAAGACCATGTACCATTCTTCATTATAGCATCATATTCAGATTGCATGGCAGCCATCCAATTTTTTGAATTATGTGCTTCATCAAAAGAAACAGGCTCATTCTCATCACAGAGACTAGACGCAGCCATAGCATAGCAATCTGATGCAAAGGAGGCACTATGAGAGCCTGAACGAGTATGATATGACAAAGGTGCATCTAATTTGCTGTCAACAAAGTCTGCACCAGCCATTTTGGCATAGTTTTTGCCTGCTCAATATCAGCTCAATATCAGCTCTCTCTCATCAACAAGTGCATCATGTAAATCTGCATCAGAAATAGAATGATCTGCATCATCATATGAAACCTGCAAAGGCTGAGAAGTTGCCTCATTAGGACCAGCACTAGACTGTCCACCTGTAAAAAGAGGCATCAACATATCATACATGTCTTTGAAGCTAACAGATGTCTCCTTAGTACATGAAAGCAATGGCTGAATAGCATCTTCCACAAAGACAACATCACGGCTAACTAGAATGCATTTAGTCTGTGGATGATACAGACGATAGCCTTTACTTTCAGAACTGTACCCAACAAAAATACATTTTACTGCCTTATCATCCAATTTTCTACGATGTTGTTCAGGCACTAATGCATATGCTAAACAACCAAAAACACGTAGATGAACAAAAGATGGCTTGCGTTCATGCCAAGACTCATATGGAGTGATAGACTACAGCGCTTTAGTGGGACACCTGTTCAGTACATATGTTGCACACATGACAGCCTCAAGCCAGAAACTATGTGGTAAAGCCTGACTCTTGATCATGCACCTTGCCATCTCCATGAGTGACCTGTTCTTTCGTTCAGCAACTCCATTCTGTTGAGGTGTATACGGCACTGTACACTGGTTTTTTATCCCACGTTCAGCCAGAAATGCATTAAAATCAGAAGACATATATTCCCCCCCCCCTCGATCAGAACGGAGGGTGCCCATTTTACATGCTGACAGATTTTCAGCCAAAACCAAAAATTGTTTAAAGCACATGAACACTTCGGACTTTGCTTTGAGTGGATATACCCATGCATGCCTGGAAAAATCATCAATGAAAGTCACGAAGTAAAGGTAATTCCCAAAAGAGGGTGTCTGCATAGGACCATAGACATCACTATGTACAAGCTGCAATTTCTGCGTAGCCCGAACTGAACCATCTTTTGGAAAGGAGGAATGCTGCATTTTGCCCAAAATACAACCTTTACATACATGTTTTCTAGGTGCCTCAAGCTTGGGCAAAGAAGACACCATATCAGATTTCTGTAGGCGTAGCAAACTAGCAAAATTCAGATGACCAAAGCGTGCATGCCAAAGCTTTGCATCTGACATAGCCTGAGAATCATGAACTGCACATGCCGAATCATTCACAGATCTTTCATAGTCTATGAGCTTATACAGCCCACGACATAAAATTCCAGAAGCAATAATCACATCGCCATTTGATAGATCATGAACTGTACACCTGTCATCAACGAATTTCACAACCAAGCCAATCTTGGCTAATGCAAAAACTGATAACAGATTCTTCTTGATCCCTGGCACAAATAAGGCATCTGACAAAGTGAAAGAACTACCATCAGCAGTAGTCAGAATGATCTTACCAACTCCCATAACAGGATAAGAGGAGTTGTTGGCGCATGTGACAGTATTCCCTGTAGGGGCAGGCTTGAGTGAAGAGAAGAAACTGCACTGCGAGGTAATATGTTTGGTCGCCCCACTGTCAAAGTACCAAACATCTGAGTCCACTACAGACATGCACTGCTCATGAGAAGATGGGTCAAAATTGCAAACAGTAGTAAACGCCCATTCTTCTTCCTGCACAAGATTAGCAGACTCTGTTTTTGGTGTAGAGGCTTCTGCAACAACCATTCCAGCCTCCTTTTTCTTTGCCTCTTTTGCAGCGAGTTTTGGACGGTTCTTTATGATATGATCATTCCCTTTACAGTACTTGCAAAACAATTTCTGCTTTTCTGATTTCTTCTCGTCTTTATCCTGGTTCTTCGAATGTGCAGCATTTGTAGATTTCTGCTTACTAGTAGAAGAGCTCCATTTTCCTTTGCCCTTCTGACTAGCCAGGAAAGCTTGATCTGCAACATGCATAATGGACCTGTTCTGCCTGGACTGATCTTCCTGCAACAGAACAGAGAATAACTCCTCAAATGATAAGGCATTCGGATTGCCTTTCATCATCAACCAAAGAGTAGAAGCAAAACTCTGATATGAATCAGGAAGACCATTCAGAACGGTGTGCACAAGTGATCTATCTGGTATAACCTCATCAGCAGAAATCAACTGTTCGTTCAAATCTTTGATCTTCGTTAGGAAACTGTCCATAGAATCACCTTCATTCATGTGCTCACTCTCCAACTGTTTTCGGAGGTAAGCAATACGAGCCTCATTCCTAGCTTGGTACAATGTGGTAAGTGTATCCCAAGCATCCCTAGCTGTTCTGCAAGAGCGAATATGAGGAATAATGGCACGTTTGACAGACAAAGCTATCAATGCATGTGCCTGGGAATCTCTGCCATCCCAACAAATTTGCTCTGCAGTAAGTGCAACAGAAATAGCAGCACGAACAGGAATCTGCGGAATATCATCTTCGACACCATCTTCATCAGCTCCAACACCTTTATTTGCAGTACTTGTCGTTACAGGTGTAACAGGGGATCTTTCAATACCCTGCACAATGTTCCACAATCCTTTTGCAACCAAAACATGTCGCATCATATAAGCCCATAATGGGTAGTTGGTACCATCCAACTTATCCTCAACAGCCAACATACGGAATACATCACTGCTTTCAGCCATGGCCGGTGACTAAAATACCTTGATGCAGAAAATTGACTGTATCTCAAAAAGTTGAACAGAACTGCCCAGACAAGTTCTGCTAGACCTGTAGCAGACTTTGAGACGCTTAAATTGGCGAACAGAAACTGGTATATACCTTTGGCACAAAAAGACAAAATAGCCTGCACAAGCGCTATGATAGTGCGTTCGGAGGCCGAAACAAGCTCATATCATGATTTTGGCACCACAGAGTGAAGCCGTTTTGATCTCGAAAACACGCTGAGTATGCTCACCAAAATTCGTGCGATTTTGAGACTGCAAACGGAGGAGTTTCGACGGCGCCCTAGATGAAGCGACGACCTGCTCTGATACCAATTGTTGGAGATAGATGTCTGCGGAAGCATGCGAACAACACAAGGAAGAAGAAGAAGCTTGGAGCGCAAACACACAATACTGAATGTATTACCAGAGAATGTACAAAGATAAGTAGCCCATTAGGGCAATAGGCGTATATACAAGCCGGGGGAAAAAAACCTCCTAAAGAGGGAAAAAAGTGCCCCGGCGGTCCTAGTGTGTTCACACACATCACTACCTAAATATATCAACAATGATGTAGAGGGAGACATAGCATTGTTCTGATGGGAGAGAGAGAGAGAGAGAGAGAGAGAGAGAGAGAGAGAGAGAGAGAGAGAGAGAGAGAGAGAGAGATTCAGACATAGGCAAATCGAATCGTGAGAGAGAGAGAGAGATTGGTAGGCTAGCAAATATACAAATAAAGGTATTTTTGGGGATTGAAATAGAGAGGTTTGTGTGAGTTATAGAGAGATTATGGAAAAATCCTCAGAGGGAGAGAGAGAGATTTTATGCCTTTTTTCTACAAAATTGTGTGTGTGTGTGAGGGAGGGAGAGAGAGAGAGAGAGAGAGATAGATAGATAGATAGATAGATAGATAGATAGATAGATAGATAGATAGATAGATAGATAGATAGATAGATAGATAGATAGATAGATAGATAGAGAGAGAGATGGTTAGAAGCAAATGATCACACAATAGATGTGCTCGATCAACGAGAGAGAGAGAGAGGGGCTGACGTGATGGTGAGAGAAAGAGAGAAAGAGAGAAAGAGAGAAAGAGAGAAAGAGAGAAAGAGAGAAAGAGAGAAAGAGAGAAAGAGAGAAAGAGAGAAAGAGAGAAAGAGAGAAAGAGAGAAAGAGAGAAAGAGAATAAGAGAAAAAGAGAGAAAGAGAGGGGAGAGAGAGAGAGACATAGAGAGGTTTGATCGGTGCTATGCTCACATGGAGAGAGAGAGATGGAGAGAGAGAGAGAGAGAGAGAGAGAGGGAGAGGTGATTGCAGAAGATAGTTTAGATTATTTCAATAGAGATAAAGAGACATGTGTGTGTGTAGAGAGAGAGAAAGAGAGATAGATAGATAGAGAGAGAGAGGGAGAAGTAGGGACAATTTAACACGCCTGTAGAGATGGGAACAAAAGGGGGAAAGAGAAAGAGATAGATGAGAGAGAGAGAGGTCAGAGAGAGAGAGAGAAGGAATGAGAAAGAAAGAGACAGAGAGAGAGAGAGATTGAGGTTAGAGAGAGTTACATAGAAGGAACAAGGGAGAGAGAGAGAGAGAGAGAGAGAGAGAGAAACACAGATTTTGTAATAGATATGATGCACCAAGCAAGGCAAAAATTAGATAAAGTGGATTTTGCCTATTTCACAACAGATAGAGATTGGAGGCGGAATTGAATGAGGCTTTGACTTGTGGGGAGCGAGAGAGAGAGAGAGAGAGAGAGAGAGAGAGAGAGAGAGAGAGAGAGAGAGAGAGAGAGAGAGAGAGAGAGAGAGCTCGAAGTCGTGAGAGCATCGTGTTGTTTGGAGCTCGGTGGATATAGTGCTGCTCTGATTGGGCAGTAGACAAAGATGAAACTCAAAGGCTTTAAAGCATAGAGAAAGGGAGAGAGAGAGAGAGAGAGAGAGAGAGAGAGAGAGAGAGAGAGAGAGAGAGAGAGAGAGAGAGAGAGAGAGGTCTTGAGAGCATCATGCTACTAGGAACTTGATGGCTGTGGTGCTACTCTAATCAGACATTGGGCAAAGATGAAATTCAAAGGCACTGAAGCATAGAGAAGAAGATAGAGAGAGATAAAGAGAGAGATAAAGAGAGAGAGAGAGAGGAGATCATTGTAGTAGAATTTGATAGAGAAAAAGAGGAAAGTTGTGCACAGAAAGATGGTGGAATGAGAGAGAGAGAGAAAGAGGGAGAGAGAGAGAGGGAGAGAGAGAGAGGGAGAAAGAGAGAGAGAGAGAGAGAAAGAGAGAGAGGGAAGTAGAGAAAGTGAACAAGCAAAAATGAAGACACGTAGAGAGAGGGATGTAGAGAAATTGAACATGCAAAAATGACGACACATAGAGAGAAAGAGAGGCAGCATAGAGAGAAAGAGAGAAAAGGGATCGAGATTTGATTTTGTGTTTTGTGTTCTAAATTATATATGTTATTATTAATTAGTTAATTAGATAATAAAGTTAAGAAAGAAGAACAAATAATTTTAAATAGATAGAACAAATAATTTTAAATAGATAGTATAAAATAAAACTAAATTAGTAATTAACATAAAAAAATTAAAAGTAAAAAGAAAATAAGAAAAGTAAAAAGAAAATAGAAAATAGGAATAAAATAAAATATAAAGAGAAATAACCAAAGTAAGGGTATAGTTTTTTTAAAGAGTGTGTTCTATTTTTTCATTACACTAAAATTTTCCCATTGATTTTTTCAAATTTTCAAAGATTGAAGTGAATTGAAGAGGTGCTCTTTCTTTTCCACACTATAGCCGAGAAGACCGATCCAACATTATCCTTTCCAACTGCACTATATTGGTGTATTGGATTGTTAGCATTGTATCATCTGCGATCACTTGGATAGTGATTCACTTTTGCATTTAGGTTTCGTAATTGATCTTTTCATGATCAATTTTGATGTATTAGTCTATTAGTATATCACCCCATTGATTATATACATTTGATCTATTTCTTGGGTATTGATGAGGATGGTGTTTTCACATTGAGTTATTCTACTTTCATTTTTGGATTAGGTGCTTCTTCCACAATGACTCACTTCTTCTACTTTGTCAATCTACATGTGAAACATGTGTTTTCTTCACTCTTCTTGAAGCATGCATAGTGAGCCTCTTATCATATGATTCCGTAGGTAAAGGTGCCCAACATGCAAAATCCGCCCTCCATATAGGGGCCACGTGACACCCCGGGGGCCTGATCCAACCATGTCTGCTTGTTCTGCCACTGCTACTGACTTCCTCCCCGACACCATTATGGGCATATATGATGCATCATGTATTGGTAGCAAAAGAATTGTGCAATATTGTGTACAGTATTGAAAAATGGCCTACCACACCTACAAATATAATTGTTGAATGTGATGTAGATGGTGTTCAAGATGATTACTTCAGATTCTTGTTCGTGCTGTAGTTCCTACTACATCTATCTACTATAGTGCAACTTTGTTGGGATGGTAAAGATGCTTAGGCACATGCATTGATAGCCTTGTCTTTCAAACATGCCATTATCCCTCATATTCACTCTTGCAAAATATCAAAGGATGCTTGGGATACACTTACCACTTTATACTAGGCAAGAAATGAGGCTCCTATTGTTTACCTCCGAAAACATTTGAAGAGTGAGCATATGAATGAAGGAGATTCTATGGACAATATTTTGACAAAGATTAAATATTTGAACGAATAATTTATTTCTGTTGATGAAGACTTATCGTAATCACGTGTGTAGACTATTCTTAATGATCTACCAGATTCATATGAGAGTTTTGCTTCTACTCTTTGATTGATGATGAAATCAAATCCAAACGCCTTAACATTTGGGGAGTGAGTCTTTGTTTTGTTGCACGAAGATGAGTCTAGGAAGAACAAGCCTATTATTCATGTTGCAGATCAAGCTTTCTTAGCTAGTCCGAAGGGCAAGGGTAAATGGAGCTCATCTATTAGTAAACAAAAATATGCTTATGTTGCATAGTCCAAGAAGAAAGAAAAAGATGAGAAGAAAATAGATAAATAGAAATAGTTTTGCAAATAATCTAAAGGAAATAATCATGTTATAAAGAGTTTTCCAAAACTTTTTGCAAAAGAGGCAAAGAAGAAAGAGGTTGGAATGGTTGCTGTTGAGGACTCTACACCAAAAACAGAGTCTGTTAATCTTGTGTAGAATGAAGAATGGGTGTTTACTACTATATGCACTTATGACCCATCTTTTTATGAGCAGTGTATGTTTGCAGTAGACTAAGATGCTTAGTCCTTTGATAGTGGGGCAACCAAACATATTACCTTGCAACATAGTTTCTTCAGTTCACTTGAGACTACCCCTACAAGGAATACTATCACTTGTGCTAACAACTCCTCTTATCTTATAATATGAGTTGGTAAGATCATTTTGGCTACTGCTGATGGTAGTTCTTTCACATTGTTAGATGCATTGTATGTGCTAGGGATGAATACATTTTTTTAGTCAGTTTCAACATTAGCCAAGATTAGCTTCGTTGTAAAATTTATTGATGATAGGTTTATATTTTACGATCTTTCAAATGGTGGTGTCATTATTTCTTATGGCATTTTATATCATGGGTTGTATAAGCTCATAGACTATGCAAAATCTATGAATGATGTACCATGTGCAGTTCAAGATTCTCAGGCTATCTCAGATGCAAAGCTTTGGCATGCATGCTTTGTTCATTTGAATTATGCTAGTTTGCTATTCCTATAGAAATCTAATATCCTCTCTACCCAAACTTGAGGCACCTTGTAAACATGTATGTGAAGGCTATATTTTGGGAAAAATGCAACATTCTTCCTTCCCTAAAGATGTTTTACGTAGAGTTGCTGATAAGTTACAACTTGTTCATAGTGGTGTCTCTAGTCTTATGTAGGCACCTTCTTTTTAACCTTACTTCATGATGTTCATTGATGATTTTTCCATGCATATCCATTGAAAGAAAAGTCCAAAGTGCTTGTGTGCTTCAAACAATTTTTTTTTATGGCTGAAAATCTATAAGCATGTAAATTGGGCACCCTCCATTCTGATCTGAGGGGGGGATATATGTCCTCTGATTTTAATGCATTTGTGGTTGAGCATGGGATAAAATATTAGTGTACAATTTTGTATACACCTAAAAAAAGGAGTTGTAGAAAGAAAGAATAGGTCTCTCATGGAGATGGTGAGGTGTATGGTCAAAAGTCAAGCTTTACCACATAACTTCTAGCTGGAGGCTCTTATGTGTGCAGCATATGTACTTAATTGGTGTCCTACCAATGCACTACAATCTATCACTCCATATGAGGCTTGACATGGTTGCAAGCTATCTATTGCTCATCTGTGTGTATTTGGTTGTCTAACATATACATTAGTGCCTAAACAACAATGCAAGAAATTGGATGATAAAGCAATGAAATGTATTTTTGTTGGGTACAATTTTGAAAGCAAAGGCTGTGATCTATATCATCCATAAAATAAATTCATTTTGGTTATCCATGGTATTGTTTTTGTGAAAGATGTAATTCAACCATTACTTTCATGTACGAAGGAGACATCAGTTAGCTCGAAAGATGTGTATGACAATTTGTTGCCTCTTTTTACAAGAGGACAGTTGAGTGCTAGTCCAAAAAAGGCAATTTCTTAGCCTTTATAGGTTCCACATGATGATGGAGGTCATCCGATTTCTGATACAAATGTACATGATGCACTTTATTGATGAGAGAGTGGATGTAAAGGAGGCAAAAACTATGCCTAAATGGCTTGCACAGACTTTAAGGGATAGCAAATTAGACGCATGTCTATCATATCATATGCATTCAGGCTCTCATAGTGCTTCCTTTACATCATATTTCTATGTGATGGTTGCCTCTAGTCTTTATGATGAGAATGCTTATTTCTTTTGATGAAGCACAAAACTCAAAATACTAGATGGCCGGTATGCAATCGAAATATGATGCTATTATGAAGAATGGTACCTAGTCTTTATGTGATTTTCCTCCTAGAAGAAACAACATTGGCACTACATGGGTATACAAGTTGAAACATAAGCTTCATAGAACTAGTTGAAAAGTATAAGGCCAGGCTTGTTGCAAAAGGTTATGCTCAAGAGAGAGGCATTGATTTTGATGAGATCTTTGCACCCACTTGCCAAATGACCACCATTTGTAGCATGCACACTTGTAGCTCATCGTGGTTGGAATGTAAATAAGTTGGACATTAAAAATACATTTTTGAACGGTGATTTACATGAAGAAGTGTATGTATTTCAACCTCATGGTTTTGTGCAAAAAGGGCATGAAAACAAAGTGTGCAACTTGAGAAAGGCATTATATGGTTTGAAGCAAGCACCACATGCTTGGTATGAAAAGGTACATGCATATTTGATTGCACATGGTTTTGAGAACAATCCAACTAAGAGCACCTTATATGTTAAGTGTGGAGATGTACTTCTAATCATTGTTGTGTATGTTGATGACATGTTGCTCATTCGTCCTAATGAGAAGCATATTGTTGAATTCAAGGCTAATTTGCATACCTCTTTTGAGATGTCAAATTTGGGGTATTTGCATCATTATTTGGGCATTTAGTTTATGCAAGTTGATGGGGGAATAGCTTTGTGTCAAACAAAATATATTGGCACATTATTACAACATTTTGGCCTTGAAGATTGCAAAACTATTGCCACTCCTATGGAAATACTTTTATGATTCAGTCTTCATGATGCTAGAGATGCATTTGATGTTGTTCTCCATCATCACGTTGTTGGATGCTTGATTTACTTATGCATAAATCAGCCTCATATTCAGGTTGTCTCTCAGATGAGCAAGTTTATGCATTGCCCAGGTGTCAAGCATTGGCAAGCAGCTAAGTGCATCTTTCGCTACTTGAGTGGTACCCGACTACTTGGGTTGTTTTCTCACAAGAGGGGATCATTACTGCCAAAATTACATGCTTTTTTTAGTCAAACTAGGCTAGTTGCTATGACACTAGTGTATCCACTAGTGGCTTTGGTGTAACTTTGGCATCTTTGGCTTCTTTGGCACTCATGGTTGACTTTGGTTCCCTTTGGTTCCGTTGGTAGCCATTGGCTATGCGTGAGCCAATTCTAAATTATGAGTGGCAATAAGAACTTCCTTATTTCCCTAGTTAGCCTACTTATTTCTCTAGTTAGCTTACTTAGTTCCTTATTTAGCATTTAGCAAATTTGAACCCACAACCTCACACTTACAAGAGATATGATATATCCACTAGCCTATTTTCACTTATTGATACCCCACTCCTTTTAATTGATATTTAACATAACTTATAACACTCTCTTTCCCTTATTTATTTATTTAACTATTTACTTATTTATTTATTTAACATGCTCATTTATTTATTTATTTTATTTAGATAAAACCTTTCTCTTTCTATTTTCCAAATATTACTAGAATTCTATTCACATGCTTAGTCTTACTTTTTGGTTCTATATGAGGCCATGGACCCTACCCATAATACCGAGGATTTTGGTACATCACCCCTACTCAGGGTATTGATCGAGCAGCAATTAGAGCTTTTGCAACACGAATTCCAACATGCTCAAAATGAGATAAGAGAATGCAATGCTACACTCCAACAAATAGAGAGTGATGATATCAATTTAGTTAGGGTGGTGGAGCCCATTATCACCGCTCAAGAGGAAGGCACACATCTCAAGATTTGTGCCAAAAATGTTCAATTTTCTCGATTCGATGGGCGAAAGGATGGCCAATTTGTTCTTTCATGGCTATCCCAATATGATTATTTTTATTCTGATGAATCATATTCTGAAATTGAAAAAGCAAATTTTTTTACTAATTATTTGGTGGGTAAGGCCGAGTTATGGTGGAATGTTCTGTGGCATAGCACTAATCGTCCCACCATATGGATCACATTTCAAGAAAATATCAAGGGGTCCTTCCATCCTCTCCAATTCCACTTACATGCTCGTTGATCATGGAAAACTTTTGGATGGAAAGAAGGATATACTCTATCTACCTTCACTGAACGCTTTTGGCAACGACTACTTCTTATTCGTTCACTTGAAATGATTCTAGAAGATATCTTGCAATGGAAGTATGAAGATGGTTTGGAGATGGGAATCCAAGCTAAGTTCAACACATTACATCCCATGAACCTCTATGAAGCTATTTCTTTTGCACATGATGTTGAGAAGGAGTTTCACTCCATCACCAAGTCCATTCGCTTACAACAAATGTGTCATGAGGAATGCTACACTTTTCATAATGGATCCTTGTATTTCCAACACAATTTATGTTGCTTGGATCTTGCAGATGCACATACGTAGAGGATAGTATAGAAATGAAATCTCACAAAAGTATAAATAGAATAGAAAGAGACAAGAGACTGGACACCAGATTGGGTATAATCTCCCCCCACATACTCTGATGGATGAGTCTATCAGAGCATGTGTATTTATAGGCATTTTTCATTACTTCTTGAATAGCAGATACATGACGATGTCACTTCAAAAAGCATGTATTTATGAAAATCTGCTTTATGTACAAAATCATTGCTTTCTAAGCGATTTGCTATTTTTACAAAAATGTCACTTTCTAAAGCAGTCTATTATTTTTACAAAAATTATCTAAAATACTATCTTTTAACTATCTTCAAAAATATCTGAATGAGTCCATGCATGTTCACACCCTCATGATTCTTCACCTGCTAAATCAAAACACAAATAACATTAAAAACCTCAAGACATTAAAATCCATATAACATTCCATTATTCCATAAAGTATAACATGCCTTCCAGTTGACGAGCAACTGATCTCAGTTGATAAAAATAAAATAGACATGGATGGCCACTATATGTCTGATCACTAAACAATCATAAGCATGTTCCATGTACAAACACATGCATGGAAATGAAAAACTGGAATTTAATGTGACTGCGAATGATATGCAGAAATCAAATGATCATAATGTGGAGATAATGATGTCTTATGAATCCATTGAGATTCCTCAAGTGAGCAATTTTTATATATAAATAAATATCTATGATATTGCTTACTTGCACATGTAGTAGTAACATCATAATCAAGTATTTTCTTTGGAACTAAAATTTCAGCATCCTCTTCAAGTAAAGGAGGATCATCTAAAATAGGAGTGAGTGGTAACGTTCCTTTAAATTGTTTCAATAAACTAATATGAAAAGAATTATGCATATTCCAATGGGAAGGTATCTGTAATCTAAATGCATTCTCATAAATTTTTTGAATAATACAAAAAGGTTCATAATAACATGGTGCAAGTTTAACCTTAGGATGTTGTGAAATATTTTTCAAACATCTTTTAATTCTTTGTAATCATACATATTCATTTTCATTAAATTGTTTAGCTAGTCGTTTCTTATTAACATTACACATGTAACATTCTTGACTCTTTTTAATGTGCTCATGAACCTCCTGAAGTGTAGAAATATGATCTTGTGCAAAAGAATCATCCATAGGGATATCAATTTGAGTGATAGACATGGGAGTGGGAAGCTTTTTACCATACAAAAGTTCATACGGTGCACGTCCAATAGTGATATGTGTTGTGTTATTATATGCAAACTGTAGTAAAGGAATTTTCTTATCCCAATTGCTTGGATTATCTAAAGAATAACAACATAATAAATCTAAAATAGTACTATTTGTAGCTTCACTTTTTCCATTACTTTCAGGATGAAATGTAGAGCTAAAGTCTATTTTAGAACCTAAATTTTGAGATAATGCAACCCAAAAGTGATTACAAAAAAGAACATTTTGAATTGAAAGGAAAACTTTTTGAAAACCATGATGTGGAAAAATACATTTAATAAATAACTTAGCAGCTTGACGTGCAAAAAGAGTCTTTTTACAAGGAATGAAATATGCTTGTTTACTAAACCTATCAACAATTGTCCAAATCATATCATTATGAGATGAAGTTGTGGGAAGATCAGTAATAAAATCCATAGAAATTTGTTCCCATGGTCCATTAGGTATGGGAAGTGGCATTAATAATCCAAATGCTTTACCATGATGTCGTTTCACATGTTGATACACAATGCAATGGGAAACATATTGTGGAATATCCTTTTTCATATTTGGCCAAATGAAAAATTCTTTACATGTAGAAATAGTACTTTGTATCCCGCTATGACCCATATATGGTGGTTCATGCATCTCTTTCACAAAAAATTCTTTAAAACCTTGTGTGATGCATAACTTGTGTTACAAATAAAAAAACCATTATGAAAAGTGTACTGGTCCTCACTAAAAATTGTAGAATTATTGAAAGCATTCCATGTTCGTGAAAAATACAAATCAGATGCTTAAGTAGGAATCACGTCATGAAATGAATGAATATGAACATAAAAAATGTTATTGATTGAAGAAATATTTGTTTGTGGGGATGTGAAACAACTAAGGGCATCAGCTACAACATTAGCTTTGCCAAGTTGATATTGAATCATAGGCTGAAAATTTTGTATGAGTGAAGGCCATTTAATACGTCTGTCAGAAATCAATAGTTGATTTAATAAATGCTTAATAGTCTGTTCATCTGTTTTGATTATAACTTCATAACCCATAAGGTAATGTTTTCAAATTTTTAAAGCATGCACAACAGATAAGAGTTCTTTATCATATGTAATCTAATTCTTTTAAGAAGGTTTAAGTTGCCTACTTTCAAATGCAATGGGATGATCATTTTGCATTAATGTGCATTCATCTATGTATGAACCTATACAAATATGAACATTATGTACTTCACTTGTAACATTATATCGGACATAGTGTGTTGAGCTTGGCTTGGATTTCCATCTCCAAACCATCTTCATACTTCCATTGCAAGGTATATTCATGAATTATTTCAAGCGAATGAATAAGTAGTGGTCGTAGAGGATAGTATAGAAATGAAACCTCACAAAAGCATAAATAGAATAGAAAGAGACAAGAGACACAACACTAGATTGGGTACAATATGCCCCCACATACTCTAATGGATGAGTATATCAGAGTAAGTATATTTATAGGTATTTTTCATTACATCCTGAATATAAGATACATGAGGGTGGTGCTTCAAAAATCATGCATACAAAATCATCGCTTTCTAAGAAATCTACTATTTTTTCAAAAATGTCGCTTTCCAAACCAATCTATTATTTTTATAAAAAATATATAAAATATTATCGTTTAACTATCTTAAAAAATATTTGAATAAGTCCATGTGCATTCACACCCTCATGATTCTTCACCTGCTAAATCAAAACACACATCATATTAAAAACCTCAAGACATTAAAATCCATATAACATTTCATTATTCCATAAGGTATAACAAGTTATGCATCACACAATTTTTCAAAGAATTTGTTATGAAAGAGATACATGAACCACCGTATATGGGTCATAGGGGCTTACAAAGTACTACTTCTATATGTAAAGAATTCGTCTTTTGGCCAAACATGGAAAAGGATATTGCATAGTTTGTTTCCCATTGCATTATGTGTCAACATGTGAAACGACATCACCGTAAAGCATTTGGATTATTAATGCCACTTCCCATACCTAACAGACCATGGGAACAAATTTCTATGGATTTTATTACTGGTCTTCCTACAACTTTATCTCATAATGATATGATTGGGACAATTCTTGATAGGTTCAGTAAACAAGCATATTTCATTCCTTGTAAAAAGACTCTTTCTGCACCTCAAGCTGCTAAGTTATTTATTAAATGTATTTTTCCATGTCATGGTTTTCCAAAAGTTATTCTTTCAGATCGAGATGTTCATTTGTGTAATCACTTTTGGGTTGCATTATTTCAAAATTTAGGTTCTAAAATAGACTTTAGCTCTCCATTTCATCCTGAAAGTAATGGGCAAAGTGAAGCTACAAATAGTACTATTTTAGATTTATTATGTTGTTATTTTTTGGATAATCCTAGTAATTGGGATGAGAAACTTCCTTTACTACAATTTGCATATAATAATACAACACATACCACTACTCGACATGCACAATATGAAATTTTGTATGGTAAAAAGCTTCCCACTCCCATCTCCATCACTCAAACTAATATTCCTATGGCTGATTATTTTGCGCACAATCATATTTCTACACTTCATGAGGTTCATGAGCACATTAAAAAGAGTCAAGAATGTTACATGCATAATGTTAATAAGAAATGAGTGGCTAAACAGTTTAATGAAAATGACTGGTATGGTTACAAAATATTAATAGATGTTTGAAAAATATTTCACAACATCCTAAGGTTAAACTTGCACCACGTTATTATGGACCTTTTTGTATTATTCAAAAAATTAATGAGAATGCTTTTAGATTAGACATATCTTCTCATTGGAATATACATAATTCTTTTCATATTAGTTCATTGATATCCTTTAAAAGAAATTTACCACTCACTCCTATTTTAGATGATCCCCCATTACTTGAAGAGGATGCTAAAATTTTAGTTCTAGAGTAGGCAACCAATATCATAGATATTTAGTTAAATATAAAAATCACTCACTTGAAGAATCTCAATGGATTCATAAAACATCACTAGATCCACATTATGATCATTTCATTTTTGTATATCATTCACAGTAGTGTGTTCACACATATCGCTACCTAAATCTATCAACAAATATCCCATGAGAGTGATGCAGTGAACAAGGAGCTCGCACTCAAGTATAAGGAAGTGCCAAGCTATGTGGAATCAATCCACAAAAGGAAGTAAGCCCAAAGCTTTGTGGAAAGATTCAAACTTCTCCCTAGGTAGAGCCTTTGTGAAAAGGTCTGCAATGCTCTCCTATGTGGTCACATATGCCAAACTGTTCTCTCTAGTAGAGAACCTCTCCATGATATAATGATAGTCCACCTCAATGTGATTAGTGCAAGCATGGAACACAGGGTTCCTCCCAACTACCAATGTGCTCTGACTGTCAAATGAAGATGGTGGTGGAAGAAGTCTGACCAACACCCAAATTAGCCATAAGACATTTGAGCCACACACACTCAACGGTTGCTATGAAAGCTGCCCTATACTTAGCCTCACAACTAGAAGTGGCCATAGTAGGCCGCTTCTTGCTCAACCAAGATATGCATGAGCTACCAAGCATGAAGAAAAACCACTAGTGGACACACGCGTTTTAAAGAAACTAGTGGAGTTAGGGTCAGAAAAAGCATGTAAATATGGCGGTAGTGATCCCCCCTTGGGATAAAACAATCCAATTAGATGGGTACCACTTAAGTAACAAAAGATGCACTTAACTGCCTGCCAATGCTTGACACCTGTGAAATGCATAAACCTGCTCATCTGTGAGAGAGCAAACTGAATATCTAGCTAAGTAATGCATAAGTAAATCAAGCATCCAACAACATGCTGATAGAGAACAACATCAAATGCATTTCCAGCATCATGAAGACTGAATCGTAAACCTGTCTCTATAGGAGTGGCAATGGGTTTATAGTCTTCAAGGCCAAAATGCTACAATAATCTATCAATATATTTTGTTTGACACTAAGCTATTCCACAATCAACGTGCATAAACTGAATTCCCAAATAACGATGCAAATGTTCGAAATCTGACATCTCAAATGAGGGATGCAGATCAGCCCTAAAATCAACAATAGTCTTCTCATGAGGACCATTGAGCAGCATGTCATCAACATACACAACAATGATCAGAAGCACATCATTTGCATGCTTAACATATAAGGTGCTCTCAGTTGGACTATTCTCAAAACCATGTGCAATCACGTAGGCATGCATCTTTTCATACCAAGCACGTGGTGCTTACTTCAAACCATATAATGCCTTCTTCAACCTACACACTTTGTTTTCATGCCCTTTTTGCACAAAACCACGGGGTTGAAAAACATAAACTTCTTCTTGAAAGTTATCATTCAAAAATGCAATTTTAATGTCCAACTAATGTACATTCCAACCATGATGAGTTGCAAGTGCACAGATGCTATGAATAGTAGTCATTCAACAAGTAGGAGCAAAGGCCTCATCAAAATCAATGCTCTTTCCTAAGCATAACCTTTTGCAACAAGCCTAGCCTTATACTTGTGGACTGTTCATCAGGCTTATGTTTTAGCTTGTATACCCACTTAGTGCCAATGGCCTTCTTGCGAGGAGGCAAGTCACATAAAGACTAGGTACCATTCTTTGGTATAGCATCATATTCATATTGTATACCAACCATCTAATTTTTTGAATTTCGTGCTTCATCAAATGAAATAGGCTTATTCTCATCATAGAGACTAGAGGCAACCATAGCATAGCAAACTGATGCAAAAGAAGCACTATGAGAGCCAGAATGATTATGATATGATAGAGGTGCATCTAATTTACTGTCACGCAAAGTCTGCACCAGCCATTTTGGCATAGTTTTTGCCTCCTCTATATTAGTTCTCTCATCAACAATTGCATCATGTAAATATGCATGAGAAATGGAATGATCTACATCATCACATGAGACCTGTAAAGGATGAGAAGTTGCCTCATTAGGACCAACACTAGATTGTCCGCTTGTATAAAGAGGCAGCAAGATGTCATACATGTATTTAGAGCTAATTGATCTCTCCTTAGTACATGAAAGTAATGGCTGAATAGCATCTTCCACAAAAACAACATCATGGCTAACCAAAATGCATTTTGTGTGTGGATGATATAGAGGATATCCTTTGCTTTTAGAACTAAACCCAACAAAAATACATTTCACTACTTTATCATCCAACTTCTTGCATTGTTGTTCAGGCACTATTGCATATGCTAGACAACCAAAAACACATAGGTGAGCAATAGATGGCTTACAACCATTCCAAGCCTCATATGGAGTGATAGACTACAATGCTTTAGTGGGACACTTGTTAAGTACATATGCTGCACACCTAACAGCCTCAAGCCAGAAACTATGTGGTAAAGCTTGACTCTTGACAATACACCTTACCATCTCCATGATTGACATGTTCTTCCATTCAAAAAATCCATTTTGTTGAGGTGTATATGGCACTATACACTAATTTTTTATCCCACGTTTAGCCAAAAATTCATTAAAATTAGAAGACATATATTCTCCCCTCGATAAAAAATGGAGGGTGCCTATTTTACATGCTAACAGATTTTCAGCCAAAACCAAAAGCTTTTTGAAGCACATAAACACTTTGGACTTTTATTTCAATGGATATACCCATGGATGCCTAGAAAAATCATCGATGAAAGTTACAAAGTAAAGATAGTTTCCAAAAGAGGGTGTCTACATAGGACTACAGACATCACTGTGAACACACTGCAATTTCAAAGTAGCTCAAACTGAACCATCTTTTAGGAATGAGGAATTCTGCATTTTGCCCAAAATACAGCCTTCACAGACATGTTTACCAGGTGCCTCAAGTTTGGGCAGAGAGGACACCATGTCAGAATTCTGCAAGCATAGCGAACTAGCAAGATTCAGATGACCAAAGCGAGCATGCCAAAAAGCACTATTCAATATGATCTTACCAACTCTCATGACATGATAAGAGGAGTTGTTGGTGCATGTGATAGTATTCCCTATAGGGGTAGGCTCGAGTGAAGTGAAGAAACTATGCTGTGAGGTAATATGTTTGGTTGCCCCACTATCAAAGTACCAAACATCTGAGTCTACTAAAGACATACACTGTTCATGAGAAGATGGATCATAATTGCAAACAGTGGTAAATGCCCATTCTTCATTTTGCACAAGATTAGCAGACTCTCTTTTGGGTGTAGAGGCCTCGACAACCACCATTCCAACCTCTTTCTTCCTCGCCTCTTTAGTAGCTAGTTTTGGAAAACTTTTTATGACATGATCATTTCCTTTACAGTATCTACAAAACAATTTCTCCTTTTCTATTTTCTTCTCATCTATGTCATCCTTCTTTGATTGTAAAGTTATCATATTTCTACTTACTTGTAGAAGAGCTCCATTTACCTTTGCCCTTCTAACTAGCTAGATAGCTTGATTTGCAACAGGCATAATGGACCTGTTCCACCTAGACTGATCTTCTTGCAATGGAACAGAGACTAATTGCTCAGATGTTAAGATGTTTGGTTTGTCTTTCATCATCAAACGAATACTAGAAACAAAACTCTGATATGAATTTGGAAGACCATTCAGAACAGTCTGGACAAGTGAACTGTTAGGCAAGACTTCATCACCAGAAATCAATTGTTCCTTCAATCTTTGATCTTTGTCAGAAAACTGTCCATGGAATCTCCCATTCATGTGCTCACTCTCCAACTATTTTCAGAGGGTAGAAACACGAGCCTGATTACTTGCCTGGTATAAAGTTGTAAGTGTATCCCAAGCATCCTTAGTTATTCTACAAGAGTGAATGAGGGGAATAATGGCATGTTTGATAGACAAGGCTATCAATGCATGTGCCTACGCATCTCTACCATCCCAATGAGTTTGGTCTGTAGGTGCAGTAGGAATCGCAACACGAACAAGAACATGAAGAATATCTCCATCTTTAACACCATTTGCATCACCTTCAACAACTGTGTTTGCAGGTGTAATCAAACATTTTTCAACATCCTGCACAATATTCCACAATCCTTTTGCAACCAATACATGACACATCATATAAGCCCATATTCGGTAATTGGTACCGTCCAACTTATCCTCAATCAACATACAAAATACATCATTGCTTTCAGCCATGCCCACTGACTAAGATACCCTAATGCAAAAAAATGATTGTATCTTAAAAAGTTGAACAAAACTACCCTCTTATCGAGTTCTCCTAAACTTGTAGTAGACTTTGAGACTCTTATACTGGCAAACCAAAACCTATATATATCTTTGGCACAAAAACATGAAATAGCTTGCACAAGCATTGCAATAATGTGTTCAGAGGCCAAAACGAGCTCAGATCATGATTTCGACACGACAGAGTGAAGATGTTTTGAACTCTTAATGAGCCTAAGTATGCTCACCAAATTTCATGCAATTTTGAAATTGTGATCGGAGGGGTGTCGATGATGCCCCACATGAAGTGGCAACTTGTTTTGATACCAAGTATTGGAGTTTGAGGTATGCGAAAGCATGCAAACAGCACAAGGAAGAAGAAGAAGCTTGGAGCACAACACACAATACTGAATGTGTTACCATTAGAATGTACAGAGATAAGTAACCCGTTAGGGCTATAGACATATATACAAGTTGGGGTAAAAACCTCCTAAAGAGGGAAAAAAATGCTCCGGTGGTCCTGGTTTGTTTACACACATCACTACCTAAATATATCAACACACACACACACATGAACTAAGTACTTCAAAAATCTAGAATGCCATTTGACTTGTCCAATGAATTCCATAAGCTGTTTTAAATTGCATAGTGGAGCAACATCTAAATCTGATCAAATTTTTGAGGTTCCATAGACCTTCTTGCTCATAATATGCCCTAAAAATATTTTACTTACAAAACACAATGAACATTTTGTGGGATTCAAGAACAACAGATATTCTCTACACTTACCAAAACATAACCGCAACTATTCCAAATTTTGTATTTTTCTTTTTGACACACAAAAAAAAATCTAAAAACACTTTCATGAATGTCATGAGATATAACTCAAACACATGAGTGAACCACTTTTGGAATGTTTCTTAGGCCAAACTTCATACCTGTGGAGGCAAAAACACCCCATTCTGTATTAAATACAATCTTTTCTTTGTCCTCAAGAGCCTTGATCTAGCTATAGCCAATGAAGCCATCTAAAATTCTATACATCTCGGCTCCTACACTTGATTTTAGCAATGTACTGTATTATGAAACAGGGAATGGTTGTGTAATAGTTGTTGCATTTAGTTTATGATATTTCACACACACACACACACACCTAATTTACCATTCTTATTGGGAATCATGACAATTGGTGATATCCACGAAGGTATTTTGACTAGATATATGTATCCCATCTCCAACAATTAAAAAAAATCCTCTTTAACCTTCATGCCATAAGTCAAATTCATGCGATATCACTTTTTTTCACCAGGATTTCATCTTCTTCAAATTATTGTGATGTTGGTAGAGTGTTGGGTTTGCTCCTTTTAAATATGTACAAGACCATGCAAACACATATATATATACTACATCAAGATTAATTGTAATCGTTCTCCTTTTAAATATGTATAAGACCTTACAAACACATATATATATACTACATCAAGATTAATTGTAATCATTCCTTAAACTGCTCATACAATTGTGTTGAAATCTTGACAATCTTTTGGTTTTCTACCATTCCAAGATTTATTCTATTTTCACATGCTTACTTGTTGATTGTAGCTCTTCATAAAACCTTTTTGCTTAGCTTGATGTAGTGATAGCTCCTCATTTTCCTTCTGTGATTACATGTAGTCATGCTTTAGATTCTCCTAATTTTGTTCTACCCACTACATAGTTCTCGACCATTGATGTACTTCCATCGCTATTCAAAATAGATCCACTTCAAAAAATGGTACCACTGTGGCATTTTTCTTTAGAAAATCGTCCTCTTCCTCATCCTCTATTCTTGCACTCATATTGATACCATCTGCATGTATCAAACAAGCCACAAGTGGCACATGTCATTTTCATATGTTTCTACTCTTACTTTCTTTTTCCCTTTCTTAATCACTATAATGTCTAATCCCTACAACTTCTTTACTTTGGTTACACATAGCCACGATCTCCCTAAAATCATAGTGTAAGAACACTTTATATTTTCCAAATGCAGCATGTGCTGTGGTTTATTGACCTTGAAAGTATATTTAGAAGTAGGTGGAACCCATGAGGATCTAGTTGACCATCTCACAAACACATGTGCATAAAAATACTTATGTTTATAGAGATTAGTTCTCTTTATTCACTTGGAATTTTTTATTTTTTTTTACACACTAAGAGCTTTCAAATGAGCTATAGAACACTCAAAATAAATAAATATACTAAGAGATATGAACTCTACAAATCTATAGGTTTAATGGAGACCTTGAACCAGAGAAGAACTTGAGAACACATGCTACTTGCAGAGACCATTACTCTCAGCACATAAATCCAATGAATTGAAAATTTAGAGGATTATATTAATATTTCCAATGAACCATCAAACACTTGATTTGGATGTATAATGAAGGAGATACAAACGATCACGAATTTTCCTCTCTTATTAAAGGATGAAAAACTATCCAAAAACCTTAATAATACAACTAATCTTGTGTTGGAAGCTTGGGTAGAGGTGCTCCATGATTCAAGTGCAGAAATAAGCCAAATATGTGTAGACTTTGAGAAGTAGCCACATTCACCTTCCAATAGGACACCACAACAACTTCCTTATGAATTATCCATTTGAGTCATCATGTTCTAGATATCACTTGGTAATTTAGCCATCCTTTATCATTTATTTGAGCCTTCGTGAGGCATTTGAGCACCTCCCAAAGGTATTTGCATCTTTTTAAGCTATACAAAGAGGTTTTCCAAAAGATACACTTGTCCAATCTTCTTTTTTAGCTAGATAAACAAAGGTATAACTTATACTTTTATTTTCTTGTGAAACTTAATTATACTGAAGATTCATCTAAACACATAAATAGTAAGTGGCAAGAGATTGATAGAGAGCCTCAAAACATACATCTAAGCCTAGCTGTGGATGGAGTAAATCCATTTGGTTTACACAGCTCCTCATGGAGCACATGGCCTGTATGTTTGGTCAACTATAACATCCCACCATGGCTGGCCAGAAAAAAGGGCCATTTATTATTAGCTCTCATTGTTCTAGGTAAGTATAAGGTAAAAAACATGGATGTATACCTTGCACCACTTGTGGAAGAGATGTGAACTTTATGGGATGGGATTGCTATGCGAGACATGTCTCAACCTATAAGGCGACAGGTGAGGATATCTCTAAAGAAGAGGAGGAAGTCATAAAGGGGTTTGATTGGGAGTATTCTAAATATGGTGCACTATGGTCTCATGGACGATACTTTTGGATTGCACGAATGGATGAAAATAGTTCTACTTTAGATAGTGGGATGATGGTGAACTTTTTCCAAAAAAAGTAGAGCTAGTGCAAGAAATGAGAATGCTCAAGAAGGTCGGCTTGAGTATTGTGGAGTGATCCGAGATATCTTGAACCTATCCTTCAAGAGGTTTGAATACTTTCTATTTGATGTGAAATGGTTCAAAGTAGTCACCTCTGGACAAAATGCAATAGTGAGTCGGGATAAGAGTGGTTTGCGTCAAGTAGACTCCACAAAGCTATGGATAGATGAAAGAGATACATTTGTACTTCTCGAACACTATGAGAAGGTTGGTTTTATGCCAGATTTGAAAGAACCAGAGTGGCTATTTGATTTACAAGTCTCCCCACATAGCAGAACAATCGGTGAGGACATAGACGTGGAATAAACCCTATCCATAGTGGACGTTGAGGTGCATTCAGTAGGGAGGAGGAAGAGATCAGTGTTCGAGATGAAGAGGTCTCTAAAGAAGACGAGGTACACGATGAAGTAACATACAATATGTTGTACAAGGATGATGATCAAGAAGGGACGACCATACCAAGAGATCTAGAATTCACCAATGTAGAGATAGATATCCTCTATGTGTCAGATCTCCAAGAGGATGCTAGAATAGAGGATTTATGAAGCAAACACTTGTACATAATAATTTGTGTTTATTTATTTTGCTTTTTTTTTTTGCACACTACTATCTTTCTATATTACCATTATTATTGTATTCTAATTATTTGATTTTTCTATTGTAGAGCACGATGGGAGACAATCCACCGATCACTCCGCACTCCATGATAGAGGAGTATTTAATGGATTTTATATCTCAAAAACCTCCTTCTTATATGGCTAGAGCATCGCAGTACTGAATTGCTCATGGTAGCACTCCTCTCGACCTCACTCCCACCGATGACACTCTCACTGGCACCACTCCCTTTGGTAGGACTACTCTTGCTGGCCTCACTCCCTTTGGTGGGACTACTCCCATCGGAGGTACTTATGGCTTTAAAACTCGACCATGACCGTCCTCTCAACCATCCCCTAGTGGCTCTAGTAGTCGACATATATGTTCCACACCATAGTGCGATAGAGGTGCTAGCCCATCTCCACTGTCCCATCGATCGAGGTCACACTCTAGAGGAGAAGGTTCTAGAGGTGGATCTATAGGTGGCTCTGGAGGAGGTGGATATTGTGGAGGTAGTCCGACAAACATTGTGTCTCCCATTTCTACTCCTAGAGTGAGTATCTCAGATGCAGGTACTCCACATAGTACACCACATACACCTTGGGATGCTCATGACCATGATGAATCCAAGGTGTACCATATACATGACGGAGCTCAAGTGATGGATGCAATCGGAAAGGCCATGCATCAATGCATACAACAACTATGCTGCATGATACAATTTGGACACCTCGTCATGGCGAAATGGAGAGAACATGAAAAAGATAAAAAAATTATATCAGAGAGTCGATCTATCACAAGTACCAACCAATATCTGGGCACCTATTATCAGCTTGGAGTGGATTCAACACATGGCACATGAGGTGATGTCGCATCGATGATCAGAGGCTCATGATGATTTTAGAGCAGGCTTACCAAAGCCTATATGGTTAGATGTTGAGGAGTGGGATATGATCCGCGATGAGCAGAAGTAGACTCCTGACTGATATCATCTGTAGCGAGATGGGGTGGCCACACATCTAGATACAATTGGAGCATCACGTTTGGGTAGCAAGGGGAATGACACTATGCATGAAAAGTTTGTAACTATCATTTTGATGAATATTGGATTTGTTGGGTGTTAAGAACATCAAGTATGTTCATCTAATGTTTTGCATATTTGTTGCAAGAGTTGGCAGTGGGTCATCCTCCGACATGATCAGAGGAGGCTTATGGATATTTTCATGGATAGTTGCATTTTTGGAGGACTTGGAGGGATGTGGCGCGATCGTTTCATGGGAGCATCTACGATGAAGTGAGCTTATAAACTTGGTTTGGTGCTCTTTAGTTGTTGTTTATAAATATCATGTCAATTTGTCTCATTTCATGGATGTGCTTTTTTGCAGGGCTACAAATATAGATGGTTTGATCCCTCTGGGCATGTGTATGGCAATGGTGTGGCACAATTTTGTATTTGGCTCATATATGATAGCAGTGCACCACAATTTTGTATTTGGTTCCTATATGGCACTGGTTTGCCACATTTTATATTTGGCTCATATATGGCAGTGGTCTACCACACTTTTGTACATGGTTCATTTATGGAATATATATCTCTTTTGTACATGGTTCATTTATGGAATATCTCTTTTGTACATGGTTCATGGTTCATTCTGCTCATCTCTTTTATGTTCATGTGTTTTGTTTTATCAAATCATGTTTTGGTTGTTGGTAATGTAAACCCTAAATCCGCAACCACTAGAGTACATGTCACATGTACTCAGTTCTTTTTTGGGCAAAGTATATTGTCTTTTGCTACACAATAGCATGGTAATGTTGCTATAGCAAGAGACAACACACTCTGCCCAAAAACAATTTTGTAGATATGGTCATTAGTATGGGCGATGGCATGGGCGCCAATATGCCCAAGAATATATGGGTGCCTATACCGATGCTTTTGCACAGGACCTTACTAACGCTTATACCGACATTCATACTATCAATTATACCATCATGTTGCAGAAGTTACCGATGCCTATACAGGTGCTTATACTGACACTTTGGTACCGGTGCGCATACTAGCGCCTATACCAACGTTGAGGAAAAAATACTCCAATGTATTTGCACCAGTATAGGGGCTTGTATACACCTCATATGTTGTAGTGACTACACTCCATTTGCTTGCAAAATTGAATCCAAATATGTATGCATTTGGCGAGGTTGTGTCTCTTCCTTTCCAATAAGGGAGGCCTAGAGTGAATAGATGTGGTTTGATTGAGGAAAGACAAGCACTTGCTATCTCACAAAAGGAAAAAGCAAGTATGGTTCAACTTTGGGTTCATCAAAAGCAAAGCCTTAACCTTGTTCTTCCACCCATTCTTCTAATGGTGCTGATTTGTAGAAAAAGAAGAGATGCAACTATTGCCTGAATGCTGCTCATACTATTGATGAGTTTAGGAAGCTCGCTGAGTACAATGAAAAGGATAAGGAATCTGGCATCTCTATCGCTAAAAATTATTCAAATGAAAAGAATGATGAAGCCAACATGGCTCAAGATTTTAGGGCATATGTGTTACATTTCATTATGATGCATCACTGCATTCTGAATGTATGGTTGTGAGTGAGAATGATTCACTTTGGTTCTTTGATACTAGTGCTTCAAAGCACATAGCTTCATGCAAAAGCTTTTTTGCATCTTTGAAAGATGCAACCAAAGGAGGACATGTGGTGTGTGAAGAAATGCCTCTTATCTGTTGGAGTTTATTGACCTCCAAAGTATAGCAGGAAGTAGGTGGAACCCCCTAGGAACAAGTTGACCTTCTCACAAACTTCATCATAGAAAACCAGTCATGCTTGCAGAGCTTACTACTCTCTACTCACTCAAAAGTTTTTAAAACTGTTTTAACCACATATACTAGAGACCAAGAACTTTCAATGAGCCAAAGAACACTCAATTTGGATAAATACTCAATGAGCTATGACCTCTGCAATATGCAGCTTTAATGGAGACCTTGAAACAGAGATGAACCTGAGGACATACATCACTTGCAGAGACTACTGCTCTTAACTCACAACTCCAATGAATCTGAAAATTTCCAGAATACAAATAGACTTGGAGAGCTTTCTAACAAGCCAAAGAACACATGATTTGGATACATACACAAGGAGATATGACCTCTGCAAGTTGGATGTTTAATGGAGACCTTCAGCAGGGATAAAAAACAAAGAACACACACTACTTGCAGAGAGTGTTGCTCTCAGCTCACAAATCCAATGATTATGAAAATTGGTACTATTAAAGTAGACACGAAGAGCTTTCAAATGAGCTATCAAACATGTAATTTGGATATATAATGAGGGAGATACAAGCTCTGCAATCTCTGCATACAAAAACTATAGTAGCATAGAGATACTCTCTTGGACATCCCCAAGATCACGACTTTTCTCCTCTTTTTATAGCATGGGAAACTAATCTAAAACCTTCCTAATACATCTAAATTCGTGGTAGACACTTGGATGGAGGTATTACATGACTCAAGTGCTCAAATAAGCAAAGTATTGATGGACTTTGAGAACTAGCCACATCGACCTTCCACTAGGACACCACTGAAGCTCCCTTGTGACTCACTAATTTGACTCACCATGTTCTAGAACTCACGTGGTATTTTTGCTAAATTTTATGAATAATATGAGCCTTCTTGAAGTATTTGAAGACTTCCCAAAGGTATTTACATAATTTGAAACTTGTACCCTACATAAAACAAATGTTCGCAACATTATCCTATCATTAGAGTAGGAGAAATTGAGCTTGTAGCTATAAATGGAGGTGCGATCCTCTTGAAACATGCATTGTATGTACCGAGTATCAAGAAGAGCTTAATTTTAGTTCTTTTAATTGCCAAAGCTAGACTTCATGTACACTTTGTTGATGATAGGTGTATGGTTCATGATTTTAGTAATGGTGATATTATCCGATGTCCGATACATTATGCAATGGTTTGTATCACTTGGATACATACAAGAGGGCTGCCTCAAATGCCTTGGTTGTGCATACTTCCTCCATGGCTGAAATGGAGCTTTGCCATGCTCGTTTTGGTCACTTGAACTTCAATAGTTTTGCTTTACTTGCAAAAGACAAACATGTTTATTGGTTTGCCAACACTTTATTCCCTTGAATAGCATGCATGTGAAGGTTGCGCTCTTGGAAAAAAACATCATGCTTCTTTTCCAAAAGATAGTCATATACACACTACAAGAAAATTACAGCTTGTTCATAATTATATATGTGGTCCAATCAAGACCCCATCCTTTGGGAAACATGTATATTTTGTTACCTTCATTGATGATGTTGCTTGCCATACATGGATGTAACCTATGAAAGCAAAGAATGATGTATTTTTTTATTACCTTTTGTCGAGTGGCAGATAAAACAGATCCCAAGTGTCAATATGGGTATGCTACCGTACTCAGCCTACATGGCCACTTTTTTGTCAGGAACTCTTAGTGCTTCATCTATAGTTTTGTATTCTTTTATTGATCCCATGGTTTCAACCATAAGACCCCTATTGAAAATATGATGTGAGGCTCTTCATTGCACCTCAATCCTCTTTGATATGTGCAACCCATCAAAGATGACTCTAGAATAACTACTTGGGGATTGAAGTCATTGGAGAGGCAGTGCCAAATTTGCTAGTGGCTTAATTTTTTGCACCAAAATGTTGTCTTTTTGATGGAGGAACGTGAGTATCTGATGTCTCGTCCTGTTCCTTCAACTCCACTTGTATACAGGAAGGTAGAATGTTAGTTATTTCTTCTATTGATGAAATACTAAATTTATGTTTGTTATCTAGTAGATGTGATTATTCATCTAACATCCCTTCATGGTTGGTGATAATCTTATTTGTCTGTAGGTTTTAGTGTCTATATGCTTTAGAGTCTTCAATGTATCATCAATAGACACCTTTGTCTTGTTTATCTTGATTTAGTTCCTCACAAATTAGGTACATGTGCTAACAATAACATCCAAAAATTTTGAAACACACAATGAAGGTATTTTATGAGAGTATGACTCTTATGTTGTAATTCCATGTATTGAATTTGTGTAGGGTTTATTCAAAATGTACATAATTTTATTGGTTGATTCAGCGCAAAACAAATCAAGCATATGTTAATGCAATAGAAGGACTTCACCTTCACATTTTATTTGTTTGACTTGCATGGATACTAACTATTGAAAAATAGGGTAATGTCAAGGTTCCATTGTACGTACTCTTGCTCATAGTTTGAACATCTGAGACTAAGATAGCAATATCTACAATGAACAAGTGGGTTCACACTCCAAGAATTTGCAAGTACATGTGTTGACTACAAACATAGTTTGATGAACTCTATATGTAGCGCATGTAGGAGTTTGAGGTATGTGGAAGCACGTGAACAACACACAGAAGAAGAACAAGAAGTTTGGAGCACAACGCACAATACCAAATGTATTACAAAGTGAATATACAAAGGTAAGTAACCCATTAGGCTTATACCCATATATACAAACCAGGGGAAAAAACCTCCTAAAGAGGAAAAAAGGTGACACGGTGGTCCTAAGTGTGTTCACACACATCACTACTAAAATATATCAAAAAATCCCCCCTGGTAGTGATGTGGTGAACAAGGAGCTGAGACTCATGTATAAGGAAGTGCCAAGATATGTGGAAAGAGAACAATCTGCAAAAGAAACTAAGCCCAAAGCTTTATAGAAAGCTTCAAAATTCTCCCAAGGTAGAGCCTTTATGAAAAGATCTACATTATTATCTTGCGTGGGCGCATATGCCAAACCTCTCCTTGACATAATGATAATGCACATGAATGTGCTTTGTGTGAGCATGGAATGTAGGGTTCCTCACAACCATCAATGTGCTCTAACTATCAATGAAGATGGTGGTGGTAGAAGAATAACCAACACCCAAATCAGCCAAAGGGCGTCATTGCCATACACACTCAATTGCCATTGTGAAAGCTAGCCTATACTTAGCCTCACAACTAGAAGTGGCCATAGTAGGTAGCTTGTTCCTCAACCAATATATGCATGAGCTACCAAGCGCGAAGCAAAAACCACTAGTGGACACATGAGTGTCATAGTCAACCAACCCATTCAAAGACAGAGAAAGCATGTAAACTTGGTGGTAATGATCCCCCTTGGGATAAAACAATCCAAGTAGCAAGGTACCACTTATGTAGCGAAAGATATGCTTGACTATCAGGCAATGCAAAAACCTTCTCATCTTTGAGACAACATATTGAATATCAAGCCGAGTTATGCATAAGTAAACCAAGCATCCAATAGCCTACTAAGAGAACAACATCAAATGCATCTACAACATCATGAAGACTCAATCATAAAATTGTTTCCATAGGAGTGACAATAGGTTTCTAGTCTTCAAGGCCAAAATATTGCAATAATGTGTCATTATATTTTGTTTGACACAAAGCTATTTTGCCATCAACTTGCAAAAAGTGATGCAAGTACCCCAAATCTCACATCTCAAAAACATGCAAATCAGGCTTACGTTCTGCAATATGCTTCTCATAAGGACTAGTTAACATCATGTCATCAACATACAAAACAATGAATAAAAGTACATCTACATGCTTAACATATAAGATGGTCTCAATCGTACTGTTCTCAAAACCATGTGCAATCAAGTAGGCATGTATATCTTCCTACCAAGCACATGGTGTTTGCTTTAAACCATATAATTCCCTTTTCAACATGCACACTTTGTTTTCATGCCCTTTTTTGCACAAAACCATGGGTTTGAAAAACATGCAATTCTTTAAGCAAGTCAACATTTATAAATGCAACTTTAATGTCCAACTAATGTGCATTCCAACCTCGATGAACTACAAGTGCATAGATGCTATGAACAGTGGTCATTTGGCAAGTGGGTGCAAAGGTCTTATCAAAATCAATGCCTCTCTTTTGAGCATAAACTTTCACAATAAGCCTAGATTTATACCTGCCAACTGTTCTATCAGGTTTATGCTTTAGCTTGTACACCCATTTAGTGCCATTGGCCTTTTTTCTAGGAGGCAAATCACATAAAGACCAACTACCATTCTTCATAATAGCATCATATTCTGATTGCATAGCTACCATCCAATTTTCTAAATTTTGTGCTTCATCAAAAGAAGCAGGCTCATTCTCATCACAAAGACTAGAGAAATCCATTGCATAGCAATCTGATGCAAAAGAATGGCACTATGAGATCTTAGACAAGTATGATATGATAGAGATACATCTAATTTTCTATCTTGCAAAGTCTACAATAGCCATTTAGGAATTTTTTTTTTCCTCCTCTATATCAACCCTCTCATCAATAAGCACATCATGTAAATCTACATCAGAAATGGAATGATATGCATCATCATATGGAACGTGTAAAGGCTATAAAAATTGCCTCATTTGGGCCACCATGTGACTATCTGCCTATAAAAAGAGGAGGAAAAGTTTCATACACATCTTTGGAGCTAATTCATGTCTCCTTAGTAAATGAAAGTAATGGCTGAATTGCATCTTCCACAAAAGAAAGATCACAGCTATCCAAAATGTGTTTAGTGTATCGATGATACATATGATAGCCTCTGCTTTCAGAACTATAGCCAACAAAAATATATTTCAATACTTTATCATCCGAATTTCTAGCATTATTGTTCACACACTAATGCATATGCCAAAAAACAAAAGACACAAAGATGAGCAACAAATGGCTTGCAACCATGCCAAGCCTCATAAGGAGTGATAGACTACATTTCTTTTGTCAGATACCAATTAAGTACATATGATGCATACATAATAGCCTCAATCCAGAAGCTATGTGGTAAAGCCAGACTTTTGACCATACACCTCACCATCTCCATGAGAGACATGTTCTTTCTTTTGGCAACTCCATTCTCTTGAGTTGTATATGGCACAATACACTAATTATTTATCCCACACTCACCCAAAAATGCGTTAAAATCAAAAGACGTGTATTCCCTCCCTCGATTAGAATGGAGGGTGCCCATTTTACATGCTAATAGATTTTCAACCAAAACCAAAAACTATTTGAAGTACATAAACACTTCGGACTTTGCTTTCAATGGCATATCCATGCATGCCATGCAAAATCATCAATAAAAGTCGTGAAGTAAAGGTAGCTCTCAAAAGAATGTGTGTGCATAGGACCATAGACATCATTGTGAACAAGCTGCAATTTTTGAGTAGCTCAAACTAAACCATGTTTGGGAACACCCCATTTTGCCCAAAATATAGGCTTCACAAATCCTAGTAGGCACAGGAGACATCATTTCATATTTTTGTAGACATAGTAAACTAGCAAAATTCATATGACCAAAGGGTGCATTCCAATCTTTTTCAT